>JAUMJL010000592.1:0-600000 GCA_033558185.1 Dromococcyx pavoninus
GGTGTGGGTGATTGTGGCACGGGGTGGGGGTGCGGCGGCGCCTCCTCCTCCTGCTGGCGGGCGAAAGCGGGGGGAAGATGGATCCCAACAGGATCATCCAGGCTCTGAGGGGCACTATAGACCCAAAGCTGCGCGTCGCCGCCGAGAATGAGCTCAATCAGGTGAGCGGGAGGGGTGCGGAAGAGAGGGGGCAGCTCCGCCACCCCCTCGGCACAGGGGCACCGCGCTGCACGGGGTCGCCCAGCCCCTCCGACAGGGGCAGGGGGCGCTCCCCCCCACCTCCAGCACCGCCGCCCCCCCGCCCCGTCCAGCGCGGTTCGGGGCGCTGGGGCCGCAGCCCGGGAGGGTATTGGGGGGGGGGGGCAGCTGCGAGGAGGGGAAACCCGTGGGTGCCCGGCGGGATCGCTGCCCGCTCTCGGTGTTCATGGAATTACAGAAAACTGCAGGCACACGTTGGGGGTGTTTGTAGTTGCGTATCACTCACTTAAGGCAAACAGAATACTTTGTTCTCTAGGTAAAAATGCAATGGGGAGGTTGCATTGCTTCAAAAACAACATGTTTTTAAAAGAATTTGTTTAAGCTTTACCTTTTTAGGTTATTTGGAATATCTCCTGAAATATCTGTTAACGTAGTTGCTGGCAAAGAGAAGGAAAAGAGGGAAGAAAAAGGCTGAAAAGTATTCTGGAAAAAAAATGAGAGTTAATTACAGAATCGTAGGATGGTTTGGGTTGGAAGGACCTTAAAGATCACCCAGTTCTAACCCCCTGCCATGGGCAGGGACACCTCCCACCAGACCAGGCTCCTCAAGGCCCCATCCAACCTGGTCTTGAACACTTCCAGGGCGGGGGCGTCCACAGCTTCCCTGGGCAACCTGTGCCACCCTCATGGTGAAGAATTTCTTCCTAATGACCAATCTAAATCTTCCCCCTTCCGGTTTAAAGCCCTTCCCCTTCTTCCTATCAGTACATGCCCTTGTGAAAAGTCCCTCCCCAGCTTTCCTGTAGCCCCTTCAGGTGGTGGAAGGCCGCTATACAGTCTCCTCGGAGCCTTCTCTTCTCTGGTTTTGTCCCAAGCTTTGTGGCATGGGTGGCAGGGCTTAAGGATGTGAAGCATGGTGGTGGCTGTAGTGCTGACCTGCGGTGCTGGGTGCTGGGCAAGTGACATTGCTCTGCTCAGCTCACTGTCCTGCTCCTACAAATGACAGCAGTGACTCTTGAGGACTGGTTTCGTGCCATTCTGCCAAGTAAAACTTTGAGGAAGACACATTAGATATTTGTGGGCTAGTGTTTGTCACAGTTAACATGGTGTCAGGATGCGCTGAATCAAACCTGTGACCACAGTCCCAGTTTAGGCATTTGAATAAAGTTCCCTTGTGCAACGTTAATAAACCTTTAACCTCTATATTTCAATGGAATATTTGATCAGTTCTTTTGGAGGACTTGGATTTTTATGACTGTGTTGGTGTGTTAACAGAATAGTCAATGACAGTTGGCTGTTGGGAGCTACTGGTACTTCAGGATTGTTCCTCTGGCTTAATTTTCTATTTAGGCAGCTTAAAACTCCTTTTGAATTAGCTATAGCTAATCCTTGCTTTAGCAGTTGACAAGTTCCTTTAGTAAATCAGTGGATTAAGTGCTGGACGTTGAGGATGCTTTTGTGGATATTTAGATAAAAACATAAAACTTTTTTGTTTGGCATAGTTGTTTTAAAAATTCATCAGTGCTTATTTTTTATCCCTACTATTAAGGACTGAGAGGGAAATGATAAATATTTGTCATCAGCCTGTTGCACAGAAATCAAAACTACAATAATAAACTGCTGCATATTTGGTAGGCTCACCACAAAGAGGCAGCTGTTTGGATTCCTGGGTCTTAGTCCTAACGCTGTCATTTTAACATTGCCGATAAGTACTGTGAAGCTCAGGAAAAGTTTTGAGAGTGTTTCAAGATTGAGATATGTAAAATGATTTTGAGTTCACATCATGGATATTGCGTTTTGTATGAAAGACCTGGGTTTTAGTTTCAAGGCTGCAAGGGTATTTATCGAGTGCAGATTGAGATACAGATTATTACTTAAAATACCTGGGGCATTTTATCCTTTGTAACTATTATAAAGAATGAATCTTGAAATTAAGACATAGCTATTTTCGTGTAGGCTTCCTGTTACTAAATGAAGTGTGATGTATCTGCCTGATATAACATACTGATGCAGTGCTGGTAGTTTGACATGACTCTTTGGATGAGTGGAACAAAAGTTCTCCCGAGGAATGTCACTTAACGTGGGCCTTTGACGTCTTGAAGCCTTTCACTGCTTTTGAAGTAAGACTTCAAAGTGACTTGTCAGACTCCCATGGATCTAATGATAGTGTTGACATGTAACCGTTCCTGTAAGTACTGGAATCCAAATGATGTTCTTGCTTTTATCTTGTTCTAGCAAAGGAGCCGATCCACCAACCAAACAGAAAACCTTCCAACAAAAAGTACTTGAAGTGGTAACACAATACTTGGCCAAACAGAACAGGGGTCGCCTTTATTCTGTGCAGCAGTTAAAGTGATGCTGCTCCTAATACACACTAGTGGGTATTGGGGTAAAACTTGACTTGTGTTAGCCAGTCTGCAGTGTGCTTTTGCTTTCAAGTTTGAATCCAGGTGGTGACAGGAGCTTCCCAGAGAGTATAAATCCTACTAGTTCACCAATATAGCACCTCTCTGTAGGCACCTCATTGCTTCTACCAACATAGAAAATTCTTTAGAATAATATCATAATAGCCCTGACTCCATAATTTGCATACAGTGTAGAGTGTGGGGAATGAAGTTAAAATGAAAGCTTGCCTACCTGTAAAATGTCCCAGTATGTTTGAAAATCCCTCTTTCTCCTCTGTATGTTCCTGCACCTGTGTAAACATAGAGCTAAATCAATGAAGTGCTGTCTGCCTTCTGGATTATCATCTAACTGCGTTCAGAAATTGAGTCAAGATTTCTTTGCCCCACCCAACTTATTATATCTATTGGAAGGCTGTTTGTGAATTTTCATCCTCCCACAGCTAGAAACAAGTGCTGGTTTCCAGTCTAAACTAATTTATCGCCCATTTATATCCATTTATGCTAGTCTTACTTGTTAACTAGAATAGGTTTCCTGGTACCCACTCTGACGTATTTGTCATAGGTTGCTCCCTATTGGCGAGTCTTCCTGGCCTCAACAGGCTGTATTTCCTTTGCCTTTTCTTAAAACTGAATGAAACCTAGTAATAGGAGAGCACAGCTCTTCTACGCAGTTGTTTCCCTTTGAACTACTCTTTCTTATGCAATCTGGTCATTTATACTTGCAGCCTTCCAGAAGGTCTCGTGCTAAATGCCACTAACACCTCGTTTGATACATCGTAAAATTACAATTATCTTTTTCATGTCCAACTTTTTTTGTTATTTACTGTACCAAGGTTCTCTTATCCTATGGTTATTCCTCACTAAGAAACCTCAAGGTTTTAGGAAAAATTCCTAATATCCTTGAGTCCATGACCATGTGCTTTGTCCTATTACCCCACTCCATTTTTCTTGGTGCAGTACTTTATAGTGGGTTTTTTTTATCTTTCTCCTTGGATGATGTGTGCTACTTCTGAGTCATCAGCAAATGTCACTTCTCTCAGTGACCTGAACTCAGATGTAAGTGTGGATTTTGTCTGAAATGTGAATCTTGATAAACTAGAGCAGTAATTTCCTGCCAGGTCACTAACCCCTACCATGTTACAGCTGTCGTTTCCCTGTTTGCCTGTTGATTTTCTATGTGTCCACATCTTTCTATCCCCTTCTTTTTCTTTCGTTCCCTGCCACTTGTTTTCTTCAGCTCTGTCACATCATAATCGATACACATTTTATGGTCGTATTTATCAATCACACTGTACCTAATGGAATAGACAATTATCATACCAAGAAAGATACTCAATTTCTATGCACCTTCCTTTGATATCTTTTCTAGGCTATTACTCTTATGTCTGTCTCTTGGACTTCAGGGACTTTTGCTGGGTTTAATTTTTTTTTAATGACTAAATACTACTTTCATGTGCCAGTTCTTGGAGTGTTGTGGAATGTACTGTCTGATTATGTGAACATACAAAGTCATCTCTTCATTCCAATTTATATAGGATTCCCATGCAACTTTTATGCATTAATCTTCATTGGCTCAACCTGCTGTAATACATTTCTTTGACCTGTAACAAAAGGGAAAATAAGAACACAATTGCAGAAATATGGTGGTTTTTTTAAATATTGAAAAGGAGTTGCGGAATTTGACTTTGATGGGAACTGAGAAACAGTGCTGGAAGAAGAGAAAGTAGTGTGAGAAGATTGCCCAATAGCATAAGAATAAAGTTGGGCTTCCTTCCCGATCTTCCACATCCTTGTTGAACTGGCTGCCATAGTAGGCAGAGAACTTAAGGTCTCTGAAAGTGACAGTGAGCACCTAAAGTGTTGCCTAGAGGAAGGAATCTCAGGTATTTGTATTGAAGAGCAATTTAATGAGGAAGTTGACTTGCGTGGTTAGAAGTGCAGTGAAAATGGAGTTTGAGGCTGGACAAGTTTGGCAGCAGAATCCACAGAGGAAAGAAGCTCAGGTGGGTTCTTATGTGTGTTTATTTTCACTGAATATGAAAACACTGTGAATTTTCCCCTCCCTAAATGATGGCTTTACATGTAGACAGGGAAAGAAGAAAGTGTCTTTTGAAGTTCTAGTTTATTTTAACAACTGTCTGTGACTGATAGTGTAAAAAGCAAGAGAGAAACACTCTTAACAACTGCAAAAATATTCCCAAGTGTGACAAATACTGATGGAGTTCCTAAGTAACATGTTTTCAGTGCACAGCAAACAGAAAATAAGACTTAGAGTAGAACAGATAGTTGAGCATTCAAATCAAAGGTATGTAAGCCTTAAAATAATCTTTAATAAACAGTTAATTGTGCATGTATTCAAGGTATAAATTTCTACTGTGTGTTTGTCTTTGCAAACAAAGATGTACTGCCTTGATTTTTCAGTAGTCTTTATGTTCTTGGATTCAGAGGAACAGAGAAAGAGATGTTTTTCCCTGCTGACGGAGAAGGATGGTTTTGGTTTCACTTGTAGAACATGAGGGAAGGCTCCAGTTTTCCCTATCCATTGTCCTAGATCATCCTGTGATTGTTTGGCAGGGCAAGAAGCACCTTCCAGTGCCATTCTGCACTCAGCCACTGTGGTTGCCATCAGTGTGGTGGGAAAATTACTGACAGGGAAGCAGTAACACGGAAGCAGTTGCTTGCTGTGGGCTTTAAATGCAAGAGCAGACAGGACACAAGAATAATGCTTACTGGAGTGATTTTAGTAGTATATAATGTGTGATAACATGGGAGCCAAGTCTGAATGTTGGATGTGAAAAGTGTTTGCTTCAGTAGGATCTACTTGGGGAATCTTTTTGTGTATTTTTCCTGGTTATCTTTTCTTGCATTCTAGTCCTTTACATGTGACGGTGTTCATCTTGCGGTTTTTCAGTGGCCCATCTGAGGCTTTCTTGGGTGTCATCTGTTCTGTGCATGATCAGATGGTAGAGGAAATAGAAAAAAAATTATGTATTCTCTGATCTTTTGAAGAGCAGAGCTGTGATGTTGATGCGGGCAAGAACATATGTTAGGCCAAAGATGAACGCTCAGAGTGCAGAAAGCTGTACAGCTGCAGTGCACAGATCCTGAGACAATGGACACAGGTGGAACAACAGGCAATGGGGACATATGCATCTCATCTCTGTCGCTGTAAATTTATCCAATTGTGTCTTACTATTGCTGCATGTCTCTCTCAGTTTAGCTGCTGGCCTCTCACATTGCTGTACTCCATCCTCGTAATCCCAATGGAAATTAAATGAGGGGTTTTTTAGCATAAATGCTCTGGTCTGTGATTCATACAAGAGCAGTCAGTATGTGTTTTACACAGCTTTCAAATAATCACTGTTCTTTATAAGTACTCAGTGAAAATTCATTTTTCAAAAACTCTTACTTTCTCCTTCAAAATAAACATACGCCCCCATTGATCAGCACGTTCGTAGAAAGTTTTACCAAATCACAACAATGTGAATTCAAGGCAATGTAATTATTCACAAACTGCACAAAGCAGCGTGCTGTGTTACTGGAATTGCACAGAAGGTCTTTTTCAGCCATCTGGTGCCTCCCTGCAGCTCCCAGGCACGGCTCTTCAAAACCGGCAGCTAGCTTTCCATTCCTTCCATGAGACTGACAATATTCCTGCTCGCTCTTTGTAAAAGCTGAGTTTTTTGTAAAAGCAGCTGGAACGATGCAAATAACTCTGTTGCTGAACTCATCCTGCTCTGAGGTCTCTTCCTTGTCTCATTCCATTTACACGTGCACACCTGACAGTTGCTCTGCACCTGCTTGTGTGGTACGAACAGCTTTACTTGCTGGTGTCCAGGAGCCTGTTGTATGGTTCCCTGAGCAAGGCAAGGAAGGGATACATCCCACGATTACAATTAGCATGACAACTAATGAGAATGTGCTGGTATAGGAAAAATGTTGCTGCGTGCAGCTTTTTAAAAAGTCCTCTATTCCAAAAATTGCAAGTGGCGTGTAGTTTTCCTGACGAGTTTGTTGCTGCACAAGTGAGGAGGATGGTATCTGAGCTTCACAAATGCAGCAGAATTGGGTTTCTTGTTTCTAAAAAGGGCACACAATCTCTATTGATCTCTACAGCATTTGTGTTTCTGCTAATGAATAGAAAATGAAGCTATATGAAAATGTAAAATAGTAATGATGATAGTACAGTGTAGAAGGATTTAGTGAGAGCTTGATGCTGTGCCCCTGTGATCTCTTTAGGGCTGTTGGTATGTAAAGAGTAAAGAGACCCTTATTGCAGTATGCTGGAAGGGATGGGGCCCCCTCTGAGATACTGCGCGTACCTTCTGCTTAACACGTCTTTTGTCACTCCAGGGGCTTGCTGAGAGGATTTGCTCTGCAGGCCAAATAACCGTATTCGTATATATCCTGGCAAAACTTCAGGGGTAGCAGTTGTACGCCAGCACAAGTGGGACCAGTAAAGCTTCCTGGAGTAGCAGTGACTTTTTATGTAGATTCAGCAAAAGCTGTTTGCATGGAGAAGAGGAAATAATTTATACTATTATGACTGAGTCCGCCCTAAACATAATACATACCTAAATAAGAACAAAACAGCATCCAAAAAGGTTGGTTCTTAATTAATGTGTTTGTCGTAGTAAAAGCTGTATATAAATTGCATCTGAGATCACCATATTGACTGTGTTTAGAAGAAATAGGACGATTAGAGTTCATGCATATTTTTGTTTTCCTATGTTGCTGGATTTTCTCATGCTTTCTTTATTTGCCTGGAAGTTGGGTGTTGAGTGCTGGAGGCTGCTGCAGCACCCATCAGAACCCACCAACATACAGATTCTCTCCAGTAGTGACTGAAGGACAAACTTTGCATTCCAGGATACTCATTTAAAAGGTGACCTTTGGAGTTCAATACTCTTCAACCAGTTGACAATGAAAGCTGGTATTTCAGCGTGTCCATAGATAAATGGAGTTCCTGTGCTGCCTGTTACAGCATCTTTTTATTTGAAGCATTTCTTATGGATAATTACAGTTTATAGAGAAAGGAATTGCAGGAAAATATGCTTTTGATTTGCCTTTACTGCTTTTATTTGAGATCTCGTATTATTCTGTAAACGCCAATTGAGTCTCTGAGCATGGAATAGGTTAGAATCACACTCTCATTCTAATGAGTAAAATGAGGGCCAGAAAATTAAGTGATTTGGTAAATTGTTGAATGATAGTGTTGTGCTGCAGCTGTTACACTTAGGTATCATGAAAGTGATGTAATTTTACCTCTTTATGGAAATCTTAGATCAAGGAACTGTATAAAGAGGAAAACGTACCCCACAGCTTTCGAAAGAGGCAAAGTTTATGGGAGGATAGCACACTTATACTTAAAGCACAGCTCTGGAAACAGCCACAGAACTGCCAGACATCATCTAGTTGGAAAGAAATACTATAAAAGGGGAAATAAAAAAGGTTCTGTCATCTCACCCCAAGAAACATTTCTCTTTGAACATCAAGCACATGGATCTAAGTGAGGAAAGATCTGACCTACTAGTAACTACTGATGTTGCCAAGGCTTAGCAGTAATTGCACCATGCTGAGTCAACAATTCTTCACGTTGGAGGACCCCAGTTGAATGACAACAGTATAAAGCTATCAGATTTTCACATCTTTCAAATCTGGTATGCTTTGCTCAGAAGTTCAGTGACCATTGTTTTCTTTTTGAAATTCTTCAGCTGCATGGCTGATGCAGTGTTTGAAAAGTTCCCAGGAAGGCTGTGGGTTTTGAAGTGTTATCTGTCTGTGCTTGATTTTAGTTAAAAATCGTTACGCTGCTGTGTTTCCCAGATTTTATTTTTCTTTTAAGATGCTCTATACATCTAGTCCACTGAAAGAGAGCTGTGTGATATATGGCTAATATGGATGCTGTTTACACTTGAAAATAATTTTAAATGGTTTTCTCAATCTCTTCAAAAGTTGGTATTGCCTTTAACCACAATCTGTTTTGCAAATAAATGATATCTATTGATGAAACATGTCACTATCCATTTGACTTAGGAGGCTAAATTAAATAATTCAAGGATGGATTTGTGGTGCTTCGCATTATGCATTCTCAGAATTATTTAGATATTCATTATCACTAATCTCTAATAGAGAGCCTTGTCACATTATTCCTCCGATGTGCCATTATATGCTTGGCTTTTACAAGTAATTATTTGCATTGCTGGAGATCTGGGTAAATCCAAGTGCTAAACCCTTCCATACTTCATGAGGGAAGCCAAAGAATGCTGCAAAATCCTTAGTTTGTATTTTTTATTCAGCTTTTGGTAATACAGTCTTTTTTAAACATAGTGATTTGCTAACTGTGTTTTATATGTATTTCAGTCCTATAAGATCATCAATTTTGCTCCAAGTCTACTGCAAATCATAGTATCAGATCAAGTTGAATTTCCAGTGCGTCAAGCAGGTGAGATAGATTCCTTGTTTCATTTTCTTTCAAGAAGTCAAACTGTTAGTTATTTCATCAGAGTGTTGAGCTGTTGTGGTGTAGTTCATATTTGTTCTGAATGTGGAAATGGAAAGTATATATCTTTGACATTTCTCTCCTGCATGAGGGTCAGATAAAACCATGGGTATGGATAAAGTCTTGCTTTGGCTTCCCTGTGTTTGTAGTGATCCCTACTGGATTGCTGTAATACTGACATGAAAAGAGAACGATTTCTGCTCAAAATTAGTACCCAGGGAGTCTTAGGTGTCCCCTTCTGGTGGTCAAATAGTAGTGGTACCAAGACAAGTGGGAATTAAGTTAAAAAAAAAACAAACCAGGATATCATTTGGATACAAGTTTCTCTGTTTGAATCCCTTTTCCTGGAAAAATGAAAAAAACCTCATAGTTCCATAGTTCAAGTGTAGCCACATATGCTTAGTCAGCATCTATGGTATCTACTCACAAAAGCAGATATGAAGGAAGGTCACATCACTGGTAAGTTATAAATTTATAGTGTGAGCATGTCTGGAAAGATTGCCCAACCGTGTGTGTGATTTCAGGCATGGTGACACAGTTGAATTTATAGTGCACCTTTGTGTAAGATCAGATTCTAAATTCTCATAATCTATTTTAACTACTCTTACACAATATTTCTGACAGGTAAAGAGAATATTCCGCTTTTTCAAGGAATTGGTGACTACTGTTTCATTTGCAGCTCTATTTTTATCCTATGGAACAGCATTTCCCATAGAAGCACTGTTGTTTTTTTCACACAGATCCTATTAATCCCCTGGGTGCATTGGGGCATGCTGACATATGCTGTTTGTCATGCTGGCGTTTATTCTTTCAAAGATAATCCAACTTTGAATGGCATTGTTAAACCATTCTGTAGTAAAGTTTGATGCTTAATCTAGACTCCATAAGGTCATTTTCATAAATCAATCTCTCATTTTAGTGTCATTGAGGAAAAAAAAGTATGTGGAACTTTTTTTTTTTCTTTACAAAGTGGGGATATAAGATAGAAGAGCACATTTAAATTACATTTGTAATTCAACAGGTTTCCCTGGGAATTTTTTAAAAGCTAAGAATTTTTAGAACAGCAAGATCAATGGATAAAGTAAATTAAAAGACTTGGGCTGGTCTTTCTAAATCTACTTCTTGAATGAATATTCTGCCGTGTCATAGACAAAGAACTTTTAAGTTCTTCGAGCACTTTTAAGGCTCAGCTTGACAGGGTGCTGAGCCATCTCATTTAAACGATACATAACCTAAAAAGGTTGGACCAGATGATATTTGACGTCCCTTCCAACCTGATATTCTGTGGTTCTATCCTTTTAACTGTTTTTCTTCTTGCTTCTATAAGAAGTCTTATGAACTGCATGTTTTTTGTACTTCATAATTTGTCACCAGGAAAATGATTGTACTCCAGGATATCTTATTTATACTTTAAAACCCTAGCTAGTAATCAGACAAAATAGTACGGGGATAAGAGTTTATTAAAAACAGTCCTTTCACATCTTACACCACATTTTCCATGTTTCCTAAAGAATGCCTACAGCAGTTTTAGTCCTGAGGCATACATGCTGCTTTATTTTCAGTTGAAGATTAACTTTATTTTCCATGTTTTTTCATGTGAGACAGAAGGGAACAATTCTAAGGGATTATGGGAAATCCTAATAGTGAGATAAAGCTTAGGGAATTCACAACAAACATTTCTGTCTGAATAGAAGGTAGGCCACATGCCAGTTTCAAACTGGGCATTTCCCCAAGCAGAGTGTCCCATCTGCATTTGCAATGATTTGTTTACATGAGCCTTCCAAAACGTCACTTACGGCACTTGAGTAGTTGTTTTAGGGATGAGTGAAAATGTAGATAAGTAGATTTTTGTTTGCTTGTTTAGAACGATGAAATATTACATCCATATGGAATACTGCTGTAATGAAGAATGTACCATGATAGAAGCTGACAGAAATAATGTCCTGTTCTGTTTAGGACTTGAGCCTGATCTTGTGTGGAATCATTTAAAAAATTATTTTCTGACTCAGCTATGCTTAGTGCCTGTAATTGTTTAGAACTCATGCAGTGATTTTCATTCGTCTTTTCAACTTTTTGTTCTACTTTCAACTATACTACATGTTGAAAACAGAATAATGTGGAGATGGGTTAGAAGTAAATTGTTATTTCCCCAATATTTATGCTTAGCTGCCATTTACCTGAAGAACATGGTGACACACTACTGGCCAGACCGTGAACCTCCTCCTGGAGAAGCAGTGTTTCCATTCAACATTCATGAAAATGATCGTCAACAAATTCGTGACAACATTGTGGAAGGAATAATTCGTTCTCCTGACTTAGTGAGGTACCTTATGTTGTGTAGAGTTATTTCTGTAGCTCAAGTTTTCAGACCTACCAATCCAGATGTAGTTAATGTGAGAATCTCAGTGTCTTGGGAGATGAAGCGAGTGCTTGTTTTGAAAAATTAATAATAATCAATTTTAACATATTTATATGCACTTGGTAACCTGGCAAAGAGCCCTGTGATGGGATGTATCCTCTTATGGTGTTGTTTAAAGTGTCTCATAACACTTCCTGTAAGAACAGCCTGTCTATTTGGCTGCTTCAGGGCAGATAGTATAGGGCAGGTGTGTCAAACTCATGGCTCCTGCTGTTCTCCTGCTTCTGCTCCTGCAGCGTAAGGCGCGTCACACTCTGCACTCGTGACTGGCGCTGGCAGGAGCGCAGGGGCAAGGAGCTCGGCGCTGCCCTGGGTAGAAACAAGGTGCCAGGATGGATAAAACAAGGTGGAGGGTTGGATTCAGCCCACGGGCTGTGAGTTGTGACACCCCTGATATAGAGAGCTATCTGCAATACAGAATTAACCATTCAGAGAAATACTGCCCAAGAGCTGTTTTCTTTTTGTCTAGTAGCCCTTTTCTCAATCAGTTTTGCAATTTTTGTGTGTGATTCCTGTATTTAAATGTTTATTAGCATTCGTGGTTTTAAGATGTTAAGAGAACAAAAAAATGGTGTTGTTTCTTTTTGCTTGAAGAATAGTTAAGATTCACAGACATTCTACAATCTATCATTATTCACCACTCTAATTAAAAGTGAGGTGGGGATGAAATTAGACTGTAATGTATAGATGTTCTTTGAAAAACATAAAAAAATCTACCTCTTCTCTCCTCCTCCTCTCCACCAGCTTGACGTCCAAAGATGTCTTTTGTTTGTCAGTAGCCATATCCAGAAGAGGAGTGATTGACTATAGATTGAAATTGGAGTTAGAGAAAACGCTTCAAAAAAATAATGAACCACCAGAGTTAGGCTGCTCTAGCATTGCTGTCACTGGAGGTCTTTATGAGTAGGTTAGACAAACATCTGACAGGAATGCTTAGTGTATAAATGGTCCTGTACCGAGACAAGAAAGTGAACTATGTCATCATTTCCAGTTCAGCTTTTCTAACATGCTCTGGCGCAGATGATTAGTATGTCCACTGAAAGAGGTAGGTGGTCCTTGCCAAGGTTGTGCTACAAGGTAAGAAAGCTTGCGTTGTTTCTGTGATGATGTGATAAAGGCGTGTGTTTTCCCATGCCATCATGTCATAAATAGCAAGGCTAAGTTTATACAAAAGAACATAAAACAATGGAAGTTTGAAGAGTTTTTTGCGAACTAGTTTAGACATTGGTTTAAAACCTGATACTCAAAATGTCCTGATAGTACAATGACAATCTACATCTAAAGGAGTGTTGAAAATTCTGGGACAATCACCTGGAATGAAGTACAGCGTTTCTAAATACTGGCTAATCGTGCAGATTTGTTAGAAGTTAAAATGTCAAAGAAACTTTACTGGAACTAGCTTGATGTTGTAATGCTGATATTTTCCACTGTTTGCTTGTGAGAATAAGGGGAGGGGGGAGGAGGAACCAAATCAGCAACAAACACAAACTCCAAAGGCCTGAGAGGGAAGGTAAGTTTGTACAAAGCTAAAAGGATCAGCAGGTGGAGGGCCTATTATTGAACTGCTTTGTAATAGTGGCTTCTTATGCAATGGGCTGCAAGAGAGACTAAACTAAACATAGCAGCACCAATATTTTCTGCAGACTTTTAAAAAAATTTTATTCCTTAGCAGAGCCAAGAGTATTTATTTACAGCTTGTAGTTCAGTATGTCTCAGCTTTTTTAGTCACACCACACTCTAGTCAATTAACAGTCCTGTCTTACCTCACTGCTGTGGGTGGCACTTAAAAGCGTGTGGAGGGAGAGGAACAGTAGGGTGCTTTTACCTAGTTGGCTCTGCTGTTGCTTCAGAGGTTGAGAAGTGCTGTTCTGGAAGGACCTGGGAAAACTGTAATTTCATGATGCCAATGTTTTTTAATTAAAATGTACAAATTTGTGTTTTTATGGCTGCTTTCAGCCTCACAAGCATGTAAAATTATGAACATTCATTTTCAAAATACAAAGCTAGCTGGTTTCATGGACAATTAATTGTTTTCAGATATTGCCTGGTGGGTGTGGAGAGGGAGGAGGAAGGGAGAAAAGCAGCTAAAATGTTCTGAAATTAGTTTCTTCCAGAAAGTTAAATCCCCGGGATTTTTTTCTTTCTTTTCCTCTGCCACTTCCCAGAACTCTTCCAGTGCTGTCAAAATATGTTTGTTACTTATGATGTAATATGTATATTGTTGCAAATAAAGCAAGATTGGGGATCTATGCTTTAATAATAAACACTGTGCCATAAGCTTATGTCCTTATAATGCATTTCTTTTTTCCTCTCGCCATATAGAGCGCAGCTGACAATGTGCCTCCGTGCTATCATTAAGCATGACTTTCCTGGCCACTGGACAGCCGTGGTAGACAAGATAGGCTACTACTTGCAGTCTCAGAACAGTGGGAGTTGGCTTGGGAGCCTCCTGTGCCTATATCAGCTGGTGAAGACTTACGAGTAAGTGATGTCCATCAATGGATGAGTCAGTACTTTTAGTCTCAGCTAATGAAAATGGTATTCTTAAGAGCACTGGCAGTTTTACAAGGAATTCACCTAGAAAATGGGAATTAATGATTGTCATATGTTTCCTTTCCTGCAAATAAATGAAAATTATTCATCATCTTTATATCATCAGTTAATTGAAAGCAGAGATGGCGAAAACAATCTGTATAAATTTACTGACATGTTTTTCTTGAGGCTTTTTACTTTTCATCTGATTTAACCCACCATAAGGAAAAGCAGTTGTAGTGAGGTGGGTGTTGGTCTCTTCTCCCAAGTAACATGTGACAGGATGAGAAGAAATGGCTTCAAGTTGTGTCAAGGGAGGTTTTGGTTGGATATAGGGCGAAATTTCTTTACTGAAAGAATGGTCAAGCACTCAGAACAGGCTGCCCAGGGAAGAGGTTGAGTCACCATCCCTGGAAGTGTTCAAAAAACTTTTAGATGTGGCACTTTGGGACATGGTTTAGTAGGCATAGTGGTTTTGGCCTGGTGGTTGGATTTTGTGATCTTTCCCAACCTTCATGATTTTATCATCTGTGCAAAAATTTTTAGACATTTGTAACTTCTTTTGTTTGAAAGTTCCCCAAATGCTGGTGAGATATATGAATGCAAAATATTTTCTACCTTGATGTCATGAATACAGTACTGTCATTGCCCTCTACTCCTATTGCGTATTGTTACCTGTACCTTCCTACTGATATTCTAAATCAACAAAGCTTAAATTAGGAGAAGTGTAGTGTGCTCTCTTACTGATTTTGAAAAAAAAAAGATCTGGTCTCAGAAACGTGTATAAACCAAACAAAAGAAACGCAAATGGAAGAAGAGAGAATCTTGCCAAAACAAAGGCATTGATGGCTTTCGGTCATATTGGTTCAGCACCAAACTGAGGTTTGGCCTTGGTATGCATGTCAGAAATCCAAGTCTCTGCCTCTGTGAGCTGACAATTTAGTAGTAAAAAGCATTAGTTTTCCTCCCAATAGCTGCATTTGTATAAGGTGACATTTGTTTTTCTTTTCTCTATTTAGAGGTTAGAGAATTTGCACAAACTGTAGAGATGGGGGTTAGAGGGGAAGAGGGTGAATGAGTGAGTGCTGGATATGAATTAATTCTTTTTAGGGTACAGAAATTAAGTTGCTGGTGGGGAATAGACATTAGAATCTCCAGTATGTAGATCCTGGACCAACATTTTTGTTTCCTTTGCAGATACAAAAAAGCAGAGGAGCGAGATCCTCTCATTGCAGCAATGCAAATATTTTTGCCTCGGATTCAGCAGCAGATGATCCAGCTTCTGCCTGATAACTCCCATTACTCTGTACTACTTCAGAAACAAATATTAAAAATCTTCTATGCTCTTGTTCAGGTTGGCATCTGTGTACAGAAAACCCAAAACCTTTACTTTGCTGGGCACAACCACCCCCTTCAGCACACTCATGTGTCCGCTTGAATAAAAATGCCAATTTGGATGGGAAAAGTCATGTACAAGAAATAACTTTTATGAAAATATGATCTTTATGGATTTCTCTGCTTCAGAATTGGTTGCATGATCCCCCAGATTAAATTTGCAATGAACCTAGGTACTTCTACACATCCTGTCTGTAAGCTGGCTGAAGAAATCTTCCTATTTATATAAAGTCACACATAGCCTGATATAAAGTATATATCTAGACTGCCGGTTGGTCTCTGAAAGTGACAGTAGTGTGTATTGTAGAATAATTGTCAAATAGTGCACTTCAGTAGGTGGTGTTTCTCATTATTTTCTGAAGATTTGGGAGAAATTATTTATTGAGGAACGTGCATCTTGCACAGATGAGTTTGGCTTTTACACGGATTAGTATGGTAAGGAATTACTTTTAGAGAGTGAGAAACAAACCAAGATCCTGCGTAAGGGGCAGCTTGAAAATTCTTACTGGGGGTTAAAAAGCTAAAATAGTTTGTTATTAAATTTGGGGAGGACTAAAAAAGATCCCAAGATCGTATTTTACTTTTCAGTAGCTTGCCTGAATATTGTCATTTCTCTTTGGATTTTGTAGAGAATTAAGATTTGCTATAATAGATAGTAGCTAGGTAGTAATTAGGAGTATATTTCACTTCCTAGAATGCTATTTGTTTACCCCAGCCCTAGAGTATTACTACTCCTCTGGTCCCTAAAAATCAGCTGGGCTATTGTGAAGAAGAGGGAAAAATAAAAAGAATTAGCAGTTTCTCAGACCGAGGAACTTCCCTCAAGTAGTGTCTACTCAGAAATTCCTCTATAAATTGTACTGAGAAGGATGCAATTAGAATAGTATTGGTACCTTGCCAATTTAGTTTTAGTTTTACTTTAAACCTCATCTTTCTCAGAGTCTAACTACTGTAGAAACATCTGTCTTTTTCAGAGAAGATTAGTATTTCATGAATGTGTTTTTTTTTTCTTATTTCAGTATGTATTGCCGCTACAACTGGTGAATAACCAAACGATGACTCAGTGGATGGAGATCTTCCGTACTATCATTGATAGAAATGTACCTCTGGTAAGTTTGTGAAGACCTCTGATGCTTGTGTGTTGGCATTTGAGGAACAGTCAGTGTGAATATTTTCTAAGTGTTGTTCTTTTAATATGTCATCTATTTAAGATACCACTTATTTAAGATACCACTAGAAATAAGTGGTATTTCTGACAGAAAAGCGGTAAGATCATATAAGCTGTCAGAATTCCGTTGTCTGAGGTAGTGACACCAGGTAAACTTCAATCTAGGATATTTTGGATGTTTTAGCTCGTTTCTCTCAAACAAGAATCAAGAACTCATCACAAGCACATCCTTTGTCTCAATTCTTCTTTTTCTTTTATCTATCCTTCATATTTCTTGAAGTACAAAATAAAAATAGTAATTGAATTCTTGTTTGTGCAACATTAACTGGCATTTTAGAAATTTATTTCACAATCTGAACAGTCTTAGCTTTTTGCATTAGTATGTTTAGGATGTATGCATTTGGAGGAGTTAGTATTGTGGTTATTTTTTAAGCCAGAGTGCATGCCACTGTGTAGTATTCAATTATATGCAAGAGTTTCCATTTTCTAAATATGTGTAATTTTGAAAATTAGAGTATGGACACCGTAGAGGTATCACACATACATTGTTAAATTGACTAGATAAGATATTTGAAAGTTCCTGAATGTTATATAACAGTTAACAGAACCAAAGGTTTAGTTGATGCTGTGCATTTGTATTAGTTTTTTCAGCTGTAATGTTTAGAGCATCATTTATCTCAACAATACACACAGCTAATTTAAAATAAATGTTTTTATTTATAGGAGACTTTGCAAATTGATGAAGATGATAGACCAGAGCTGGTGTGGTGGAAATGCAAGAAGTGGGCGCTGCACATTGTTGCTCGTCTTTTTGAGCGGTAACAAACTAACACAGTGATTAAAAACTAAGTTAGGTTTACCAGTCTGTAAGGTTACTTGAGGTGCAATTAGACAAGATCCATTTAGTTGATGTAACAGCTTATGATCACCAAAGAGCTATTCCTGCTGCTGTCCTCTGCCTTGCACTGGCGCAGCCACTACCCTGAGCTATTTATGAAATGATTTGACTCTCTAAGTTGGCAAGAAACCAACCACACAGGAAAAGTGAATATTTTTTATGTTCACTACATCCAGCTACAAGTGCTTGTGTTCTCTAATATACAGATAGGGGAAGATTTGAAAAGAAATCGATAAACATGGACATTACAGAGCTTGTGCCAAAAAGGTGGTTGTATTTGCTTGACTATAGTGTTGTACCTTATGAGAATCTAAGAAGAGAAAAGGGAAATGGAGCATTACGTGGGAAATAATGGCTTAGAAGGAACCATTTGGAAAAGATTCCTTTGGGGATGGAAGACTACTCAGGATCCTTTGTGTTTTAGAAAGTACTGTGTTTTCCTGATGCAGTAGACTTCTCACAATGTAAATATCTGTGTCATATTTTTTTAAAGGTATGGAAGTCCTGGAAATGTAACTAAAGAATACTTTGAATTCTCTGAGTTTTTTTTAAAAACATATGCTGTGGGCATACAACAGGTGAGTACAATTAATTTGTTTCTGAGTTAGAACATCTTGGCTGAACAAATATATTGCTTTTCAACAATGTGCTTATGTCAATATTCATTTATTAAACAAAAATGAACAGAGTCAGGCAAGTTTTCCTTTTAGTAATTGAGAAGTTCTTTAGAACTCATTGCTTTACACAACTGAGGTACAACACCACAAATTTTCAGCAATTTGAAAAAACCTTTCAGGAAAATTCTCAGAAAAGGTCAGTGTAGATAAAATGGTATTATCATGATGTATAAATGTTCTGTATATAGCTGAGAGAAAAAATATTGATGCCTTACGTCATAAAAAGATGTATTTTCAGACCAGTCTTTAGTGCTTTTACTGCAGACAACTTAGGCACTGTTTTAGGATACTGTTTTATTTCAGGAATGTACAAGAAGATTAGAAGGCATCTGGAGAAGAGCAATAAAAGTTATTTTATACCTGGAAAACATATTTTGATAAAATATAATGTAAATTCACAGTTTGCAAGTTTTTTTTTTATTGTGGAATGCTTATTATTTATGATTAACATGCCATTGTGGAGAGTTCAGTTCTGATAAAGTTACATAGAAGAGGGCAGTTCCTCTCAGAGTGGTCTGTGTTTTTTTGCCAGCAATACTGTAGCCCCCTGGGAATATAGGCTTCCAGCATCTCCCTGATTTGGTGGAGTGGCTGCAGCAGTTGGGTGCCTGGAAGCCTTGAGAGCTGGTTTCCAAGCTCAGATGTTTTTGGCACAGCTCCTCCTGTTTCTCATTCAGTCTGACATATACTAGGAGTGGTAGTTCCCAGGCTTTTGGCTCAGCTAAAGCTCTTGAGTGTCCAGGCTTTTGGGTTACATATTCCAAACAGGCTCTTAAGAAGCCAGGAGAATGCAGGATGCTCTCCGACTCATGATTCTGGGCTCTTGATTCTCTTTGGCCTGTAAACCTTGAAAAACACCTGGGAATACTCTTTTTCAAGTGACAAGTGTTTGGATAATGTGTATTTCCAGAATATGTGGCTCCTTGGCATGCTGCCAGGTGAAATATCCCTAACATGGCATCTGCAATCTTCTTACAGTGTAAATTTCTAATGTCTTTGATGCAGGGTGCTTGGATTGTTGTCACTTCAAGTCAAATTGAAACTAGAATTCAAAATACCAGGATTGTCTGCAAAACAAAATTACTTTTTTTCCATACTGTTTGACAACAGAATAGTTTACCCAACAGCGTATTAATTATGTGCAAATAAGTACATGTTAAGGACTAGAGGGGGGAATGGTTGTGGGAAGGCTGTAAACATTAAATGAAGAGGGAAACTGTGTAATGTATTCTAACCTCCTTGCAATACTAACTCCCAAGTGGAAAAAGAGTCCCATGAGCAGTTACCATTTGAAATACTTAAAGTTTGTCTGTTAAGAGATGAGACTGTGTAGTAGAGGGAGCAGTTTAGCTTTCAAGGTAAATGGACTGGACAATCTGCACTTTTCTTCCATGTATGACTTTTAAATGTTTATTTGTCAATGTTTCCTTGCAGAGTTACTAAGAATTCTATTGTGAATATTACATTACTAATATTACATTACATTACAAGCCTTCATTACTTATTTATCAGTTGTTAAGTGCTGACATCATGCTAGAGTCTGCATGAGATACAGACAATTCTTGCCTAAGTACCGTATCTTAAGATGAGACTTAGTACTCCTAAGGAAGGAGTTATGTTCAAAATAAGATTTATTGTAGTGTTGTGAAGAATTATGAGGCAGAATTGTCCTTCTGAAAATATAAGACTGAATATTTTGTTATGCATTGCCCTCGATTTTTATTGTTATTCATGTACATGCCAGTTCTTTACGCTTATTAACACTTAATAGTTCATCCACCATTAGTGCAGGTTAGTGGCTTTGTAGAGTGAGTTTTTCTTAGTAGAGCAGCCTTTATATAAAGGAAGCATTGTGTGACAGAGTCTGTGTTAGCATGATATGTGATACTATCTGATGGTTACGCTAGGTAACTGAAATTAAGGGGTTTGCATCTCTTCTAATTCAGAGGTTCAGGTGCTAACCTAGTTTCCTTTTCTAGTTTAGTGTTTCCATTCTTACCATTGCTCTCCCAAAGTAATTTGTCTTCTTTAGGGGCCTGTCCTTAAAAAATGAACATACAGGCACTGCTAACAGATTTAGAAGCCAACCAGTTTCAAAATTTACTTTGTCTTTGAATTATCTGTTGCAAATTTTGCTGAGGCCTGTGGAAACTGTAAGCTTGTGAATACAGAGGTATATCTTTGGTTTACAGTCATGAGTGATCACATAGTATAGCTAGTAGTAAAGGTAAACATGTATATAAATGCTTGCAGGATTAGGTCTTTAATATTTAAACGATTTCTGATTCTTGGATCAAAGGCTGTAAAACTGATAATATGTCCATGTACATTCACTGAAGAGATGCACTGCATGTCTATGCATGAGAGAATTTTCAGTCCTCATTTAAAAATAATAATTTGACGTTTCTTTAGGTTCTCTTAAGAATCTTAGACCAATACCGGCAAAAAGACTATGTTGCTCCACGTGTTCTTCAGCAAACGTTAAATTATCTGAACCAAGGGGTTATTCACTCTGTAACATGGAAACAAATGAAACCGCATATACAGGTCAGTGCGTAAAACCTAGTCATAAACACCACGTGTCATCAGAATGATTAAAAGAACTCCAAAACTCCCACCAGTTTTGCAGTTTTAAAGAAGGTTTCATGAATCTTTCATGCAGCAGTCAATCTGTACAAAAATAGAGCAAACTTCTACATTAATATAGTTGTTTTCTTCAATATTATGACTACCTTTTATTTCCATTATTTTTAATCCAATTAAAAGTTCAGTTCCATAATTCCTTTATTTTTATTTTTGAAGTCTGAGAGAAAATCATAATATTCTGGCTTTTACTCGTTGTTGCTGCTTCGAATTGTCTGTGGATTTGGAAATTCGTAACTGGTTGTAGTGCAAAGATAGCGGGCAAGGAGAACACAAACTATGAGGAACTGAACTGTGGTTTGACTTGTTTTATAAATTAACTCAGACCAAGTGAAAATTATTTTCATGCTTTTATTTTCTCCGTATCATAAGCTCCCCTGTTGTAGTTAGTTAATGTCATCAGTGTTAAGATAAGAGGGCTCTGAAATCCATTGTCTTGTGAGGTGTTGCATTGGTAAGATCCTTCTACAGAATGTGATGTTCTGCTGTTTTATAGCCTACGTCCTGGAGTATATTTTGTGCACAGTACTGTATTATTGTAAAGTCAGATTATATAATTACTGCTGTCTAGGACTGTTAGGAAAAGAAGTATATATATTGTAAGTTTATTGCTGTTAGCCAAAATAAAAAAGCACTGGTTAAAAGAACTTTACTCTTCAGAAAAGTAGGTCTAGAAAATGATTGCACACTGGAGGGAAGCTGTACTGGGATTTGATTTTATGTGTACTTACGTGTATTTGACTTCTCTAATATTAGAGTATAACAGAAGAAGTGATATTCTCTCTAATGTGCTACAAAGATGAGGATGAAGAGCTCTGGCAAGAGGATCCGTATGAATATATTCGCATGAAATTTGGTAAACATTTTCTGCTTTCATCATAACTGTACACTAAAGACCCAATTAACAGAATGGCCACTGTAAAGTCTCTGTCTTGACCAGTGTCCTGAGTGGTTGGAATAATAAAATTTGTTTCTTAAATCTTACTAAGTTAAAAGAAGGCAGCAGTTCAAGTGAGTTTTTGGCCATTTGGCTGGTAATTCTCTTAATGTTTTTTTCTACTTCACATATACTCAGTGCATCCCAAATAAATGGGATTGTTCACTTTCTAATGGCAGTTTCAGAATCCTGAATTGCAGATGTGCTAGCTATCTGCAAGCTCTTGCAACTCTCACTTTGACCAGAAGAGGCCTGACTTGCTCTTTCCGTATTGAAAATTGTGTCTTCAGCATTTTTTGCCAATTATTATTACAAAATTGTAAGATGATTATATATATATATTCTTTCAAAAGATGCCGTGCAAAATCTTGGGAATATCACACAGGACCGTATGATGAATAACTACTTTCATTGGAAGAGTTGTGTCATTGAAAAAGAGAACTTTAAAAATATAGCAAATTTAGCTGAAAAACGCCAGTAAGCCAGACACCACAGAGATATGTGGCATTTGGGATTTTGTAATTACTTCATTTGTGATTAGCATAGCTGAAAACAGAATATAAATGTTCATATAATAATTAAAAGAACTTGAAGAGTTGCTATGCAAAAAAATTCGTCGTTGCATAATGTTTAGCACTGGGGTACAAACATGTTGCCCGTTTTTGGTATATAAATTCAATTTTTTCTGTGTAAGTAGTGAATCCTATTTTTATATGTAGCTGAGAGGGTTAAATACAGATTTAAATTGTATTGTGGAAGGTAAAAAAACCCGAGCATGAAACTATATAAATTGAAGTTTAGTGAGGTACATTTGGGCTTGGAACAAGAATTCCAGTAGTCTGGTAGTATTTCTTAATCACGTTTTATCTTCAAGTTCTCAGGAAAAGTTAGTGTATAATTTTACCCAAATTTTAAGGTTACCTTTTTAGATCTTTTTATTTAATTCAATTTGTGTAGGGATATTTGGATTAGAACCTGTTTGGCAGCACATATATATTTTTTTTCAAGATATGAATTATATTTTCAGTATGATTAAAGGAGGTTTACTGGTAATGAATGAGGCTAAAAAGCTTCAGCTTTAAGCGGATTGAAAACTACCTCAGGTCCAGATAGTTTTTATATACAAAAAGTTTCCCTTGAAGTTTTAATAAAGTAAAGTCAAAATTGCCTACATATGGTGTACAGATGACACTGGAACATATTGTTGTTCTTCTATAGTGATTTTAATTTAAAAAAGCCAGGATTTTTCATCCCTTAAATACATGGTCTCAAAAGAATTAATGAATAAATAACACATTCTAATAAAGGGAATAGTGAGTGGTCAGTAGATTTGGAAGGCAAGAAGTAAATGCTTTTGTAAGATATGTGACATAAGCTTGGGTTTGACTTTTTAACCATGAAGTGAAGAAAGCCGAGTCAATTGTTTGAAGTTATGTATTCACACTGATTTTGGAATATCCCACAAACAAGGTGGTTTATAAAAATTTGATTATCATGTCATTCATAAAAGGAAATATTTATTTTTACCTTTTTATTTTCAATTTGTTAGATGTATTTGAAGATTATGCATCCACTACAACAGCGGCACAGAATCTCCTTTATACTGCTGCAAAGAAGAGAAAAGAGGTATGGAGCCAGTGGTTTTTAATGTTTTGAAATTTCCTTAATGTCATTTTCCCTTAAATTTGAAGATGCAACATGGAAGTTAGTCTTGAAAAATCTATTTGCTAATATGTAATCTATCACTTTCCTGGCTAAGTGTCATCAGTTTGAGGAGAGTTAAGATATGAGTATATGTATAAATAAATAAATGTCTTCGTCTTGCAGCTTTAACATTGACCTGCCGGATACAAGTTGAGTTGGAGTATATGAACTGGTATTTTTCCAAGTTTACAAACAGCCTCTGTGACAGCTGTTCTGAGCTTCCTGAACTGTAGCAGGTGCAAAAGTGAACCTGAGCCTCATAATTCTCACTGATGCTATTTAAAATCCTGTTGACTGCAGTGAAATTAGCAAGAATGAAACCAATTTCATGCAGTAGCTCTTTAAATGAGGACATAACTTTTCTGTAGATCTTTTTGTACTTACAGTGATCTGTGCAAAAGTACCTGGCCAAGCCCTGGAACGTGTGTGTCAGTTTGCTAAAACTGTGAATTTTTTTCTGGGTACCATTTTTAACATCCAGTAAACATGGACCTCTGTTTCCAGATGGATTTCAGTGAAGAGCATAGTCTTTGCATCAGGTGGAATAGCTTATGAACTTTTTCCCTCTTTATTGTCAAAACAATCCTTGCCCACTGTGACCTTCTCATTTTCATAATTTGTACTGATACCATCAAAATGTCATCATATCTGAAAAACACATAATGGATGTGGAAATGACATGAACAATTGTTTTGTTCAAGAAAACTTTCTATGTTTAATCAACAAGTTACTGCCAAAATCAATAGATTAAAATAAGTCTATGAGGTTTTAGTCCAAGCTCTTTTTGAATATGTGTATGTTCATACATATATGTATGCACACATATGTATATGTATATATATATGTGTGAGACAAACTGGAAGAGAAGCTAAGGGAAGAAAATGTGTGAGGTACTGATTGAGTTGCTTGCCTTTTTGTCACCTCTTTTGATTTGCCAACAGCAAAAATACCTTATTTACTATTACTAACGTGAAATTTCAAGGAGGTGAATTTAATTTTGACAAGTTTGGCTGAAAGGTTGAAAAAGGACCCTTCTGAATTTTAACTATTTAAAGATGTTATGCATAATACCTCACAGTTCCTTTGACCAGGATAAAATTTCTACTTAAAAAAGTAGTGTGAATTTTTTAACTTAAACACTGCTGTTAAAATAGAATCATGGAATGTTCTGAGTTGGAAGAGACCCACAAGGTTCATCGAGTTTAACTCCTGTCCCTGCATAGGACAACCCCAACATTCACACCATATGTCTGAAGGTGTTGTCCAAATGCTTCTTGAATATTGTCAGGCTTGGTGCCGTGACTGCTTCCCTGGGGAGCTGTTCCAGTGCTCCTCCACCCTCTGAGTTAAGGATCTTTTCCTAATATCCAACATAACCTTCCCCTGACACGTCTTCATCGCATTCCTTTGGATCCTATCATTGGTTGCCAGAGAGAAGAGATCAGCACCCGGTCCTCCTCCTCGCCTTGTGAGGAAGCAGGAAACTGCCCTTACTCTCCTCTTCTCCTCTTCTCCAGGCTGAACAGACAGAGTGATCTCAGTCGCTTCTCATACAGCTTCCCCTCTAAACCCTTCATCAGCTTCATGGCCCCTCTGGATACTCTGCAGTAGCTTTATATCCTTTTTATACTGTGGCGTCCAAAACAAAATAATTAGACAAAAGAAAATTGTGTGGTTTCTGTCTTGCATAGGTATTACCAAAAATGATGGCATATTGTTACCAGATTCTGACAGAACCAAACATTGATCCAAGGAAAAAAGATGGTGCTTTGCATGTTATAGGATCCCTAGCAGATATTTTACTGAAGGTAAGTGGGTAAAGAAGTAAGAAAGGTTTGTAATTTTTATTATTAATGCCATTTCCAATGAAAATGTCCTAGTTTATAAAGTATGACTGGCCCCTAGCTGTGTTTATATAGTCTATGGAGAGACTGCACTGTGCAAGAAGAATCTGAGGGTTTGTTTCCTTAAAAATAAAAACATTCTTTCCTGTTTTTTATATTCCCATTTTATACACAGATTTTTGTTCTCATTTTTTTCAAAGCTTTGTTTGTTTGCTACAGAACAGTCCCTTGGACCTGTCCTGCTTTACTAGTAAAATGGAAGGGTGTTTAAAAAGCAAACATGCATTCCATCGGTAATATTGCCTGTGATTCTTTAGCAAACACCCCAACAGCCTGCCCTTTTGTAGGCTTCTTCTGATTCCGGATAAATATTTAGTTAACACATTGCAGGAATGTTTTGTCTAGCTTTCCAGCTTTCTTACCCTGCAATGTGTGGCTCCAAGTCTTATTTTGTCAGCCAGTTGGGAGTTTAGAAAGTAACTGGAAAGAGCAGAGTTGCTGTCCTCCCTTCATTTTTTTATTGACAGTATGTTTATAACTGAGTATTTTTCTGGAATTTGAACACACATTTAATCCACATTGTTGCTTTATAATGTCAATATTGTTTACGGTTTCCCTTATGCTTTTGTAGACGGTGGAATCCAAAGTGTGACCACTCTCCATGTCAAAAGTAACTTCCAAAAAGTTTTAACATGAGGATGGCGGCCTTGTGCTAGAGGCTTCCTTTTAAAAGTAATTTATTTTATTTTATATGAGTTATCTCTCTGTGAAGGACATGTCTTCATGTTACAAGCAACGTCTTACCAACATTTACCATGATATTTTTCACTGGTATTCCAATCCATGATCTGATCTGAAATCGTGAAACATGAGTGACATAATTTTTGTAGATTGTGTAATTCTTGTAGATTCCATTGGATTGTAAATGTTGGAGTAAAACAGTGAAAGAAGAGGACATAGTTTGTGTTATCAGGAGCCTTTTATATTTACTGGATGTTTTTAAACCCATTTATCTCTGTCCTGAGGAAATAAAAAGGAGGTGTAATCTAGTATACTGCTCCTATTTGAAATTTTCGCTCTTGAAACATGAGGTTATAATATACTCCGTAAAAGAGTGATAATAATCCCCAAACACTGCAGACTCCTCTCAACTCTGAATGCCTTTGGGATTTGGCAGACTGAAAAATTCTGTGAACTGTTTCTGCATAAAATACCTGATTTGTAAGTACTTTCTGGCAGGTGAGCTGACTGAGATTATAGATTGTAAGGAGCTCATAGGCACAATCACCCTGCCTGAGCCACATGGCTTCACAGTAGCTCCAGTTTAATGCATGCAACCTCTGACCTGTGTGCAGAAGAGAAAATTCTTTTCCTTGTTTCCTTAAAAATAAAAACATTCTTTCCTGTTTTTTATATTCCCATTTTATACACAGATTTTTGTTCTCATTTTTTTCAAAGCTTTGTTTGTTTGCTACAGAACAGTCCCTTGGACCTGTCCTGCTTTACTAGTAAAATGGAAGGGTGTTTAAAAAGCAAACATGCATTCCATCGGTAATATTGCCTGTGATTCTTTAGCAAACACCCCAACAGCCTGCCCTTTTGTAGGCTTCTTTTCTCTTCTCTGTTTTCTCTCTGCTCAGTTCTTCATCTGCCTCTGAAGGTTTGGGAATCAGTGTGGGAAGAAATGTTATATGCGTTGGTGAAATGTGATCACCTAAGATACATTTTGTATCAAATGTCCCCTTTCGGTCTCTTCCTATCCTACCCACTGCATCATTCCTTTAGGTGATAGCGCAGCCCCCAGCTTGTATCCTTTCCAGCGTCCTGGAGCTATAGGTGCTAGGCAGGTCCCAAGTCTCCATGCTGGTGTTCCTGGCTTCCTGTGAATATCTTAGGATTTACCAAGGTTGAAATAATGAAGGATAATTTTCATTAAATATCCTTCTCCAGCCAAGGAAATTTCTATCACAAAGGAGTTACCTTACTCAATAAATATTAAAAGTATGTGTATTATTGTTGTGTTGTGTAAAATAATTAGTTTTGATGCTTGTAGTAAGAGTAGGTCATTTGAAACTCAGATCTGTTTCATATTAAACTTATATTTATCTTGAGCTATGTATGTACTCCTTTGTAGAAAGAACAAAGGTACTAGGTCATTGATGTTAATTACTTTTTAAGAAAAATCAGTTGGAATGAATTGCCTTAGAGAAAATGAAAATTCCAGTGTACGGTATTTCAATGACTAAGGTAGAGTGGAATATTATGTATACAGTTATTTCACTTATCTGGCTTTGAAATTAATAGGCTTATGAGATTTGTTTGCTTCAAGATATGAGATCTAGATTCCTTCTCATAATGCCTTTATTGCATAGATAAATAATTGTGTTTTCCATGGTTGATAGCCAAAATGGATTACTGGTTAGAATGAAGTATGTAAAATGGTCTCCAAAATTAATTTTTATTTGCATCAACAGAAGAGTGTCTTCAAAGATCAGGTGGAGCTGATGTTACAGAATCATGTATTTCCATTGTTCATGTCTGACCTGGGGTACCTCAGAGCGAGAGTAAGTGTTTGCCATGATTGTTTCTCTTGTAGTTTGACTTCATTCTGAATGTCAATGAAAGAAATAAAGCAAATACATTTCAAAATTTCAAATAACTGCCATGAGCAGCAATTTTTCAGCATTTTGATCTGAAGAGTGATTTGGTAGTTAAATGAATTCATGGGAGGTCCATGTCATTTGACACTGTTTCTCACAGTATTCTGATTGAGAAACTGGCTGCCATTGGGCCGGACGGGCACACTCTCTGCTGGGTGAAAAACTGGCTGGCTGGCCAGGCTTAGAGGGTCGTGGTAAATGGAGTTAAATCCAGTTGGAGGCTGGTCGCGAGTGGTGTTCCCCAGGGTTCAGTGCTGGGTCCAGTCCTGTTCAATATCTTTATCAAAGATCTGGGTGAAGGGATTGAGTGCAGCCTTAGTAAGTTTGCGGATGACACTAAGCTGGGTAGAAGTGTCAATCTACTTGAAGGAGGGGAGGCTCTGCAGAGGAATCTGGACAGGCTGGATCGATGGGCTGTGACCAGTGGTATGAGGTTCAAGACGGCCAAGTGCCAAGTCCTACACTTGGGACACAACATCCCCATGCAGCGTTACAGACTTGGGGAAGAGTGGCTGGAGAGCTGCCTGGTGGAGAAGGACCTGGGGATGTTGATTGACAGCCAACTGATTATGAGCCAGCAGTGTGCCCAGGTGGCCAAGAAGGCCCGTGGCATCTTGGCCTGTATCAGAAACAGTGTGGCCAGCAGGAAAAGGGAAGTGATTGTGCCCCTGTACTCAGCATTGGTGAGGTCACACCTCGAGTACTGTGTTCAGTTCTGGGACCCTCACTACAAGGATATTGAGGTGCTGGAGCATGACCAGAGAAGGGTGACAAGGCTGGTGGAAGGGGGTGGAGAACAAGTCTTACGAGGAGCAGCTGAGAGATCTAGGATTGTTTTAGCTTAGAGAAGAGGAGGCTGAGGGGAGACCTCATCACTGTCTACAACTACCTGAAAGGAAGCTGTGGTGAAGTGAGTATTGGTCTCTTCTCTGAGGTGATAGGTGATAGGATGAAAGGAAGTGGCTCCAGGTTGCACCAGGGGAAGTTCAGATTAGGCATCAGGAAAAATTTCTTCGCTGAAAGGGTGGTCAGGCACTTGAACAGGCTGCCCAGGGAGGTGGTTGAGTAAGGTGGATAGATGAGTGTCTTAGGGACATGGTTAGTAAGTGGACAGGTACGGTTGGACTCAGTGGTCTCAGAGGTCTTTTCCAACTGGATGATTCTATGATTGTTTACCTCTTTGATAAGACTGGAAAATTTGAGCAGTGTTTGTGGCCCTTTTACGAACACTTTTCCTTAGCACATCTCAATAACCAAAGCGATTGAGTGGCAGTGAAAAATAGGTAGGATTTCCATAGAGTTGATAATGCCACTTTGAGTGTAGCATCAAGAATCCCCAAGTGGCCATATTAGTCATAAGCAAACAGTTAATTTTCTTTGATTTTTGGTTTGACTTTTTCCCTGAGAAGGACTGAAACTATGAATGCCAATTATGAGCATACTGAAATTACTAGAATTTGGAAAAGGAGAATAAAGAACTACTTGTGTGCAAAAAAATGTGTTGTATAATACTGCATGAATACACCATAATTAAGAAAAAAAAGCAATACATGCAAACAGAGAGGTGGTTAGTATTGATTTTGAATCAGTTAAAAAAATGCTAAAAAGTGTAATAGTCACTAACTGGCTTTTCTTTTTGTCATACAGTCCTGTTGGGTACTTAATTCATTCAGTGCTTTGAAGTTTCACAATGAACTAAACTTGAGGAACGCAGTAGAGTTGGCAAAGAAGAGCCTAATTGAGGATAACGAAATGCCTGTCAAAGTAGAAGCAGCCATAGCTCTTCAGACATTAATAAGCCACCAAACACAAGGTATGCTACAGTGATTCATCAGTTGTCTACGCTTTTTTTCTTTTAGAAATGAGGAGGCTGGTGCAGATTTATCTAAACATTTCTATCATTTAATGGCATGGATTTCACCGAATCACAGAATGGTTGGGGTTAGAAGGGACCTCTGGAGTTCATCCAGTCCAACACACCTGCTAAAGCAGGTTCACCCAAAGCAGGTTGCACAGGAACATGTCCAGGCAGGTTTTGAATATATCCAGAGAAGGGGACTCCACAGCTTCCCCGGGCAGCCTGTTCCAGTGCTCCCATCACCCTCACAGTAAAGAAGTTTTTCCTCATGTTGAGGTGGAACTTCCTGTGTTCCAATTTGTGTGCATTGCCCCATGTCCTGTCCATGGGCAGCATTGGAAGGAGCCTGGCCCCATCCTCTTGACATCCGGCCTTTAGATATTTGTAAGCACTGATAAGATCCCCTTTCAGTCTTCTGTTTTCCAGGCTAAATAGGCCATGTAGGCCTTTCCTCAATAAGAGAGATGTTCCGGTCCCCTAATCATCTTCATGGCCTTCTGCTGGACTCTCTCCAGTAGTTCCTTGTCTTTCTTGAGCTGGTAGCCCAGAACTGGACACAATACTCCAGGTGCGGCCTCACTAGGGCAGAGTAGAGGGAGACGATGACCTTTCTTGACCTGCTGGCCACACTCTTTTTAATGCACCCTAGGATACTATTGGCCTTCTTGACCACGAGGGCGCATTGCTGGCTCATCATCAACTTGTTGTCCACCAGGTCTCCCAGATCTTTTTCTGCAAAGCTGCTTTCCAGCAGGTCAGCTCCTCACCCATACTGGTGTACAGGGTTGTTCCTCCCTAGATGCAGGACTCTGCATTTCCCTTTGTTGAACTTCATTAGGTTCCTCTTTGCCCAACTCTTCATTCTGTCCAGGTCTCGCTGAGTGGCACATCAGCCTTGTGTATCAGCCACTCTTCCCACTTCTGTATCATCTGCAAACTCGCTGAAGGTGCGCTCCATCCCCTCATCCAGGTCGTGGATGAGTATGTTGAATGACATTTCATCATGTTTAGACAGTTTCACTTGCTCATTAATTACTATATACTCCCCAGTATTCTGTCTTTGAATTTTTACAGCACAAAAGGAGTTAAAATCAACATATTTATTTTATTAAATAGCACCTGTTTTTCTTTAGTGAAGTGAAATAGTGTGTATTTTTAAGAACAAACGCTGCCTGTGTGAGAGAACATGTATTCCCCCCAAACAGTGGATTTTTGTTGTAGATGGTGTTATTGAATGTGACAAATGTTCATTTTATTTACTTTTTCAGACTACTGGATGTGAGCTGTAAAAGTGCCTTCAGTAGGGTTTTTTTTTTGGGGGGGGTGGTAGTTTGTTTTTGTTTAGCAAATTAAACTTTAAAAATTTATTTTGCTCAGGAGTAATCCATCACTGAGTAGTTTTGAGGCACTGTATAATTGTGTTTTATGAATAGTTAATTTTGTCGAATTTCATTTGTTTTTTTAGCCAAGGAATATGTAAAACCTTACATAAGGCCAGTTATGCAAGAACTCTTGCATATTATTAGGCAGACGGAAAATGAGGATCTTACTGTCGTAATACGGAAGATGATCTTTGAGTACACTCAGGAAGTAGCTACCATCGCTGTTGACATGACTCAACACCTGGTAAGAAACAGTAGTAAAGTAACAGTCCAGTCAGAGGCACATGCCTAGTTTAGTAAACATTTAACTTTTTTTGAAGTGCAAACTGTGCAAAGTAATCTTTATAAAGATTCACCTGTAGTGTTCACAAGAATTTATTTTTCTGTATGAAGCAGCTTTAAAACCTATAGATTTTTCAAAGGTACTGAATTTTTTCACTAGTTTTAATGAGCCAAGCTATGATAATTAACATTTCAAATGAATCAACATAGCCAGACTTCGCAAAAAAAGAGTTTTTCATTTTCTATACTCGCCTTTCTAAAAGTAAGGAGCATATTTTTCAGCGCTGACAGCTCTTACAGATAAAGCATTGCTGCTGTTGTTTTAGGTGTCTTGGTTTTACATGACAAATCGGAAATGTGGGTTTGCTCTTGTTGCTTTGCTCTTGTTTGCTCAAGTTAGTTGGTTTTTTTCGTAGGCTGAAATATTTGGTAATGTGCTTCAGAGTGAGGAATATGAGGAAGTAGAGGACAAAACAGTTATGGCCATGGGCGTCATGCAAACAATTCACGCTATTGTGGATGCTGTGGACCAGCACGTGGAGGTGAGGTTTTCTTTTATATGTGTTTTCTCCTCCTCTTCCCTCATGACTTTCATTCATGACAACAGGCACTTCTGTGTATGTTGTATCATCTGAGTTGACATGAATGTGCATTTACGATAGCCGGATGGTGAATTAGTAACAAATGATCTCTGACAAATTTGAATTTAAATCCCCGTTTATTTTTTTGACTTCTTAATTGTTTAGCTCTCAACTTTGAGGGGAATTTATATCCTGAGGGTAAAATCCTTAGCTCCTATTCTGATATACACTTCAGATAATTGTACTGTTGAAATTGTGTTCCTTTGGATTTCAAAACATTTTTCATTCCTTTACAAGAACCACTTGCAACTTTTGAAAGGTAAAATGAAATCTGGTAGCTAGGCTGAGCATCAGGAATGACAATCTGAAGTGGATCTTCAATTTTTCGTCTGTGGAAGCCTTTGAACTTGGGGTATTTTTGGTATAAACCTAGCAGCTTGTTTTTTCTCTTTTGTGAAGCACAAAATAAAATATTGTACAGAGTGCTCTTCATCTCAGAATCTTAAATAGTTTTAGAAGTGATATAAATGGTATAGAAATGATATATGAGGCTGAAAACTCTTTAGAAATTCCTTTCCATTTCACCATTAAATATGGAGAGAGTTTCAGAAATGATCATTTCTGAGTCAAGTGTCTGAAGGTAAGTGGATGATCTGTTGTCACAATGCCTTTGCTAGAACAAGCCCACAAAGCCTGACATTATGTCTATAATGAATGACCTGTGTTAATAACATGGAATGTCTGTATTTGCGGGTTTTAGTTAGACTTATAATGTGGCAATGTAGTTCTCCTTATAATTTAGTTTAATTCATAAATGTAGTCTCTCTGTCCAACATGGCAAGAAGGAATCTTAACTTCAACACAATTGTATCCTACCTGCCTATTTTTCTGCATATGTTCCTCTAGCTGAGGCTGCTCTGGGAAGCTCTCCATAGACCTCAGGCAAAAGCATCTCTTCCTTTCTTCCTTTTAACCTATTCTGCTTTAAAGTTTTCGGACAAAGTCTTTCTCTCACATGTTTTGACTACAGTGTTACTTTTTATCCAGACAGGACAACAGATGCAGTTCTTGGTAGGATCTGTAACATAACCATAAAATTATATATTTTTTAATAAAGAAAAATGCTGTGGCAAGTTCTGAAGCAATACTGTTTTTTGAAAATTTGAGTATTTATGTCAGTGAGATCTTGTTTCATAATCCCGTGATTGTTAATGCAGCATTCACAAAATGATAAAAGCCTTACTTTGAAAAACTTCTCAAACTGAATTAGTCAAATATATTTATTAAATTACTGTTTTTCTAAGATTTTAGGTTAACTACTTTATGTTTTTATTTCAGATAACTCAACAGCTTGAGAGCATTTGTTTACAAGTCATTGGCCTTGTTTTGCAGAAACAAGTTATAGGTATGTTTTAGAGAGAGTTTTAGAAAAACTTTGCATGTTTTTACATTAAAAGTTCTTTAATTATTGTCAACAATACTATCTTTGTGAGCAGAATTTAGTCTTTTTGTGTAAGTGCTTCTTTAAAGAAAAAAAGACATTAATTTTCAGTTACGATTTGTTTCTCCTGATGTCCTCTTGTACATTAGTCAAGCTGGTTATTGTGTTTTGGAGGTCAGACTCAAAAGCAGAAGTTGCAGTTCTGATTATAGTTCTATCTAGTTATGCTAAAGGACAATGTCTACAATTACATTAGCAACATTACAACACCTGGGGGTGTTGGTTGACAGCCGGCTGAATATGAGCCAGCAGTGTGTCCAGGTGGCTAAGAAGTCCAATGGCATCTTGGCCTGTATCAAAACCAGTGTGGCCAGCAGGACCAGGGAGGTGATTGTAACCTGTACTCGGCACTGGTGAGGTCACACCTCAAGTTCTGGGCCCCTCACTACAAGAAGGACACTGAGGTGTTGGAGCGCGTCCAGAGAAGGGTGACGAGGCTGGTGAGGGGGCTGGAGAACAAGTCTTATGAGGAGTGGCTGAGGGAGCTGGGGCTGTTTAGTTTGGAGAAGACGAGGCTGAGGGGAGACCTCATCACTGTCTACGACTGCCTGAAAGGGGGCTGTGGCAGAGCAAGTGTTGATCTCTTCTCTCAAGTGACAGGTGATAGGACGAAAGGAAAAGGCCATAGGTTGCGCCAAGGAGGAAGAATATTAGGAAGAATTTCTTTACCAAAAGGGTGGTCGGGCACTGGAACAGCTGCCCAGGAAGGTAGTTGAGTCACCATCCCTGGAGATGTTTAAAAAACAGGTAGATGACTGTTTGAGGGACATGGTTTAGAGGATGATGGGTGCAGTTGGACTCGATGATCTCAAAGGTCTTTTCCAACCGGAAGATTCTATGATTTTGTGGGCATGATCTGCAATTAAATTACTGCTTTACCTGTACCCTGCACTGAGGATTTGCACAATTTTATGATAAGACCTTTAAGAAAAAACAAAGGTTGAGAAAATAAAAATAATTTTCAATAAATTATTTAGAATGAATGTTTTTGATGTGCTGGTTATGTATGTTTCTAGTGTTCATTAATAATGGAAAACTATGAATATTGTAACTATAGCCAACATAAACCCTGTCTGAAAAAGTCTTCCAATTTATATTATTTTTCCATGTATTGGTTTAGTTACTAATTGCTGTCTTCTAGTTTGATACGACTTGGGGTTTGGTTTCATATTGCAAGGCATTTGCAAGACAGATTTAGTTTTTAAAGCACTCTACTTCAATTTGGTTTTCCTTTCCAGAGTTTTATGAAGAAATTCTCTACTTGGCCAACAACTTGACAGGCCATATGATTTCACCTCAGATGTGGCAGCTCTTAGGTGTTCTATATGAGGTTTTCCAGCAGGATTGGTTTGAGTACTTTCCAGGTATGATCACTTCTATTCTATTGATGCTTCCACTGTTTGGGAATTCATCTCTAAAACCTACCTTAAAAGGGTCACATCCGTTTAGCGCCTTGATTAAAAATGATGATGTATTTGGGTCATGCCCTGACCATGTGTTTAGTGTGGGAGTACATCAGTAGTATATTTAAGTAGGAGAAGCATGCTCAAATCTGTCAGTGTGATCAGTTATTGTAGGAGGTCCTGAACTAAAAGAAAGCTGAAATATACAAAGTTAACGTGAAACTATGAATTGATTAATTAGTATGTAATTCTGTTTTATTTCTTTTGCTGGGAATGCACCCTGCATGGTGCACTGTATGAAGAATTCTGCTAGAATAGACTTGCAGAGCTTGAGTTTACGACCATGTCCAAGAATCTGAGCTAATAAATCCCATTTATAGAACTACAACCTCACTGGTTAGAACTTGCGTGGAACAGTTTGTAAATTTTTCTCCCCTGCTCTCCCTCTTCTGCAGATATGATGCCTCTCTTGCATAATTACGTGACCCTTGACACTGATACTTTACTCTCTAACCCAAAGCATTTAGAAATAATTTATGCTATGTGTAAAAAGGTAAGGCTTCTGATTCTTACTGTTGCACTTATCACTGGTACTTAACAATCAGATTAGTGGAGTGACCTAAACATGCCAGGTGGTGGCCAGTCATTTCAGAAGCAAATGAAATTTGGTCTTAGCTCAGTTCCGAGTGCACACAGCACCTTCACACTTTTTAAGTAACATGCTTTTTGAAAAATTACATGCACAAATCTGTGTGGGAGAAAGTTGCTGTTTGCTTTGACTCTCTTCTATGAACAGCTATTTTGGTAGAGGAATTAATGAAGCCCAGTTTCCTTGCATTGGATATCTTGTAATTGGATTCTGTAGTTGTCAGCTAAGGTGTGAACTAATTTTAAGTTCTTCCTACATTTACAATTTTGGGGTTTTTTATGCTGATTCTCTTATGTATAATAGAGGGCGAGATCACACTGCAGTGTTTCTCTGATTTTGGGCATTACAAAAGTGTTAGGCATCTAGCTACTGGCTTATTTTTAAGAAACTTCTAGAGAGTGAATGTGTGAGAATTCTGCTTCTTTGTCAGGTTTGATTGACTCTGACCAAAGGGTTGAAACATACACAGAAGCAGCAATCAGTTTCACATGTATGCGCGTATACATAGAGTGATTGCATACATCTTGTTTTTTATCAGAAACTAGCCTAGAGGTAGGGCTTCACTTTGCCAGGCTGTTAATCTGCCAGTGTCTATTAGAGTTGAGGTAAAAAAGTGAAAACAGAATGTGGAAGACATCAATGATTCTTTTAAGTAACACTTCCCTTAAAAAAGGGAAAGCAAGAACTTATGAAGAATACTAACATTCATAAAGAACTATAGAGGTTTCTTGATATCTTTAAATTCATCTTTAGCCACCTATCCTTGTTTATGTCCTGTAGAGGTGATTTTTGTATGGGTCTTAATTCCTCACAAAATGTAGCATGAATAGATGCATATATGCCATATAGAGTGGGTTTTTTGATGTATGCGGGTACAGGAGCACTTGCTTTGAAAGTTGTCAGTGATAAATACTGATAAACTAAATTGTCATTCCGGTTGTTAGGTATTAACAGGAGATGCAGGAGAAGATGCAGAGTGCCATGCCGCCAAACTTCTAGAAGTAATTGTTATTCAGTGCAAAGGACGGGGTATTGACCAGGTAATATATATCGAACAGGTCTTCTCTTTTACTGGTTTCCAACAACACGTGTGATTCCAGAGAAAAGCAATCAGAATGGAAAATTTGAGGAAAATGTAAAGGGTAGGAATGGGGAGGAAGACAGTAAGAAGTAAATGAGCTCAGAAAAGTTTGTAATGTTTTTGGGGAAGTTTCGGTTTGTTTTGGGGTTTTTTTTTTGACATCAGAGATTAGTGTGCGTGACTGGCAGTAAGGATGTGGTATGATGTGCAGGATGGTCTTTTTTTTTTTGCTTTCTCCTAATGGGATTTCACTTTTGATGCAAAACGCACATTGTTAAAAATAATGTGACTGAGAGGTTAACTATACACATCCAACTACCAAGTTGTTTCTCAGAGCAATATGACCTTGGTTTTTTTTACCACCTTGAATTGCTTAATGCATTTGGAAATGAGGAATTTTTACATAATCACAATTTTCCAAAGTTTCTTAGTAGTCTTTTTTCTGTTAAAGGTTAAATTCTGATCCTATGTTTTACATAGCACTCTAGCCTAAACTGCTTTAACATACTATGTTTGATGTTGCCACAGTGCAATCCATGGCCTTCAGTGATAAATTTTCAGTTAATTTCGCTGAAGCTAATATAACTTTACTAATGTAAATCTGAAGTAATTGAAGATAAAAATGTTCCCTGAAAGATTTTATTTTTCAAAGAAATCCGGAAGGAATTAGAGCGAATTGTGTGTGTTTGCATTGAAATAAGTATGTGGTGGAGGGCTTAATTGAGTTCCACAACTCTGAATTAAAATGGTTACACACTGAACTGAAATTCGTAAACTAAAACATTTGTAATGCTACCCCAATTATTAGGAAGGATAAACCTGCATGTTAAAATATTTGTAGATGTTTATGGCATTGTGTAGACATTTGTGCATACTTGCTTTTATCAGAATAAACTCATTCATATCAAACTTTTATAAGAAATTTAACGTCACTTTATATTTGTTAGGAAAAGCTTCTTTTTCTTGCAGATTTAGGTAATTTCATTTTTAACGCCTGTTAGTTTCGAAATTGTTTGATATCTTTATTTAAAGATGAGAAGATCTTTGAGGGTTTTTTTAAACCTTTTATACACATTAGAACAAATTCCACCAAATGGCCTCAAGTATTCTCCTCCATGCTGAAAATAACATTGGTAATTTTTAGCTCAGAGTATAGAAGTTTTGAGGAAGATTTATAAGCATGTCATCAGACGCTTAAAAAGCTTTTATGCTAGGAAGTGAATAGAATGCCTTCCTAGATTATACCTGGACCTCAGTTAGCTCTCAAGAATAATTCTAATAAAAATATTTTAAACTTTTGTATAATCTTGCAACATGTATAATACCTGTTTTGTTTTGGTTTGTTTTCTTCTTTATACTGATATGCCCAGTGTATTCCACTCTTTGTGGAGGCTGTTCTGGAGCGGTTAACTAGAGGAGTTAAAACGAGTGAGCTTCGTACCATGTGTCTTCAGGTTGCCATAGCTGCACTCTACTACAATCCTGACCTACTTCTGCACACCTTAGAGAACATCAGATTTCCACACAATTCTGAGCCCATCACTGCACAGTTCATAAACCAGTGGATGAATGACACAGACTGTTTTCTTGGGCAAGTATTGTGTTTCTTTCTTTTTAAGTGTCCGCGGTTATGATTTTTTTGTTCGCTTCTGTTTGTATCCCTAGTCACGTTGATGAAAAAGTTCCCATTCCTTGGTTAGCCTGAATAACAGTAATTCACACCAGGTCTAATTGCTGTGGTGCCAGTATGGGTGACCTATGTCCGTGTAAGTTTTCTGGGTGTGTTGATCTGTGTGCTGAATTTTTTGTGTTGTAAGGATGCAAAGATGCCATACATATCATACTTCAGAATTCTTTTAAGCTCCTTAATCACGAACTATCTGCTTCACCAGTAGGTGGTTCAGCATGCGGTGAGGGTAATAGTCAGGTGACCAGCAGGATTTCAGCGATGTGTTAACTTTGTTTCTGAAACAGAGTGTATACATCTTTTCTGTTCTATATTTTAGGTATTATTTTTAACTGCTTCAGTTAATGATAAAAAAAATTATTCTGTCCAATGAATCCCCTCTGATTTCAATCCCTGCGAGTTGTTCATGATCAACTTCACATGCTTATCATTATGCCATTGATGTAGTGACCGTTTAGCATCCTCCTGAACTTAAACTTCATTCCAGACTCCCTTGAACACGTGTGTACACTGCACTAGAGTGCACTTGGGCAGGAACTGAACATTTATAAAGTAAATGAAGGTGGACAAAGCCTGTCATCACATAGCTTAGCATTGATGCTAGGTGGATGTGAAGTCCAGTGCTTGGCAGTTAGTGCTTGCCTCTCAGCTGAGATGTGGCGTCTGACTGTGAGAATCAAATCCACTTAAGGACAAAGCAGGGAGTCAGATGTAGTTAACATCTACCGCTCACCTTCCTGCTACGAGTTACATTTTGTCGTCGGAGACTGCCATCTGACCACAGGTGTACAGATAGGCTTAGAATGTGTCTTCTCTATGCATAACCTATGCCAACAGACTAAGCAAAGTGTCAGTGTGTTAGGAGCCATGCCATGAATGAGTGTGGGCCAAGATAGGCAGCTCCTGACATGTAGATAGATTTTAAATGGTTTAGGTTGTCATTCTTTTTCTGCCTGTTTTTTATTGGTACAGTCTTGTCATTCCAATTCTGAACAGGCCTCCAGGGACTTCTTATAAGATGGTTTCTTCACTCCCCAGCCATACAAATAGCTTTTCTCCATACGAGTTCTTATTTCAGTTTATCTTTCTTGAACAGAATTATATGAGGTCTGACACAAAAAAACCTCTGATACTGTGCCTCTAACTCTTTTTTATTTAACAAATTAAGAAAATCAGCTACAGTCATCTTCACAGTAGTTCCCTTCTGAGTTGACACACAGCTGCATACGATGCTGCCAATGTTCAAAGCAATTCCACAGATCATTTTCTGAAAGGCTGTTGAGGGTCTCTGTCATTTTTACTTTCACATCTGCTACTGACAAAAATGTGTTCCTTTGGGCACCGACTTGATCTTTGGAAAGAGATAATTATTAGTTAAAAACTGCTTCACAGACAAAGTGTTGTGGGCTGGCACATTTTCTTGATGTTAACTCACTGTTCACTCTTACACACTGACATTTTCTGACCGATGGTAAGAAAACTTCTATATTTGAACACACATCCACTCATACTGAGTGAAGCAATCAAGTTGAGCCTTGGCTCACAGTAACAGGTTAGAACATGCTCTATGACCACCTCTTTGTCTCTCCCATTCCATTCTTGGTTCCTGAGCTATAGGGTTAGTCTCCTGTTTTTTGTGTTGGACTGGATATGCTGTCTTGGTATAGCTGTGTTATTATCTCAGTGTCCATCTTGAATTTAGAGCTGTGGGGTGCATGCAGCATTACATTTTCATAACTGTAATAAAATAGCGGCTCCCAGTCAATCAGTGACCTACTGGTATATGCAGGTTTTGCTCTCAGCATGTTCTTTGTAGTATTTTTAAAATACATACCAAATGTACACGGTAAAGATTCTCTCCTCTGTCCTAAGTACATTCTTTAGTGGGGTGAACATGAAAGTGCAGTGGTTTGTAGAATCTGGTCTGCACGTTGATTCTTCTGTTTTACGAGAAAGAAGACCACTTGGAGATAAAAGAGAAATCACCTGCTTTGGTGTATATCGCCTTTGTGCAGATTCCCCGTTCATGTCTGTATTTGAAGGTATTTACTATGGCAGTGTCTCCTTGAAGAAAAAAAATTAAAAGTACTAAATTAAACAGATAAAAAATGAGGAAAAAAATCTCTTATGCGTTATAACAAAACCAGACAGTTCATCTCATCACAAGCATTCTGACTTCTTCTGCCTCCTGTGTATATACTATATCTACAGTATGTCCTATATCTTAGCGTAAATACACGTCTTATCAATTAGAGGGGCTATTAGAGTTAGTAACAAAGAAAGCATAAAGGACCCAATGTCCTTGTTTCTTTTGGAGTGCCAGTGGCTGAAAAAGGGCACCTTTAAGTCTACCTCTCCCGCACCTTGTGGTAATATTATTGTTAATTAATAAATTGTTTTTAGTTAATTACTGAATTATTTACCAACCAGAAAAGAGCAAGATGTTTTAGGGTTTCCATGTACTGATTTTTTTTTGTGGTTGAAGCAAAGTTCTTGAGATTCAGCTCTTTGTGCTGTCATTTTTTCTACTGCATATCAAATGCTGAACGCATATGGAGACAGTATGAAAGAAGATACTCCCTATAGGTGGTAGACTTGTCCTTCCCTTTTTAAAATAAATAAAAAATGAAAGAGATTTATATCTTTACACAGCTCATACTGGGGCATCAGTGAGAAACTAGTTAGATCCAGAGGGGGGAAATGCTGCAGATCTAACTAGGCTCCAGCCTCAAGTACTCCTGTGAGCTACAGCTTAACTTTCAGGGGTTTTCTGATGCTTTTCAAAAAGCATCAACTAGTGCAACTACTGTTCAACTAAATTATTCTTCAAAGCTAAGACTATAGTTGACGAAACTGATGAAAATGGAGCACAGAGATCATGTGCTAGATTCTGCTCAGACTGCACTTGAAGGGCATCATTTTTTACTAAGGGTAATAAGGGTCAGCATCTGGACAGCAGCCAGATATGCCGACGCCTAACTGAATGGGAGAAGGCAGAAATGCAAACAGAATCTGGCTTTCTTGAAACCGTTCCTTGGGTCCACTCCTGCAGACTTCATGTCTTCATCAGTGAAGACAACACTGGGCACCTTGATTTGTACAGTCCTTTTTCGCACAAGCCATCATTCACTGCTGCTTTTGTTTACAGTTAGATTACTTTCCAGAAAGAGGCAGTTTTAAGCCTAAATTCAAATAAGTTGGAAGACTCACAGATCCTAGATAAATTGGAGAAGATCAAAATAAATCCGTCTCCGGGTGTGAAGGACCGGGTGAATCTTACTGACATTTCTTTGTCAGCCAAGCAGGAAATCTATGGCTTACTAGTAACATTGGCTCTTCAATACACTTTATCCGCATAAATCTCACACTCCCCTGTCCTTATTCTGCTCCTATGAAGTCCTAGTATCCATGACCCTGCTTTGTCAGCACAGTAAGGTTGTATGTGTCTGCATGCTCTCAGATTGGAGTCAATGGTATTTGCCAAAAAGAATGCAGTATTTCTTGAATAGCTCTTGTGAACATATGGGGTGGAATCCATGAGAATAATACATTTTTTGGGGAGAAAGCAGTTACGGTAAAATAAGTAGCTGTTCTTCCATGTTGTTAAAACGATGGTGACTATTTAAAACTGATTAGAAATTTGGAATGGTAAAAATGATCCAGGCAAGGAGGACTCAGAACTCACTTTAAGACTACGTAAATCTAGTATGTCATTGTGGATATTACATGTATGTGGATGTGTGCTCATAATGTACCACAGTATATTGTATGTGTTTATTTCTGAATGTTTTCTACAATAACTTCAATTTGAGTGAGGGCAAGAGACTGAAAAGCCATTTGTAGAACCGTTTGTTCCTTACTGTTTTCCACCTTTTCTCTGAAAGCCTGGAATTCTGCTTACTGTCATGCTAAGAATTCTTTTGTGGAAACTGGTGTGTGAGGAAAATCTGACTTGCTTCACAAAACCTTGAATAAGTGGGTTTATTTTTTTAGAAGCTGAATAGGGGGATTTATTTGATAGGAGTTTAATAGTTAGAAATTCTATTTTTTTTCAGAGTTGTATATAAAATCCCAATCTTAAATAGGAAAACAGAGTTGGTTCCAACTTTGCAACTGGAAGGAAATTGCTAATTATTTGCAGTTTGTCCAGGAACTGGATTGACGTAATAGAAATCAACTTGAATCTCACCTAAAGGAGCACCACAAACCAGTAAAGGGAAAGCCTAGGAATTTCCCTTTGAAATCCCTTCAGCTCAGTTTAAAACACAGATTTCTAAATCTTTTTGTCCTGTATTGGAAGGAAGTGTATTACCAAGAAAAGGTACTGCAGGTTATGAAGACCACACACAATTTGTTAAAAATAGACTTGCCTAGGAGTCTTGCATTGCACTGCCATGTGTTGTATGTTTAGAAGTCCAGATTTAATATAACATTGGGGGACCAAGCAGAGTCCATGAGACCAAGAGTCCCTTGCCAGGGAGGACTATTGTGTGCTGCTGAATAAATGAGTATGGATCTCCTCAAGGACAAATCTCTAAGGAGAATTGTATCAAGGCTCCCTCATGCAGCCAGAAGAGTCCTGAAATAATAAGATTTTTGATAGCAAAGGAATGGTCCTGAAAAACATTCTTTGCCGTTGTAAAAATATGTAAATGTCATAAAACTCTGGTTTGCTTGTTTTGTCCTGTGGGTACTTGATACAGCTGGGGCACAGTAGAATGCTAAACTTCAGACAGGGGAGATGCTTGTCCTGCGGTTTGTCTCTGCTGGCAGGTGGAAGAAACAAGTCTACTTCTGGCTCTGTTTCGCTAAAGATGGCTTGATGCCTGGATTTCTGCTGTCCTGCTGAGCCTTCTAATAACATGCATATTCTGAAGACGTGTTTGTTCTTAGAACTTCTCTGTTTCGAGGCATTAAAATGGAGCATGACAAATATGCTGTAATTTTTGGCCATTTGGGCTACTTCCTGATGACAACTCCTTTTCAAACAGCAGTGTTTGATTCTTGCACTTTCATTTGCTGTCCAGAAAAGATAATTTAGTGTGAAGCTAAGCCACTAATTACTAAGATCTTTTGACTTTTTACTGTGTTATGTTTTGCAATTGACATTGTGTAACAGTAGCTTTTCCAAATATATTATAAAAGGTGGCGCCAAATGTCACTAACTATGTTGGCACATGTACACTGAAATTTCTTCATTACACATTTGGAACTTCCATGCCTTCCCAATGTCAAGATATGGTGTACAAGTCTTACGGATAGATTACAGAACTTTGGTCAAACTTGGATGAAGGTGCTGGCAGAGGAATGAGGTAGAGACAGTTCTTTCCTTTTGCACTTGCAGTAAGAACAACTCCCAAAAATATGCTTTTTTCATAGGTGGCATCATCTTTAGCTTGGATTTTGGTCTTCACAGTTTTGGCATGAGAGCAAGCGGCTATGAGCTTGTTTTCAACATAGATTAACTGACAGGAATAAGGTGTTTAATTTTTTTTTCATGTTCCCCTGACTCAGTTTCTTTGGTTGGTTTGTATGCCCTTTTCTGTGCCGCTCTCCTGAAAAGAAAGTGTTGAAGTTAGCAGATGGAAGAACACTCTTCACCTACTTGTGTTTTGGCACATTCTTCAACAAGTGTAATAGAGCAGCCAAACCCAACATGACAAAGCGTGTCATTCGATGTGCCAGTCGACTTTGTTTTTCTTGGAAGGTTCTTGTGTGATCATAATGTTACACATGGTCATATATAATTTATTGTTCTTGTCAACTACTCTGAGAATGGAATCACTTCACTAAGCCCTAACAGGACTAACAACATGGGAGGTGTAATGAAATCACTCCAGATCCCCAGCCATGTTAAGTTCAGAAATCTCTAATACATGTTCTGTTTTATTACTTAAAGAATGTTGTAGTTCAGTAGTATGTTCTATGGGATCTTTGGTAATGAAATTGTAAGCACTTTAAAATTATATTTCTATAGCAATTTTTGAAATGGTAGATTGAGCTGGCTCTTCTCCTGTAAGATTTGTTGTAGCCTGTGGTGCACATCTTGTTAGTTTCTTCTCTTTCAACTTGTATCCTCTTCTTTACAAAGTAAAATGGATTCAAGTAACAGAATACCAAGAATCTGGAGGATGGCCATTTTCTGCCAGCTCTGAAGGTTTGCTTGGTTTCTGTAGGTCATGCTGAAACAAATAAAGTTCCTCTCAAGCCCTTAATAGCAAAATACTAGTGTTTCCAGTAAAGGAGAACCAAAGAGTATCTCTAGAGGCAGTTAGAGAATTTTTCCCTCTCTCATTTGCAAATAACTTCTCTCTCTGGAAGTGAAAATCAATTCTTATTTTTAAGAGCATAGGCTTTTATCTAGTTTCCTGGCTACGGTCACGTAACAATCTTTCTGCTACTGATTTAATGATTTTCTTTCCCTTCAATTATCTATAGTTTGTTTGTTTTATTGGATGTCTACTTATTTGCATTCCCTGTTTGAGTGTACTGCCAATTATTCTTGATAATAGTGGAATTATTTCCCTGCTTTCACCGGAGTTAGCAATGTGTCTCAAGTTCATGTCAGAAATCAGACATATAATACAGCCATTATGATGGACTCTTAATAAACGTGTTTAAATACAGCTAGCCCTGTGGCACTCCATAAATGCACCCTGTAATTCAATGCATTCCTGCTTATCATTACACTTCACTAATAGTCTTTTTGCTAATTCCAGTCCTTGCAACAGTATGGCTATCAAAGCCAAGGCAAATTAATTTTCCATCCTATTTAATAATGATAATCTGTATCAAATGCTTTATTAACAACAAGGTATTCTACATAATTATTGAACAGCATTTATTTAGCATTACAAAATTTGCATTTGGTAATCAGAAACAGTTGTTCCAGGAATTTGGCCAGTGCTTGAAAGGTATTTAATTGTTATTGGACAAGTACTTTCCAGTGGGGAACTTTCATTCAGAGCAAAGGAAATAAGGTGTTTAGGAGCTTCAGAAATAGACATTGAATATAGTCTCTATGACATTGCCTCTGTCTTCTGTCATTTCAAGCACTAGGACTTTAATGGTCTCTACATATCCATGCAGCGAAGATCTGGTTTTTGTCTAACAAGTGTGTGTTGTTTCAGACTCCATGACAGAAAGATGTGTATAATAGGACTGAGCATCCTAATGGAATTGCAGAACCGACCACCTGCAGTAGATGCTGTGGCTGCCCAGATTGTCCCTTCAATCCTCCTCCTCTTCCTGGGCTTAAAACAAGTTTATGCCTTACGAGAACTCCTTGAACATGAGGATCATGCTAAAGATGAAAATCACGTTGCAGAAGATAATGGTAAAATCTCCCCTTTTCACATTGTGGATTTTGTCTGGATTTAATTTAAAGGGGGTAAGAAATTGCAGTTCATTTTTAAGACTCATTAGTCTGCTGAAAATAGCTCGGCTTACTGGGTGCTTGAAAGACCATCTTAGGAATTGATTTTTCCTCCCAAGATGTAGTCCAAACGTTTCAATGTATAATAGCTAACACTTTGTGAAAGGGTAGTATTGGTTTAAGAGTAACAATAAAACTTGCAAGTCTACTCTTCTGGGTTGTGAATGGGCTCCATCTTCTCACATAGGCAGCCGGACTTTGCCAAGACTGCACTGGTTTTGTTCTTGATTCCTGGAAAGAAGCTGTTGCCACTACCTATTTGAAAGACTGTTCTGATGAACTTTGAAGGAAATCCTAGCAAGTCGTCTTTGTCCAAATGGAAAGTGACTTGCAAAGTGGGGTTTGAGACAACTGAGGTTCCTGGAGTACGCAGACCTCTTCTTGCTGTGTCTGCCAGAAGAGAAAAAAATGTCAAAGAATACCTTGTGGAGGGAATTGTGGGGAGTGAAGTTTACATAGCATTACAGACATATATGTGTGGCTGTATTTGACTTGGAACAGGAGACTGATGGTTTGAGGTTTCAAAATCAGATTGGATGTAAGCAGATTATATAATCTGCTCAAATTTCACACGTTCTGTAATGGAATTATAGAATTCCTGTCAATGCATAGGAATACAGTACGGAAACAGCACAGTAATTCTCAAATCTCTGTCCTGCGATTCAGTCCCTTTGCTTGTTGCAGGTATAGTCATCTTTATTCTTTCTGAAATGTTAACCCAAGAAGAGCTGAAGGTTTGGAATTAAAGGGATTTTTGTTTTCCTTCCTTATAAGTAGAAATATTTTTTAAGTAAGAAATAGCAGTGTTCAGAATTGCGCATTGGAGTTGCATGTAATTCAGGACATAATAGTTGTTTCATAAGCAGAATAGAAAGTAAAGCTAAGTAAAAGATGCTATTTTAAATTTGTTGAAATAAAAGAGCTCTCTGAAGAATAGCAGACAGACATTTTTTCTACGTCTGGTTTTCTCTTTGTTTTGTGCCAATTTGCAAGTCTCTGTTCGTAATTTTGAAGGCACAATGATGGATCACTGTCAAAGACACATTTCCTCAAAAATTTTGGGTTGTATAATTGCGCAATGACTGCATAAATGAAAGAAAAAGATCACTTTCCCCAGGTGTGTTTAGAACCAAAAGTTTAACTGCTCTTGAATGTAGGAAGCATTTTAATAGCTTCATTTTTCCATAAGATTTTTGGGGAAGCGTGTTAACAGAGGGTCCCATTTCCAGCCAAAACCTAGATTTATTAATTGTTCTTCATTTGTAAATCATTGTTTTCTTACATTTCTTTCACAATTCAATGCTTTTGCAGAAGAGATACTGAGTGATGAGGAGGATACGAATGAAGTGGGCCAAGCGATGCAAGAGAACCATGGTGGAGGAGGAGGAGGAGGAGGAGGAGGAGGAGGAGGAGGAGGAGGAGGAGGAGGAGGAGGAGGAGGGAGTGGTGGCGGAGGAGGAGGGGGAGAGGAAGAGGATGATGACGATGATGATGATGACTGGGATGAAAATGTATTGGAAGAGACTGCTCTTGAAGGGTTTTGCACACCTCTTGACCTTGAAAATGGTGTTGATGAATACCAGTTTTTTACACAAGCACTTTTAGGTATGTGTTTGCTAGTTGGCAGAATGATAGAACACGATGAAATAGTTTGGGGATGTTTATGGTCATCACTGGGAAAAAAACCTTTTCTTTGTTACAAATAATAATTTAGATTATTGATACTGGAAAATGTAATATTGCTTTCTAGTGTTAGCCCCAAGATTTTTTTTGACTTACAAGTACTGCAAAAAAAAAGGTATCGAATATGGCCAGAGATTAATTTTCTTCATGTTCTCTTTCAGAACTTTTCAATGACAGCCTAAATAAGTGGGAGTTGGTCACTAGAGAGACTCCTATATTTGTCACTTTCTAGATGTTAAAATCATAATGGAGAAATTATTTACTCCCTTTCTTGTTTGACTAATCCTGTTGATTTTAGTGTTGATATGAGTTTTAAATTAAAAGATTCACTTCATCATTGTCCATGAATAATAGCCACATGATTAAGTTTCTGTTTCAGAAAGCAGAGGATGTAATTAAGTTCCTCAAAATGGATTGCCTTTGTTACAGTGGGGACTGTGCTAAGAAAACTGACGGGAATACTCAACCTGTTTTGCAGTGCAGATTCTGTTTTAAAAACAACTAGGGATTTCATGTGTTTCATTCTGTTCTTCTCAAATTACCTTGCAACATAGCCTGATAATTGCTTTTCATCATTCCTATTCTGACAGCGGTGCAGAGCCGAGATGCAGCCTGGTACCATTCGCTGACAGCCCCGTTGAGTGAGGATCAGAAGAAACAACTTCAGGAAATTTACACATTAGCAGAACACCGGCAAAATGCTGCAGTGAGTCACTTCTCTGGGGCTATTTTCTCTCCTGCAGGGATGCTGGAACTGCATCTAATCTGTAACAGTAGAGAGAGTAAATCTCTGTGCTAATTAACATTTCCGGAGAATCACGAGTAGGATATTGCACTTATATTATCCCTTGCCTGGAAGTGTGTGTTATTCAGAGAGATTACTTTTGCTTCCGATTAATTACCTTCTTATTGACATGGGCTGCTGTTTGAACTGTGTACGAACTAGTTTTGCACAATCTGACATTTGAAATGAGGAGCAAATTAAAGCAATATCTAACTGTCAGCCAGGTATTTGATGAAGGTTACTACATATTATATGCTTAACAATTTTGCAACTTTTTAACTGCTAATATTGCCTTCACAGTCAGCATAAGGTTTTGGATGTTTAGAAAGCTTACATCATGAAAAATGAATTCAAATTTAATCAAAAAACACACAGAATAGTGTAACACAGACTGATTCTGTAGAGATTTGTTTCTCAGCTCTGTTGTAGAGGTGTGTGCATTTGTGCACTTAGAGAAAATCTTGTGTGTAATTTATTACTGTCCCTGCATTTAGGGTATGAGATTTTGACTCAACTGAGAGCTTTTTCCACAACTTTGCATTCTTCACTGAGCTGTATTGTTTCTGGCAAAAGTGTTCTCTATAGATTATTTTTAATATCCTTTCCCTTCTTTGAATTCTAGAGACTAAGACAATAGAGCAACGTGACTACACATTTGACAACAAAGAACTGATCACAGCATTTAACTTTGCTGGAAGTACTCCTGGTGGCAACTGAAGGATCAATGACAAAGGTCAATGGGAACGGTCTCATCATTCTTGAAATCATCATGACTTCTGAGTGATAGGGAAGGGTATTTTAATGCTGCTGAAGGTTTTCTGGAAAATAGCAGTGTGCTTACCCCACCAGAATGCTCTTTCTAACCGGCTACTGTAATGTACAAATTCTTGTGGTGTTTTTATAATTTGATGGACTGAAAGGAAACATTTTTCCTCAAGGAACTTGAATAACTGGGAGGGGCCAGGCTGCATCTGATTGAGTTGCACTTCTCAGGTTTTTGCTGTGCAGAATTGATAGATTCATATGGATAACAGTGCCTTCTGTTGTACATGGATTGCCTGAACAAATGGATTTTGGAGTGCATTATAATTTTTTAAGTGTAAGGACATTTCTTGATACACTGTAAGCCTTGGTTCCATGTTTCCAGCTGCTTTTTACTACTTAGTTTTATTGTTTGTTGGTTGCATATACATTGCTGGATTCAGAATATTATCTCATCTTCCCTATTTGGTGCAGACCAAATGTGTAGAGGGAAATGTCTGTTGAAGTAGCAAAGCATACACTGGTTACATCAAAGGGTCTTAACAAAATTGCAGATTTAGAATGTGAAGTTTGGATTGGAGATAAAATGTTTAGACCAGGTTTTGTCTCTCTGTCTTAATTTCTTTGTGACTTAAAAATATTTGCCAAGCAATTTTAAGCACATACTGATAATGTATTTAGAGCAGTGCCCCACCTGAAAAGTTGAAGCCCTTCCTGTACCCCATCAAATTTTCAATAACTGTAATCAATTGCAGATTGTTGGCCCTGTACTGTGCTGTAGCTTTCATTTTTTATGTGTCAGAGTAATTTTAATACAGTCTGATAGATCTGAAGCACTCTGCGCTTTGGCTTCTGGAAAAGGCCAAAGTGTCTCTGCCTGTTCCTTACCCCATGCCTTTGAATTTTCTCAGCCTGGCAGCTGTGGGGCAGAAGGTTTCCCACTGCTTTCCTTTTTCCTGCACCTTTGTGTCAGACTGTCTCTGGTGCTGTTCTCTGCTTCTGCTTTTTTTTTTAACCTCAGCTGCTGCAGAGTAAAGTTGAGCTGGTTTGTGTAGGTTTTTCACTGCTGCTACTCACTTTAAGAGCAACACTCTTTTTGGTGTGTTGTACATGCGGAAAACTGTGAGAATTCCAGGGTGAATTCCCAGAAGTGAGCAATACATTAAGCTGCCTTGGATAGGCTCTTTAAGCTGAAGCAGCAAAAGGCCAGGACAGTCTTTGTTTTGAACATCAGGTCATGAAAAACTTAGGTCACTTTTGCTAATTTAGGCCTGGGGATGTATTGACTGAGATAATAGGAAGGCATTACATCCGGTTAGTGGGTGAGTTTCTCAGAAACCATAATCCTTCACAAATTTAAGAAATGTTCTTTGGAAGTTAAGGATATGGATGACTTCTCTCTTACCTGATAATTGAAATTAACCGTTAGGCAGGTAAACTGTCCTTTATTATTTTATTTTTAAAAATGAGATTGTCAAGTTGGATTTCTTTCCAGGTCCATTTTCTTTCTCTACACTGGCATGCAGAGTAGAAGAGGGATTTATTTTTCTTGTGCTAACAAGGTTGCTTGCACAGTCACAAGCTAGTAATGTGTTGAGGGAAAAATCTGCTTTTGTATAGCATCATCTTTGTGTCACTCATTTGAACTATGGCTGCTCCCTATTTCTGCTTCTTGTATACTTTTCAAATCAACTGCCAAGAAAATTTCATCCAGATGTTTCTTACAAGAAGTTTAATCAGAAGTGTGGAGTTGGGAATCTTTGTTGTCTGTTTTGCAGTGGGGATCAGAGATGTCTGAGGGGATGGCATGTAAAAAGATTAAATGTCCTTCCTTCCCAGGAGATTCGTGAGCAAATGTTTCTACTGGCAAAAGCAAATGTTAATTATTTTATTCCTTTTTTTTTAAGAGCAATTTCATCCAGAAAGATTTATTGAGCTCTAGTCTCCACTTTAACATATGGTTCTCTTTTAATATGATAAATATCCATTTGTACATGATCATAAATAGTAATGGGTTTTAGAGATTTCTTTCTGAGCTGTGTCCAGCTTTGTGCTATATTAAAGGGAGAGAGTAAGACAAATGTGCATTACTGTCTCACTTTTTAGCCAAGGTAATCATAGAATACCAGATACCAGCATCATGCCGACCAAGCATGATGTATTTGCCATTGGAAGTACAGAGAGAATCATGAATGTATTGTAAAATAAAACAAAGACTGATAGCCAGTGACCTATGTTGCCCCATGCCCAAGTTCCCCAAGTGTGAAGGTGACTCATGAGCACCATGGGAACTTTACACAAGAAATTAGTATTGTGAGGTTATAATCATAGCAAATGTTAACTTACATGATAAGCTGCTTTTTCAAATAGAATTAACTGATCTGAGATTCACACAATTGTTTAGGTTGAAAAAGACATTTAAGATCATTGAGTCCAACTGTAGACCTAGCACTGAGAGGTTCATCGCTAAACCATGTCCCTGAGCATCACATCCACACGTCTTTTTAAATACCCCCAGGGATGGTGACTCAACTTTTCTGGGCAGCCTGTTCTGATGCTTGACAACCTTTCAGTGAAGACATTTTTCTTAATATCCAATCTAAAGCTCCCCTGGTGCAGCTTGAGGCCATTTCCTCTTGTCTATCACTTGTTACTTGGGTAAAGAGACTAGCACCCGCCTCACTGCAATCTCCTTTCAGGTAGCTGTAGAGGGCAGTAAGGTCTTCCCTCAGCTTCCTCACCTCCAGACTAAACAAGCTCAGTTCACTGTGTAAGACTCCAGACCCTTTACCAGCTTTGTTGCCCTTATATGGACACGCTCCAGCACCTCAGTGTCTTTCTTGTAGTGAGGGGCCCAAAACTCAACACAGTATTCAAGGTACGGCCTCACCGGCGCTGAGTACAGGGGGATCAGGGGGACGATCACTTCCCTGGTCCTGTTTGCCACACTGTTTCTGATACAAGACAGGATGCTGTTGGCCTTCTTGGCCACTTGGGCACACGCCTGGCTCATATTCAGCCAGCTGACAACCAGCACCTCCAGGTCCTTTTCTGCTGGGCAGCTTTCCAGCCATTTGTCCCCAAGCCTATGGTGTTGCTTGGGGTTGTGACTCAAGTTCAGGACCTAACACTTAGACTTGTTGAATCTTGTCTAATTGGCCTTGGTCCATCAATCCAACCTGTCCATATTCTTCTGTGGAGCCTTCCTACCCCTCAAGCGGATCAATGCTCATGCACAACTGTGTGTTGTCTGCAAATTTACTGTGGGTGCACTTGATCCCCTCACCCGCATCATTGATAAAGATACAAAACAGAACTGGTCCCAGCACTGAGCGCTGAGGAACACCACTTGTGACCAGCCACCAGTGGGTTTAACTCCAGTCACCACAACTCTGTGGGCCCAGCCACCCAGCCAGTTTTTTACTCATTGAAGAGTACACCTGTTCAGGCCATGAGCAGCCAGTTTTTTCCAGGAGAGTGCTGTGGGAAACAGTGTCAAATACCTTACTAAATTCCAGGTAAACAACATCCACAGACTTTCATTCATCTGCTAAGCAGGTCACCTTGTCATAGAAGATTAGGTTTGTTAAGCAAAACCTGCCTTTCCTAACTTCCTGATGACTGGGCCTGTTCACCTGGCTGTCCTGTACATGCTGCGTGATAGCGTTCAAGATGAACCGCTCCATAACCTTCCCCAGCACCGAGGTCAGGCTGACAGTCCTGTAGCTCCCTGGACCTCCTTCTGGCCTTTCTTGTAGATGGGCATCACGTTTGTTGACCTTCAGTCAACTGGGACCTCCCCAGTTAGCCAGGACTGCTGATAAATGATGGAAAGTGGCTTGGTGAGCACTTCTGCCAGTTCCTTCAGTGCTCTTGAGTGGATCTCATCTGGTTCCATATACTTGTGTGTATCTTAAGTTGTTCAGCAGGTCGCTAACCATTTCCTCTTGGATTACGGGTGTTCTGTTCTGCTCCCTGTCCCCGTCTTCCAGCTCAGAGTTCTGAGTACCCAGAGAATAACTGGTCTTGCTATGAAAGACTGAGACGAAGAAGGCATTTAGTACCTCAGCCTTTCCTCGTCCTTTGTCAGTATGTTTTACCTCCCACATCTAATAAGGGCTGGAGATTCCCCTTAGCCTTCCTTTTGCTGCTAGTGTATTTATAGAAACATTTTTATTGTCCTATACCTCAATAGCCAGAAATCTTGGATATTGAATTGCATATGCTGTTTTGTCACTCTTAAAAGGAAAATAGGGATCGCCACTTATTCTGGCTGTGTCTTTTTGCTCTTTCTCTTTCAAAGACAGAGTACTTGGTTTGCAAAATCTTTAATCAAAACAGCCAGCTTGGTAATTTCCTAGAGGGTTTTTGCTTTAAGGGGAAAGCCTGCCTGCAGCGTGTCAGGGAGACAAGGAATGAACTACTTTAGGGCATGCCTTTTGCCTGTAATGTTCGGGCAGTTTGTGACTCTGGATTCCATCATACATTTTAGAGGAGAGAAGGTAGAACAGTATAGGATTTTATATATATATATTTTTTTTACTATAAAGCAAGAGTCTGTTTTGAAACTTTTGTGAGCCAAAGGAATTGTAGACAGCATGAATGATTAAGTTTCGATGAGGCTTTTAGCAAACTGATCTAGTGGAAGGTGTCCCTGCCCATGGCAGGGGTGTTGGAACTGGATGATCTTTAAAGTCCCTTCCAAACCAAACTGTTCTATGATTCTGTGATTCCATAATTCTGTAATTAACTGTCTTTTGTTTGTAGAGTACTTTTCAGCCTTTTTTCTTCCCTCTTTTCCTTCTTTTTGCCAGCCACTATGTTTTCAGATATTTCAGGAGATACTAAAACATCTGAAAACAGCTTTAAAACAAATTATTTTAAAATCATATTGGTTTTGAAACAATGCAACCTATCCATTGCATTTGTATCCATAGAACGAAGTATTCTGTTTGACTTACATGGGTGATACAGAACTACAACCCCCCCCCACGTGTGCCTGCAGTATGGGAGGAGCCTCTCTGTAATTTACTTCCTAATATGGATGCTTTGAGATCTCCACACCTTGTACTGAAATTTGCTTAAAGGATAGGCAAAAATGCACCATGTAATGGAGTACCCAGTCCCAGACCCAGTACCCTGAGATATGCCCTAGTCAGTCTTTTGATAATGTTTAGTAGTCTGGTGGTCAGTTCCTCAGGGATTCTCACCTGTGATTGAGGACATTCTTCAAGTACAAGAGATTCTGGATCTTTTGCAGCTAGACAGAGAATCACGTTTCCCTCATTGCAGCACAACATGCAGCAGATGTTGCTAACAACTTCTTGACATTATGAGTGAAAATAGCACTCTCTTCTGTTGGATGTGAAATCCTACCCCAAACAGATGGGATATAGTAGAGATAGGTGTTCCTAATACATTAAAGGAAGCCAGATGCTATTCCAGGTACCAGAAACTCTTAGCTTAAAGTGAGGTTACATGAACAGGCCGAGTTGCTTGCTTTTGACAGCTCTTCCACTGCTATTACTTTTATAGAAACAACCAACAAAACCAGTGTAAAACAAAAGAGAACTGAAGCAGCGCACGTGCACTGGACAGGTAGAAACTTCCCCAGCCTCTGGGTCTAGTCCCAATAATCATTGCAAATGCACTTCAATACTTTTAAAATAGGATATGTGACATCTGTGTGGATATCACCTTTTAATCAGAGCCGGTAATGAGAGATAGAGACTTAGTGTGATTTTTCTCAGGTAGAGAACAGATGCATCCCTTTAAAAAGTCTGGGAGACTTTTGTCCTGACTGATGTGCAATCACCAGTGGGAGATGCTCAGTGGGATTACAGCCTTTCTAAAGACTGTCAGCATACCTCCTACCAAAGGGCTACCTAAAGTGCTCCATGTATACTGAACTAACTGATGAACTGCTCCCCAACTAAAGAGTTTTGGGGACAGCAGTTCAAAGAGAATCTGCAGGTGTATGTAATTGTGATGAATTGGGAAAGCATCCATTTAAACTGAGGTGTATTTGATATGATCTCAGATCTGCAGCCTTCCTGATTTTGCCTGGATCTTCTGGAGGAGTGTCAAAGAACTTTGTCCCATGCCTTTCTCCAGGAAGAGAATGCACTTAACTTCTTGAGCAGCCCCAAATTTGTTGCAATATCTTGAACTTAGAGTCAGAAGGCAGTTTTCATTGCATGCTGGTAGTTGTCTGTATCAGAAAAAAGAGGTGAAAGCGGTATATTAATGCTAGCATTGTCTTTGTAGGCTGTGCAGAGGTTCACAATTTCAAATGCTTGGCTGTGTGTGTGATGGGATAGAAGATGAAATTTCAGATGCATTAATCTCTCCAGTATGAATAGAACAGTGTCAGCTCCAGGATGAGACGAATGGAGAGTGTTAGTCAGGGCTGCCTGCTGGACCATCCAGGATTATATTAGATGAAGCAAAATGCAAAATCTAAAAAAAACCTTTATAGTTGAGGCTCTTGAGCAACAATAATGAGTGTTTTCTTGAAATGAAATTTTAATATTATGTTCAGATCTGTTTTGATTTTCAGGTTTCTTGCCTTTATGCAAAATACAGGAGACCTATTGATTTTTTGCAGGACTGTTTACCATTGAAGGTTTTATCGAAGAATTGTTCCCGATTTTTGAATATTTTCAACATGTTTGTTAGTAAAGTTGCACATATCCCTCTTTCACTACTTTAAACGCACAGGGATCTTGGAAATGAACTTAACAAAATGAAGAAGAACAATGCTTTGAAAAGAGAAGACTATGCACAAGCAGGTTATTTTTAGAAAACCGAAGAACTATGGCCTCTGAAGAAAATATGAAACAATAAATTTTTATACAGAAGTGCATGAGGTAAAGAAATTAATATAAGACAATATAAGTGGGACTCCGGTCTTTGATCGTAGCTGTAATGTTTTTATTTTCATTGCCAAACAATGTGTGAAAATTGCTTTTGATTGCATGTGCTGTCAGTAGAACATTTAATGTAAATCAGCTGAAATGTTTTTAGGTTCAAAAGGAGACTAAAGAGGCCATGCAGATCTCTTTTAATGTTAAAAGCAAAGATGTGAGCCTATGCCTGCAGTGATGAGAAGAAAACCAGTATGTGCTACATTAGCAGACTGAATTGCAGGATCGTCACCTTTGTAAAAAGCCTAAAATACTAAACTGTGGGTTGATTTAGAGGGCAAGAATTGACAAATGCAAAACTTGCATCAATGACAAGAACCTCTTTCTAGCTCGAAGAATTCTGTACAGTGTTCTCCTAAGCTGTGCTGAATTTGCTTTAAAAATAGTAATAAATCATATTGCTTAGGTCGAATGTTACATCTGTTGTGCATTTATATGGGAGGAGTAATGTTTCTTACAAAAATATAACATGCTATCTACCAAGGAGCCCAGCCTCATAACCTTTTTTCATATGGCCATAAAATTTATTTGCAAGAACACCCCAGAATTAATTTTAAACAAATGTGTGTGTTATCCAGAGTTAATATGTGCATTTGTGTAGCAGTGTGTGTTTGTTACTCTCAGACTTGTGAAGGCATGCTTTGCCTGCAAAAGAACATAACCAACATTTGATATAGATAAAATCATTTCAGATCATCCAAATAACATTTTTCAAAATATCAAAATACTGAAAGTAGTAGTTTTGCAGCCGTGAGTGAGGGGATTGCACCAGAGCTTGGGCCAGTCTTCTGTGCATGGAATTCATACGGAAGATACTTTTACCAAGCCTGCACAAGACAAGACATGAATCCTGCTGAAACTGCAAGCCTGATGTTTGTAACAGTGGAGTATTTCCCTGATGGTGAGTTGCTGCAGTAGTCAGTGTGCTGAATTGTGTTGTTTGATGATGTTTCCCCTTTTCTGTACAGAGCAATTCTGTGAATCCTCCACATTACGTTCAAGAGCAGTGCTTAGTGGCCCGTTTTTGTAACTGGGGAGGTTGAGTTAATGTATTTTGCCCAAAGCCATAGCAGTGTGGTGCAGCTGGCATCAGAAATTAAAATTCTGTCTCTCTGTCAGTGCCTGGGAGTTTTGCTATTGGCTCTAATAGAGCCGGGATTTCTCCCAAGAAATATGCTAGGCCCTAGTATTTGGATCACTGCTGATACCTTCCAGAAAAGCTCTGCCAGAACATACTTAATTTATGAAATTGGTTAGTAACAGAGAGTTCCTCTATTAAGCTGCAATTTTAATCTGTCTAGCAGTGACGTTGTTTAATTATATCTTGTGTGGGTTGCTTAGTATCACAAGCTCTCCTGTAGGAAAGTGGTTTTGCGCTAGGTGATGAATGACATCCCAATTTCTAATTCCTTTCAAGGCTTTTAAGTGAACCTGATGCATGGGAGCAGAACTCCAGGTGACTTGTGGTGTCATCTGTACCACATATCAAGGTGTTGGGAAGCTTATAGCCTCTCTGCAGGTATTAACAAACATGCTGGATCAGTTGTGAAGTTGTGTGTTGTGATTGCCACTTTTAACAGGCTTTGAAGGGTGTATTTTTTACCAAAGTAAATATATGGCTCCTATCCTCCTTCTGCCCTCTGACAGAGTGTTGATCTTCTTTTAGCTGGAAACACGATCCTAAGTTGAGTTCAAACTCCAGTCTCTTAAAATGGTAATTTTTTTGGTTGGGCTCTGGCAAGGGTGCAAGATGATCAGTGTTTGCTTTCTCTTGGTATCAGGTATGTTAAATGAATAATTTAAATAATTTAATTACGCATTTGATGAAATCGGTGGAACTTCAACCAATCCCATGCAGTTTCCTGCTGAAGTTATGTTTTTTCTGATAGAGCTCAAGTTATGTGGATTTGTATGTGCTCTCCATAGTCAAATAAATGAGATTCAGAATAACATATATAGAGAGAGTCTAGAGAGGTCACGCCAGTATATGAGTAATGGATGTTTTCTTTATTATTAAAGATACTGGCCTTCTATCTCTCAGCACCTTGTAGAGCAGAGTATACAACTGCAACTTCAAAGTCTACCTAGTCCGTTAAGTATAAATAATCCATACTGTCCTTTTTAGTGCAACATACCTTGCCTTGTACCTGATTGCCTTGACAGGTTATGCAAAGTGCAGCTTTGTATAGGGATTTGACCACAGCTGTGGGGCTGATACTCAGACTTCAGTAGCGGTTGTGGCTGTGTTCTGGAAGAGCTGCATCTATATGGAGAAAGCATAGTGTGTGTGGTGTTTTCCTCCTGCTGCAAGTATCTTGCTGGAGGATGCAGGGGGTTAAACAAAATCGCAACAGGAGTAATCAGAGAGCATCGCAGTGCATCTGAATGTGCGCTGAATGGAACCAGCTCCGAATGTGCACTGAACAGAACCAGCTATTACCATCCATTTCTATGTACAGACCACTCAAAATGTGTTGGCATGAAGCAAGGTTAAACATACATGAAATCAAGTTCCTCAGTAGAACAAGGATCATAGTTTTTGAATTCTATCAAACAAGAATCAAAGCTGTTAGGATGAACAGCATGATTAGCTCAATTTGTATGATTGTTTTGAAGAAAGACAGGATCTGTCTGCATCATTGTGGGGTCAAAAAAACAACCTGTCCAAGAGAGAGTCTGTGCACAAGAAGTCCCCTAAGCATTGATTTCACTGGAAGAGCAAGCTCCAAAAATGCTCCAAGGAAGAGTTACAGAATACTTGTCCTATTATATCAAAATGCTTATTGGTCTCATGAAAGTAGGTGAGGAGATGCTAATGCTTTCTCATTGTGCTCCTCTGATCTGTAAGTACGTCTGATTTCAGAACACAGGGCAATCTGAGCCAGCCAGATGGAGGATCTAAAGGACTTTCCTGGCTGCCAAAGGTCATTCTGTCAAGAAGGGAGAATTCTGCACAGTCTCAGGCTACCTCAGCTTTTGTGGTTGCTTCCTTAATTGTTGTGAAGTTGCGTGTGATTGCTTAATGGGATTTTCTATTACTTCATAATTAATGTTCTTCTAATAAAATACATGTACTGAAAACCGACTGCCGCTACATGGCTGAAGTAGCAGCTGTTTGTGGTTGCAAATCATGCCTGGCTGCCTATCACAGAAGGGAGAGGGAGATTGCTTGCGTTTGTCTGTTCTGATGAGGCTTTTTTACCCTCTTGCTTTGCTGTCTGTTCTATAGCCTTAGGATACAGTGGGCTTCCAGTGGTCTTCTTAGATCTTCTGCTTTTTGTAAACAAAGAATTATTCTCACTTAATTGTGATTTGGGATTCCTCCGTCTTCCTTTCAAATATACTGCTCTTGGGGGTTTGTGGCTGTAATCTGCTGAATTGGGAAGAACCATGAAGTGATGCCAGAATTTTCTGTCAATAGACATTCCCACAAAGCATGAGTTATTAATCACGAGATCCTCTTACTATTCTGTTTCTTTCTTTAGATACAGTATTGTGTAAAATTTTTCAAATAGATTTTGAGCAATTTTTTTCAGTGTTTCAGGGCCCAGTTACTGAATCGGGGCCCAGATCCTGATTGAATGAAATTCTCTAACTTTCCAGAGGTTGGGGAAGATCCAGCAAACGTGAGGTAAACAAATCCAAGGTTAACTGTGTCAAGAAAACCAGAGTATTGCTTTGTTTATAAACTGTAAGTGCTCTGTTTATTGCTTCATATTCTTATTCTGTTCCCGATTTTAGGGTGGAAAAAGTTTTTGTTTTCTTTTACTTTTCATATGGGCATGGAGTTGTCCTTGACTTTTAACTCCAGATTTTACTTTATGACAGTACTGCTGCAGGTAAAAAAAAGCACTGGCTACTTAAGCATAATATCAAAGCACATGTGCTGGTTTATTTTATTGCTGTCTTTGTGGCTTTGATCCAAGGTCACTTGTGTTATGGGATGCCCGAGTCCAAGATTGATTCTGCTGTAGGAGATTGCCTAACAAGGACACTAACAGTTCATAACAATGAATTTCCAAAGTAATATTAAAGCACTGGGAAGTATTTCATCCTTTCCTGAACAGTTTCTGTTTCACAATATAGGTTTGTACAATCTTATTTTCTTACCCTTTTTTTAATGACATTCTTTTTTTGAATGAAGATAAATAAGGTGAAAAAATCACCAACTATGGATATGACCTTTAACAACTGATTACAAGGTGATTACTAGTGTGTGTAGTGCTAATGAGGACATAAGGAAAAAAAAATAACCACACCACCTGATTTTTAGGCACCTAATTTAGGTTAGGAGGCTTGTCTTTTGTAGGAGATGGCCAGAGTTGTGCTTCAAAGCCGTTAGATGCTCTAAATCACCCTCTGGCAAAGCCTGCTTCCCTCTCTTATGAAGAGACCTCAGGCAAATGAACTATCCAGGTTGGGTGGGTAAATCTCATAATGTGAGTACACCCCTGTTGGGTTTATCTGGAAGGGAAAGAGAAGCACTCAGGAGAATTATAACCAACAGTAATTAGAGAATAAGTTTCCACTTCTCATTTACTGATTGTGTGCAAGTGCATAGTCAATTTTGCTGATGCTTGTACATAAGAAAGATTCTGAAACATGGGCGTATTTGGTGCATATGCTTTGTCTTGCTACAGTAAATTACAGCCTTTCCCTGCCCTGGAACTGAGCTATAGCTTCTCTTTTACAGTGTGTTATGTTGCCTTAATTGCACCATCTATTGTGACATTTTTGGTGCTTTTCATTTTTATCTTTTTCTGTGGATGCTCCAACCCAAGTAAACGATACTGCAGCATTCAGGAATCTTGTCAGGCTGCATTCAGCATTCAGGTCAACAGTTCATCAGCAAGTGCTATGAAAGATAATCTGTGAATGTCAAAGTTGCAGGACCTTGAATAAAGGTAGTCAGCAGGAACAGACTGGAAATCTGAACAGAAGCACCTAAAGGTAGGTAACGTTCTGCTTATGAGTTACTGGATGTGCAAGCCCCTGGGCACGTGATGACCGTTAGCCTATCCTTTAGAATCAAGGGAAAACTCTAAAGAAGTGGAGCATGTACCCTGTGGTGGGGTCTATGTTACAGAGCTGTTTTTCTCTATCAACTTCTATTAACTATCTTTGCTTGAAAACTTAGAACCATTGAATAGTCAGGTTGGAAGGGAGCTTAGGAGATTTCTGGTCAACCTGCTGCCCGAGGCAGGGTTGGCTCAAAGATCAGACAAACTTACTCAGGATTTTATCCAGTCAGTCTTGCTGCTCTTTATGTAGGATAGGCAGGGGGATTTCAGGGTTAGCAGTGGTGAAGTAGCTTGGTTGGGCTATGTGGGAAGAGATGATTAGGAGGGCAGATGTTTGACTTGTTCAAATTGTGATAATGGCAATAATCTTGAATGAAGTGACTTTGCTTCAGGCAGAAGATAATTGGACTTCGCATTTGAAAGGAAATGAGCAGGAAAAGCAATAAGCATTTGGCACAAATCCCACTACCACACAGTTTCTAACCCTGGAAACTACAGCTTGCTTGAAGTAGCATTGGCTTCAATTGCAAGAGTATGTCACTTCCTCAGAGCAGTCCAAAAGCTGAAGCATGAGCTATAGAGTTCTGTGGGAGGAGGGGTTGTAGAAGGTATAAACTCTATAGCATGAACTATTGAGTTGTGTAGGAGGGGAGGTATAAAAGTAGAACCTACATGAGGGATCACTGCCTGCTTGAATTGCGAAGTGTCAGCAGGTGTTTGGTAGGTTCTTGCTGAGGGAAGCAGGTGGCTCATTTTTCACAAGAGAAGAAAGAGCATCTTACTGATGAAAAGCAGGGGCATATTGCTGACCCTGAAAGTACTTGCTTAGCCCTAGTATAGACATACACAGCCAGCACAATTCTGCCTTTGAGTCTCAAGGTTTACCATCAAGCTTTCTGTTCTTTGCAGAGATCCGTCAATGAAGCGTGCAGATGTATTGTGTCTGTATGGATGTACTGCAAAGCCAGGTAGGAGAGACCAGTCTGTGGATAGGTCTAAATAAAAATGTGGCAGTGAGGAAGAGGGGGTGTGCAGGTAGACACAAATTTAGGGAGAAGATAGAGAGCTATTAATACAGTTACAGAGCCCATGTTTTCTTCCTCACAGCATTTTAGAATACATGCGTAATTATTTTTCTGGATTCTTACTGTAATTTGTGGGGAAACTTTTTTTTTTTCTGGTACCAAACTCATATGGCTACCACAGTGCCAAAGCCTGTCACATGCAGGTACAGCTGTGCCACAAAACACTCAAGCTCAACATTTCTTCCAGTGGCACCTCTTCATAGAATCATAGAATGGTTTGGGTTAGAAGGAACCTTAAAGTCCATCCAGTTTCAATCCTCCTGCAACGGGCAGGGACACCTCCCTCTAGACCAGGCTGTTCATCTAGGCATTCTGCCTGTGGTTTCTTCTGGAAAGGACATACGTGGGGGGCACCACTCTGAGATGCGTGACCTCGGCGTTCTGCCAGTGTTTAATCCACCCTGCCAGTTGTGCGATGGGGAGGGCGGGAGAGCGGCTGACGGTGGAGCCGGACCTGCGGCCGTGGGTGCCGGGGCACGCCAGGGCAGGGCGGGAGCGGCCGTGCCGCTGTCCGCGGTGCTGACCGGCGCTGGGCTGCGGCGCCAGCACGGGCAGGGGGTGTCCCGCCGCTCAGCAAATCCGGGGGAAAACGCTGAGCGAGGGGTTCTGGCTTCCCGTCCTGCTTCTGCTCATTGGCAGGCTCCTTCGGCTGGGCAGGAATCAAAGGTTTTAATGGTTTCCTACTTGGTGTTAAAAAGATTGGCTGCTCTATAATCTTTCTGTGTCATTTCCCAAATAGCACAGAACCCAGAGATTTTCACTGCAGCAGATAACTCTGAAAATCTCCAGCCAGAGCTACCTTTCCTATTTCCTTGCAGAAAGCCATTATTACTGAAATAACTATCCACTAAGCTGAGCACAGTGGGGAGTTCTCAGAAAGATCATTCTTCTGGAAATGGCCATGCTACACCAAAGCAAGGAACAACTCTGCTCGTACCATCCCAGTGCATTAACTGATGGAACTGCAAAACCCGAATCCTTAAAATCCTGACTAAACTGATATGGCTGAGCTTCTGTATGCTCTTGATTACAATACTTGATTGCCTAAAACTGCTTACAGTAGCTAAAAATATCTTATATAATCAAACTATCAATGATACATTCAGCATATAATAGTAGATGCCGCCCACTGGCTTGAAACATTTTTTCCACTCTGTGCTTGACTTGTTACAGGAGCAAGAAGGCAAGGAGAGAGACAGAGGTGACACTGAAAGAAAGAGGTTCCTCATTTCTTATCTGACTTGGATCAGTTTATATTCAGAGTTTTTGTAGTATTACCATATTTTGAAAAGTGTAATTATTTAAACTCGTGCAATTTCTCTGGCATTGCTAGAGAGCTGCTTCAAGTCCAACATTTCCTGGGGAAGTTGATAACAAAAGATATGTCTACAGATTTTATTACATACTTCTGACACTGTGGTTTGGTCTACTGCAACCTTTGGGTCCATGAGAAGAACATATTGGGCTCAGCTGTACCATTCTAACATTTAAAGATTTAATATTTTTGGAATAAAGATAGATTTATTTTTCTTTTTGTTGGCATGTTTATGAGTTCCTTCTGACAGAGTAGGTATGCTGGTCAGTCTCAAGGAAGAAGAACTTGCCTTCATTCCCTAGGCCAACCAAGCATCCAAGTAAGGAGTAACTGAGAAAAGATGATAGATTTCTATACACAGGATTTCTGATGCTGTAACCTCAATCAAGCATCCCTTTCGGCAGTTTTCTGAAAAGTCTTTGTTAGCAGTCTAGGACACTTTTCCCTCCTGCTACTACCTTTATCTTGCATTTGGCCCTGTACAAGGGAGACTACTTATCTTGTTTGTGCCAAGTAGGATGTGTAGGGTTAGATTCCCTCTTTGCAGTATTTGAAGCTTAATTGATGGCAGTTGCAGAAAAATACCAGATACCTTCAGACACCAAAACGTTTAAATCTAGGTAAGTAACGATTCTGTCAGTCGAGCATGTTCTGTCAAGTAGAATAGTACTTCATTAAAGCAGAACAATGGCTGTTATGCCCCTGTTATAAAATACTAGTTTTCTCACCTGATTATTGACATGGATATTTGAGAGAGAGACATGGAAAGTCCCAATCACTCTGTGAACTCTCTCAACGTACCACTCTTTTTCCAGAGATGTTCACCTCCTGGTTTTCCTGGTCTCTGATATGACTAGACCTCAGAGAAACATTGTGTGTGCTTTTCATCCCTGTAAAGCAGAAAATTGCCAGTTTTGCTTTATCAAAGTAATGAGAGTTTGATGGAGCCCTCTTTGTGTTCCACTGTGATATAGGGCTACACAGTAAACTCATCAATAGCTTCTGCTGCCTAACAGGATCCCTACCCTAAGACTGTGAGGCAAATGTTCTGGTTTGGGGACACATCTAGGGCAATATGTCTCTTATTAAACAGGCAATGGAGCAGCTGTGGCAGCGTACGTTTCATCCTAATGGAAAAGAGCAAGGCCCTGACCTACCTAATCTAGTTGCCCTTGCTTTGAGCAGCACATTGACCTAGATGACCTGCAGAAGTCCCTTTCAATCTAAATTATTCCATGATTCTAATGAAATTGCCTGAGCATATAGCCAGAATCAAGGGTGTTGGAGGCGTTACTGCTGCAGCTGCTCTTGGGCAGAGGCTTGCCTCCAAATGCATCTTCATTTCTCCTGATGGCTGTGGAAGCAGTCAGAAATATGTTCTCTGGGACTACACTGTGGTGTGGCCCACAGTGTAGTATGAACATTCTGGCACGTGGCAGTCCTGACATGTCTCTGACTTCCTGCATCCCACACTCAGTTCTCTGCCTGCTGCCGTGGATGTGGCTGGATGATTACCTTTCTGCAGTACTTGCACCAAAGAAGAGTCCTAAAAGCTAGACAGAGCCCTTTTGTCCAGCTCTTGCGCTTTGTGAAAGGCTTAGGAATCTCTAGATGTGAAAATCTAAGGCCACCTGCCACCCCACCTGGCAATCCATTGCTCTTCACTGTGAACGGGTCATTCTCTGTGTTTCTCGTAGGGTTGGTTGCCAATTTATTCTGTGGACACTCCTGCATCTGTGCTGGAACGTATTTTAAAAATCCCTTTCTACTGCTTCGAACAAGATAAGCAATCCAAGACTTTAACCTTTATTTCCTACAAATTGTCTTTTTCAGCACTCTGTGCCTTGAAACCTCCCTGTAAACAGTCAGGAACTGAAAGGAGTTCCTTTGAGTTATACATAAGCTAAGAGTGATCACGAATAGTGACATTTTATAGAGGCAGGTGGCTTGTTGAATAGTGTGCTCGACTGCAAACCATGATACTAAATGTCCGTCCAGGAATGCTATAAATCCTATCTAAAAAGTGCTCAGATGGTTTTATGTTTCAACATACTAGCCCAAAGCTCCACACATAAGAAAAGAATAAACAGTATGGGTGGCATAGTTGTTACTTTTTTATGTCCCAAACATACGCTTATAGCAATCAGGACCTCATAAATTTTCCCTTGATGCTTGTCAGCATTGCTTTGGTTTCTAACCAGAGGCTTTGAACTCTGCTGGCCCTTCTCCAGAGCTATGAACTTGCCTGTACTGATGTCTGCAGTTTTGGGCATTTAGTAAAAATGCTTCTGAACAAAAAGCAGAGCTTCTATCAGTGAAAGACAGAACTTGACAAGTATTTTTAATGGGCCCTCGTTTACTAATCACCTTATCCTTTGTACTCCCATCTCCATCACAAGCTGTGGCTATCCTACAGTTCAGTCCTTTTAGGTTTAGTTTTCTGCAGCCTGTGCTGCTCCCATACTCATTTCCTCTACAAGTTTCCCACCTGACTGGCGTTTGAAAATCCTGTTCATCTCCTCCACAGGATCTGTGTAAGCAGTGTTGCCACATTTCAAAACTGCTTAAGCTGCCCTTTCTGACCTGTGGATAAGGCTCTGCAAAGCCTGTGACTGTAGCTTACTGGAGGCAGGCTGCTATGGGACTTCCAATGTGCAGGAGGTTTTTTTTTGGGAAAAGAGTTTGAATTTATTTTTAGATTCATATTACTCTCTTGTTTGTTTTGCTACCTTTGATATTTTTTTTACCCTCTGTAGTATTGTCCTGTGGTCAAAGCATTTTGTTTAGTGTCTCTTGTAGGCTGAGGCCCTGTAGGTCCTCATCATTGGCTCCAAAGATATCTCCTACAGTGTGACTTTTGCATTCTGCTGTTCAGGCCCCTGTTGCTGTTCTCGTAAGACCCTGAGCACAACATTGCTCCAAATTCATCTGAGGAGTCAGAATGGCAGCATCCCACCTCTCCACTGGCATCAGGTGACTTAATGTTTCAGACTGGGATGTGAGTGCCACCTCATGAACATCGGCTGCCCATGTGGACTCTATTGCAAGTGGCAGATGCACACTGGGCTGACGCTTAGGCAACACACGCTGGGGATTGTGTGGCTGGTCAACCTTCCTCAGCTGTTGCAAGCTACCTGCCTCACTGATTAGTCGCTACTGTCCTGCAAAACAGAAGTAAGTTGGCCTGGGGAGGCTTCTGCTTGGCTGGCAGCAAGGATCCTTCCTTAGGTTTATGGGGAATGGTTTTCCCTTACTGAAGCTTAGCAAATGTAGCATTAATTTTGCATGTCTCTGATGATGGAGAAGTGGGTTTGAAATTTGGGGTTGTTTGAACAACCCTAAACAGACTTGCTCTAAAATCTTTTGTCCCCTTTTTGCTAAAATGCAGATTTCACCTTTATAAGTCTAACCCTTAACTATAGCAGACCTACCACAGGGATGGATGTCATCTTTATAGGGGAACAAAAATTACAGGAAGAATTATTAGTGCTGCAGCTTTGCAGTGTGGTAAATTGAAGGTACTCAATTTACACTATTATAACTCTTTAAAATGATCTAAGGAAATCGCCTTTGAAACCCAAACTTTACTTACTTCTCAAGTGCAAAGATTAACCTTTTGTGAAGTATTCATATTAAAGCTAGCTGCAATTTGGCAGAAGGTGAGGGAGGAGAGAAGGAAAAGGTCTGGAAAGATGACCATAATTTAAGAAGCTGTTCTCAACAAAGCAGTCTCATTCTTTTATTTTTATTTATTTAGCCTGTCTTTCAGAGACCATTTTTTGGCTATCAAAACACATTTATTTACATCTTTCTTTTATGTGATTTAGACCTTGTCAGCCAGTTCCTGACTCATAACTGCTTGATTCTGCAACCTTAGTATTCTCTTATCTCTGGTTTGTGTACAACTTCCTACGTTTGGTCTTAGGAGAAAACTGAAGAAATACACTTTCCCACCATATGGAACCATATGTACCCCCACAGGGGTCAGAAAAATGGCTGAGCTATTTAGACTGAGATTTAACAGAGACCTCCACGTGAGTTAAGAGTGTACAGCAAGAGCACTGAAGAGCTATTTGCTCTGGCAGGGTGGTCTGCAGTCCACAACTGTCAGTGGCTACTGTGAGTGGTCAGCAATGGTCTGCAGAGTTGTGTTAAACATCAAAATAAATGTAGTTAAAGGTGCAAGACCCTATTTGAAGAGCATGGGCTGCACTGTGGGTTGTCATGGTTTAACCCCAGCCCAGCATTATTGGCAGCTGAACATGAGCAGTTGTGGATCCCAATCCCTACCCCACCTCCAGGGAAAGGGAAATGAGAGGAAAAGACTAGGGGTTGGAAGCTGAAACAGCTTTAATGAAACAACAATAATAAGGAAAATACTATTAATAAGAAAATAGTAAAAGATACACAAATATATGATTTTCCTCCCACCCCTCCCCTGATAACTACATCACCACAGATGCTGCAGAGGAGGCATGGGGAAAAGGTCCTAGGCTGGATTCAGGAACTGGATTCAGGAACACCCGTATCCGGGATGAGGACAGAAAGACAGACGAGGTCCACACTGGATGTCGACCATCGAAGGAGAGAGACTGTCCCTTGTGATCTCTCAGGTTTATATCGAGTATGATGTATATGGGATGGAATGCTCTGTTGGTCAGTTTTGGGTCACTTGTCCTGTCTACTCCTCCCTACAGGTGCAACCCTTTTTCACCCCTTTCACTTAAGGCATTCTATCAGCTCAAGGATGGCCTTGGTTTCTACAGGAGTAAATATAAGCAATGGCCTTTCTGCATACCAGTGCCCTGTGTTACCACTTTTAGGGAGAAACACTGGCTGAAACACATGCAGTTAACTTTCAGAAAATGAATTTACTTAGATGAGGCTTAGCTGAAGTTAGAAGATTGCATTTATTCTGAAACACTGGGCTGCGGGGTTTGGGAAATGCTGGTCTTTGTGGCCAACCATTAGAAGAAGGTGAGCCACCTTCTTTGCCAGGAAGTTCTTCAGATGGTTGAGCCATTTGATCCAAGTTGCGGTGGAAGAGTGCATCCACAGATGTCTCTCCTCTCTCAGCTCCTGTTTCTCACTCTGTTGCTTGTAGAAGTGGTCGCTTCATTCTGCCTGCACAACCTGGATGTCATCACTGAGAGCAAGGTGGCAGAAGAACAGATGTCATCTGTGCATGCTGCTCTTCTATCTTACACCACAGTGAATCTCAGGAGTGGAGAATTATAGAAAAGCCTTGCTTGGTTCTTGCCCCTTTAAATTGGTGGTGGGGTGTTGGATCTTTGAACTCCAGAGCTCTGGTGCACCCTAATTTTTTCTGTTTCTGTGTTGTCTAAAGACTGCTCACACACCAAGAAAAGCAAATTGTTCTGCCATGTTTTCTTGTATTTCCTTACAGATAAACAGCTGAAATGAATGTAATTCTGCCTAAACAAAGACAATAGTAGGGATCTTCTGGCAATGCTAACCAGGGCATTGTCAGTAGCTGTATATGTAAAAAAACAACAACAAAGCAATCCTAACTTAGGGCAACTTTCTCATCCCCTTTTCCTGACCTTCTCAAGTTTGCTGGTTGCCCATATGTTGCCCAGCTGCTAGGTCCATGGCCCTCTAGACTCAGCCAACCTCCCTTCACTGGAGCCTGTAGAGCAAACATGATGTGGTTGTGTAGCAGAACACTTGCTGCATTGATCGGTTCCTTGTAAATGGTTTTGTAAACTTCCAGTGTGGGTTTGTTGCATTCTTTCTGTGAACGCAGAGGTCTCCTGTTGTGAAGCGCATGCCAGTGCAAGCAGACATGGCTAAATCAGGGCCTGGTGCACAGTCAACACCTGAGTGTGAACTGCTGGTTTTGGGCATATCTTGGAATGTGGACACGTTTCCAAGGCAGCAGCATCTCCAGTTCTGGGATGCCGCATACTACTTCCTTTCAGTGTTCGCCTTGCTTCAAAGCTTCGAGAGCTTCTAAATGAGGCAATTGGAGCCTTTCTTAATATTGGTGAAACACTAGTTTTCCCTAAATTCATCTTTAAAATAGCTGGACTAATTTTGCTGGAACTGCTTGAAAATATTTAGCTGGAGGCAAGCACATTAGAAGGAAAAATTTTATGAACACTGTGTGTTTGGCAGTTACAAGCAACTGAAATCAGGGTCTTATGAAAGGAAGTACAAGGCAAATTTAGCTGTTGTCATGTTTGCCAGGTGTCTGCCTATACTAACATTTCTGGGTGGATACACAAGAAATATATGCAAGTTCATAATAATAATATATCCTTTCTCTTTAGGAACCAACTTTATCCTGGTAAAACTCACTAAAGTCTATGAAATTACAAGATCATATAACACTGGAAAATCAGGCCCTATAGATGTGCTCTTTGTGTGGTATCAATCTATTTGCAGTGTATATATAAATAAGATTTGCGGCAAAATGAGAAAAGCAAGTTGCTTGTACATCATCTAGGAATGAGTTCTATGTTGTGCTTAATATTTTCCAGAGACAAATGTGGTGACAGACTTATCAGAAACACTGGCTGAAATGAAGCCTCATCATCCTTTATCTTAAAGCCAAAGCAAAAATGAGACATCCCAGTGGGTGTGGGCCATGGTAACATTACTTTTTTATCATTATTATTATTATATTCAGATGTTCATTGTGTTTACAATTACAGTGCTGGCAGACAAACTCTATTAGAACTGCCAAAGATGATCATCTCGCCCCAAATCTGATCATATTACTGAGAACATAGTCTGGGATTTTACAGGGGCCAGAGACAAATTGACTCTTTCTTCCTTGCCAGCTCATCCTGTCGTATCTATTTCAGAGTGAGGCACGATATCTGTTTCATTGAGTCTCTGTCACTTGCTTTGGATCCCTCTGGGTGGCTGTCGGGCAGAAACCAAGCAAAGTTAGTGGCTTTGAGATGGTGGAGGGAACAACACACAGGTATCCTTGCACATTCAGTGTGTGAGTTCATGTTCACTGTGTGTGAAAGGTAAACAAGGGCTTTCTTTCCTATTTTGGCATTCTTTTTTTTTTTTGTAACAAAAGGAGTCATGGAGGAGAGGAAATTCCTGACAAGCTAATATATTTCACTTCTCTGTGGTTACACTGATTATTTTTTGTGTCCCAGGGATAACAAGCCAACAGCACTCGCATGGTATACATCGCATCCAGAGAATAAAGTGGGCCTAACAGTTAAAGTGAGATAAAATATATCCTTCAGGCAGCACTTCAGTGAGTTTCTGCAACACAGACTCTCTTCCCAGGATTTAATAGCTCACTGAGTGAAAATGAAGAGATGAGCAGGTTAGCTTGCCCTCTGGAGAGAGAGAGATGCTGTTTGGAAAGCAAGGTAGATATTCAGATTATATGCAAGCAGAACCAAAGAAGCAGGAATCCCAAGGAAATGGCCAAGCACTAAAGGATTATTCTGAGGAAATGGTCTAGGGTAAACAGCAGAGCAAAACTACTTGGGTTTTGATCCTGACTCTAACAGAAGAGCTGTTTTCTACCATAGGAATGACTCCCTGCAGCTGAATATTAAACACTGCCTCAAAAGACAGCACAAACTTTCCAGCTCCTGCTCATTAAATCTCAGGACAGGAGATCATGGGGCTTTGTGAGCATTCTCCTCTTCCACCAAACAGGGACGTGCCCCAAACTCCTCCTTGACAGGAGACAGCAAGGATGCTACAGTCTGGGGTTTTCCTATATCCCAGCTGGCTCTGCCAAACACTTGGTCACTGAAGTGGGCTGTGGCAGCTTCTCCTTTCCTTATTGCTGTCAAGGGCTGTTGCAAGTGGAGATCCTCTAAGAGGAGTTTGTTTTGATAAAGCTGAAATTTATGTTTATGTTTTTTCTTTGGTGAAAACTTCTTGCAGACCTCCTGGGGTTTCAAGGAAACTGAAATTGCTTTTTTAGTGGCAAAATTATTCATTTCATCCTACCTTGCATTGTACAATGCTGTTGGCATGAGGAGCCTTGAAGAGGGACTGTGGCTTCAGGCTCAGCAGGAAATAGTTTTAGGAGCAGACAGCCAAAAGTAGCTTCTTCTCACAGCAGAGAGGTGCTACGGGAGACAGGAGTCTGCTGAATCTCGAAATCACTATGAGACAAATATCAGGAATCTGCTTCTTGCAGAGACAAGATCTGCCTTGGATGAGTGCAAAGGTCTTCTGACACGTAGCTTGCAGGTTTTCCCAGATGCCTGAGCACCATAGTTGGTTTTCTCTGCCATTTGTGGAGGCAAGGCTACCCAGTGGAGCTGATGCAGTTCTGCCAAATCTCTCATAGCAGCAAGATTGTGGATCCAAAGTACCTACTCTGTTTTGAGCTCAGAAAAATCTGTGATCTTGCTTTAGTGGCAGGATTTGCCTGCCCTATTCAGCTCAACAGTCGTGGGAGAGAGAAGGCCAGGAAGGGGGAAGAGAGGAGGGTGATTCAGAGCTGCTGCCCATCAAGGTGATGCCTGACTGTCTCAGCAATGCACTGCAGCAGCAAGAGGCAGTGATTCCTGAACCACTACACCGCTTCCAGAGCCTGAAGGATTTCACCAAGAGCAATCACTGAGGCCCTTCTGTCATCTCCAGATGGAGAGTCCTTCCTCCGACTCTGCATCCTCTGGTAGAGGAAGAGAGAAAAAGAAAGGGCAGTGTGGAATAATAGTGCACATGTCCCACTTCACAGACTGGCTGGGCATGCATTTCCCAGGCTAAGAAACAGAGCTCCTTCCACATACCATTCTTCTTGCTAGTTGGTACAATAATTCCTCTTGCCCTTTGCTTTATGAAATTATTATTCTTCAAACTACCAAGTGCTTTCCTCCTGTGCTCTGCCTCTTTTGTCCGTCTCCTAACTGCATAGTCAACATACTTGTCTTTTCCCCTTTCCTGTCTGTTCCTTACCCTGCACTGTCAGTGAGTTGAAAAATCTGTTTCTATGGGCCAGAGCCCCTCACAAGTCATAAAATAAAGGTCTTCCAGCACAGAGAAGCTCAGCGCAGAGGTGAGCCCTTCTCAAGAGAGGACCATCTGTTGAAGGGACAGTGACAGCAGGAATCTCCATACCTAGGAGAGGCTGTCAACCCCCTCCTTCAGATGGGTGTGTCATCACAGTTGCTCTTCCTGCTGTCCAGGTGTTTACATTGGAAGCTGCCCCACATTTCCCTTCAAGCTGGTAAGTTTCTCCTTATTTTATTTGGGATTTTTTCTAAGCATACACTTGACTCTTTCTAAAGGATTTAGGAATTGATTTGCATTGATTCACTTCAGGGTGTTTCAAGATGCTGTGATAGACAATCCAAATGGGCCAAGTGAAAGCCACTGCTGTGTGTGCAAAAGTGAAAACAGGAAGAGAAAGGTGCAGATAGAGCTCTCAGCACAGTTCATGGAGAGGGACCATTTCCCCCTTCACTTTCATCAACAGATTTAGGTTTTGCATGACTAAGAACACAGCATTATCTTCTCTTTAACTCGCTTATTGCTACTTAGCTGTTTTCTTTTTATTTGAATAAATAAGCAGCTCTGAAGAGGAAATATAGTTGCTCAGTGGCTTGTTTGTTTTTTGGTTTGTTTTTTTTTTCCCTGTGGACGAACGCCTATGTAGAGGAGCAGTGAAGCTCAGCTTAGATGTTATTTTAAGCAGCTCATTTTTGCTGCCTGACCTATACGACTGAGTTAAGGTCACAGGAAAGTGCATCTTTTTTTCCCAGTTTAGATGATCTGCTTCATGCTTGGGGCTGATGGTAATAATTTTGATTTCTGGGACCGGAGGTAGAGATAAAAAGGCACCTTAATTCTACTAGTCCTTGCTAAATCTCCTCAAAAGAGTTCTGTAAGCTCCCTCTGTAAACCGCATCATCCTTTGGTTTCATCTTCAAAAGTAAGGGCATCAACTGCCCCGTGAAGGACAGCAGCACACGGTGTTTTTCAGCAGAGGAATGAATGCAGTGTAACTGTCAATCCTCCTCCTTTCTGAGTTTAGACAGTACCATTAAGCTGACTATCATCTCTTTTATGATGTTGCTTCTAATTATTTTGTATATTGGGAATAGTTGATATGCTGGAGGGCAAGACTACTGTCATTCAGGGGGACATGAACAAGCTGGAGAAATTGGATGACAGAAGTATCATAAAATTCAAGAAGGCAAATGCGAAGTCCTGTGCCTGGAAAATAGTGACCTCATACAACAGTACAAGCTGGGGACTGGCTCATTAGAAATCAGCTTAATCTAAAAGGACCTGGAGGTCTTGGTGGACATCAAAGCTGAACGTTGAGTCAAGAACGTGCTATTTCAAAATGAGAGCCAACCACACCAGGCATGGGGCACGTTAATACCAGTACAGCCAGCAGGTTGAGGGAAGTGATGGTTCTCTGTTCAGCACTTGTGAGACCACATCTGGTGTAATGCATCCGGTTTTGGCTCCTAAAAAGCCTGAGAAAGACATCAATATACTGGAGCAATGTTAGTGAATAGCCACGAACATGGTCAAGGGTCAGGAGTTCATAATGTTCAAGGAAAGGCTAAGGGAGCCGAGTTTGTTCAGCCTTAAGAAGAGAAGACTCAGGTGGAATCATATTGCTGCCTTGAAGTACTTAATGAGAGTTACAGAAGCAGCAGAGCTGCAAAGAGGTGCCTGGAGAGAGATGACAAGAGGCACCAGGCACAGCTTATACCAGGGGAAATTCTTACTCTTCCTAAGGAAAAAAATTTTTCCCCAGAAAGAGATGCAGAGCTGAAGAGGTGCCCAGAGAGGCCAGAGGCCCTAAATATTATCAGAACTTGACTGTGCAAGGCCCTGAGCAAGCTGAGCTAATTTTGAATGTGGCCCTGCTTTGAATGGACTGGTTGGACTAAGTGTTCTCCCTATTATTCTGTGCTTCACTTTTATTTAGTGGTTCTGTATTTAGACTTTTCCCAGCTCACTGGGTTCTCTATCAGATATTCAAGTTACAGCTGTACGATATCTTACAAAGGAAATACGTGTGGCCTACAACTCTTGAAAGACAGGTATAGACCTAAGCCTGCGAACACCTGGGTATATCTTGGCACTATGCATTGTGTGTCTAGTCCTACACTCACTGAATGCAATAGTTCAGTATACAGTGCCTTCAGAGAGGCTGAGGCTATCACCCTTAATATTTAGCTTTTATTGAAAGTTAACTCTTGACAGAAACAAGAGATCTCAGACATGACCCTTTGCCTTACAGCATTGTATGGCGGCTCCTTAAATATACATTTCATATGAGGTGTGTTCATTTTGCCTTGTAAACATAATTGCCGTTTGACTACCAAAACTGTTTTTGGGAGAAAAATACCCTGTTACTGTTCCTGTTCCCTCGCTGGTGCTTCTCACTTCCTCACTTGTCTTCCAGTCCCTGGAATAGTAGATAGGACTGTGGTACATGTCTACTGAGAAAATCAAAAGTAGCTGAAAAGGAGCTGTGGAACTGCTCTGGTAGATTCCCAGTGAGCTACCATGCCCTGCTGCGTGCCCCTGCTCCCCTGAAGAACCTTCTTATCACCTCACCCGTGCCAAACCTCAGATTAACTGCCTGTGTGGCCCTGATCCAACTGAAAGGACAAAGCCCTGTGGTGAGAGCCGGATATAGATGGCTGGAGGAGTAGTGGGAACAGCTTCAAACTACCATGAAAGGAGAAGCTGATGAATGCTTTCCTGCATGGGCATTAGTAGGCAGGTTACTGTTTCACAGCTCTCGTCAGTATCAGACAATCTGTTATTTACAAAGGCAATTAAAAAAGTGCATTGTAAGAGTGGAGGGAGGAGAGCACAGGCTCTTTGAGATGAATGTGACTGGGAGCTGTCGGGAGGTGTTGGCATTAGTCCCCTAATGATGTCAGTGGGAGAGCTGCAGCAGAGATGCCTGGAAAACATCAGGCTGCTTACCTCTGCCGCAGCTCATCCTTGCTGTGATATGGGAAAGGTCACACAACAACTGCACTAGGCTTCTTTCACACCCTGTGCAGCAGCTGTGAATGAATATGGAAGAAAAAAAGAAATTAAATCCAAAGCCAATAGTGAAAAGAAGGGGAATGCAACCATGACATGTTATTGCATTGAGAATATATGCGTTTACCAAATGCGTTCTGCTCTTTTCCCCTAGTAGATGATCCAGAGGGAAAACAAACCTTTGCTATTGCTGGCAGTTGATGAGGTTATTCCTTTGGTTCTCACTGAAAGGTCTGAGGTTGGAGTTCCTGGAGACCCTCCTTGCCTGTGTTCCTCTGCCAGGGGTTTTACAGCGGCTGTAAATTTTCCTCTTTCCTGCACTTTGCCTTAAAAATAGCAAGACTGGTCACAAGGAAACAAAAGAGAGAGGGGAAAAGATGTCAGCTTTGTCGCTTTTGCTTCCTTGGTAATGGTCTGTGAATTTTCTTGGAGGAAGTCAAGTAGCTTGGGGATCTTGAGGGCAAAGTTTCACATGGTCCTTCACACTGATTGCGCACTCTGCTACCCTTTGGTAGGGAAAGGACATTCTCCTTTCGTGCTAACAGAGCACTATAATGCTTTACCTTAGTTTACTACATTGCTTGGTGTGTTCAGAATATGCCTTTTCTGGTAAATAAGAAAGAAAAAAGGAATTATTTTCCTCTTTTCTTAGAATTTAGATACTTTAATCGATACTTCTTTCAACAAAGCCATTTTTACATAATAGGAAGTACCGAGATTTTATTTCTCTTTTACCTAGTGCAATGCATTTTTATAATAGCATGGTACGGCAGCTGCATTTTTAATGCCAGCATAAATGATACCTGCATTTTATTACCAATGAACATTCTGGGGAACTTACAGCCTGTCAACCTGACAAGTGGTTAATCTTAATGCACTCACCAGGCAAGTGCAGGTCAAACAGGGATTGGGCCCAGCTAGCACAGGTTCATGAAGGGCAACCTGATCTCCTTCTGTGACCAGGTGACCCGCCTAGTGGATGAGGGAAAGGCAGTGGATGTTATCTAACTCAATTTCAGCAAAGTCTTTGACACTGTCTCCCACAGCATTTTCCTGGAAAAAACTGGCTGCTCATGGCTTAGAGAGATGTACTCTTCGCTGGGTAAAAAATTGCCTGCATGGCTGAATCCAGAGAGTTGTGGTGAATGGAGTTAAATCCAGTTGGTAGCTGGTCACAAGTGGTGTTCCCCAGGGCTCTGTGTTGGGGCCACTTCTGTTTAATACCTTTATCAATGATCTGGATGAAGGGATCAAGAGCTCCCTCAATAAGTTTGCAAATGATGCCGAATTGGGTGGAAGTGTCGATCTGATGGAAGGCAGGAAGGCTCTGCAGAGGGACAGGCTGGATCGATGAGCTGAGACCAATTGTATGAGTTTCAACAAGGCCAAGTGCGAGGTCTTGCACTTTGCTCACAACAACCCCATGCAATGCTACTGGCTTGGGGAAGTGTGGCTGGAAAGCTGCCCAGCAGAAAAGGACCTGGGGGTGCTGGTTAACAGCTGCTGAACATGAGCCAGCAGTGTGCCCAGGTGGCCAACAAGGCCAACAGCATCCTGGCCTGTATCAGAAATAATGTGGCCAGCAGGACTAGGGAAATGATCGTGCCCCTATATTCAGTGCTGATGAGGCCGTACCCTGAATACTGTGTTCAGTTTTGGGCCCCTCACTACAAAAAAAGACATTGAGGTGCCGGAGCATGTCCGGAGAAGGGCAACAAAGCTAGTGAAGGGTTTGGAGAACAAATCTTATGAGAACTGGCTGAGAGAACTAGACTTGTTTAGCCTGGAGACAAGAAGGCTGAGGGGAAACCTTATGGCTCTCTGCAATTACCTGAAAGGATGTTGTAGTGAGGTGGGTTCTGGTCTCTTCTCCCAAGTAGCAAGTGATAGGACAAGAGGAAATGGCCTCATGTTGTGCCAGGGGAAGTTTAGGCTGGATATTAGAAGAAAATTCTTTACCCAAAGAGTGGTTAAGCACTGGAACAGGCTCCCCAGGGAAGCAGCGGAGTCTCCTTCTCTAGAGGTGTTAACAAAAAGTCTAGATATGTCACTTTATGACATGGTTTAGTAGGCATGGTGGTATTGTGTTGATAGTTGGACTTGATGATCTTGGAGGTCTTTTACAACCTTAATGACTATGATTCCATGATCATACAATATCTTGACACACATCTGTAAAGCTCACCTGCAATTTCAAGTATTTTCCTGTTCCCTCATAAGACCTGAGAAAGATCATAACCTAATGAAAATACATTAAAGGGAAGAAGTGTTCTGGACATTCGTTTTTTATTTTAGAATGCATTAGAGTACAAAGGCAGAGTTAAGCTGAGAGCAGGGTACAGCCTCCACATCTCTGTGCCTATGAAATTGTTGCAACCAAATTGCAGTACTGATTTGTATATTTTAACTGGGTCACTGGATGGGAGCCATTTGAATGCTTCATGCTCTGCATCTTCCAAGTAATTGCAGTTTAAGGATTCATTTTAATGTTAATTTTCCCACTTACATGTTTGAAGCTGAGCTTGGAGTTCTGCAAAAAAGAGGCATATCTCAATCTGTTTTGAATCTGAAACCAACTAGGAGTCAGTATAAAACCGACCCTACATTATAACTTTACATGTTAAAATTTTTTACATTATGCTTTTGAGGCAGTGAAAGACAAAGGACTTTGCCTTTTAAAAATGACCCCACTAAAAAAAAAGGTGTTGATAAGAAGTCTTCTGAACAAACCAAGATGCTGGTTCACCCTTCCATGTCCTTGAAACAGGGCCTTTAGGAAAGTGAAAACCAAAGCAGTTTTGTGGCGACTGAGTGAGATTTAAAACTGAGGGTTGGAGCTCCTGGGTTGTTCTCCCAGCTGCACCCACAACTTTTCCTATCATCAGTGGGCAAATTGCTTAAAACACTTACAGGTCAGTTTGCCTAGGTCCCTCAAGGTCTTTGCTGCCAGAACCCATCAGAAAATATTTTTCTCTCCATGAAAAATTCTGACTTTGGTGATTAAAAACACAAAACAAAATTGATTTCTATCCAGACCTTCAAATTTGTAGCTAAGAGCTGTAGCAGGCTGAGCGTTCTGTCTTGGGACCATCATCATGATGTCTCCAAGAGTTATGACTTCAGTGCCTCGTTCCATGATCTCCTGTACAGCATGGAGTCTTGGCCTAAATGAACCTCCCCTTATACACCAGCATCCTGCCTCTTGCTTAGCTGGAATGGGGTACAGCTAGTGTGATGCGCTACAGATGTAATGCAGTGGGAACCCTTGGCCATCTGAAGATTCAAAACACAGCTTCCATAAAGAAATGAGAAAGAATTGCCAATACATGGATTTGTTGCTTCTGACCAGATAAGACAGCAAAATGAAAAAAAAAAAGAAAAATGTTGCTTAGTCAAAACTGTGCCTGCCCATCGTGACTGACATTACTGGCCCATTATTGAGATGGTTGCATTTGCTCCGTGATGGCTTTAGCCTGCAACTACCTAACTGGTACCCAAGCTGCCAGCCTAGCTGGTAAGGTTCTTCCAAGTCTTGACCCTCTCCAAACCCAAAAGAAGTGTGAGCATCCAGCTCAAGAATTCCTCCCCACATTCTTCTCACATAAAAGGGAAATATGAGGAACTTAGGCAAATATAACCTCTTGACTTCTTCCTCACAGCAACCAGCACAAGTGTTTCAGGATCTCCATGTCCCCTCATTACAAGACTTGAAGGCCTTCAGAGTCTGACAGCCCTGAGTGCATTGCAGTTCCAGGTTGCAGTTCCTTGTAGAGCAGGGGTGTCAAACTCATGGCCTGTGAGCTGAATCCAGCCCTCCACCTTGTTTTACCCAGCACAGCACCTTGTTTCTACCCAGGGCAGTGCCAAGCTCCTTGTCCCTGCGCTCCTGCCAGCGCCAGTCACGTGTGCAGCGAGTGACTCGCCTTACGCTGCAGGAGCAGGAGAACGGTGGGAGCCGTGGGTGTGACACCCCTGCTGTAGAGTCAGGCAAAGCTCTGGGGCAGAGTCTTTTGCTTGGGTGAGGGTGATTATTCTGTTTGCTTTGCAGTAACCCCTGCAGAATGAAAGGGGAACAAATATCAGCAGTAGAGGGGTTTTATTTTGTAAATAAGTGGTTTTGGCAGCTGTCCACTGGGAAGGGATAGCCTCAGATGCACTTTTTGACATGCTAGTGGAAGTGGTTCTTGAGGCCATGGGACAGCTTTATTGAAGTCTGGAGAGTGACTTGAAGTGGTCACTGGTGGCGGGGACAGTGGTTGGTGGCACCAGTGGGGCTATTGGAACAGGCAGAAAAAGGAACTGAAGATAAGAATAAGGAAGAGACAGCTGAATTAGATTAGAAATTCAAAGCAAACGGGATCCTTCAAATGACCAAGCAGGAAAGCCAGCTTCAGAAGCAAGACAAAACGATAGCTGGACAGTAAAGAAGGCTAATAAGTGAATGATATAGATATTATTGCAGAAATATGCAGCAAAAGAATTTAATTACCATCATGATTTATTAAAATGGGCTGGGAAGCGTCCCAATTCAGAGTAGCTTTTTATAGAGGAGGCAGCCCACATATTGCCTATTCAATTAGCAAGAGAGATTTGTGGTCATAGGATGTGGAAAGTGGCAGCCACAGGGTGAATGAAAGTGTGTCGGTAAATCACATTTTGACAAATGAGGGAAAAGACTGCCTTGGTTCATCAGAGCCACTCCCCTGTCTGTCTCTTTTTCCAATTCAGAGCTGAAGTGTGTGTCCCTTCAAACAGCTGCCCTGCCTTTGCTTCTTTTGATGCTATGAAGTTCATCAATATTCATCAGAGATGGAGAGAGAGAGAGACTAATTCTCAGCAGAGGCAGCTGAGTGACTCACTGTCAACACCAACACTGGCAACAAGGCCAGATCCTTTGCCTTTTGGCATCTCTCACCATCTTGCGGTAGGAAATCTGTCCTGCCACTGCAGTGCTACGGGCTGGGAGGTCTGCTGAGGACAGCAAGGGTTCAGACATGATTCCCACACTAATCCTGGCAACTCCAAATGAGGGCAGAGGAAAATCTAAGCAAGTTTGCAAGGTGAAGGGCAGAAGCTTTGAAGGGTGTGCTGTTGTGTCTAGTTCATTGTTAAGGGAAAGCCTCCATGGTTCTTTTGAGAGCTTTTCAACCAGCTAATTGGATTGTAATTTTTTTATTATTATTTATTTTTTTACTAGAAAGTAAGTTTTTTAACATGTCACCACTTTTCAAAGTACTGGCCTAAGCAGACCACTTCACATTTTTCTTGCTCTATGAAGTGACTTCCTAGTTAGTATAAATTATAAAGCATCTGCAGTTATTTTAGGATTTGCTAAGGTTGTTTATGTGTTATGTGCATGGGGGACACACTCAGCATAACTGTGTATCAGGACGAGAGTTTCAAAGGAGCTTAAATTCTCATTCAAAAGTATCACTGTCACTCAGGGCAAAGGCAGATGTTATGGATTTACAAACATTTGCCACTTTGGGAAGAGAAGCTGTGGGAAGTGTTGGGCAGAGACATCTTGCAAGGCTCCGCAAGACAACTCATCTCAGCAGCAGGGCTCGCAACAGAGACTAAACCATCTCTGAAGCAGTGGTTGCACCCATACCCTATATGTCTCCACTGAATAGCCCTGGTGCGATGGCATGGTGAGTTCAGGGGTTGCATGACTCTTGATTTTGTAGAGCTGATACCCAGGCTGTGCCAGCCTCCTTGGAGATGTTCTGCCATCTCTGTGCCTGTGACAACACAGGAGCACCCTGTATGGCTTGTGCATTTCTGAAAAAAGATACTAGTGGTGTTGTGTTTAGCAGCACTGCCCCATTTCTACAAGTCTCTTGCTTCTCGTGATGGTAATGCTGGCAGGAAGGAGCAGCCACAATGACTGTTTCCTGCTGGCCCTTTCATTAGCGTGCCTTAGGCTGATACTTGCAAAGGTTTCCTTCAGATTTGAAACGTGTGACCATGGCTCTGGGGTTGTCTGTGTGGGTGGTGGCAGGTGCTACAGGTGGGTGTATACTTATTAGTCCCTAGGGGATGACAAATAGCTTGGCTTTTGCCAGGTTGACAGATCCAAGCTGGCTGTGGCAGATCAGAAGTGATTCCAGACTTAGCAAGTCTTTTCCTCCATCAGATAGCCACCACAGAAGTAAAATATTGTACCCCACAGAGGAAAGTAAAATCTCACAGCTGAGCTGAGAGCAAGATGGACACTTTTTGTTATTTCTGTACAAAAAGTAATTTCTTTTTCAGGGGGGACCCTTCACACCAACTGAATTAAGCCATTTCTTCTATACAGTCAGTGGTACTCCAAAAAGTTTGATTTGCTTTCTGGAGTTTCCATTGGATTTGTGGTGGCCCTCAGGCTGTGACTCAGATAGATGCTGTGGGTACTTCAGAGTCTTAAGTTTTACATTCACTACATATTTACTTTACTGGATTGAAACTTTTCATGGAACAACAGTATTCTCCACTCACCAATGTAAATACGAAACTGATCCAGCATCACTGAGATTTATCTGATTTCATGTCTAAGTTGGACTTGCTTTCGGCAAACAGGCACTTGCAGCTAATTCAGACTCATTCAGAAGCTCAGCAGGGGCTTCTCTGAGGCTCTTCTATGTTTAAAAACAGAAATGGTGTGAAACCTGGTGCTGTCCTGAATTATGGTTTTTATTTCTTTTATTAAAACACAGTTTACACATCTTCTGGTTTATGGTTTTCAAAGATGATATGGTGTAAAATGCCAGGTTTTACCTGACAAGTGGCTGTGGGACTCCAGGAACTGTCCTCTTTTCTAAGGCTTTTCTCCAGTTCACCTGAATTCAGCAGCAACTGTTCCATTGACAACAGCTGGGACAGTGAGGGCTTTTGTGGGTTACAAAGACCCAAGATTGCAAATAAATCTTAAATTAGACATGGACCTTTGCTGAAATTCTCTACACTGCGTTTTGCAGGAGTTCAGACAGGAAGAGCTTAACAGTCCCTTTTAACCTAAATCTTTATGAAAAAGGGAGCCAGATTTTTGAGAATAAGCATCAGAGAACTTTTTACAGAGAGTTTTCTGAGGAGTCAAAAAAGAGTTTGCTTTAGTTTTCTTATCTGAAAATATCTACAGTTTGTTTTGGTTTGAAAAAAGCCATGAGACTGGTTAAGCCATTGCCAACATGCTTGGAGATTTGCAAAAATAGAGGGGAAATGGGCTGCTGTATCTTACGGATTCTGTAGGGTGCTTAGACATAACAATGTACTGATAGGTTTTGTGTTTATCAAGAGTGATTACCTTAATTCTTAGCTGAAATACTAAGTGGAGGAACAACTATTATTATCATGACTGACCCGAATCTGGCAGGATTCTTTGTTGTTTGTGGCTTATATTCTTGAAATTTTTTCTCAGCTACTAAAACGATGGCTTCTTTGTAAGCTGAGCTCAGAAAATGAAGGTCAAGAATGGCAGAAGAAAAAACTGCTGTGAACACACCTAAAGGCAAAAGGTTTAAACCTCTGACTTGCAGTAACTTGCAGGAAATCCACTGTCATTTTGTTTGCGGTGATTAAAGGTTAGCCCTGTGTGGTATTTCTTGCCTTTGAAACACATTTATTTAATTATTACACCTTAATTTATTTTCTACTCTAGAATAAGCCTTGCTGTGGGAAGCAAAGCATAGGAAGCACAAGATGGTACTTCGCAGTGGCAAAGCTTCAACTATGGCATCGTTTTTCATACTTGCAATATTAAACTGCAGTATGCACAAGGGAGGTACCATAATAGCAAAATGCTATTAAAAATGATGGTGTATTTTATAAGACCTTCCAGTGTCTCTCATAATATTTGCAGATAATCTCAGCTTGCCAATTTGTCAAGTCATTATTCTCCATCTGTGATATCCCATGATAACCAAATAGACTTTTTAATTCAGTTTTATTGTCACTAGTGAGCTCATTACTAACCTGTTGAAAAAACAAAATGCAAGCATTAAAAGCAGCGTAAAGGCAATATATTCTTATTCTAGTACGCACTCAAACCTCTGTAATAACTACTAATTAAAGTATTAAAGTCATCATTTTAGAAAGACAGAGGGACTATCTGCCTTTGTACCCTACTAGCCACGCATCTTTTTTTTTTGTGATTTGCTTTCTAGGATTAATGAGCAAGGGCTTGTTTTGTCTGACAGTTTACCTGATCAGGAGGCAACTTTACTTCATGTGGTGCATGCATTAAAAGCCAGCAGCCACAACTGAGCGTTCACTTGCACCAGAAAGTCTACCTCAAACTGCTATGTGCATATGGCCTTAGAGCCTCAAATGGCAGGCATTTTGCTGAGGAGCATAGTAAATTTTAAATCTTATTTTCTCATGGCCTGGGTGCATACACATCCTTACCCCACAGATCAAGGAGGAGCCACTTCATCAGTGCAGCAGAAGTTCCTTTAAAATATGGATGGAGAAAGGCAGGTGGGAATGAATAAGACCTCCGCGCCGGGCCTTAAAACTTTTGAGTTCAGTACTGGTTTGAGTGACTGTGATGTTTAAGTAGCACTTTGCGTGCTATGCGATAGCACTAAATACCTAAATGGAGAGACCTAGGCTTTCCATTTGCTTTGCACATCTATTTGATTAAGTTGTGTGCTCATAGCATCTTCTTCCTGAACTGCAGTGTTACAGCTGGACACTAGAGAGCTCCTTTTACCAACGACAGCTCAGTAAGACGAGGCAGGCTCCCTGAGAGGCGCTTTCCAAGCGTTGCCCCTTTTCTAGGGGAATTCTTCTCATTTGTCATTTTTATGTTAAAAATTAATTTTCTCGAGGGAAAGCTATCTTTGCCAGAATGATGGCTGCAGCTGTAACTCCACATCTCCCACCTCCAACAAGGCAGAGATTTCACAGGAGTTGTAACTTGGGGACTAATTATACCATTTCAGAGACAGCAAAAAGTAAATCAAATGCTGCCAGCTTGGAAATTACAGTTAAGTTTTTCTTGGAATAACAAACACACTCAATATGTGATTTATTATGACTATTACTGTATTAATAATAGTAATAGTCTGTGTCATGCACCTATGCAGAGTGCATGTTTTTGTCTGAATTGCAGAACTACAGTCACAGATGCAGGATGAATTCTAACTAGCTCTCTGCAGTCACTCTGCTGATAACCTTAAGCCTTACAACACACAAGCTATTGCTAAACACCACTCTATTAGCAAGCGATATAACAGGATGACGACTGGGTTTACTTTTTTCATTAGCTGTGTTTGACCTGTTCCCCCCCATTGCTTTTACCCTATCAATCATTTATTCAAAACCAAAACAAAATCTCCTATGCTGTCAGTGTAAGGGCATATGCATTTGTGCTTCTCAGACACAAGCACTGGCTGCTGCAAGGTACTATAGCAATGTGGCATCCTATTGTATTCCCTGTTAGGGATTTTGCTCTAAGGTTGATTTACAGATGCCTGTGTCCTGAGGTCAGCAGTGGGAGGACATGGGATTTTGCTTCCTAAGCCAAGTCCTGTCCCACTCCTATGTCAAAATCCTGAAATGCAAAGACTGAAAAAGTCCATATGACTTCAAAAAGATCAGGAAAAGCCTTGTGCCAGCCTCTCCTGTGCGCTGTAGCAGTGCTTGGCCATGGCAGAGAAAGAGCTGGCTCTGTTGAGTTCTGTAACAGAAGCTTCTACTGAATCTCTTCCCAGAAGCATCAGCATGTTGATGCCCACTTTCTTTGCTTCCACCTCGTCATCCCAGTGTGAACCAGAACAAGAGAGCCAGTGAAATCCAGAGCAGATAGACTTTGTGCTCTCTGTGTGTGTCCTTCCCTCCTCAATCCTTGTGTGCCCACAGGGAGAGAAGATGACCTCCCAACCATGAGGTGTCTTTTCAACCACTGCTTGTATTTCCTGCCAAGCTCCCCTGTAGCTTTGGGCACATTTCAGCTTTCCTCTGTTGCTTCAGATGTGTTCAATGATGAAGCTCAGGCTTGCATCCTTCCAACATTTCTTTGCCTTGTTCCCCTACCTGGATAGGGACCAGAAGGCTTTCACTGGGCAGGTGTGAGGGATTGCAGCTCCATGGGCAGTTGTAATAAGGGCCAGGTCTGGTCATAGTTGCTTCTTGAGTCCTGGCAGTCACTCAGTGTCTATGCAGCTGATGGCACAGCTGGCAAGATGGTCCAAACAGTTGGAGGATCTCTATTGCAGCTGATCAGTGACACTTTCAGCAAGACAGACCAATTCATTATGCTTTAAACTGTTCCCGGTCTGGTTACATTACTTGCAGGCAGCCTGGAAATGTTTATCATAGTCACTACATGGATGTTGAAGAGGATATTTGCAGGAAGGAGTCATATCTGACCACTTTTACCTAGAAAACCAAAGAAGCATGTTGTGAGTTTTGAGGAAGCTTCTCTGTCAGGTCAGCCCGACTGCAATAATGACATTCAGCTGAAATGTGGGAATAACATCTCGTCACTTGGTTTCCAAAATCAGCATGGGACAATGATAGCTGAGAGTCAAAGTCTAATGTTTCTTTTCTTTGTTCTTTTCAACCCACACTCCTCTGAAAAAAATGTATAGATAGATGTAAAGGGAGAGAGAAAGGAATTTCAGTGTAGAGCAGCTCCAAAGAAGGTCGTTGTGGGAGGGGAGCGGCTGCCTTTTGATTGATCTGAGATTCTTCTCTCTTCCAAACCACTCTTGTGAGCCTTGGCTGTGTCGTTACACAACCCATGCACTGGCTCCCATACATGCAGAGCAAGTCCCCAGCATGGCACTCATCAACTCTCTACCTCAGTGACCTTGAGCTACTGGGAGAATCCTCTCCTACCTTTGAGAACAGAGGGCTCATAATGATAGAAAACATAACAAAATGCAGCTGTAGCTTGCTGAATTGGAGCTAAAATGAAAGGGTGTGGTGAAGTCAGGGCCAGCACTTCCCTTGCAAAACCCCATTTCTCAGAAAACTCTGTTTTATTGTTTCCAGCCCTGGGAGATCACGTTACACCCTAACCAAATGTAGCAGGGCCCTGTCATTCATCAGTCACTTTTATGGCATGACAGGGGTCTGCAAAGTTAGAAGCTGGTTAAACAAATTAAAAAATTTAATGTGATCCTGTGACTGTGTCTTGCAAAAGAAAAAAAAGGAAATGCTTTGGGATATCTTTTCCTCGTAGGGAGGATCATGTGGCACCCCAAACCGCAACAACAGCAAGGTGGCCATTGGAGAGAGGGAGAAGAGCTTGCAAAATTTTATGAAGGAAATTAAAATGTGAGTCCTGTCAAGTCACCCCTCATGAGCCTGTCTTTTCTCATCAACATTTTAGACTGTGATATTCAGAAGAAATAAAAATACTAGCTGTGGCTGTGAACTACTTTTCCCTCCCAATTTTATTTTGCTTCAGCTGTCCAGAGAGCAAACCTTTTGGGAGGTATCCAAGACCTCAGCGTCTGAGGAACTCTTTCTAGAAACTAAATATAATAGCTCTGCCAATTTAACTGACAGATGTGGTTATTTCAGTGACAAAGCACTCTGGGACCTTCTAATCCCCTTCTCCAAAAAAAAATCCCCCACTATCTCTTTATTCATCTCCCCAAAATATTTTGGTATGTGGTCTTAGGAAAAACAGCTCATTTTGTATAATTTTTATGAACCGTTATTTAATGGATCATGATCCATAGGCTCTTCTTTTCATCAGGATGTCACCCACTGTCAAGTCTGACTAATAAGAGTTTATAGACCAGCGGTGGGTATAAGCGATCTCAGTGACATGAATACAAACTCAGTAACTCAGCTTCCTGCAGCTTAGCATGGATTAATTTCCCATGGCGGATGCCAGCCTCATACCAAAAAAAGACTAACCTCATCTTTATGATTTTTCTCTTCTTCACAATTGCCAGTCTATGTAAAGATAGAGATAACTAGAAATAGGCCCAAATTACAAAGTGTGGATCTCTGCAGCACTTCTTTGAAGCTGGGCTATACCTGAGTTACTCTTGAGGTTACTCTGCAGTCTTTTCCCTTATAAAACTACTCAGAGCAAGCCTAGTATGTTTTTAGTGGTTTTATCAACTGGTCTGTGTAAGCAATAGTGGTATAAAAGCTGTTGACTCTTGTATAATTAATTTTTTTTCTCTTCATCTTTTACCAAGGAAGGATTCAGAATACAGAGGAGTATTGTGGTTTGATGGAGTGGTTTGTTTGCTATTATTATTCTTTTTGTTTGTACTGAAGAATGTTGGCCTTTGTGCACTGAGAAGATGATGATGAGGGTCACAAAATCCTTGGGTCTTGTGTAGAATCACTCATTATTCTTGAAGCAGCTTCCAGGGAAGTTCTGTCTCAGCATACATGATCTCTAACCTACAAAGTTAAAAGTTGCCTTGTGCCTGGGGAAAAGAGCTGTGGAATGAACTCGATAACATTAAGATATGATGGACCACGGAGCATCTCTGAAAGTCTTCGGAGACCCCACAGAAAAAACTAAGAAGGCCCTAGGATGTGGCAGTCAAATGAACCTCGAGCCAGGCCCTTGAATTTGATGTGATGTCCCAGGGATGGAACAAAAAGGCAGGTGTAATATGCTGGATCTGGGCCACATTGCTTGAGTTTCTGGACTACCTCGAATTTCCTTCTCATGCAGGGATTCATATGTTGATATTTTGCATTGCTCTGGACAAAATGGAAAGTGAAAAAGCCCAAATAAGTGAATCTGGAACATCATTAAGCAGGTTGGCATAAAATTTTTGGTGTAGTAGAGGTAACACAAAACACTACAGAGAACTTTCAATGAGCAGGTTTAGTAACAGTGAGCATGCTAGATCTGATCTCAGACTGTGGGTTGTTTTGATTTCTATATCTTCCAGGCTCCAAATGCTGTTCAGAAAGCTTCCATACTCCTATTGCATGGATCATAGGAATGTTTCAGCTGAACTGGAGATGACTTAGGGCTTTGGGCTGAAGCCGTGGGAAATTTTGTAAGGTCCACACTAGGTTAAGCTAAATAATTTGGTTTTTAAGTTATTTAATGATAGAAATTCAAAGGTTACAAGTTCCTACTGACTGAGAAGAAAGCTGGAGTGGAATCAGGCAGGAAAAATCAACTGGAACACATGAACGGAATGTGGGTGGGCATAAGAAAACAAGAGACTCATGTCCTTGGAGAAGGACTATGTGTGTTCCCAGACTCTGAAAGGAGGGAGTCCTGTGGTCCCCATCAGCAGGGGGAGCTGAAAATCCTGAGCTCATACAGGTGTGCTCATCTTGGGGAAAACTGACAAGAATCACACATGTCCCCCAGAGCATTTGAGGCAAGCCAAGAGTCTGCCTTCATGTGGATAAAAGGAATATAAGTATTGTTAGCAGGTATGGCTCGTAACTTTAAGATTGCCAGGTTTGTAGCCCCAGAACTAATTTTGCAGGGCTTCAGTGGCAGTGTAACAAAGTCCAATGTGAGCTAATGCAGGAAAGAAAGGTGATTTTACCCAAAACAAAACAGGATTTGCACACACTCTCATGCTGTAATGCTCCCAAGCACGCAGAGACAGAATCGAAGTGGGTCAGCCCAGATTACTTGCAGTGGCACGGAGGGGAAGGGACACCAACCCTTGAACATCTCAGCATGTCTCCTGAGTTCTTCTTAGACTGGAAGCAAATAGATGTGTTGACATCTTGATGAACCACGTGCCCTCTGCACCCACCATTCTCCAGCACTTCTTCTACTGATCCTTCCTGTGCTTCCACACCTAGATAATCGCTTTCATTCGGAGCAGGCTTAATATTTTTATTAATAACTCCTGAAGTATTGCAACATATTTTACCTGTCCACGACAGATGAGTACTGATGAGTGCTGAATACCGAAGATCACCGGGGAGGGGCAAATTTATCCTACCTCCTGTTTAAGGGTTGCTTAGATACATGGTTCATGGAAAGTATGAAGGAAAAAAAAGGAGCACTGAAAACATACTCCAGTCATTCCCAGCTCTTTCTCCATTCCACATCCTCCTGATGCTGTCCTTCTCAACTGGCCACTGAACTGTGCTTTCAAATGGTTTCCTTTGAGAAGCAGTACAGGATTTTATTGCTTTGATTTTTAAGTGGTCTATGAGCTGTCTCTGAATTTTTCAAACACTTTTGGAAAACAGCAGCTGGCATATGGTGATGCCTGCAGGTGGAAAGCAGACCTGTGTGATGGCTTTCCAGACAGCATAGCACTGGTGTTGGCTTGGGTGGCTATAATTGTGCTTGAAAACTTATTTTTGCTTTAACACAGCTAAAGCTCCTCAGTACAATTTAGTAAAAGAGCACTAGTGAGAAAAAGCAGTGTCCAGAGTGGCTGATTGGTGCGGTTTTATCTGGAGTGTTTGTTCAATATAAACACTAGAAAGTTAAGCACTGTGAAATAAAACTGTATCTGCTTGCTAGAATTAAATCCAAAGAAGTCCTGAAAACAAATACATTGTATTACTTTCTCAGTAGCTTTTATAGAAACTTCTGCCCTCCTCGAATTACAGTAACTCCGTGTGGCTTATTCTACAATGTAGATTTCAATATTTTTGCTAAAATTTATTCCAACTGTTGCTAATCATAGATATATGAATAATATTACTATACAGAGCCTCGAATAGGCTTGGTGCAGATTTATTCATTTGTAAGATTTCCATCTTAAACCCAAATATTAAAAAAATAGATGAAAGAAAAGAAAGGTAATTTTAACCACTGGGTTCTACTTCACCATGATGAAATTGAGCTTGCTCGGTAATCAGAGAGTAAATGTAGAGATTTCCTGATTTTTTCCAACTGCCTGATTTTATCAGTCCATTTGCAGTGACTGCAATTCAATCGAAACTGTGAATGCCAGAAGATCTTATATATAAATCAGTTACTTTTCAGAGAGAACTGCTACTGAATTCCAGCTCAGAGATGCCCAGAAAACAAAACCCACTGAATCTGAACTGGGAATGGACTTGAGGTCTTTAATCCCTGTTCTTATTTTGTCACATAAACTTCCAAGAGACAATTACATTGAGAAGAGTACACTCAACTCTGAAAGTTGAGTGTAAAGTCAAATTAAACTGTTTCAGACGTCCAAAGTGAAAACGCCATCATTAGCTGGACAAAATCAGATTCTTTTCCTGAATCCAATGGCTCCAACCACTAGATATTTTTCAGTGCTGTGCCCAAAACTGTTTCTTATGCTGAGTTTGACTCTGGTGCCCTCAGCAGCTCAGCATCCAACTTGCCAGTCACGTGACAATTTGCACATGCCCTTGCACAGCCTCGTTGGAAGCATATGCTGGCTGAGTTACTAATGCTCATTTCTCAGGAAAGCTATCTTTAAAACAACTTCTTTCTAGCAAAATCCCCACTTTAAACTGCTTCATGCCCATTCTGACCTGCTTGTACTCAGAGAAAACCTTCCAGTCAGAGCAAAAATGCAGTCTGTGGCTATGCACTATAACTGAAAAAAATGTTGGGTCATCTAAGAGTCTCTTGTTTGCTCACCCAAAAATGGAACTATCTAGGTTTTCCCTTCTTAATTTTTGTGGTACTGAGCCATTAGCTGATTTCCGTGAAGTATGTAAAAATTCAACTTAAACTGTCTTGTACTTAAACAGCACTAAAAAGATGAAGTTACAAGTGATAACTCTTATGACTCAAGCCCTACAGGCTGCACTTTTCCCTTGCTCCAATGCCATAAAAAAGATCTTTCAGGAAGAAAACTCTTCAGCTTTGGGAAATTTCTGTAGTGTTTCTAGAGAAGCAAAAGTGCAGATCCATGCTCAATAAAGAAAGAAAAATGCTTTCTCTCCTCCACTCCCCATTCCATAGTGGGGTTCTAAACACTCAAATCAAGCACACAAAACCAGAAAGTACTAATGCCCTCAGCTGATGAGGAGTCCACTGGAGTGGATGACTTCAGCAGCCTATGCCGTAGACTGCCTCTGCTCTGTAGGTGAAAAATCTTGTTATTCTCATTACTAGGACTTATTCCACTCTTGTATTGTCCCTGATCTTTAAACTGTGACTACTAAACCCAAGTCACTCTGTACTTGTTGCATGCCTCCCCCCTGTCAAATCGTGGATGTTCTACGCACCACGGGGGTTCCAAGACTCTGTACAATCCTGCCCATAGACTAAGGCTTAACCTGGATCTCTTCAAAGGCAGAAAATGCATTTGTTGTATGAGCTGAAAAAGAGATTCCCTCTAATCCAGTAACAACTATGGCAAGCTTTTTCTCAGCTTGAAATCTCTCATTTTACACAAGCATGTGAAACAGGTGACAAATGAATCTAAAAATGGGTCATGGAGGATTCTGTGTTACTTGCCATCTGTGTCAGGGATGGGAAATGTGCATCCATGGGGATCCACCAAGCAGGGCTTACCATGTGAGTATCTTCTTGTTTATATAGCTTTGTAAAAAATGAGGGGGTTGAATTTTCACGGTTAATACTTAACACATTCCATGACTACCACGGGGAGAAGGTTTATTAGGAGGTTGTGGACTGAACTTGAAATATTACACCCCTATTGAAAAGGAGAGGTCATCCTGAGGATACTGATTTGCTTTGCCTCCTAAGGATCACGGGACCAGGGTAGTAAGGGCAGGAAGTTTTCCTCTCTTGCTTGCAGTACTTCTGGCTCTTGGCCAGAGTTGACAGTGAAAGCAAAAACATAGGAACTTTCACTGGGCTTTAAGAAGAGTTCATCAAAGAAAAACTTTCAGTAGCTTGCATAGACCTAGAAACAATTTGGTAACAAGCAAAAAGGATCCTAAATAAGTTTTCTCTGGCCCAGTACAGTGCAGTGTTTCACTGTTGCAGTGCTCCAGATAACTCCAAAGTTCAGATCCTGCTTGGCTAAACAGAATGATGCCTGCACTGAACTCCTTGGAGGGGCTCTGGACAACAAGGATTACTCTCTGCCTCTCCAAAGCTCTTTCCAGCACAGACAGCACCCTGTATTAAAGATGCCAAACTCAGTTCCAAGTTTTGCAACTCTCCTTCAAGATGGCAATTTCCTTTAATAGCTAGCAGAACCTGGGGGCTTGCTCATTCTTTAATTTTTTTTTTCTTTTGCTTTTAACCATATGAATGTAATCTGTACACACTGAAGACTGTATGTGTGGTAGATAAAGAGTTTCATCCTGGGGCTACTCAAATGAATTGCAAAACCATTCAGTAACTGACTACAAGTAGAAATCAATCGTACCCGTTACCAAATGACTTAGTTTAAATGTAAAATTATTTGTTCAGACAGCAAGAAACTATTTACATGTGCTACTTTGAAATTTACCTCTAGCTATGACCATATGGTAATTTAACTTTTAAATTGTATTTACCGCTTTCTTATACTTTAATCAGTGAATGCAAAGCCAAACTCTTCAGAACTCAACATTTAAGCCTGAAACGCAAAACTTTTGCAGTTTCTCTCTGCCTTTGAGCAGTTGCCATGTTCAGATAATAACAGATCAATCAGTGCTCAACCCTTTGAAGTGTAACATTTCAAATGTGCCTACTGCCTTGTGTACCCTGCCGTATGTTTTACTCCGAGTGGAGGCTAAACTTTCCTTCTTCAGAAGTAATGAGCTCTGCTCAATTAACAGAGCAAGAGTTTTTTTTAGAGCATCGCACATAATTAGTTTCAAGGTCTGTAGTTTTAACAGCCATTTGTTAATCTTTTTATATAGCTGGCACGAAACTTGTGATTTAAATACAAGTAGGCAGTCAAATAGCTGGAGTACTTCAACTACATACATGATTCCAGAACTCAGCTAGGCTTTTCTGAGAAGCAATTTGACTTTACATTTCAGAAGCGTTGACATGGCTACTTTAGGTAGAGAAAGAATCAAGACTTGCAGGAGGAGGAAATAATTCCTATTAGACCAGATATTTTTGCAAGTGGCAAAGCAGCTTTGGAGTAAACCATCCCTTCACTGGATTCTCTTCTTTCTCTCTCTTTTTCCTCTCCCTCTATGCATATGCCTGCATATATATGTACCGACTTAAGACCCAATATACAGTAGTGTGTGTTCAACATGTGTTCTCCTGCTTTCTGAATTCTGACTTTTTGCTGTTAGTTTCTTTATATAGGTGGTCAGGACTTCTGGCAATAGACAACATCTTGAATTCTGTCTGTAGCAGTGACTGCTGTATGACAAGGCACTGTTTCCCTCTGTGAACTGAAAGGAGAAGACTGTGTGCTTGTATTTCTTGGTCTTAGTGTGAAGAACAAGGAGTTCTTACTCCGTGGCTGACTGTAGCATTGCTTTGTCTCTTTCAGATTGCTCTATCTCTTTCAGATGTTTGCTTGAGAAAATAAAGGAAAGATCTAGTCTGTCTTGGACAAGTGAGAATAGATTTTCTTCTCTCAAAAGAAACTTGACAAATCAGTGTTACCTATACTTTGTGCATAACATCTCAATAAAGACATATGAAGACAGATGAGAAAATAAATACATTTTTTCTGCACTGCAAACTCTAGGTTTCTGTGCCAGATGAAAGCCAGTGCCAGTGTTGGTGCCCTCCTAAGTAAAGTGAGAACAAAAAGAGTCTTGAAGGGTCAAAACTGCAATGTCTTTCTGTGCTTTTTGGCATTGTCAAGCAAGGTGGGTTATGAAAGCGAATGGGAGATCATAGATCTGTACAGGAAGCGACGTTATTTATTCTGTAGAGTACATCTGTTGTACGATGTGATGTCATATGGCTGTGTATGTAACTGTCATAAGATATTGACAGCAAATCCCTTGATTAGAAAATGGTATTTTATCACCTCTTCATAATTTACCATTTTAGAACTCTGCATTTTTTTGTCAGCATTATGTGGTGAACTAGCTAAGCTCCAGGGTGGACAGCAGAACTTGTGATATGGCAGCGACATGTACCATGGCCCTGGATAACCAGTCAAGAGACCTGTCCCCTGCCCCAACATCAGGTTGCATGATGGCAGCCCTGGGCCCTGTTTTGTGGCAGAAATGGCATCAATGGGCTGCCCCCAACCTGTCCTGAAGGAGGAGGCTGAAAGACATCACTGAGAAAGGCTGTGCAGATCCTGATCCACGCTGGAGATGAGGTACGGGGGTCCTGTTGGGAGGGACAGCCTGCCAAGACCCATCTGGGCTGCTGGGTGCCTTAGGTTGTTGGAGTCACATCAGCAGTGCTGCTGACCCCCCCTTTCAGGCTGCATAGCTCACCCACATGTGGTACCTCTACCCCAGAGAACAGCTAGACCCTCAGCTTCCCATTTCAGAACTACAGGAGATGGCAGGTTCTGTTTGGTAGATTAATTTAGGATTTCAAATATTACCTGGAGTCTACTGTAAGGCAATTTCAACCCTTAATTCTTACACGTGTTTTTGCTTTCATCAACACTACAGTCCATCTTTCCTCTCATGTCCCCTCCAAGTAAATGTTAATATTTTAATTCATGTCAACAAAAAGTCCCAGTTCCACCTTTTAGGCACATCTTCAGTAGTGACTTTGTTTACAGAGCTGCTGGGTACTTGTGGGCTTTGGTACTTCAGTGCCTCTGGATAGCAGGCCATTTCTATGCCCGTGCACAGATGTTGAAATCTAGCATTATGTGTCCAGCCTTTGAAACTTCGGCAGAAATGAATACCAACAGACCACAACGAATGGTCTCTTACACTGGGGAAAGCTCTGGGGAGCTAACTGGCAAAATGTCATCAGCCTCTTAAAGGGAAAGTTTGAGTGACGGCCCTGCTTCTGGTGGAGCTTCCTTCTGTCCCAGATATAAACACAGTGTCCTAGTCGGGGTTAACTGTTATTTTTAGCGATGACAAAAGGGCATCAGAAAAGCCTGTTCTGTTGCACTTGGAAAATACCAGTTCACTCGAAGTGCCAAATATGCTAGCAGAAAAAGCATTCCTGGAGAGGTCTTGCCCTGGACAGTCTGCATGAACTCTTCAAGGCTTCCACTTCCCTCTTTTTCCCACACGCAGGTAGGCACGCACACACTCACAGAGCAGCTTGGAACTGCTGAGGCTGATGGTGAACCATGCTTGGCACATCTTTTTTTCAGGAACAAATTCAGAGTATGTCCAGTATGTTTGCTCACCTAAGTGAACCTAAACTTGTTTGCTATGTGGTGTTCTTTCTTTGTTTGATTATAAACAGGAGGTTTTATTTCAATGGTGTAGAGCGTTAGTAGAGTCTTTGTTTTTCTGTTTTCTTAAAAACATATCTTTTATACATGGCTGAGCAGGTGATCTGAACATGGCCTTGCCTTAAGCGGAGGTTATTGGGGGTTGTCACTAACACAGTGACATATGACAACAGGTTGTGTCTGGAAGAGGATGGACACACTGCAGTCATTACAAGAATGCTTTGGAGAAGGCAGTTCTCAGATGATTTTGGAAGATGGACTAGACTAGGGAAAACAAGTTGAGTGGCACTGAGACATTTTCCTCACCAGCAGGACACCATGGGGACCGTTTGGCACAGATGGTGCAGCAGCATGGATGGTGTGGACAAGCACTGATGCTGTGGAGCAATGTGCATGTAGTTGAGCAGCATCGATACTATAGATCGATACGCATACTGTGGAGCAGCGTGGATGCTGTGGACCTTGCTGTGATGCTCCCACTCCCCAGGTGAGCATGGCCTACGGGATGGGGCCCAGGAAAGTCATTGAGGTGCTGGAGTATGTCCAGAGAAGGGCCATGAAGCTGGTGAAGGGTCTGGAGAGCAAGATTTATGAGGAGCGGTTGAGGGAACTCGAGTTGTTTGACCTAGAGAAAAGGAGGCTGAGGGGAGACCTTATCACTGTCTACAACTACCTGAAATGAGGCTGTGATGGGGTGGGTGTTGGTCTTGTCTCCCAGGTGATTGGACAATAGGAAATGGCCTCAAGTTGCACCAGGGGAGCCTCAGATTAGACATGAAGGAAAATCTCTTCAGCGAAAGGGTTGTCAGGCACTGGCACAGGCTGCCCAGGTAGGTGGTGGAGTCACCATCCGTGGAGGTGTTTAGAAGATGAGTAGATGAAGTACTCAGGGATCTGGTTTAGTAGTGGCCAGGGTGGACTCGATGGTCTCAAAGGTCTTTTTCCAACCAAGCAATTCCATGACTCTAGGATTCTAAGGCTGGTCCTTATGATTCTAAGGCTGGCCCTGGCGTGACCGGGGAAAAGGAGCAGGACCCTGGCACCAGGCAGGGACAGCACCGCACGGCACTAAGTGCCAGAGCCGCCCCGCCGCCCCGGGGCTCCGCGGGCAGCCCCGCCGCACCCGGGGGTGACACCGTGGCAAGGAGCATGCGTGCGGGGGGGAGGAGGAGGAGGAGGGATGGCGCGGGGAGGCGGCCGCTGTTTATTCGCAGCCGGGCGGGCTGCGCGCCGGCAGAGCGCGGGTGGCCGTGGCGGAGCCGCTGCCCGCCCCGCGCCATGCGGGCGCCGCTGGGGCCGGGGCGCCCCGCGCCATGGTGACAGGCGCGGCGCTGGGGTCGCGCTGCCGGGACCGGCCCGCGCCGCCCCGCTGCCCGGCCCCCCCGGCGGCGGCGGCGGCGGCGGCGGTGCTGGCGGGGCTGTGCGCCCTGTGCTACGGGAACTCGCTGCGGGGCGAGTTCGTGCACGACGATGTCTGGGCCATCGTGAATAACCCCGACGTGCGGGCGGCGACCCCTGTGGCCGCCGTCTTCGCCAACGACTTCTGGGGCAAGAGGATGGCGGAGAACACCAGCCACAAGTCCTACCGGCCCCTCTGCGTGCTCACCTTCAAGTAAGTGCCCGCCCCGGCTTGGCGGGGGGGGGGGGGGGGGGGGGGAGGGGGGGATGTGCAGCGAGGACCCCTCTTACTTTGCCCTCCCGTCCCGCGGCTTCGTGATTCAGCATTCCCGCCCGGGACGCTCCGGGGGTGGCGGGGACGGAAAGGGTGTGGGGTTGAGTTGTCCCGGTGCCCTGCCCGCTGGAAGTTAACTGGAGAAGAGGAATGATGGGGAGTCGCTCCCGGGGAGGATGCAGCTCTCCTGGTGAGCGTCCCGCTTGCCCGCCGGTTTGGGAACAGGTGGCGCCTCTTCCGCAGGCTGCCCGGGGATAGAAAGGAAAAGCCAGCGTTTCGAAAAGCTCTTCAGACCGAGACAGGTTTTCAAGGGAAAAGCCAGCGTTTCAGAAAGCTCTTTAGAATGAGAGAGATGCGAATGTCGGGGTTGTCCTCTGCAGGAGTAGGAGTTGGACTCGATGGGCCCCTTCCAACTCGGGTCATTCTGTGATTTAGGGCTTTGCCTAACCCTGCGCTGGCTGAAGTTCAGCCCTAACCTGGCACCTGGCACGGGTATAGCTTACCCTGAACTCAGGGCATTCTGTGATTCTGTGAAACCGAATGCCCCGTGAGTCCCTCCTCTTGCTCATCCCTCTGCTCTGCCTCCGGTACTTTTCTCTGCGATTGAATGACCATGCCAGAAACTTCCCCGCCGCTGTTTCGAAGCAGACCCGTAGTCATCCCTACTTTTATTTCTAACGCTGAGCGGAGGGGACTGCATCAGGGGCTCCGCGGCGTGTCTTGCAGCCAGCCTGGCAGCTGCCGACCTCTCCTACCAGCCACGGAGTTCCCCGCCAGCCTCCCTTGTTTCAGATGTTCCCGGTGTACCGGGCAGAGTTGGTGAGGAGGAGTTTTGGTTTTAGAGGAATAAAAAAAAGTTGGGTAGCGGCAAAGTAACTGACAGTTCCCATCGCTAATCTTAGAAGGAAAACGCAGACAGACCTCTCTCTCTCTGAGGAGGAGGAGGATAATTTGTAGCAGATCAGCTTAGTTACAGTTCATACAGGTTGCCATCCTTTCCATTAGCTTCCTTTCTTTTTGTTCTGATGAAACATAAGTGATGGTGAACATCTTAATGTGTAAAAATGATACTAGTGTTTCCAGGACTCTGTGCTGAAGAACTAGCATAGCTGGCCGATGTTTAGCCCTAGGATCCTGTTTGTCGATGATCAGTAGATGTCTATTGCAAACCTATGGCAGTTACCCACTGGTAAGCGCACCAGGAAGAGGCGTTACTGGAAAGTCATTACTCTGCTAAATAAGTAACTGTTCACTAAAATACCTAATTCATAAATAATATTTCACGAACTATGTGAAAATTGTGTGTTTCTGTTGAGGCAAGAGGAGTTTTAGGGTATGTGGTGTCCCTTCAGCACTCCCACGGAGCACTTGGTGCCTTTCAGTTGTAAGGATGGACTTGGAGCAGAGAGCAATCAGTGTCAGCTCTCTGTGGAAGCAAGGTTGTATGAGCACAGGGTGGAATATCCCCAATAAAGCAAAATTGTGAACAGCACACACCCTTGTAAACTCGATTGTTTAGGACAGGCTTTGTACCTTCTCCTCGAAGGGGCCCTCAGCAGGTTTCTGTAGAGAGTGAAGGGGATGTAGGCAGCCACAGGCACACTGAGTGCCTTCTCCATCCTCTGCTCAGCCAAACTGTTGCAGTTTGGGGGCATCATCTGATTAATCCATTCCTCCAGCAGTACATCTGAGAGTAATTTGAGAGGTGAGTGAACCTACCTGTTTTACTATTGACATGCAGAATTGGTGCTGGACTTGGCCTCCTAGATCAGATTGCAGGATTGAGGTTACATTATGCTAATTAGCAAAAGAATCTTAAACTTTAATAACGGAATGGAAACCAAATTCTTTAGTTCCTATTTACATCTTTACTCTGAACTGGTTTTGCTTTTGCTATTTAAAGGGGATGTGCCTGTTAAAAAAAAAAAAGGATTAAGTGCTGTCCCTATTTAGTACTTTTTGGAAATTAGTGAGACTAATTTTGTGAGCAAGATTTCACCCTCAAGTCCTTATAATAACCCTACAGCGAAGACATAGGGTCAAAGGCAGTCATTTGTTCACTGCTTGGCATTGCATTTGGAAGAGGGAAAGAATCGTTTATCTTCCCTGGCTGCAGAGAAGATTATTTCCACCATGTCCCAAGTACCCATTCAGCCATCCAGTTTCCACATTGTTCCCCTCTCATTTCTTCCAGTTGAATGTCAGAGGAAGATGTTAAGATCTGGGTAGAATGGATCCTCCAAACCCCATGCTTCCAAATAGGTGTCAGGAAGCTCTTTTCCAAGCTACACTGAGCTTGCGGTTGAGCTGAGCTTTGCCTGCCTTGAGCTGTCCACCCCTGCCTTGCCCAGCATGAGATTGCTGGTTGTGTTCTGTCCTCCTGTAGAAGGAAAAAGGATTTACCCTGCTGGCTGACAGAAATGGAGTTTTAACAAAATATAAATGACTGTTAATATTTTGTTAGAATTTAGTGCATCCACTTAGGATACTTGAGAAAACTGTGTGACGTGTTCTTTGCAGAATCTTGCTGAGGAAGAGAAAGGGGGACTAAAGTATTCTGGTTTTTATTTGTTTAATTTGCGTGTTTAATTTTTTTTATTTTCTGCTGTGAATTAGATTAAATCCAAGGTATTTTAATAGTAACATGATTCTTTATGCCTGCCTAGTGGCTCTGCTTCCTTTGTATGAAACTTTAATCTGGAAAAGCTTGTTTTGAGTCTTGCTATACTAAGACTAAAATTCTGGGAGATCTCCAAACTACATGTACAGAACAGATGTGAAGGGTAGGCTGAAATTTATATCAACAGATAATCAATCTACAGAAACTTTGTCTCTGTCTCTTTTCTGTCCTTCGTGGCTCTGAAAGTAGAAGAAAGGACTCGTGATGCCCTGTGGACTTTTCATTAGGCTGGACATAGCCTACATATATGCTATGTGTTTCTGAAATTCTATCAATTAAAATGATTTATCACCCATCTGTCAGAAAAATCTGAAACAGGCATTGCTGAAATTTTTTAACAGTAGTTCAGTGTCCCTCACGTACTGGAAATCTTAAATGACAGTCCTCATTCCACTAGATTAATGCTGTAGAGCCGAAGAGTGAAAAGAGCTCAAGTATTTGACATTATTCACTCCGGATCTTGTCAGTATGAATGATCAGAGGAAAATAAAAGTGGCCCGTATTACTGGAACTATTAAGCAAAACTTGACCTATTCACAGAAGTGCTGCATTGTTTTGTGTGGGTTAACATGAGAAGGGGGGAAAAGGCTTGCACATGGGCTGTTGAATTAAATAATGTTTGCTTTGTGTCTTTGAACTTCTCTCATCTTTTCTCTCCCGACTTCAATAAAGGAGTGTTAAAACTGGTTGGTTCAGAAACATTCCTATTATATGTGGGTAACTCTCAAGTGACAGGTCTAGCACAGCCCTTCATCTCCACAGGAGCTGAGATGATAGGCAACGGTTTAGCTTAGTTCCTAAGAAAGCTTACTTCATACTCTCTTCTCCAGAGAGAGCTGGAGACTGTTACTCAGAGGTATTTACCCACAGCTATTTCCTTCTCCAAGAAGTAATTCAGTGTATGTCTTTCTAGAGAAGGTGGCTTTTTGGACTCAGGATATACTCTTTCTTGGTGTCTTCCATATAAAATGTTAAGATGAAGGGTGGAATAGAAAAAAAACCAAAGAACAAGAAAAGAACTGCCAGTTCTGTAATTCACTCAGGATATTATATTTAAACTGAGTGCTTTCTGACTTACACCTTGTCTCCGCTAACAGAAGATTGGTGAATCATTTATTCCCTCAGCAGCACTTCAGTTATTCCTTGATTGCAGTGGTTTTGCAAATATATTTCTCAACTGTTGAAGCAGAAGGTGCACTCCTTGGTGCCATTTCTTTCCCTCTTTTTCTTCTTGTCTATCAAATCTCCATTTAGATAGATTTTCAGCCCAGAAACAAACAGGTGGTGGAGGTTTGTTGTAGTCAGCAGACAGCCTGAAGGTGTGCAGTGGTAGGAGACTGTGAGAAAGGAGCCTTTTGAAAAACTGCAATGCCAAATTTTAAAGACTCGTAATCAGGGATCAACATCCTAGTTTTGTGGGTGGTGGAACAAAAGCTCAGGAGAAGTGAAGGCCCTGCCTGCCCAGACTCTTTGGTAGTGCGATGGAGGTCAGCGTGAAGGCAGATGCTGTTGAGGGAGGTGCCTCAGGTTATGGCTTACCTGGCGAAAAGAAAAAGGTAGCGGCAGATTTAAGACCATGTAGCTGTGACAGAGACTCAAGAGGGTTACACTGGGCAGAGAAGCATAGGAGGTACCTAGTCTTCCTTGAAGGAGGTGGAAATCAGTGTTTACTGGAAATGTGCTTGGCTATGTGAGAAGGGTGTAAGAGTGCCCATTCCAGCTGCTGCTGCTGGGTGGCTCCGGTGGCCCAGATGAGGGGAAAGAAGTCCAGATCAAGCTCAGCTGTTGACTGCAGAACAGATGACCCACCAGCTCTGCCCACCAGGGCTGCTAGCCGGTGAGGGCTTGGGTACATCCGTGTCTAGGAAGTAGATGGGACCCTTCACCAATGGTTTAATATTCTGTGTGGGCACTGAGAACCTAATGTAAGACTACTGGTATCAAAGCCTGAAGTGACTATGAGCTTGGGTTAGATGTAAATACATAGCCAAAGAGAAATAATTCAATACTTCTCTGCCAACCTTCTGATCTATCTAGTTGCTTACAGCTGATCCTTCTGTTTCTGCAGCTGTATTGGTGGCATCAGTTTCACGGACAGGGAGCTTAAGAAAACCAAAACAACCTGGGGAAGAAAAAAGACCTTAGATTTTATTTGTTCTTGATTTAATGCCGTATTACAGTTTGAAAACACAGGGTAATATAGTGGAGCTATAAGGTGTCAGTTTGAATACACAGTGCACAAGGATTTTCTTCACTCTGTACCTCTATATTAGGGCAATATCACGATGTTTAAGATTGTGTCAGTATTTCTCCTGTACAGCTTAGTCTAATATTTCTACTCTAGCTTATAGCAATCCCTCTCCATTCTGATTCTGTGATACCTGCCATGGAATTGATGTAGTACTGATGTAGCCACACTGAGTGAGGTAGAGTTTGTGAAGAGAGGTTGTTGCTTTTATTAGACCAGTTGTGTTACAGCTGGAATATACAGACACACATGAGCTTTTCTTCTGATCCAGAGGAGAGTGTCTTGCTGTCATTTCAGGTCTGGGAGAGGATGTGTGTGCCTCAAACTTGTTCTTTTCCCAGTTCCACATGCATGGAAGTCCTTCCCCTTCCCATCTTGCATGTAATTTTTGTAGCAGGTCTTTGCTGGTTTTGGTTGTAGGTTTGGGCTGTGTTTCTCTAGGGGACTAGTATCGTTGCTTTTACTCCCTGGAAGGAGGCCAGGACTTCTGGGTTGGTGAGGAAGCTCTCTGCCTAAAAGGGAGGGTGCAGACCCGGTTGGAGTTCCATGCTGCCGCGCTGCTTGCAGCCAAGCCCAGAGGTAAGGATCTGCCCAAAAGGAGAGGTGTGTGCAAAACACATTGGACTTCTGCCTAGTTGCAACATTTTGTCAGTTCTTAATAATATTTGTCTGTCTCTCGAATGAAAAGCCTTTTGTTTTGAGGGAAAGAGTTCACTCAATGGTCCAGGCAGATTGTCCTGAAAGATGTGGCTGATGTGAATCCAGTCATGCCTGTGTTTGCTGCTTGCTTCGGTGGTGTTTTGTCTCTATTTAACACCTACCAATTCCTGGGGATTTTCTCTCATCTAGCATCCTATTCCTCTTGCACTAATGTCACCCTTAATTTTCTTTTGTCGCCTTTTACCTAAAAGGCTTAGCTTTGGACCAGCCTTATTCCTCACAGGAGCATCCCTGTCAATACTCTTTAGAGTTCATGAAAATAAAGTGCTCTGACTGCTGCTGGTTAGCTAAAGGCATTTCTCTGCATTTACTTGCTCTGTTTCTGACTGCTTTCCTGGGCTTTCTCATTTGTTGTCTCTCAGCTTTAAAAGGAAAGAAAGAGCGAGCTGTTCTCTTTTCACTTGCTGTACTTGTGGTTTTTTTGGTTTGTTTTTGTATGAATTAAAATGGTCTTCAGCTTGAGCTGAAAGATTACAAAACTTACTTTAAATTTGGTAGAAAAACTCTCTTACCCAGTTTGGAATATTGTCTTCATTAGGCCTAATGACTTAAGACTGGATTTCTATTAGTGGTCTTTCCTCTTCTTGGTGAACAACTGTCCTAGATTGGTTCTTGATTACATCTCATCTCTTATTCTGCTCTTGGAAGAGGACTGAGTGATGGCTGCTAAAGAGTTTTGCGAGATGTTCGTTTCCTTCAGTGCATTGCTCTTGCTGAGACAATACTCAAGAATAATTTTGAAGACAAACTCACTTTTGTTCAAAATCCTTATAAAATGGTACCTGGTTTGTCATTTTACAAATTGTCATCCTCTGGCTTTTTTAGTTTTCCATGGTGATTTGTTGAGACAAATCTAAAGACGTGTGAATGATGCTTTTGGTATTCTTAACACAGGGATGATCATCAAACCATGCTTTCTAGGGTTTCACTAGCAATTTCTGCCCTGGTGTATTTTGTGCTTCCAAAGTGCTGCTGCTTCCCAGTCTAATTGTGATTTCTGTTTTCTTTTCCTAACCGTGCTGGAAAGCAATAACCTGCCTGAATGCCAGCACTTAACTAGTGCTCTTGTAATTGATAACTGTTGTGCTCTGAGGGAATTGCTATAGCTTAGGAATTGACACGGCCTCTGTCTTCTCACCCATCCCCGTTATAGCAAATCAAGTAACAAACCATTTAAGCTTTATTGTCCATTTAATTCTGAAGCATTGTACTGTACTATAAAAAGATTATCGGCACAAAGTGCTGCTGCACCATGATGAAAACTCTGCTCTGCTTGTTCTGGCCATCACACGAACACCGCTGCAAAGGGGGCTTATTTTCTTTTTACTGCTTCAGGTTTTTCATTAATCTTTGAGCTGTTTCCACATAGAGCTTTAACCATTATTGCCACTGATGCAGCTGCACTATTTTTGGAGTGCAAGTGCTCATTTTCCTGGCATGAAGTAGATGCATCTGTGGAGTTTATAAGGAGATTCCATCGTGTACTGAAATAGGGCATTACAGTTTGCATAAAGTTTGTCATTTATATCACACAATTTCAAAAGGAAGGAAAGATCATAAGCAACTTAATCCCTCCTTGTATGTTAGATTAATTTATATCAATCTGCATGTGAACCTTACTCTATAAAAACTGGGGAAGTTATGAGGTGTGGGATTCTCTGAGATTTTCCATTAAGTGTTACTCGCTATAACAAATTATAAAACCATTATTATCCTGTGCATTTCTAATTCATAACATGTTGTGGGTTTTGTTAGTCTTTTGAAAATAATAAAATAGATTAAACTAAACAAGAGCTGCCCAGGGATAATAACAAAGTCTATAAAAAGAGAAACTCTCCAATTATGGTTTACAATTTTATTAAATCATAGGAGATATTAAATAAGGTTGAATGAGTTTTCATGAGTACAAGTGGATAAAAAGCATTATATTGGAGCCCGGGGGTGCTGGTGATTATATACCGTAACTGGGTATGTATGGGATTATCTGCGAGCCTGTACTCTTGCAGCATAGACCCCTCTGGTTGTGCATCTGCAAGGACTAAGGCGCTGAATCCCACTCAATTTCCAGGCCCTTTGCTTACCCAAGGAGATGTGTCCCTGCCTGACAGCTTATGTAGAGAGGTAGTGAGTGCCCATGGCTTGAGGGATAGCATTGTGCACAGTCCTTGCTCTACAAATGCTGTTCTTCAAATGAGGTGGCTGTGCCAGGGAGAAGGGTGGACAAGTCGTTAACTAGGGGTGCTGGTAGATGTTTCTTGTTCTTTTAAGAGCAAGAGTGATTTTCTTTTTTCTGGAGAGCTCTTTTACAAGCTCTACTCAGAGGACCTTCAACAGCTGGTGTCTGTGAAAATCTCTTTCTGAGAGCGGAGCTATGTAATTCCTTTTTCTAGAGTGCACAGTGAAGGAACAGAAAACCTGCTGCAAGCGGCAAGGCAAATTACACTACTATTCCTTGAAAAATATCCATTAGCCTTAACAAAATCAAGGGATTTCTGTGCTAGGGCATATAACTCTTATTTTGGTATATCTCCTGCTTGGGCATGCAGTTTTGGCAGTGCTCAGCCTTGGGTGTGATCTCACATGCGGCAACACTCAGACACAAAACTGGTGTTGGGGCAAGAGTCTTCGCTTGAATACATGTTTCAGTGCAGCCACCTCTGCCCTGGTGGAGGATGTGGTTGATGCTGAGATTTCTGTAATGTGTTTTTATTTGGGAAGTAGCTTGGGAGGTGCTGATCAGCTCTGTTAGAAGATACTTGTCTATCTCGCTTAGGATTGAGAGCCTGTACCTTGGTGTACGTCCTCTTCCCCTCTTTTTCCCACGGGCCTTTTGAGGGCCTTTGCATTTGAACTTCACCACTTCTCAGGAGGCTTAGCATTCTCCTTGCCTCCAGGGACTCTTCCAGCTGAGGCGCTGAAGCAAGCTCCCCTGAGGAAAGACCTCCTTGTCTGAGATGGTGGTATCTCCTGTTGCAAGTGTCTCCATTCCTTAGATTGTGGTCACTTGCTTAATTCAGCTTCAACTTTTAGAATGCTATTTGCAAACGTGTCTCTGGTTTGACAAGCAGTCAGTTAAAAAAACCTGGCCACTCCAAAGCATCTGCTGTCCTAGCTGTGTGCTCTACCAAAGCTATAAAATGTATTTTGTCAGTTGTGCCTTAGCTCAGATAGAAGTTACGATCTTCATGCAGAAGTGACTAAGGTCTTCCAGCCCACATGATGCTGCAAATGAGAGATGATGGTTGTATTGGTGTCTTTTGGGCTTGCAACTTAAAAAATGAAAGCTTTTCCCAATTTGTGAGCCAGTTTAAGTATGGAAACATAAGGACAAAACTCCCCTCCCATACCTGAGTACAGTTATTGCCTCAGAGCTTCTGTTCACGAGCATCATGTTGGAAAAACACTACTTCTTACTTGATTTTCCTATCTGTGATTTACTTTTTTGATTGGCTGAGCTGTATACTGTGTATAATTACTACATGACTCTGTGATAATGCTGCTGCCAGGAAACAAAGACTGAATCTCTGCAAGGGTATTAAAGTTTAAGAAGGAAGAAGTTATTTTTGTTGATTTACCCATCCCCTCTCTCGCGTGCCCGGAATTTGTTCTGTAGTTGCTCCAAATGTAGTTGCATTTGGCTTTCCATAGTAGGCTGCCTTTTTTTCCTCCATGGGTGGTTGAGTGTGCTGGGGAGCTTTGCTAAGTTCTTGTGATTTGGATTAGAGCTGTTTGGAGCCCCAGATTTGTTCACCCATTTGACGTACAGTCAGCTAAACCACTGCTAACATTTCAAAATCATTCTGCTGGGATTGTTTTGGGACAAAAGAATATTTCCTTCATTGCTATGTGGCCTAATTTCTTATGACAAAGAGCTTTAGCAGCAAAAACCAGTGCTGTGAATATAGCACCTGCACACATTCATGTTTTAGCATTCATGGACCACCAAAGATGGTATTTAAAATGCACACCGAGGAACGCTTGCAGTTAGATTTTGCTGTTTAATGGAAGACTTATCTGAATACCATGGTGCTGTTACATCTGTGTTTTGTTCTGTCCTTCTTTTTTTAAAGAATACACAGGGAAATAGCCAAGCTGTGGGGCTGATGATTTTATGTAACTGTTTTCAATAACTTATATCAGATAATTTGCCATTTACAAGCCTTTTTGACATGATGTTTGCCTCAGGAAAGTGTGTGATGAGCACACCCTACGTTTGGGATTGGTGACCTGGTGAAGGTAGGAAGATCCATCCCCTACAAGATTCTGCCTCTCCTCCCAGTAGACCGGTTTTGCAGGATGGGAAGTGATCAGACATGATCCATGGGGAATAATGAAATATTTTTAAAAAAAATGCTGTCAGGTGTTGTGGTTTTAGTAATTGGTTCTCACATCTTGTCCAAGTAAGTAAATAAATGAGAATATCTCACCTTTTGGTGCACAAGTTCTTATCAGCTGATAGCCTGAGCACTTGTACTTACCTGCCTGCATCTGCTTTCTCCAGAAATTAGCTTGCGGGAGCACACTTTGGCATTTGGGGCAGGAGGGAATGATGGTCACTACTGTGCTCCACCTACAAATGTAGATTTACACCTACAAATGATTCATTTTTATTAAAAAAATAGGTTCTGTAGGTGGTTCCTGTCATTGCACAGTCTGCAGGTGCCTCTGAGCAGGATCTTTGGCTCCTTTGAGGCAGGGTGGCCCTGTGCTGCCCCTTTTTCCCCGCAGCATGCTGAAAATGAGATTTAGGCTTGGGGTTCCCTCTGCTGCAGTGTATTTACAGTTGAAACTCCGGCTGGGTGTCTGTTCCTGCCATTTGCTGTGGTTTGTCATTCTGTGGTGATAGAAATGAGAGAAAGTGATGTATGCTGCTGCCCTGAAGTGGCTTGCAGAAGAAATTGGAAAAAAAAGACCCAACTCTTCATGTATTCTTGAATCACGCAGACTGATGTCTTGTCAAAACACAGCTACATCAACACATACTTCAAAGGGAAAGGTCAAGTCGTACTAAAATCTCACTTTCCCCCAAACTCTCTGGGTTTCAGCTATTGCCTCTACAAGCACTCGAGTGAAAGCAGAGTAGGAATGCACAAGCAAGAGTCCTGGCATGGTGAAGTTAGTTTGGCCTAGAAAATGTAGCCCAGGACAGTTAGCACTCTGGTTGCTTATGAGTAAGGAGTGTAGAGAGTATTTATAAGAAACATATATTACCTGGATCTCTCAGGCACACCACACCTCCTCTGTCTTACAAAAAAACTAAGGTGCTGGCTTAATAGCAACAACTCAGTGGCTTTTTTGTTGCATCATGCATGTCATGGGAGATCTGGAGTCTGTTAGTAAAAGCTGGAAGGATTATTGACCCTTTAGCATGTTTACAGCTACACGCAAAATATTTAGATTGAGCCTTGTTTTCATTGGGTGCCTTGTGGGGTTTTTTTTATATATGTCCTTTAACATTAGTGCTTCCAAATTCCTTCTTCAGATATGGAGTCTCCCCTAGATAGAGACACTATGCATGTGTATATATGTGTGTGTATATATGATCATCCAAATGCACAGATGCGGTTAATTCTAAAGAGAATTGAGTTATCTTCAACTGTATGTAAAGCAAAGCCTGTCAGCAGCTGTTAAGCAAGCTGACTGTAAAAAACAGTGACCAGAAAAATGTGTTAATACACACTGTCAAACAAATGTCGTAACAGCTTATTATGGTGGTTTGGTTTTCTTTTTATGGTTCACAAAAATAATGAACCCTATTGTCTTATTGAGCCTGGAGTGATGTTAGCTAACTTATCATTAACATCAATGTCCTTATAAAAATAGTGCAAACTATTAGATCAGCTCCTTAGTGCAGTCGTGATGTCAGTAAAGCATTTAAGTAAATGTTTAGCCTTCAGTATGAGAAAGTACTTTGAATGTTAAATAGGAATAAATACACCTGGAAGGCCAAGCAGATGCTTCAGTGCCTTGCTAAGTCCTTGTGTCTTGGCTATTCCCAAGCAAAAGCATCTATTCCATAGTAGAAAATAACTATCCATATTGTAAAGCTGCCATGTGGCTTAGACAACCACAGAAGGTGCCAACAGGGAAACAGGACAAGTGCTGTGCTTCTGATGTTCGTTGGTGTTATTTGCTGGTAAGGAAACACAGACATTATTTCACTGCAGTAAACTTCACTGGGAGGGCACAAGCCTCTCTCACCTTGGTGTCAAGAAGGCTGCCAAATTCTACCACATATTTTAAAAACTGGAGAAGTGGTTTCTCTTTAATCAGATAAACCAGAAGTTCAGAGCAATTTTCACTAATTAGTTTAATAGCACTTACATTAGAGGACTACAAATCAGGCAATAAACATAATTTAGAGTATTTGAAAGATGTCCCGCTATTACAAGACCTCTCCAGTCTACTAATAGTACTGTTTTGGTTTTTTTCAGGTTAAACATATTGCTGGCTGGTATGAACCCCTTCTATTTCCATGCAGTGAATGTAATTTTACACTGTCTAGTGACTCTTGTGCTGATGTACACTTGTGACAAAGCTGTGTTCAAGGACTGTCGACTTTCTTTTGTCACGGCGCTGTTCTTTGCTGTGCATCCCATTCACACCGAGGCTGTAAGTATGTGACAGGGGGGAAAAAAAAAGCAATGACACAGAAGCTAAAAATAAATGCATACTTTATTTTTTTTTAAAAGAAAACTCTGAGTTGTACTGAATATGGTACTTGTTATTTTTGCTCTGGAGGAACAAAGGTAAGAATGTACTATATTTAAAATAATTTGCAGGAGTCACTAAGAAAAAAACATATTTGTACTTGCTGTCTTTCTACTCCGGCACTAAGTTCTAATTGACAGTCCTAATCAGCGATGCAGGGAATAAATGGACAGTTATTCAGCTGATGAAAATGTAGAGTCTTCTGAAACCAAAGACTTCGTGGAGGCTGCACTCTCCTGCTGGGACATTGTTACGTGCCTTCAGTCGCCTCCTATAGTCATCAATTTAAGGGGGAAAAAGTGAAGGGAGCGTTGGTGTGTATTCTGCATGAGATCTCTCAGACAGAGGTGATGTGACCCGTGGATTAATTTGTATTGATTTCAGTTAGAAACTGAAAGGATGGTTACCTTAATAAATGTCATAGTAAGTTTACAGAGCAACAGCTCACGTTGGACATTTTTCTGTTTGTTATGAGGAAACAGTTAAACACAGTCATGCTAAAACTGCTGTCTGTTAGCTGGCATGGGGAGGTACTTCAGTATATAAAATGAGTCTTGCTGCCTTTGAGAAGGAAATGCAATGTCTGTCTCTCTGTAATTAAAAAAAGAAACGTACTCGTTAGCTGAGATACCACTGACATCACAAGCTCTCCGCTCTCCTTATGAGCCTTTGTAAATGTGCGAGGGAAACGGCTGCTGCGGCTGAGAACTTTTGAGAGGAGATTACCTTAGTAACAAAAAGCCATGAGCTTTACAGTTACTCCCTGTGCTGTCTCATGTGAACTAATCAGCTAGGCTCCTTTTGATAATACAGCTTTATATTATAAGGGAGGTTTTAGAAGAGGCACTCTTTGAATTTATTTTTGTTGGGGTCAGAACTTAAAAAGGTTAAAATAAATGCCAGAGCGCTGAATATAACTTAATTATGTAATCTCAAAAGAGGCAAAATTCCAAAGGGCCTTTTATTTGCTTTATGGGCAATTTCTACATCTTTATGAAATAGAATATTGAAATAATTTGTAAAAAGAGTATTTATACATTCTTCTTCATTATTACCTTTCTTATATAAAGATTTGTTTAATTATTATGTAGAAAAAAACTGTCATAAACTCAGATTATTCAGAAATAGAATAAATTACATACCACTCTATCACTTTTTGGTGATAAAGTTTATTCAGATACTAATTATTAACTCCTTCCTATATAATAAGTCTTCTCCAAAGAGTTGCTCTTTCATTAGTGTTTTTCTTCTAACAAATCTCAGTTCTGGGAGCTGGATGTGTTTCTCGTTTGAGTCTTATTACACAAAATTAAAACAGATCCCTAAAATTGGCATTTCTTTATGCAACTTTATTACTATTCAGTAAGAAAATAAAGAATGACCTAACTGTTGGCTTACTCATTTGTTTTACCAAGCAAGAAGTGCAGCAGACAAAACATATCCTGCACGAACCAAGAAACATTTCAGTGTATCGAGGAAGGATAACACTGAAAGATAAAAAGCTTAAAATAGTAGCAGTTCACATGAATCGTTGAAACCGTCACTGAATGTGCGTGCCTTTTGATGTATGTGCTTTTACACCTGTGTTTCTCTTCCTTTTAGGTAACAGGTATAGTAGGCAGAGCAGATGTCCTAGCCTGTCTACTCTTTCTGTTGGCTTTTCTCTCCTATAATAGGTAAGGATCCTTGCTATCAATTGTGACAATATGATGAGAAGCTCTAGTGTGAGGAGGAGGTCAAGGGAAGAACTTTCAGTTTTTGGTTGTTGGTGGTAGAGGTACTTCTCCCAGAACTGCTGTGTGTAAGTGCCCTGGCCCCGGGGCCAAATAAGTGATGCTAATGAGAACAAATAAACACAAAAAGAGTAATCAACATTTAAGATCCCATCTTCTATTGACATTACAACTGACCATACACCAGAGGAGGGCTTGTAGAGCTAAAAATCATAAAGAAATGTTTTTGGTGGAAGGCAAATTGTATATAGAGTGAGGAATGGACAGATGCCTGCCTTTAAAATGCATAGTGTGACTATGTGAATCCTGAAATACCCGGTCTGGGAGAGTTAAGGATTATGTCTAGACTGTTAGTCATCCTTTTCAGATGAAAACTTGGCACCATTTGCTGGTCTGTGTCCTAAAACTGTAACTGAACAAGTATAGATAAAAAATAGCTTTATTTGAACGGTTTTCTGCCCCTTTTGCATGGTTATTTCATTTAGGAATACTACTGTCCTCATGGCCACGTGATAAACTGCTTATGTCTCTCTTGGGATGTTTGATATAAATCTGCGACACTAATTTCATCAGAAAGTTTCAAAGGTGTAAAACTGGTAGTGACCCTGCAGGAACCTAATTCCTTGTTTTTTCTTTGTTTCTTACCTTCTTCCCTCTGATATGGCCCAACTGCCCAGTTTATTAATGATTGGGACGCATCTTTGACCTGGGGGAACGTGGGTGGGACGGAGGAAGTTTTACTTGCATGATGCATTTTGTCACATAAGGAAAAATAAGCATGTGTGGTCTAGATGACAGCAAGCAGGTGTTTTTCTGCTCTTTCTGTCTTTGTACTTACTCTGCCTTCCCCTGACTGTTTCAAGTCCCCATGTCTTTTTTTCCTTCCCCGGCTCAAATTCTTGGTGCACCTCTCAATGTTTTTGTTTTCACTTCTTGCCCTGCGTCTAAACCTTTCCTCATTTATCAGGTAGCAGTGTAGATTTTTAACATCACTTATTACCAGGTTCTTAAGAAATTAAGGAAAAGTGTCTCAATACTTGTATGAATGTAGTAAACATGAAATTGCAAGAGAAGTTAAAATAGTTGTCAAATCTGTTTTTCAGGAGTGTGGATCAACTTTATGTTGGGGAACATTTCCCTCCCACTTCCTCTCCATTCTTTTTGCTGCTTAGTTTATTCCTTGGGACATGTGCAATGCTGGTGAAAGAAACTGGAGTTACTGTGTTTGGTGTGTGCTTGATTTATGACTTCTTTTCTCTCTCCTGCAATGGACTCAAACTGTAAGTAACTTGCTATGCTTGTTGTGCTTTTAAGTGTTGCCACCTCTGTGTGCAAAATATGTATTATTTTATACAGCACTGTGGGAGATGGACTTGCCCAGCTGTATTAGATGACACACATTTGACGATTTTGGAAGGCACCAAGGTTTTATTCTGTGTTATTTTTTTGTTACTCTATTGCTGCCTGATAACTTCTGCTGGGTAAATAGACAAGATGTGAAGAACTGAACTCTAAAATGCTCAATTCACTCTGGCAAGACTAACATTTATTTTTCCTGTGGGAGTTCTGACTGAAGCATCTTAAAATTTCCTTAACTCCTTCCACTCATAGCATCTGCTTGATTATTCAGTCACAGTGGCATGGTTGTAGAAATACCATGTTGACGTTTAGTTGTAAAATCAGGTTTGATGCTTTCTGCCCTTACAGAATGGAGGAAAAATATCCAGCCAGTTCTGAAATGACTGGAATAATTAGCAGCTCTCTACAATCACAAGAGAAACAAAATACTTTGAAGTTTATTATCTCTCACCCACTTGGTGTCATAAAAAAATGTACTATTCTGTATGTCTCTTAAAAGCCAGAAATCTTTTGTTTGACAGAAGCTGGGTTTTGTCCGTTTTTCTCTTAAACCATGACTGGTGCAAACCTATCAACAAGTGAGTGAATGTAAGTGCTTACTGCTACTGAGAATGGGAGGTCTTGCTCCTACAGTTGCTTCTCACGTTCCCACTGGTGCTGCCCCACAGGCTGTGGAGCTGGTCACACACCTGCGTGAGAGAATGTATCTAGGATATAAAAAAGGACACTGAATTTATGTTTCTGCAGTAGTGAATTAAAACTACAGAAGGGTTTGTGGAGTGCAGAGCTGATACAATGTGAGAGCAGTAAATACAGGGAGAAGAGGGACTCTGCTTTTTCAGGAGCATCCTGGCTTTCCTCCAGTTTCAGCCCTTCCCATCTTCCCCTTCCTCCCATCTTCCCCTTCCTCCCATCTTCCCCTTCCTCCCATCTTCCCCTTCCTCCCATCTTCCCCTTCCTCCCATCTTCCCCTTCCTCCCATCTTCCCCTTCCTCCCATCTTCCCCTTCCTCCCATCTTCCCCTTCCTCCCATCTTCCCCTTCCTCCCATCTTCCCCTTCCTCCCATCTTCCCCTTCCTCCCATCTTCCCCTTCCTCCCATCTTCCCCTTCCTCCCATCTTCCCCTTCCTCCCATCTTCCCCTTCCTCCCATCTTCCCCTTCCTCCCATCTTCCCCTTCCTCCCATCTTCCCCTTCCTCCCATCTTCCCCTTCCTCCCATCTTCCCCTTCCTCCCATCTTCCCCTTCCTCCCATCTTCCCCTTCCTCCCATCTTCCCCTTCCCATAGGCTTGCATTGCAGTGACCTCGCCAGGTTATTTCTTTGCTTCAGTGGCATCCAGTTGTCCAGATGTGGCAGTTACTTAGCTTGCAGGAATGAAGCTCTGTGGTCCAGATGTGCTGCATTTTCATATTTGCTCTGGTTGCATGTATTGGGCTCTTTTCTGTCTGTCTGTGGTGCTTAGGATTTTATGATGGTATTTGACTTTTTTAGGGAGCAGCAGAAAACCAGCAGCCTTCCACATACTCTGAAATTCATCTCTTTCCTCCAGCCTGTACACATTTATTTGCTCTTTGAATGAGACAGAAACCCAATTATGTTCTGTAGAAAAAAATTAGGAATGGCACCATATTATTCTTCACAGCGTTTCCAATCTCACCAGAGATCCAGAGAACAGCTTGATGCAGGAGTGTTCATTTTCTGTTGCTGCTGGGTCCTTTCCCTCTAGATCTAGTTAGGAGCCAATAAATCCTGTTCTTCCAGCAAGCAAAGACTTTGTATTTTAGATTAAATAAAATATCATGTATTGTAGTTAGATACCATGTTGTGCTGTTTTCATATTGTTCAACCTTTTGGAGTAAGAGTGAAAAATAAAATTTCTTAAATCTTTTTATTTCCCTTTTAAATCCTTTTCCTCTCTTTTTTTTTTCCTTTTCTCTGCATGCATAAGCAGTAGAAACGGAGGGATCCACCAGAGACCTGCCCAGCAGCCTGTGGCTTCTCCCTCTGCCTTGCTGCAGGTCCCTCAAGCTGGCCGGGAGAATGGGAAGCATCGCTTTGCTCACCGAGGCACCTGGAGCTCCTGCCACCCAGCATCACCTGAGGAGCAGCGGAGCAGTGACCTTTCTGTGCCCAGCAAAGCCATGTGGGCCATTCGGAGGTACTGCTGGCTACCTGCCACTCCATTATGGTTACATCTAAAGTTTTAGGACCTGGTGGGGAGGAATAACCTGAGAACAAAACTGGTGTGGCTGTTATTCTTGGCCTTTGCTGTCTTCATGTTTCTTTGAATGCTGTTGTTCTCTTTGGCAGTTGTATTTGTTTCCATTTTCCCTAATAGATTCTATCAATCTAAAAAATTTCTCCTGTCTTGCTCCATCCTCTTGTTCCTTGTTTCTTCGTATGGCTCGTTTCCCCCCTCCTTTGCTTTGTACTTTTTCCAGATACTCTCCCTCTGCTCTGAATTTTGGGAACATCTCTCTTTTACACCAATGAGAAAGCCTCTGGTTTTCCAGCCTCCTCAGGAGAGGCTGCAGAATTTGTGATATAGAGACTGTGCACGTGGGATGGCTTTAGAGGGAACTCATCCATTCTGCCAACAAGCATTTCCTTTTTAGCAGCTGCCTCTTCAAGTGTGGTAAAGGATTTCTGCACATGGCAAATCAAGCTCTGCGTGCACATAGCTCCTTTCTTTTTAAAAAAGGGGCTCTCATGGTGTAAGGCACTCAGCTTCCCTTTTCAAGGGACTGACTGTGTAGCACACACTTGCAACAACCTGGTGTGTGGTGGTTCGCTGTGAGATGCCCAGAATAGACCTGGGTTGATGCCAGTGGCGGAGAGGGAAGCCTGCTGCCACACATTTGTGTGAGTTGTGCCCAAGAGCCTTGGGAGACAGCCTGGGATGATTTAACGGATGCTGCTTTGAAAGAAACTTCTCTAAAATGCTGTTGGTGAGCTTCTTTGCTCTTTTTTCTCTTGCTGTGCATTCCTGTTTCTTCTGAAGGCAGGATAAGGCCAGATTACTTCTTGTTTCATGGAATAACAGCCTCATAGAGCCTGGGCTATTTGACCAGTGCTTGCTTGTCTAATGTCAATGTTTGCTAGTCACCATAAAAAATAAATGTGCTGCTGCAGCGTTTGTAATTTCAAGTGATCTTCTCAATTCTCAGCCACATGAAGCATGCTTGCGGTAGTATAGAATGGCAAGATTGAATGTATTGCAGCTCACTGACTCTCAAAATGATGTCCATGTCACGTGCACCACTACCCGATCGTATGACTGCAGCCTTCTCCTTGCTTCCATTTACTGCCTCGTCTCACAGGACAGACTGAAATAGTTGAAATACTTTCTGTACCTAGTCTTCCTTTAGTGCTATTGGCATATTATATGAAATGAAGTAGGAGGCACTTGAGGCAATTGCTCTATTAAAATACAATCCATCTTAAAATAAAAAAGTAAATCCTTGCTATGGATGAAAAACGATAGAAGGAAAAAAAACGAAGTTGCTGTCAAACATACAAAATTAATCGCACAATTTCTCCTTTGTAGTCGACGTTTCTCTGACTCATGTAGATCTCTTCCATGGCAAAAGGGAGGAGAAAATATTTTAAATATTTAAAAAACTCCAAAGTTGGAGGGCAGATTTGGCAGATGAAAGTAACTTCAGACACCTTATCTGGTACACCAGGTCTTCATTAGAATAAAATAGTTGTGTGCTGCTTAGTCTGTACTTTTAGGTAGTTGTACTGTCATCAGTTGGATTTCTATTTAATAATAATTTATTATTGCTACTAGAGCTAACTTAAAAATGGAAAAAATAGGGGAGTTGAGGGAATCGGTTTAATTAGCAGTAACTGGAGCTAGTTATGTAATTTCTTGGTGCAGAGAGATTTCAGTTCTTTGTTGTCATTTGCTCTTATCTTCAGCTATCCAGTGATTGTGTGGGTTGCAGTCCTGGGTGCCTTCAGGTATAAGGAGAGAGTTAGTCTGGTTTAAATTGTAAGTTTTATCGCTGCCATTTATTGCCATTTTGGGGAATGCTGGCATATACTACTGATACTGAGGTAATGAGGATCTCTTAGAAGTTTGATCCATCTCCCTGAGTTTTAACACCTAAAAAAGGCTTGTGACCGTATGTTCCCTCCTGTATGACACAAATAGAGAAGGGCAGACAGGAACTTTCATATCAGGCTTGTACTTCGGTTTGGGATATGACCAGAGCTTCAGTGCTTTCACTGTGATGGTGCAGTATACGTATATGTGTCCTATTAAAAAGCCATATCAGTGCCAACACCTCATTGCTCATCACAGTGCTACTCTCCTATAGGCATGAAAATGCCTAACAAGGATGATTTATGTAAAGCAGTAAGTTATCACAGTCCCTTGTACAGATTGTGTTCGTAGTTTTTTGCATTCATTCTCTTTTCCTTGATCTGTTGAACGTGCTGAGAACTGAGATTTTTTTTTTTTACATTTTTTTTTAATTCCAAGGCTACGTATAGATGTAGTCATGCCATGTCATACGTGCCTTACATTCAGCATTGCTAAATGCTCTCCAGCCCGTGGACATCCTCTTACCACCTGATTTTTGAGCTTTGTGGATGAGCCTGTGGTGGGCCCACAGTCTACCCTTCTTGAAAAACAAGACTCCTCAATAGCTTGCAAACTTTTGAAACTGAAATCCCTGTTTCTCTTTGGTGACCTAAAAGCTGATATTTATTTCATCTGCTTTTGGTGATCTAGCTGGCGAGACTGTTCCCTTAGAATGGGCGATAGACCCGTGTTTAATGTTGCCATTTTCCGTATACATGAACTATTGCATTAGTTTTTTGTGTTTGGGTGTTTCTTTTCTTAAAATTTTGCCAAGTGACAGAATGAGAGAAGCAGCAGGTTTACCCGGAGTTGTGCCCAGCAGCATCACATTAAATCTCTGTGTACGTGCAAAAGACAGTGACAGAGCTCACTACTCATTAGCACTGTGGTATACAGGCACAAAACCCTGTTGATCCAAAATTCAATGAAATCCTTTTGGCTGTGGCAGGGATAAATGTGATCTGATGACTATACTGGCAGCAGTGTTGTTTCCTTTTGCAGTAGCAGGGGAAAGAAAATGGAAATGCTCTGCAGAAAGTGGTGCATTCCAGGGATGGCTGTGCCGGCCATAACATTGATATACAAGGAGGAAAAGTATGTTGAGGTCATAACGTGTCTTCCTGGAGCCCCCACACAGCATGCACGGTCAGTGTTTGAGCTGAAACAGATGCTGTTCTCCAACATGAAGGAAGAGCAAAGGGAGAGGGGAGAAAACTCATAATGTGCAGCTACGTAGCAATTGCTTGGTGTTAATTTGGCTTTTCCTAACTGGATACTTCTATTTCCAATTCTTGTGTAGCAATGATTTTATTTTAAACTAATTTGACAGTATAGCACATTTTTTGCTTTAACATGAAATTCATGTTCAAAAGCATAAGTCCCAGGTGCATTTCTAACGTTTCCCCTTACCACACAGTGTCATGCTACTTTCTAGATTCATAACCCATGTAAGCAGAATAGTGTGACTGGTTTCCCAGGTACAGGATTTCACATGTACAAACTTTACCTTATCTTGAATTTCTTAGAGGAATTTTATATAGAATGTTGTGGCTCAGAATATGAAGCTGCCTGGGTTATAGAAGTGCGAGGAAGACATTTCCTATTAAAATTTGGTACAACTTTCTTAAATTTTAGTAAGTTGTTCTCACACCCCCTGAAGGTTAGTGGTGGTTGTCCTCATACACAAAGCACAGCAGTAAAAAGCACTGCATGCCTCTGAGAAAAGACTAAGGTAACTATTATTAATGCATTATTTGGGTCAAGGGCAAATGTACAGCAAAAAATAACCCTTGGGTACTGTTACTGACCTTAAAGGTCCTTGCCCTTGCCATGCAACAGCAAAACAGCGAGGAAGGGATGTAGGGCTTTGCGAATACCACAACAATGGTTACTGGAGACATTCGAGGGCAGTGGCCTGTTTTGGGTTTCAGCCTGTGGTAAAAAAGTCTGTCAGTCTAGCAGTCAAAGTGATTTTCTCCTCTAGGAACGCAAAATGAGTAACCCGGATCACTAAGCAGTAGAGCCGGCCCAGGCTTTTCCCTTCTTTTTGCTCTCACTGTTCATCTCCTGAGTGTTGTGAGGCTTTGAAAATAAAGGAGCAAGCTCATAGGCTGTGTTGCTCTGAGCAAAGGTTGGTGTTGGATTGCCTCCATATGAAAGGAGAGAAAGGAAGTGCTGAATTACCTCTGGCTGTGAGATGATTTCTGGGGGGCAGTTAATGTTTAAAATTGAACTGAGAATAAGACAATACAATTTCACCCCAAAAGACAAGTAGGAACTTGAGTTGCAGGGCCTAAGAGGGCACAATGTATACTGAAAGGTGACAGATTAGATAAGTGTCATTCTTATCCTGGTAAATGTGGGATGCTTCTTCTGTGGTGTTGCAAGCCTATTTTGACTGTAGCAGGTTTGCTAAGGCTCTGCCATTCTTGCTATTTAGTAAGCTTAAGACACAAACAAAGTTTGTCCTCCTTTAGGGACATGTATTGCAAAGGTGAATTTCGCCTGTGGCTTTATCTTCTCTGAACTCGTTCTTTAGACCATTTTTCGATTGTGAGTCTGAGCAATAGCTCTAACTACTGCTGTGTCAGTGTCCTGTCTTTTTTAGGAAATGTTCACTAGCAATAATACATTAATCATCTTCTCCCTCGCCTGCAGGCAGTGATGATATTTATTGTCACGTTTAGATTATACCTGAGAGCTCCAGAACACTGTTAGACTAGAAATACATGAGGTGGGTGTTCCTATGCTTAAGCCTTGGATTCAGCCAAAGATTTACAGGCTTTGTCCTGTGACTATCTTCCAGAGAACCTTGGTGTAATCTTGGGAAAATAATCGCATCTTTCTTCCCATGGCGTGTGTTGGAAGATGAGGCACAGTAATCCATGCTGCTTTTCCACCTCCATTTGTGCGCTGTGGTGGTTATTGTAAGATCCTCCCCCAAGCAGTTGAGGACTGTCTTTCTTATGCATGCTTGTGGCATTATGTGTCTTCATCTTTGAAATGTGCAAGTGGTGTTGCAATAGAAGTAACTGAATTCATTTCTTGCTAACTAAAGTTTACTTAAAAATAGCATTGCTTTGGTATGGTGATGACTAATGTTGCATGCAGACACAAAAAGACATGTTTAGACATGATTAGGTTGCAAAATTATGCACTCACCAGGTAAGAAAGTCTTGAGTTAGTTTTTGCTTTGTCTTGTGTTTACCTTACAACAGTCTTTAGTTACACTATCACATACCATATTTTCTACATGATCCCTGCTCTATTCATTGCCCAGAATGTTTGGTACTCACTTAATGAGCAACTATTCAATATTTTGTTTCTTCCTTCTCCAGAGCATGGCCCTATGCCCTATTTACTTCGTGTTATTCAAGTCCCGTTCTGAGACAAATTAACAACTTCTTGATAATTTCTCTGTGTACAAACTACCAAGTGCTGGTATTTCCTCGCAGTTTGTTGCTTCAGTCTGTAATCTTTTAAAGTACTTTGGCATAGTTTCTGGATGTGTAATTTCCTTGCTTTACAAAACAAGTAAATTGAATAGCCAGAAATTTTGCACTGGGGAGCCACATGGGTGTGAACAGTTGGATTGAAGCCTTTGGATCCACCCCATTGACATCTGCTGCTTAGGCAAGTAGACTAGCTGGTGGCAGCAATAGATTGTGCTCGTGAGTCAATATTAAGAGATGGGTGACTTTTCTCCTTAGAAATTTGCTGAAAAAGGAGGCATGGTGTAGTGATGTTCTCTTCCAGACTTGGAGAGGAATAAATCCTGGCATGAACAGATTCTTCCAGCAGCCTTTTCCTTCCTCTCCCCCCAGTTTGTTGTCCTGCCTCATCTCCAGCCTGACCTCATCTTTTCTCTTGCTTACTTCTCCTTAGTCATTTAATTGCTTCCAATCTTTGCTCCTCGGGCTTTGCCTTTTGGATCTTCTTGCTTTCCTGAAAAGCTACTGTGATAAATTCCCTCTCCCATGGTCCCTCCTATACTCCTAACCCTAGGTCCTTGCTCAGCCAATTTAAGGGCCTCCACAAGTCCTTGTACTATGTTTCATATCCTCCATGTACTCCCCACTACTCCTGTCTTTCAGGATCAGACAGACTCCTGCTGTGGGAGCTTTGCCCAGCTAGGGGACGAGGTTCCTCCAGCGTTTTCCAGATATCAGAGTTGCTGTCTTTTTGCTTATCTCTTCCCCTCTGCATAGGCTGCAAAGCCCTGTTTCTTTTTGACTTCTTGTATCCAGCTCTGGGAGTTCAGCTCTTAGGAGTATTCCCTGTGCTTGCTGCCTGAGTTTGGGAAGGAGGGAGTGCGGAGAGCCAGGCGAAAGCCAGGGGCACGCTCTGCTCTGGTGCTCAGTGTGGTGCAGAGCCACAGTTGCTTGCTCTTTTGGCTTATTTGTGTATGGAGAAGCAGGCACTTATGCACACACTTGTTTGAATAGAAGAGGCTTGGTTTAAAATTTTGCTTCCTTGAATCATTTTAGCTGCTATTCTGGGTAGTGTTTTTTGTCTTGCAGTACAGAAAAATACCTCTCTCCCTCTTTTTAAATCCTTCCGAGAAGGAAGTGGAAAGTAAATAATAACCCTTGGACTATTAATGTGTGACAGTATCCAGAGGTCCTGTTTATTTCAGTAAGCAGCAAATAAACTCAACAGTTTAGCTTTATGTACATTAAATGTCAGAAAAAAGGGGCAAGACCGAGCCTGAAGTTACTTTCCTTGTCTGATGATGACTTTAGATATTTTTATCTGTTTTTCTTTTTTTTAGGGAAAACTTTTCAGTCTTTTAAAGATCCTTTAGACTTTCATTTAGTCCGTGAAAATCCATTTTTGTGAATTTGTAAGTGGAAACTGTCCCTGGGACAAAGAACCACACTGCGCAGAACAGAATCAGGAGGAAAAGTTAATGGCTGGTTTGGATTTTTTTCCCCATCTTCTGAAAGGTGCTGATCTCTTATTCATTCATGTGTAGAGGGAGCAGGGTTTTTTCTCTCATTAAAGGGAGTTTTGCTTAAGCCCTGCAGTTGCAGTCACTTCATTGTACGTCAGCCTCTTCTGTTCCCTGCGTTGCTAATTGGAAATCCCCAATTGGTAGGTGCCGTCTGTGTCCCCCAGAGCTGACTCACAGGAGTTTGTTCATTCCTTTTACTTCACAGGACTGCCTTTCTATTCACAGTTCATGGCAGTCTCATTAAACCAGCATTTGAAATAGTATTGTGCCCGTGTTCGTTGGCTTTCTCTGAAAGCCCTGTAAACCAGTGTCAAGGAATTAACAGCAGCTGAGAAACAGAAAAACCTTAATGGCTTGCCAGGTCATTTTCCTTACAGTAAATCTGGGTTAGTTTGACACAGAATGGTATTTCAATCACCCAGGAAATAAGAAAACAAACCTACAACACCTGAAGATAGATGATGCCCAGATTATTGCAAGTATTTCCCCAGAGCTCATCTAATTGAACAGTTTCTCTTACATCTTTGACTTCCAGGCACATTTTTGGACATCTAGTGGAAACTTTTAGGCTGTTCTCTGGAGTGAAGGATTCAGCTGTAACTACCTACCTCATTAATGATTGATGCTTTCTGAGCTGGCCCATGTCTCTGTGAACCTGCTAATCACAGCATATATTAAGTGAATGAAGCAGACTCTCAGGACTAAGTTATGTGACTTTAGGTTTTCACAGGCTGATATATGCAATCATTTTCTCAAAACCAGGACACCAATCTCATCAACTACGATTTTAGGTGGATTGTTTCAGTTGTGTGATGAGTGTTACTTAATTTTTTTTTAATGTGAAGTAGCTTTGAGATTTAATATTTGGGTTTAGAAGACAAAATCTGTTAGCTTGTCTAATGCTTCTCCCAACCTTCCTGTATGCTTTCCAAGATGAATTGATCCTTCCCTGACTAGAAACTTAATCTCCAACTTAATCTAAAGAAGAGTAGTAAATCCACTTTCACATTTCTAATTCGGTTATCCCAATATTCTTTTCCAACTACTGCATTAGAAACCTTAATCCTTTACTTGGCTTGGAAATGCTGGAACGCACATTTCTCTCCAGACTGCAGATCTTTGAAATGCAGATTTTTTGTTGCTATTCTTTTAAGCAATTTCCAGAATGTGAATGTTCAGGAAGCTGCAGTGCAGAAGGGACTCATGTAAATGCATTCCACATTCCCAAACATCCGTGCTGAAATTCGGATACTGGCCGAAGTAAACCTTCAAAGACAAGGTTTGCACTTAGGGTGTTGGAATGCTGCTATCAAGTGTTTGCTTTCCGGGTCTGACGGGTCTCGCAGCATCTGGCCACGGTCTGCTCTGCCTTATGAATTCTCGTCACCTGCCACAACTGATCATGGAGCGGCTTAAGTGAGAATCTTCCACTGAAATACGTTGTAGTTGTCATTTTATTTTTTTTTTAACCTCCTTTCTTAAAGTTAGGTTTGCTTGCCTTAAAAATAATTCTTTTGCTGTGTGGATAACTCAGTTGTTCCCTCTATTTAAAGCTTTGGTTGGCGGTGTGTGTGCCATAGATATTCTGCTCAGGCTGGAGGCTGAAGATCTGCTCAAATTTCTCCTTTTGTGATGTATGAATACTCCCCCCTCCTTTTTCTTTTCTGGCAAATCAGCTGTAGAGCAAGGAAAAATTTAAGCATAAAACTTCTACTTTGAAACAAACTATGGTTGTACTTCGGCTGTGCTAGTACAAAAAGTATGGAATAAAATACAGTTCCTTTTAATCTGTAAAACATGCCAATGAAGCTGCTGGATGTTCCTTTTAGAAGAGGAAAATGAAAAGGAAAAACTAGCTCTTCTCTGTTTTCCATGGAGACAAGGACTTTATTCATTGTTCAAAATAAAATCCAGGGAAAGAATAATTATCATTCAGGAGTGTAAGGGAGAGGGAACTTTACCTTTTTTTCTCTCCCATAAAATGCAGTTTTGTCCAATCATATAACACTGTTACATGTATCGTTCCTGCAAGACCACGTTGGGAGATTCTGCAGAGGCAAAACTGCTGTAAAATGATGGTCTTGGGTTCTCCTGCGATATTTTAACATTGCTTGATTTAATTGTATTTACTGTAATCTCTGCCTAATGTCTTGACAGCAGCTTGCATCTCTTCTGTGCCTGTGTGCTGTCTGTAAATGTTTGAAGCAGAGATGTTTCTTTGATATTTTGGTAGTAAGCTCAATTCAGTCGTCGTCGTTGTTCTCTCTCTTCTCCATTCTTCCCAGTGTTAATTATGTCACGCATTTATTTCGGAAGATGAATTGCAAATGTTTTTGGTACAAGCATCAGGAATTTTCATCTTTAGAAAGCTGTCATATGGTCTGTGTTCTAAATGGCTGCTAATGCCAGCCTTTCTAATCTATCTGTTACTGATCGACATTCCTTTGCTGATCTTGGCTGATGTACTGTGGATTCACTGTCACGACCCTGGTTATGATCCTGAATGGTATCTCCATCAGGGAATTACTCAATATGGAAAACCGAATTTCTTCATTCATTGCCTGTATAAACTTTTGGAAATTATGGATAACTTTCCAAGCAGAAGGCATTTGTTCATGCATTTGGTCTAGTGCTGTGCATGAATATGAATATAGGAATTTTTCCATGATGTTTCTTCAGGGAAAAAAAAGCATTTCCTTTTGGTTTATATTAGGATTTGTTTATTGAACTAATATCAATATATTCAACATTACAGAAGAACACTGTGAGAACACTATATCAAATCAGCAGTCCACCTAGCTCTAGTATCCATTTTCTGACTGTGATCATTAATAGATGCTTATAGAGAAGAAAAGAATGGGAACAGGGCCAGTACAGGGTTATCTTTCTTCACCGTGCATGCTGAATGAGTGCCAATCAGTGACTTACAGTCTGTGGATCTGAATGCTTTATCTGAAGCACTGTATTTAAGACTCTCCATGGACCTGTCCTCTGTGGAGTTGCCTAATTCCCTTTTTAGAACCCTTCTTTCCTCCGACTTTGAGGACATCTTGTTGCAATGAGTTCTGTGATTGAATTACACACTGTACAAAGAAATCTTTCCCTTTGCTAAAAACTGATTTGGTTGGGAGCCCTTTGACTTTGTGGGATAAGAAGTAGAAAGTAATTTCTCTAGCTCACTTCCCCAGGCCCTTCATAATTTGGGGGTATTGTTATATGTAATCCCTTCCCAGGGTGGAGAGCCCTGTTCTGTTGAATCGCTCCTCATGCAAAAGCCATTCCATGTAACTGATGAGCTTTATTACCCTTTCCTGTACTTCTTCAATCTCTATTAGAGCTTTTGAAATTTGGGCAGAGGAAGGGGAGATCTTGGAAAAACATGCCGTGCTCCAGATGCAGGGATACCTTGGATTTGTATTCAGTTCATTATTGTTCGTTGTTTCTGTTCTAAATGTGCTGGATGCTTATGCAGTTCACAAGCTGTATTTTCAGTGCTGATTTATGGTACCGCCTTTATTTTCTTATTTATTCTTTTGTTCTGACTGCAGTCTGTGTAGGCAATTGAGATTTACAGTAAAAACCTGAATGGAAAATCTGAGTATCTTTTATTATTGTGTTTTGAATTCTATGCACTGGCTTTGGCTGAAGAGCATCCTATGACTGCCTGGCCTGTTCCCCGTTACAGGGGAAAGGCTGGAGCATGATTCTGAACTAAACTAAGATGAGACTGGCTCATTTCAGGGCTAGAGATGACACCATCAATCTGTGGAGCTGCTGTGTGTGGGCCTCAGTTACCTAGATAAGGGTTTACTATGTATCCTGTCTTTCTTAACTGCTATTTGGGGATAAGTAATTACTCAAAGTAACCTGGCTTGGGCAAAGCTTGTGAGCTTCCTCAGACATCCGTTCATGAGATGAGTCCTTTTCATTACTTTTTCTTGGCTTCAGCAGTTTTCTGTTCTCCTCTGCAGTGTAGTTACAGTGTAAAGGGGCTGCAGCTAGTGTCTGAGCTGCTCAGGACCTGTGGGGTATGTGTCCTCCCTATCCAAGTGTTTATACTCCATCAACCAGGAAGAAGTGTTACCTCTCTAAACCAAAGGACAGAAATTCCCAATATTTGCTCAAATTCACAAACAAAATCTGACATAAGGCAGAGACTTAATCCAGGATTTCCCAAATCTTAATGAGATCCACCTCAGCACAAGTCTTCCTATTTTTGCTAGTAAATTGACAATTTCTCTCTTCTCTTGCAAGCCAAAAACTTCAGCATTTGTTGATTTTAAGCCCAGGGATCTAGACAGTGCAAGCCATGATAGCTGCTATCCCAGGGCCTTCATGTCGCTATTTGTTACATTATTTACTTTGATTTAATTTGGCCTCCTGACTCAACCAAAAGCACCTTTCAATGTGAATTAATTAACAGAACTGCATTTTTCTTCTTTCGGTTGCCTTTAAAAAAGAAACAGTCCCGGATGGCGTTAGGGAAGAGATGTTCTTCTCTCTGCACAAGCCGTGCTGTTGTAGACCAAAGGCTCTCCCTGCCCTAGGTTACAGTTGGGAGCCTGCCGTTTTGGTGGATTGAAGGTATTTTCTACTGGGAGTATGGAAATGCCAGAACCAAATGAGAACCTCCAGCAGCATCCCAGCCCAAATAAGCAGCTTTCTAATAACGAAGATGACTTTTTAATATTGCAGCATCTTGTCTCTGTAGAGCACTCAGTTAATTATGAGGTGTGAATAAGGAGTATGTTTCACAGTGTCTTGGCAATTTAGCGAGTTCACTGATCCATAAACAAGATTATTCCCTAATAGTCCTTCATCTCTGCCATTATTACACAAGGATGTTCAACTTTAAATTAAATTAAAATGATCATCTTTAAAGTTTGTTGAGCCACAGCTAATCTTTTGAGAGTGTTTCCAGGATTAACTATTTTAAAATTGCTTAGTTATTTGGAGAGGAGAGAATCTTTTGTCATTCTTGCTGTGCCATTTTAATGAAGACAACACTGTAGCAACTCTCCACTGCAAAATGTGAATTAGACTTGTTTTTCTTTCTTTTCAAAGTCCCTGACACTGTCAGGCAACTGATGGTTTAGGGGGAAGTGGCTTCATCAAGGTACATGAAGGCTTTTTACAGTTCTTTCAATCTTTCAGCTGCAGCCAACCCAGGAGTGAGGGATAAATTTAGTACCCTGAATACCACCTGTGCAGCCCCGCTCTGTCCCTGGCCCTCGGGTGGTTTGTACAGGATAGAAATGACACAGGTGATTGGCTCAAACCTGTCACGTGGTTTGTGATCTCTCGGGGTTGTGCAGAGCTACAACTCCTTGAAGACATCTTTACCATTACTAGGAATGTCACTGTATATTCTTAAGGTCAAGAGGGACCTTTTATGATCATCTAATCTGAGCTGGAGCATGGTGCAAGAGACAGAGTTTTGTCTAAGAATTTCTTCATGAAGCCTGCATTTCTTTGAGCTGTGTTGAACATCTGTCAGCAGCCCTGACTTTAAAGTCTTAGTGCGATTAAGTATTTGAAATATCCTTAGGTGGATGGTTCCAGTAGTATGCTATTCTCACTATTAAAAATGTGTGCCTATTTCTAGTCTGATTTATCTAATTTCAGCTTCCAAGCACTGCATCTCATTATGTCTTTTTCCACTAAACAGAGCTCTCCTAGCTGAAAGTTTTGCAGTCTGTGACAGTTGTTCTATCGTTCTTCCAGGCAGACTGAAAGGCTGGGCTTCCTCAGGGCACATCTACTCAGCAGTCACTGTTGTGATGCAGTTTATGTACTTGGATCTGAACAAGTCTCAGATTAGGTAGTTTTGTTCCTGCTAACATTATGTCTGCAATGACATGGAGATCAGAGTAGGTGAAGTAAGCTTTCTAAGCATTTGCCAGTCTTTTTTTGTTTGTTTGTTTGTTTGTTTTTTCCTGTGGATGTCATGCTAAACTGTTCCAAAACAGTAAAATACAGTTAATTTCTGCAGCACAAAATTTACATATTGTAAAAGTCAGTTCTTTGCTGAGTAAAAACAAGTAGATTAGAGTAAAAATTAGCATATCTTTGATAATAAATCCCTATGGGGCAAGAATGAGATCTTCCAACATGTTTGTTGTGGTTTTAGTACAACAGTGTTTCAACCTTAGTTGGAAATTTAGTCATAGGAGAAGGTGTACTTGATACTACATCTGCAGATGACATTTGGATGGGGCGCTGCTCTTGATCTTATGAACATTGCTGTGCGTTAACGAATGCTGGTGCTCAGAGGCTGGAGTTGACATTTTGTCTGGAAGGGCTGCGAGTGAACATGTGGTCTTTGAAATGCTGCACCGAGCCCTTATTCACAGTAGTAAAGTTGGAGAAAAGAAGATGGAGAAAATTTGGATAGATCATCCTTTTTAACATGAGATTATCCTTCACAGTATAGCTCCTAGCAGGTTTTATATTGAATCTAGTTTGAGAAACAAGAAAAGATAGAGGTTGATATCTTTATTTCACTCTCAATGTGTTTTATAATCGGGAAGTATAATTTCAGAGTAGAAAAATGCCTTCTGCTGAATTGCTGGCAGCCTTACCTAGAGTGCATAGGAAGCTTTCAGGAAAGCAGGGGTGTCGGATGTTGACCTGTGCTGATGATGCTTCATTTGTGAAATTTAGTCAGATTAAAGCACAAAGTAATACAATTCATTTTACTCCAGGTTCGGTGTTTTAAGAATATCTAAGACAGAACATCAACACCATTGCTTTACACCAGCTGAGACTGTGACCTAGCTGGCAGACTGCTCCATGGGTACCATTATCTTTTATATAACAAACTTCATATTCTCACATTTCATTTTTTTAAGCATCTGTCATTACCTCTTCAATTAGAGTTGCATCTTGCATAACTGAAGAGCAATTTTTGTTTCATTACCAAGCAATGAAGTGCACACTTCTATGGAAAAAATGATGACTCCAAATATGATAAAGTTCAGCAAGATTCCCAAGATAATTTCTAGAAATGTTTTCTACATTCAAAACTTATATTTTGATAAGTGGCAGATCTTATGTCCAATATCTTCTTCAAAAAACTGTTAAGGAAGAAAACACATATGTGAGACCTTGAAAAAGGCAGCTGTTTCCATATCTAAGTCAGGGCAGGTATTTTGCACCGTCATGAAAGATGCCTCCCTGCCGTGGCCCAGAGTTTGAGGTTACTGACTTTGATTTAGTGTAGCGCTGCGTTATATTATTGGCTCTGTGGTAATTCTGCCAAGACCCAGGGCAGGTTTTCTGAGGAGGCAGAAAAATTGGGAATTCAGTATGGCATGGTCATCCCCCAAGCTGTGTTTGAAGAAGACTGGGTAAAGTTGCAGAGCTCTTGAGCGAGTCTAGATGGTGTTCCCAGGACCTGCTTTTGAGATGTGGGATTTCCATCGCAATCACTTGAAGCGGTAATACTCTCCGCCAGTTGTCTTCTCTCTGCCTTCCAACCATTGAGGCACTTGAGCAGAAAATTATTTGGAATGTTTAGTCCTCACATTAAATGTTTTTTATTTTTTGAGTAGAGCTTAGTGTGATGATCACAACCTCGTAATCCCTGTAGCAGAGTTCCCCAGTAACTGGGACACATAATCGCGGTGATTACTGGATCATTGCAACCGAACAGCTGGTGTCGATCTGTTTGCATTCAGTACAGCTGAGGTTTCCACATCTCCTGTATCCTCATGGCAAGACTCAAGTCCCTGCAAGCTTAGTGAATTGGGATGGCTAACAGTGCAGATCTGACCAGTTTGCTAAGCCTACCTGTGGGATTCTTCTGACCTTCTTAAACTAGGCTTGGTGAATTTTAAATCATTAATTTAAAAAGTTTTTCCAATCTGTTCACGCTTGTTTTCTTAAATAGCTTCTGTGATGGGAGTAGCTGTGACTTTAGCAAGAAGAGAGGTGTGCTTTCTGATTCAGTAAAAAAACCCAAACAAACACAAACCTAACAAACCAACACAATGCAGAAGATAGTCTGCAGGTGACTGCTTCTTAAAGTAATCTCCTTCCTTCTGTCAAGGGAACATTAGATGCTGAGGGACCACTCGCTCATCAGACATAGTCTTCTGTTATCACGCACAGCCAGTTATTTAATCCTTTTCATAGACTGGCTCAGCAGTTGGATTGTCTCCATGGCTCCCCTTGGAAGGCTGCTCCATAGTCTGAGAAATTTGCTTGGAAAGCTTTCTTTTTCCCAGCCTAAATGTCTCCATGGCCACTCAGCCTAAATGTCTCCATGGCCACTTAACCCTTGCGTTTGTCCATCTCTGTTTTTGTTCCTTTTTGTGCCTTACTATTAATGTGTGGGCACTTAAAACTGAAGAGTCTGTCAAGTGAGACATGAAACGAGTGTTAAAGTGTGAGAATCCAACAACAACTCTTTATTTCATAAGTGTTCCTGGGGAGGGTACACAGAGGATTACCATGAGTTGTTACTAAATAATGTAATAACCTTCTCTCTTGGTTCAGCATCAACTGGCAAACAAAGAAGCACGATGGCCGCTTGCTCACCCCTCCCGGCTCTGGTGGGAGAGGAATGAAAAAGAAAAGGTAAAACTCACAGGTTTGGGATAAATACAGTTTAGTAGAATACCAGAGGAGGAAGAAGATAACAATAACAGAATATACAAAGCAAGCAATAAACCATTTCCTGCCTGGGAAAAAACAATACCTGCACACACTCCTGAGCCACAATCCTGATGTGCTGCCAAACTGGGAACCCAGCCATGCTGTGATATTCCCCCTTCAAGTCTCCCTGCTCTTATATACTGGATGTGATGTGAATGGCATTGAAAATCCCTTTGGCCAGTTTGGTCAGCTGCCCCATCTGTGTCCATTCCTAGGTTATTGTGAAAATTAATTCTTTCCCCACCAAAACCAGGAAATCAACCCTTTCCAGGCAGAACCAGGGCACCTTCTCACTGGCATCGTCTAGGCAAGCTTTTTGTGGTAAAAATGGCTGAAACTCTCCGGAGACACTGTCTTTGCTTTTGCCAAGGAGACGGAGATGTTTGGAGTGCTTGTTTTATTTATTTCTTTTGGTCAAGTGCCATGAAAATCTCAGCAGCTTTGGAAACTTATGTTTTTCATTCTGACTTGCAGCCATTTTGAGAAAGCACAGAACAACAACAAAAATCAGCAACTGCAAATGTGTGGGATAAAAAAACGTACCACCAGCATCCACACCAAATATGTTTAAGATCTCTTTATTCGAGAATAAAGCAGTAGAGAACCGTCTGCTTTATCTTGGCAACTGGCAAATAGGAAAAAAAAGTTGCATTATTTTGGATAGTGGGTCATGCTTATGCCCTGTTGTACGCTGGAGCAAAACAAGTGTAACTGAAATGAGAACTGAAACTCAGACCAAACCTACAACTTAAATATCAATACTTACCTGTCATGTTACTTGGGAAGCTTGCTGCTTCTTTCTTTCTTATAGACTCCCAGAGGCATTCCTTCTCATTATATAAGGCCTTTTGGAGACCTCAGCTCCTTTTTCATGAGCGTGTTGAATAGGGTTCCTTTGCCTGATGGAGTGCTTCTTGCCTATTGTGTTAGAGTCTGAATGATTGTGTGAAAATAATGTAGCCTGTAAGCAAAGATAATATAAAACGTAGCTTAAGAAGAAGGATGATTGTCTTTCCTGGTACTGTACTTCTCAGAGGGGCCTCTTTCTAGAGGGTTATCTGTCTTTTTACTTTGCCGTGGATTTCCATCCATGAAGTCCCTACAGGAGGGTGCCTTTTACTGAGCAGGAGTGACTTGTTCCTTTTTTTTGGCTAGACAGTCCAAAGGGCTGCTGGATCTCTAGAGGAAGGAAAGGTGTAGGCATGGTCTTCCTCATGGATGCACAACCCCAGAGCTGGCTGGCGTTTCTTCAACCAGAGATGAAGTCAAGGGCCTTCCTTGACTACAGCTGGCCTCTATGGTCCTGTGAGACAATGCTGCAGCTGCTGTTCAATGGGTTGTAGTGTAGCTTGCTGCTGAGTGAGGAAAGTCCTCTATGGCCTGGGCTGTTCTGTCTGTCAGCTGTGGAGCAATGGCTTCAGAGGAATGGCTCTCCAGCTTTGCATTAACAAGCGCTCATCACTCAGCAATGGTACCAGCTCATTTTTAGCTAAAGGACAAAAAGCTAGAGAGGAAATAACTTGAAGCTACATATATTAGTGATCTGAAGTGTTTCTGGTTCAGAGGAGACAAAATAAACTTTCTGCATGAGCTTGGTGTTTGGGTGCTCTGCTCCTTCACCATCTTCTGACTGCGGTGTGAGGTGAAGGCATTTGACACCTTTCAATATTGGCATCGAGAAGAGACTGAGGCTTTTTAACACCTCCCAGCAGTTGGGTAACTTTAATTTCCTGAGAGCAGGAGAAAGAATGTTGTCCTCCCCTCTCCCTGGCAGGCTCTGGGAGGTGAATTCCTTTGTTTTGGAAACAAATTTGATCTGAAAACATTCTTTTCCATACAAAACTAGACTGTGGGTTACAGTCTCTAGACCTGTTGTGAAGCCTGAATGTTTCTGTTATGAGGAGGTGCCTTTGGTGTCAGGCAGTAGATTGTTCCATGCATGGGTGCCGCTGTGTCTTCTCTGAGTAGCAACCACAGTATCAGTTATGTACTGGGATGTAAGGAGCTGAAAATATATGAGCATGAGGGGTTTCAGATTTCCTTTCGTAGTCTTCTGTTTTTCTGGTTCAGTAAAAACTTTTATATGGAGCTATTTTTGTTAAGAAACAGAGGCTGAACAGCTCTGTTCTTCTGTTTCCTCTGCTTTCCTCCTAATCCTATGAGGTCTGGGTGGCTCAAAAGGAGAGGATCTCTGTTCAGGACGTGTGCCAACCTTTTGGCTAGAAACCTGTCACAGTGTGTGGTGGATTGCGATGTCCCCTGACCTGCTGCATTTGGGAAAGCATCGCCATTTTGCTGCTGAACTTGCAGCTTTTCATGTTGTTCTGTCTGTCTGCAAAACTACCTAGCAGTTGCTGTTCCTTCATATAGTGCTTTTTTGTTGTTATTTTTAAGGTAAATAAAAATTACAAAACCTGCAAATGATGTCTGATGTGAACAAGTTCCCTTTATTTTACTTCCTAGCCCAGCCATGTTGGTAAGGATATATTAATAGCTCTCCTAACCTTAGTTCAATTTGATGGAGCGGTGTTTAGGAATTATAAATTAATAAATGTTCTCTATTCAGTAGAAATTAAGTTGTTGCTTTAGTTCTACTTTTTTTTTGTCCACAAATTTGTTAAGCAAATGGATGTATATTTATGGATTAGGTGTCTGATGAAGGGAAATATTCCCAGAAGACAGTAAGAAATTAATACATACAGACCATGTTGTAAATTGCATTTAAATAGCTATTGCTTTCATTTTCCCACACTTGAGTGGGAAATCATGCTGGAGAGAGAAATAATGACTCCGTGATAAATCTTGAAAGAAGTACAGATGAGGCATCCTCATAATGAGATTCGATAATTAGCAACTGCTTTGTTTCGGATGGTGCGGATGGTGTATTTGGATGCGGCAATTGTGTGGGTGTGGTGAGAAAGCCGAGGAGGGCCAGGGTTAAGAAAACTGGCTCTCAATCTCAACCAACCTAATATTGCATAATAGAAGACTAGTCTAGTAAAAGCACTGCTGAGAGATAAAGTGCTGGGTTCTTTTTATTCCTTCCCTACCTCTCTGTCCTCCCAGCATTACCTCTCTGCTGTCCTCTGCAGTGTGTTTTTTTTGAGATGCTTGGTATGTTGTCAAATCTTTTTGTCCTTTTTTTTGGTGGTGGTGTTTTCCTTGCTGTGAAACAGAAGATCCAGCCTTACTCCCTTCTTCTTGCTCTGTGAGTTTTAATTGATGTTTTTGCAAATCATGTTAAGATCCTTGGATAGCAGTGTGTTTTTGGCAGTGGTTCAGTCTCCTGGAGAAAAACATATGCCTTAGAGTCTAGGAAAAAAATAATCTAACAGGTTTTTAGGGTTAGAAATAGGTAAAGAAAAGTTAGTGGGGTCAAAAAAATGGCATTTCTTTGACTCCTATAATCATAGAACGATAGAATCATTAAGGTTGGAAGAGACCTCTAAGATTATCAAGATCAACTGTCAGGCCAATACCACAGTGCCTACTAAACCATGCCACAAAGTGCCACTATACACCTCTCGAACACCTCAAGGGAAGGAGACTCCACCACTTCACTGAGCAGCCTGTTCCAATGCTTCCCCACTCTTTCGGTAAAATGTTTTCTGATATCCAGTCTAAACCTCCCCTGATGCAACTTAAGGCCATTTCCTCTCGTCCTATCACTTGTTTCCTCGGAGAAAAGACCAGCATGCACCAGCATGCACCTTTCTATACAACGTCCTTTCAGGTTGTAGAGAGCAATAGGGTGTGCCCTCAGCCCGTTTTCCAGGCTGAACAATCACAGTTCCCTCAGGTGCTCCTCCTAAGACTTGTTCTCCAGACCTTTCACCAGCTTGGTTGCCCTCCTCTGGACATGCTCTAGCAAAAAAATGTCCTTCTTGTAGTAAGGGGCCCAAAACTGGCTATAGTCTCATAACAGCGTAGTATTTAGGAATTGGTGTGTATCTCCTCCTGGAGTTGGGAATCATCTGTGTTGAAATCTTAGGAGAAATGTTCATTTTTGCTGTGCTTTGTCTTGAAACAGTGTTCCTTTACTCAGCCTTACCCTTCGCTTCTCTGTTTTATGATAGAAATGAAAAGGAAGCTTTTAAATGTGTTGGATGTTGTCTTAAAGATTGAGTACATCCTTTTTCAAGCAGTCAAAGGAACGGAAACACAAAATCCTCTGCATTGGTGTCAGTCCACAGTGGAGGAAAGACCCTGAGTGTATGCCATATAAACTATGCCAAGACTGGCTGGCTGGCTGGCTATACCAACCCTCTTTCTCAGTTTCCAATAATCATATTTTGAAGCAGATCTCTGTTTCAGGATGTGACTGCAGTGTTGAGCTGTAAATCAGCAATGGGTTAAAAACTGGTGAAATGCTCACCCACTTCTCAGTGTTATCCCAAATGTAAGATCAGTTTTTGCAGTGCTTTACAGGGGGGCTGTTGTGGTGTCCTAGAGTTTCTGACAGCCCAGACTCCTGTGATGCCCCAGCAGCATGGAGCTGCTGTGGGGTTGGCGTGCATGCAGCAGATACTGCAGATGTTGCAGAGCTGTGAAATAGTCTTGCAAATTCCCTGTAACAGCATGGATAGAGAAGTCCTAAAGAAACACTGGCTGGGTAGTTTTTTGGGGTTTTTTTAAAGCTATCATTCTCATAAGGATGCTGGCTTGGGTATTAAGGGATTTTTTTCATGGTTGATTTGAATTAAGTGATGGCTTACAAAATACAGTTAAGGAAACCAGTGTTAGGAATGTTAGGAGTCGCATCTGCAGTTCCTGTAAAATGATTAGCTTCATTTTGGGAACAGCTCTACTTTTTCCACGTGCTTGCTCTGAAAAGTGGCCATGAAGCAACTTGAGGACATCTGGATGACTGGGTAAATAGTATTTCTACAAGAAAAGGGAAGTCATTTGTGGTGGAAAGCTATCTGTTACAAAACGTTTACTTGTTGGTGAAGATGTGTTGGACCAAGCATGCTCACTAGCTCCTTTTTTAAGAGCACAAGGAATTTCGTGTCCTGTGTCCTTCCGTTTCATTTCCAGTGGTGGTGATATTAGTTTTTTTTCTGCGCTATGCTTTGCTGTGTGTTGTTTGGTTTAATTCACCTTGCAATTTTGGAGGCGAAGGCCTTGAAACTTCTGATGGGAAGCGTGCCTGCAGGCTATACATTCCTTTAAGGCCATCTGATAGGTACTGTAGTAGACTGTGGTATGGGCAGTGTGCTTATGTACAAAGAGTTGCAGGTGATAGTTATCAAAATTCATCTCTCTGTGGAGAAGCCCAGCAGCACATCAAATGCTTGGTTTTCCAATGATGATTGAGAGATGGGCTCTAGTAAGATTCAGTGGCTATGGGGCAGCCAGGGACTCCCCTCTTAGGCCCAAGGTGTTTAGTCCCAAAGAGCCTGTCTGAGTTCAGCTTCCAGGAACTGTTTGGCCTCTGAGTTTCAGCTGAAGCAGATGACTGAGGTATGATTGCGTTGACACAGACGATCTGCAAGCCATAAAGCAAATGTCCCCACCTTGTTTTTCCAGAGTTACTCTGCCAAAGTCCTGTAAGACTGGCTGGCACTTGAAGCTCTGGATAAGCTTGCCTCTGGCTTTCTTCTTACTGATTTTAAGTATGTGTTACCATATCAACGTTATTTGTAGTCTTTATTTTTTTCCTGTTGAGAGGCAGTCTGTCTGTGTACTGCTATTGTGAGATGACAGAAGCTTTTCCATTTATGAATCTGTCTCTTTGATTGACCTGCGGAGCAGCAACAGAAAAACTAGCTCCCTGCTTTTTGAGGCTTGCCAACATATTTTTCCATCAAAGTTGGCATCAGTTGCTAGGAACTCAAAGTCAGGGTTGCCAAGAGGGTGAAAGTATCCTGCACTCTGTGTACAGGAAATATCAGATGCAAAGGGTGAGTTTTCTCCATCAGTAGCTCTAATTATTTTTGTCAGAGCCTGAGCTGCATCTGAACCATGTGTGTTTTGAGGGAGCTGAGTCCAAGGGAGGTGTAGCTCATGGAGAGGAAAAATGTCCCCAGAGGATGACTCAGAGGGAAAGATGGCTCTGCAGTACCCCTTCCACTGCTGATTATAAACGATGCACAGGAAAGCTCATTTCCCTTGGCAAAAGTTAGCCTTTCTGAACACCCCCTTCTGCTGCTGCTCTTCTTGCAGGGGTTTCCAACAGCTTTCACCAGGATTTTAATATGTGGAGTGCTTTGTTTCAGGAGAGTAGATTGATTTGTCAGATTCCTCATGCATGCTGCCCTGACGATAGTGAGCGGTGCAGAGCAAAGAGGACAGGAGAGGGAGCATGCCCTCCTGGGTGGTGGTGATTCCAAGTGGTGATGTGCTCACACAAGCGTAAATGCCAAGCGGTGGGTCGGTTAGCGCCAGGAATGCTGGCAGGACATGGATGAATAGCACCCAGTGGGATTGTCTCATTCGTCATCAAGGGCTGGCCCTCTACCAAAAGTTGTTTTAAAAAATAATAAAGAAGTGGAAAGAAGTTATGATTCGTGCTGTGAAATCGTCAAGAGGCAGCTGTTGACAGAAGTGAAAGTGGGTTGGAGTCCATAGGGTTTCGGCTTCCTTTTCGGTAACTTGATGAATGCTGATATCATTTATATCAGATGTGGCCTTGCAGAGTCAGTGAGACAGATGATTAAAAGAGAAGAAGAAATTGAAATAAATGAGAGAAATGGCACATTTGAGTTTTAAAGTGAGCTTGTGTGCAATTGGAGAATGGCTGACTGAGGCAGAGGATAAGATCTGGTATAATACAGTCCTTGTTTTGGAGATCTTACTGGAGAGGCATGCACAGTATCCAGATTATATGTTTCAAATACTCCTATGCGCACTTGTGTTTGCATAAGGTCAAAACCACACAGTCAGCCACAATCCTTGCTCTGTGCCCAAGAGATGGGCGTGGAGAGCATCCCTGCACCCAAGCAGATGAGCAGGCAGCGGGGATAGCCTTGGGTTTGCAGCCCTCCAGCCAGCACAGGAGCTGCCAGAATCAGTGTGCAGCCTGTGCCAACAAGGAACCAAAGCAGAGTGGGGCCTGCTGACCTTGGAGGAAGGAGGGAACTTGAATGTTCTCCTGTTGACTCTCAGCAGGGTGAAAATTAATTTATTAGAATCATCCTTATGAAAAAAACCCTGGACATCCTGAAAAGCTTTGCTTAAACTGAACTGGTTTTAATTATTAACCCTAACCATTGCAAGAAAACCCAACACAGAACAGAAAGGAAAAAAAAGAAAGCATTTCTCAGTGAGCAGTACATTTTGTTTCTATTTTGGACATTTTCTAAATTAGAAATGTAGAAAAAGAGCTAGATTCAATAGCAGTCACACTTTTCCCAGAGGTGGGATAGAAAGAGGAGGCTATTAGAATGCTGCTCCTTCTCCCCACCAGACTGGATTGCTGGTCAATGCAAGTCCACTTAGTGTTCTTGTGAAGCTTACAAAAGTGCAGTGTGGGGCTGGCAAAGGTATTTGCAAATCTGGGTTAAAATAACCAAAAAGTTTCAAATGAAAGGAACACTCCCTTCCTCTTGGAGCTTTTTAGAAATGTTACTGCTTCCCTGCAAAACTGTCAGTTGGCACGCATAATTGCTAAGCCTGTGTAATAAAAAGGGAAAACCAATCAAAGGAGGAAAAAATCAGCTCCTGTTCCCTCTGGAAGTGGTATTTCATCCAGCAGCAAAAGCCACCTTTTGGTCTGTGGTGGAGTGGAGTCAATTCAATACTTTCTGGGGAAATCTGAATTTACACCTCAGCTGACTGCCTGCTTACTGTGGTTAGTGGAGGCTGGGACAGATGGTGTTGCTGTCTGGTCCGTCTTTTGGTTTTGTTCATTTGTGTAAGATACTGCAGAAGACATTCTACTTCCTTAATCCATATTTGCGTATGGATGGATGCAGTAACCTCTGTTTCCTCTCTGTATTTCTCCTTCCTCCCGCTATCCCTATCTCTACATTAAATGTTATAGAATAAACTGGGAACTCTACTTCACACAGTAGATGGATGACCTTCATGAGTTTTCTTTTTTTTCTGTATGTTCATAAGGAAGTCAAATCATTTAAACCAGTTGGAAGATCCCTGAACTGCTACAGTTCTATAATAATTCCCCTCCCAGCTTATAAAGCTGGCTCTCTCCAGTTTACTGCCAGGCCCTTTCATTGCAGATTGAAAAAATAAAGGTCTCTGAGGACCGTGTGCTTCTCAACTCTTTGAGAGATCGATTGGATCAATTTGCCTCAGTGTGTTTCAATGTCCCTGCCCTAATTCTGGAGACTGCTGCTCTGGTGTGCTGTCAGGTGGCTGTTTGCAAAGGGAGAGACTCCTGGATCTGCTCAGGGCACTAAAACAAGCTCATTCAAGGTTGAAAAAGCCCCAACAAACAAAAAAAAAGGGAACAATGGTTTATTGCTCTGTAATACGTACTGGTGAATTGGACAGAATTTTTCTTTTTACCTGAGGCAAGCACCCTACAGGGTAATGTAGCATGGATGGTTTCATCAAGACTTTAAACTCATGCAGATGATTTGTAGTGATTTCTGTAATCAGGTTTTATTAAGTTGTCTGAAGCACAGTATGTTCATTGCCACTTTGCCTTGGTTCGCTCCATCTGTCTTGTAAAATCCGTTTCTTTCTAGCCCCTGTAAAAAGTCCCCTTTTCTGTCTTCTCCATCAAAGCCCTGAGCTATCGACTTAAGGAGACAAAACTGCAGCAGATGGAATAGCTTTGCTCAAGTAAAGTGCACTTGGGCGAGCTTGTGGTCTCTGGAGGAAGCCTTGACAGGCAACAGCCACTTAGGTAAACTCCACTCCACCACTTCTCTGCTCCTCAGAAAACACTGAATTAACCCCTGCCCTGAGCAGGGCAAGTTAGAGACTCATCGCCAAAGAGGAGAAGCTCTGAGCCAGGGCTGGCATCCGTAGCGTATTTGCCTTCTATGCCGAGCACCACATGATGGCTAACCTTAAGAGAAATCGCTGCTGGTTTGGAGATTGCTCATTTCTTACCCATATTGGATCCACAAGCTAAGAATGACTTTAAAGCTTATGCTCTCAGTGGTAATGTGTGGCTATACTCTCCCAAAACTCCTGGCCTCTTCCCTTGATGTGGCATGGAAATGTACAGTGCTCACTGCTCACTTGGTTGAGCTGTAGGGTTTCACCAGAGCCATCCTCAGTGTCCCCCTTCGGTCTCGGTGAGTCTGGCAGCCTTCGGAGAGGATGTTACTCTCTGTATTAGTTTCTGGTGATCAAGCCGAGACTGTTGAATCATTCTATTTGTTTGGTGTTATTCTTACTCTCATTTTTCTCAGAATAACATTCTTTATTCAGGGTCTGAGGGCAAGAGTTTTACACAGTTAATTCAAGAATGTTTTTCTTCGCATCCATTTTACCGCTTAAAGAAACTTCAAAAGTAAACCAGGAAGCATGAAAAGGAAAGACAGTTTTCTGGAATAAGTAAATCATTAGTCTTTCACAAGATTTTTCCTACTGAGACATATTTTGGAAAAGGACTTTTTTCCCCTGTTTATAAATAATAGGTATACATGTAACCTGAAAGTTTTTACCATGGTTTATAAAAAACCTGCCTGTGTTGGCACTTCTCATTTCTGAATTATGTTTTAAAAATCTTGCCTTTGGTTTTGCTCCACAATTCAGGTTTCTGTGCTTTGTTTTTGTTTGGCTTGTGGGTGTATTGGATGCTTTACTTGTTTAATTGCATTTTATCCACAAGAGTGTATGTGATTGGCACTTGGAACAAGGCTTTATTTCTCTGGTAATGTTTCTGGAATAGCAATTCTGATTGCTGCTTTATGGATGTTACATTTAATCAATAACTCAAATACAGAAATAAGACAGCTCTCTGTCTTAACTCTTGGTTGGCAATATTACCCACCCTGACTAGTACTTTTTTCTTAATTATTCAACAAGGGGCTATTTATTGTGTTTAATAATAGGATCAAACACATGTAGAGCAAATATTAAAGAGGAACAAGAAAATAAAGAGAATCAGTTTAATGAAAATATCTTTTTTCCTGTGAGAACATTTCTAAAAGAGTTTTGGATCAGTTTTATTGCAGCATGTACATATATAAGCATTTATGAGACTGCCTTATAAGCGAGTTTGGGAGAATTGGTTCTCCTGCTTTAGCTGCAGTGGGACTGCTGGCTATGCTGTGGAGCAGAGGCTGTGCCACCATTCTTCCTCAGCAGCTCTTGCAGTGGCCTTCAAGGTCAAAGTCCTGGCTGTGTCTGTGTACCTGTGCAGCACTGATCCTGCAAGAGCCACCACTGTCTCTTTAAGAGTGAGCAGACACATTTGTGGTAGCTCAAATACCACTTCTCACATTCCACCTCCTCCATCACCTGTGCCTTCTTGTCTGGACATGTGCATATTTTTTGACCAGATCCCATCACTGCATGAAGTCCAGGCAAACACAGAGCATGAGAATATCCTCTGAAGGACCTACAACTTTTCCAATAATGTGTGACTCCTTCTGTTTGCCCACACCTTCATATGCTCCTTTTGGTTGGCTGGTGGGACAGGTATGATACTAGAGGGTGTCCCACATGGTAGCCAGAGCGGGTGTCCCTTTGGCAGTGTGGTGATGCATTGCATGGTGGCGGGGTTACAGAGGAGATGAGATGACCTTGTTAAAGTGATCTTGACTGGGGCTTACCAGAACAACCCAGAGAGACCATGGCTACGTTAGAGGGTGATGAAACCTTGAACAAACTTCATGACGTCTTTTCATGTGTTTCTTTCAACCCAAACAGGTGAAGTGCCTTCTACCATGGGGCATCTGGGGAAGAGAGGCTATCAGTTATGTGGGAAGGTTTGGTTGTCCCTGCAAATATGCATCTGAGTGTTACTGAGTGTCAGCTTGAGCCTCATCCTGTAAAAGTTCGATGTGGTTGATAGGTGCTAAATAGACTGCTGCAAAATCCCCAGGACAGAAGCTGCTCATATTTTTGGCTGAGCGCAACATCCTGTAAGCTCTCCTGTGAAGGACTGTGCAGGATCTTTCATGCTTGCCAGGTGTTTTAAATATCAGTATTTAAACCCACTTCTGTAGAGATGGAGACTACAATATGATGTAGTCTTCTTGCCACTGCTTATTTCTGGAAGCTGCCAATGCAGTTCAAAGCAGATATCTTAGTGACTTAAAGAAGACTGGAATGTTTGTGGTCTTATTTTTCTGGCAATAGATGAGACTGAATTGTGGTCAAAATGGGATAAAATGTAATTATTTTTTCTAATTCTGCCAAGTTTCAGAATTATTCTTTTATTGATGGGCTTTTGGCTTTTCCCATTTATTATCTGTTTAGATGAGATACGAAGAATAACTTTGCAGAGGAAATCCATTTAAAGCAAGCCACTAATCCTTACTGGCTATTGAGGGTTTTAATTTTTATTTTTCACAGATGAACCCTATCATAACCAAACCATGAGTGCCTGTGATGAAAGGACCAGTCCATTTTTAATTTGAAGAATTTAAGGATTTATGTGTGGATGATTGTGTGGAAAACTGACAGAGATAAAAGCTGTTGGAAGTATAGTGTTTGGTATTTCATGCCAACAGTAATAGCCGAGGCACAATTTACTTACAGGGCTGCTGACAAAAGAAGTAATTTGCTGCCAATTTTTGAATTGTTTTCTTTCAGATTCTTTCTGTGTTTCAGTATAACTTTGGCATTGAGTTGCATTTGATTGCAAACATCAAAAAGTTTCTCTGAAAGGATACTAGCTCTGAAGAATGTTGTTTTGCTTCTGCGCTATATAGCAAACAGACTTGTGTCATTCATATTTAAAAAGAACAAGCTATTTTTGAGTATGTTAGAAATAACAGACAGTTTCCTAACAAGAAAAAAGTCAGGAAGGGTGTTTATTTTTTTCCCCATTTATTTTGTATTTAGAGATGGCTGTGACATATATATGGATTGCTTTATTTGATCTGACAGAAGCAAAGGGACGTGCCAGATCAAATGTCAGATTAAAAATTTTCCGGAAAGGAAATACTACCTTCTTCCTGAAGCGTTTAGCATCCAGTAAACTGTTTTTTAAGTAGCTGATGCATGCGTTTCATTTTGAAGGAGACGTTTGTGGAAAACAGACCACAATTTGAGGACAATACATCTAAAGTTAGGGTCTCTGCCACTGGTGGCTTTTGACAGACAGTCTGGATCTAACTAAGAAACATCTTTTTCCATCACATAAATTTGGGAAAATTCTCAGTGTAAATGAATATGTTATAACCTTTTTTTTTAATTTAGAGGGCATTTCAGGAGAATCCACTCAAGCTTTTTAGTCTTTGTTAACAAGCAACTGTTGCTATTGCAGTAGTGCCCCATACACTAGTTCTTGTTCTCTACTTGTTCACTATCTGCTCCCACCAATTCTGTGCTTTAACTTGGCCTCAACCCTTAGAGCTCACTGTCCCAAGGCAGAGGCAGACCAGGGAGGAGGAGGGAAGATTATCAAATGCATGAATGTCTTATAATTGGATGTTTGCTTCTAGATGTCTGTAAATTGGTTCTTCGACATTAACAATGGCAAACTCCCCATACACTCTCTGTTTTACTGTCCTAAAGGTCCACAGTCCCTCCACTCCATCATAGCAGTGTGATTACTACTCCTCTTTCCATCTTCTTGTCTGTGAAGGATCCAGACTGCAGATATGTTGTTGTTCCCTGTCTCCAATTAATTGAAAATATGTCTTTAAAGTAAATTGGACAAGTAGTTTTTGATTACAAGTAGATTATGGAAGAATTAAAAAAATAATCCAACTAGTAGGGTTTGAAATAAAGCAGTACTCTTCACTCTACATTTACAGGGGGTTTGAGGCATTTCTTTCCTCCCAGCATTTCTTTGCAAATATTGCCCACTTCTGCTTCTGAAACCAGACTTTCACTTACCACTTACACTCGATTTACCAGAAATGCTCACAACGAAAACATTATGTGCCTTTCCAAGCATTGCAAAAATTTCTTTTTGAGCTGACCCCAAATGATAACTTAAAAAATATAATTCTGTTCAGCAAACATATTCAAGGAAAAAAAGAAAACAACCAAGCATTTGCCCTGATTGAGAGCAGGCTCGGCTATAAAACTTGCTTTCTTCCCCTTCACCTTCAAATCAAACTCTGTACCAGAAAGTCATTTAAATTCCTTGAAGAGTTGTTTCAGGAGCTGGGATTTGGACCAGCTGACCCTTACCTGCCCCTGTGTTTCTCATCAGTGCCTGTCACAATCTTTTTAGGACTGGTGCATGGAGGAGATGATGAGCCCTTCCTCTAGGGGAGCTGTTTTCTGTTCCCAGCATATCCTTGTGGTTGTGGTAGGGGCAAATGCATCCATCCTCTCCTTGGGGCTGGGGGATTGGGCTCCTGCCTTCACTGAGCAGATTTATTGCTGGACTGTTCTCCTTATCAAGTCCTGATGGTGTTTTCTGGGAGCTGGTTGCCTGCACAGTACTTTGTGTTTGTCCATAAGAAGTACAAATATGATGGTTTCTGTTGTGTCCCGTTCTCCTTGTTGGTGTGGGTTTTATTCCTTCCCATTCCTTATTTTATATTTTTGGCACTGTATTTGAATTCAGGATGGTTTGCTGTTACTAGCAGTAGTATTATTTCTGACTTTGAAGTGTGTATCTTTCCTCTCCTGTGCAGAGTTCAGGAAGCTCACCAAAAAAAGAAACTGACAGTCTCAAAAACATTGATTTCTGTGCTCTCTCTTTGCCATATTCTGCTGATAGAATGGATTTATTCCTCCTCTTCTGTCCTATTGTAAACTTTTAATTTTCTCTCTTTTTTTTTTAAAAAAAAAAGTTTGCTTACTGGTGTCCTGGGCAAAGACAACAGCAAGAAGTTAGAGCCTTATTTCCCTAATTACACATACATAATTTTAAAGACACTATGGCTCCTTCTGTAAAATAGCAGACTAGTTGGACCCAGTGTGTGTTTGCTGAAGTGAAATGCTTTATGGAGAGCATCAAAGCGACACAGCAGGCCTCCACATCTTTTATAGCTTGTTTGTAAATTTTTACTGGGACTCTTGATTCCCAGGGACACCTCAATACTTTCAACTTAAAGTAAGAAAGCCTTGTACAAGAGCAGAAAATAACCTCCTCCCCTCTTCATAGAATCATCTGGTTGGAAAAGACCTCTGAGATCATCAAGTCCAACAGTACATGTCCCCTTACTAAACCATGTTCCCATAAAAGCTGGCGAGTAAGCTAGTTCACTGTGAGCAGGGAGCGTGACTTGGATACCTAGCAGAGCCCGAGCTCCATTGCCTGTGTGCAGTGAGTCAGCAAGCAGCCCCTTTACCAAGCCTGGCCCTGGAGAACAAGTGTGGCCCATGAACGCTGTGCTGTGTTTTGGGGAAGGCTGTGTTCGAGACTGCCAGCTCTTTTCTGTGCAAAGACACAAAGGCAGCAGTCAGTCTGTAGGAGTCCTGGCTGTCCTCTGTGGTTTTGGGTCCATCTGCTTGTGCTAGATTGTTTTGTCGAAAGCACAGCTGTTTTCTTAACCTGAGCTGTGCTGGGGAAAGCAGGCTGTTTCCTGCCTCCGGTGCCGCAGTCCAGCTTCTAAGAGCTCACTAGGGACACAAGTGAATGGAGCTCCAGTGGCAGCATATTTCTTGGATACTGTCACTGGATCTTTGACAGCAGCAGAGATCTGAATATCTTCATGCGTCTCCATCTTTCTGTCCTTCCTGGCTTCTCTTTGTTCCTGTCCGCTCTCTATGTTCCTGTCCCTTTCCTCTTTGTGCCTTCATTCCTTTTTTCTCCTTTATCCCTTCTTTTCCTTGCAACACATACTTACGTAGCCTCTGTTCCAGATACAAATTTTCAGCCTCTGTAGTCCAAGCAAATGGTCTCCTCCAGGCTGGATATAGGCGTTGCAGGCGGGAGAGTCTCCTATCTCAATGGCTTTGCAGGAGGGATGCAAGGAGAGTCTGCTGTTCCTGCAGGCTCCTGCTAGATGGTGTTTGGTTGGGCTAGAGACCCTTGGAAATTGATACAAATCTCTAGTAAGCATAGCAAATGGAATTTTTTTTCCCAGTGGCTTGTCAAGTGCCCAAAAGCAGAGTGAGCAACAACTGAAAGCAACAACAGGAGAATCTCTGCTATCCTTCTACTAAATGTGAAAACCCTGCTCCAAAGTATGAAACCGCTGAAGTTTTCCCAAGAAAGCGGTTGCACGACTTTGTTGATATAGACAAATCTCTCTAATTGCTTTTTCAGGAACAACCTAACTCTTTTACCTGATAATTTCAAGGAAGAAAACCCTTCCAGCTTGACACAAGCTCCTGGAAGGGAAGACTCGCAGCCAGAATGAATAAAGCTTGTTGAAAGAGCAAGCAGCTGAAAACAGGGATTTGTAGTTGTGCTACTTTTAATGCGGTTGCTCTATACCAGCCCTTTACTGGGCTAGGACAGGGAATAACAAGCCTAACAGTAGATTTCAGTGCCTCAGGTGTGCGTGATGGAAAGGAAATAAAATGACTGAAATCGATGAAAGCTTTAAATTGCAGGAACGGTGGTTTGGTTTCCTGAGATTTGGCAGAAGGTGGCCATCCTTTGATGAGGTCTTATTTTTCCTGTTAGCCCTGCTCCACCTTGTCTCCTCATTGAGTCAGTGGAATGTCTGGTATGAAGGGAAGCCCTTTTTCATCTTCTTGGTCACATCTTTGATCCGTTAAGCGCATTTTGCTACTTTCCTTTTTTCTCTTTCTGTTCCTGATCCCTTACTGTGCCTCTCTCTCTCCCTTTCCCTCTTCCTCCCAGTTTTCTTCCTCCACTTTCATCCCACACAGAATGAGGTATGTATTGCCTAAAAGAATATGGAAAAGCCACAGGTGTGATTGCCTTCTCTTCTGTATATAACAGTGCAGTTATGCCTGATTCTGCTTTTCCTGAAAATCTAATAAACAACAAGAATCCCTAATTTGTGACCACATCTGAAAATGTACATGAAGAATATATGCCACTATCAGTGCAAATGAGTTAAAAGAGCTGTGACTTCCATAAAATCTCTCTATGGCCCCCTGAGGAGTATGTATACTGTTTCTGTTTGTGTGTGTTTATGCATCTGGGTCTGCGTGGGTAGTGGTGGCTGAGGCTGAGGGATCTCCAGGGAGATAAGGAACAAGCATGGCACACATCTGCTGCAGAGAATGTCAAGACAACTCCTAAACAGGGAAGAAGGAGCACTTGTCTGTCTTTCTACCTTGCAAAACCTGTAACTGTAACTTAGATTTTATATCCCTGCACTGACAGGTATTTTAAGGAAGTTAAAAATCCAGGCATGTCTGGAATGTATTGCTTTTTCTTTTTTTTATTCTTTTTTTTTACTCCACAATGTATTTTTCACTCGTTTTCTCACTGGGATATCATGTACCCTTGGCCCTTGATGGTTGTCCTGAAGGAGGAATGTAGGCTGAGCCAGGTTGAAATTATGCTTCTCCAATATAAGATGTACCTGTCTGGAGAGATTATAAAGAAGTCATCTTTAAGTAGAAGAGGTAAGGATGATCTGTACAGACAAAATGTTGTTCCTGTAAAAATTCTGCATTCTCAGCAGGGGAGTCTTATCAAACTGATTTGGATTTAGATATGTATCTACCAATGACCTAAAGCTCTAACATTCACTTAACAGCTCCTTCAAAAAATATCTTGATTAGAGGTGTCTTACTGTTATCAATAATTAAGAATAAGTTAACAGCCTTGCTTTTATAGTCCTCCTTCTAATGCCTTCCTTTAGTGTTAGGGTCTTGAAAGTGTCCGTTCAAAACACTGGTGGTTGCTGGGATTTGGATCTGTTTCCTGAGAAGAATGTAAATGGGAGCAATGTTCTCACAGTAGAGGGACCTGGTCAAAACAAGCTCGCAAAGTACCAAAGCTTGTTCTACTACGTACTTACCTTGGTCTTTTAGATGTCCCTGATGGGGAGCATCCATCATACAACTTAATTGTTCGCTTCACTTGAGAAAGCCTGCCAAAAAACCCCAAGAGCACGTTCATGTTTTATACTAAAGTTGACTCAGCTGCAGTGTGGGATAAATGTGTTGCCAGTACCAGTTTGTGATAGCTCACAGAGCCGTGGCCATGAACGACAGCTGAGGAGGTGCTTCACTCCTTTCTGTAAACTCTAGATGCCTCCGCCGGTGTAGACAAATTAAAAAAGCTGCCTGCTTCTTAGAGAAGTTTGTTTTGATTAACAGAGTCCATCTGGTACCGACAAAGTTTACATTCCTGTAAACTGCATGGTATTGAGTTTTACTAGGCCACCTACCCTGCTGTCTTCAATTATAAAACCTCGAAGTGCCCTGATGATGTAATTGATTTCAGGATGAGCTGTGCTTTTCAGGAAGCTGGAGCTGCCAAATATCTGACTTGGCCTCCGCTTGATCTGTGCATGAAAACTCCCTGCATTATTAAGCATTTCTTGGATTTATTGTTTGTTGTGATTCTGGTTGCTTTGGGGAGTATTCCTGAAAGGCTTTTAAAAGATAGCAAGTAGGCAATTACATGCTGGTTTGCTTTGTGGGACAGCTGGCACAAAGCAGAAGTGGAACCTCTGTCCTAACGGGCTTTTTTCACACTCGTTTAGCAAACCTGGAAATCTGAATTTCCTCTTCAGATTTTATAATTTCATTATGAAAATCTGGCATACCCACGCCCTGAAATTTCACCAACTTCAGAGGTAGTGTTTTGCTGAGTGGGGCTGCAGTTTTTCTACGTACATCTCTCACCTTCTCTCATGTGAGGATGGATGCGTGTGTGTGTGTTTTGGCACTGGTAGCTACATTATGCTGGTTGAGGTGGAGTAGGAGATAGGGAGTGGTTCCCATGAGCAGTGAGATGTTTGGCAGCCTGGTGTGGTTGGCAAATGCAGGGAAATCTGACCTGTAAATGACTTTATGCAGACAGATTTTTAAAACAGGTTTAAAACTGTTGAACTATTGTAATAGTAATGTCTTTGATTGTCTGATTGTCCTAGCTAAAGACAAACTAAAGAGCTTTGATCTTAAGGTTGTCTGAGTGAACTTCAACATAACTTCAGCTGGTTTTGCAAGCTGCAATTTTATATGTAACATGCTATTGCGTATACGTGCTGCATGTCACTTACATTTAGCAACCTTCCTCATCAGGTCCCATTTGCAAATCGTTTTATTTTAATACATAAACTGTGCATTGTTCTTTGCCTGCACCAAATATGAGATGTTTTGTGAGTTACCTTCCCTGAAGCCAATAGTAATCTCAGTAAGGTGCTCTCTAAAACCACATGGTTCTTTTAAAGCTTTGATGCATTGAGCATAACACATATGTTTATGCCACTCCCACAAGTTGATCTGGTGGGTGGATGGCTGGATTACCATACTATGAACAATGTTACCTTTTGGTGTTTCCATATAGACTTCAGGATAGCAGCTTTCTCAAAATGGAAAAGCTTTGCTTCTTAATTGAACTGTTGCATAAAGAAACGTTTCTTAACCAAAGCTGCAAAGTAGCAAAAGCGTTTGTAGGAAAGATCAGAAAGTTCAAAGCTATCTGAACCCTCTTGTTTCACCTTTTCCCAGTTATCCATTGCTTTCTTTTTGGTTCTTTCTTTCTTGCTACCCATCTGCTCAGAGTGGTGATTTGCAATTGGTGTCAATGCCGAGATTTCTCTGGAGATGTTACTGCTCCATAACGTAAACTGTGAGGGGCCTTCAGGATTTTCTGAAATGCTTTCAAAAGGCCTGCTCTGCCGTGGCCAGAGCTATCTTGGAATTCGGTTGAGCAATTCAAGTTGACTTTGACTTGCAGATAAACTCATGCCTTCAAACTGTGGTAGCTTGCGTGGTGTTATGCTGACTGCAAGGAAGATGCAAGATGTGGGCAGCATTTAGTTACTTGTAGTTACTCAAAATCAAGATGTTTAATGAGCCAATGTTCCTGTACTGTACTGCCAAGAATGAAAAAGCAGCTACTGCCTTCCTTTTACATCCATTTTCTGGGTTTAATTTTCTCTTCAGGCCAGGCTTAAGAGGGAACGGAGAGATGGTATTGATGAGGGTTCCTCTATGGTGGTCTCCAGACCTAGATCAGTGTTTGCGAGGCCCTGAAGCACAGATGTGCTTTCCAGGGTCTCAGCACCCTAAAATGTAGTTTATCCTTCTGTCTGAAGGGCTACCTTCACAAACAGCGTGTTGTCCCTAGCAGTTGTTCCAGTTGAAATATCTTTGATGCAGACTTGATCTCTTAAAAGCCAGACCCCTGCCAAGCATGGCAAAGCAGTGGGGTTTGCATGTCCCCTCCTCCCCCAGGTGCTGCCCCCTGAGCTTGTAGCTTGCCCAACTGTGGGTGGCTGTTCTGGAGGGTGGCAAACACATGGGTGCAGAGATGACAGCTGCCTCACAAGTTTTAAGGTCACTGGTGCAAGGTGATGCGATTTCTCAAGGATGAAGTTGGCAGACTTCTTGACACCAATAGAAATGTTCCTCTGTCTCTAATTGAAGTCTTGGAGAAAAAGCTGAACTGTTTTGGCTGATCTTTTCCCAGAATAATTCCACCTAAAGCAAATATTTGTAATGGGATACTTCTGACCAAAGTGTTGCAGTTAGTTAAAACTACAAGTGAGTGGAAAGCAGGTTCTTGAAAAGAGTCAGGCAGGTTGATTAATGGAGAGCTCTCCTCCCTCCACCCTTGAAAATATAAACAAAATGCAACCCAACACTTCTGTTCCCGCTGCAAATTGCAAGCGGGTTGAGTTTCATAAAAGGTTTCAGTAGAGAACAAAAGACCAGGGTTTGATCCAAATGCTATTAAAGTCACTCAGAGTGTTTCCCTTTGGCTCCAGTGGGCTTTGGAGTAGGGCCGTGGTGAACACTCGAAGGCCAACCTGACCTTTCACAGAGAGAGAAAGGTGAAAGCTTAGTTTCATCTCACTTGTACTTGCTGGAGCCTGATTAAAATCAGTGGGAGCGCAAAAAACTTTGCAGAGTACAGCCCTTGAAGACTAGCCTGACATTTAAGTCAGATTTGGTGCTTAAATGTCAACATTTGTAAATAAATATACACCAAAGACTGAAAGTCATCTGGCTTGTTTTACTATGTGTGGTTTTGGTTCCTAAATTTTAGCACAAAATCAGGAAAGGTTTTCTGAGGAGCAATTTTTTTTTTTTGCAGAGAGCACCCATATGTACTTCTTTGGTTTTGTTAAATGCTATCTCTGTTTTTTGCTGGCTTTGCCCCTGCAGTATATTTTCTCCATCTTGCCATGGTGACCAGCCCTGCCTTCCATAGGAAAGTTTGAACAAAAAGCCAGATATTAAAGGCTTTTGGCGGAACTAGGAAGTGGTGCAGTCTTGTTTTTTCGAACACTTGAAGGGTGAAGGAAATCAGATGATGGTCTATCTTCAGGAGTCTGGAGAGAAAATATGAGGCATTTTATATTCTAGATGTTCACCAGAGAAATGTATGATCCTTTCGTTCTTGAAAAGCTAACTTGCATGCAGGTGTTGTGATTCATGCTGCAGTTTTTGTAAATCATTTAACCAGAGTGTCCCAATACTGATTGTATGTTACACAGAGGAACCTGCAAATGCTGCTCATTCTGAATTTATTTTGTTTACTTGATATTTATAACTTATAAAAGTTATTTGTCATTTTTTCAATAGTTTTCTAGCTCCTCTATGCATAAAATATTCCCGTTGTCGCTTTGGTATTTCTTTTTGTTTCTCATCGCTTTATTACAATGATGAAGCCTCTGAAAGGTTCAATAGAAATGGAATTATCATTGAATTAATGTCATTGGTATGGTACCATTCGTTATATTAAGAAAGCTCCGTAGAATTTGGCAAGTACTTCTACCCTATATTAAAATAAATGTTTAGTTTTGGCTCCAGATACAATTTAATTTTACCTATTGAGAAACGGGAAGGTTTTTATGAACACTCCTACAACAATAAGCCACCTGCCTGTTTGCCTCTATGCAGTTAATTATCATAACACCTTGTCAGCAGACTTGTAATGAATCTTAAGTGTGCAGAACAGACTTAAAAAAAATAATGCTTAAAATACATTCGGTTCTGCTAGACAGTTATTTCCATCTCTAGAGGCTGAGCAGAGAGCTGGGAACAAGGAGTTTTTGCATTTTAATCGTGGGCTAAAATGGAATTGCTCTCTTTGGGTGACCTTTTGAAAACGTATCTTGGTAGTAGTCTTCTGGGATTCCGAAGACAGCAATCTTAGTGACACGACACACATAGAGGGGTTTTCTGAGGATAAAGGCATTAATTGGCAATTTAAAACCAAACCAAGTTTTGATGGGGAAAATGCAATGTGTGTATTATTTGAAGGGGTCCAACCTTTTACTGTGGAAGGGGCTTTGAGGAGGAAGAATGGTGTCATTATTACTCCATGTTAGTTTAGGGTGTTTAAAATAAGGTACAGCCTTTCTTCCAGTTTGAAAAATGAGTTACTGTTTCAAAGTATTTCAAGAAATATTTGTTTCCTTATATTTCAGCTACCTGACTGCAAATAATAACCAGAATTTCCTATATACTGCAAGGCCTTTTTTGAAGAGAGCTGCTTTGGTGATAAGCTATGTAAGTACAAATGGACTTGACCATGTATTTCTGTCTATATGACAAGAAAGAACATTGTGTGGTAATATCCCAAAAGACTCGGAAAGCTTAGGTGGTAGTTCTTAACACAAAGGTGCTCTTGGAAAACAGTCTGGAAAACTTCAGCTAGGAAGACACAAGAATGTTGCCCCGTTTTTAGTTCAAATTTTCTTTTAATGTATAGTGGTTGTCTTTAGAACCATGTGATCATCTGCAAGTATTTCCTGCCCTAATAGAGGGGGACTCTGTGGCTCTGGGCTGGCTTTTCAGTGGCATGCTGTTAGTTTCAATGCATGGCTCTGTAAGAATCGTAAGAAAAGCTCTGCCTGCAAATATCTGCTGCTTGACATGTTGCTGGGGAGAAGACAAGCACCTCCACAGGGGTGTGCTGGGTGTGCAACTCACTGTGCTGCTCTAGGAGCCGGATCCCCTTGCTTGTCCCACAGTGACAAGTGGTTTCTAGAAACATGGCGGAGTGCCAGCCTGCAGAAGTCCTTCCAGGGATTAGGATTACACAGCATGAGAAATGCCAGTGAAGCTTGTCCTTAGACCTATGCCAGCATGAGTGAATAATAATAGCTTTTAAGACATCAGCCCTGTGTTTCCCACTGTATTTAGGCAGAGGTCAGTAGCAAAACTTTGCAGTATGAGCCACAGCAGGATGACGGATTTGTCCTTCAAAATGGTGCCTTTGTCATGGGTAACTGAGTTATGCTGGTTGCTGTCAGTAATGCACACGTGAAAGGGGGATACACATCCAGCAAAAAGCAGACCATAGAGAGCTGTCACAACAAAATATTTGCTAGAGGCCTTAGTTTTTCTTAGTAGTGTGTTGCTAACCGAGGTGTTGTTCTTCTGAAGGTGATTCTTGTGTTGTATTTCCGCCTCTGGATAATGGGAGGATCCATGCCGATGTTTTCAGAGCAGGACAATCCAGCTTCATTCTCGCCGTATGTACTAACGAGGTACAATGCACTAATCAAACAAAAGTTTTAAAAAGTGTAGTCTTGACGTTATTTTTTCCCTGTACTAAAATGTTTTACAGATGGCAAATGAGAAGACTCTGTTGTCTTAACTTAATTACTTCTCCTGATTGCTCTGTCTAGAATAGAAAGCAAACAGCATTATTTGAACCCCAAAGCACGCTTCAGGCCCTGCAGAGTTATATTACAGATGCCTTCTTACTGGAAAATGTGAGCTTCTTTTTACGCAAAGCCCAAATAATGTAGCTTAATGGCCTAAGCATGGGACCAGAAAGCCCAGTGACTGAAGCCTAATCCCAAACCTTGAAATTGACTTCTCTTGAGGTATGGAGTGCAAGCATTCAGTTTCAGATTCAGCTGAAGTTTGTATAAAAAGGGGATGCCTGTTGGTGGAATATCGCTGAAGGTGTAAGGCAGTACCCAGGGGCACAGAGTACTGCACAGACCTGGCTAAGTGTAGGATGGGCTGTCATGGATTAATTAAAAATAATGAACCTGAAATTTGTGTTAACAGATTTTTGATGTTTTATCACTATTATTTAAAAAGATACATAAATTTGGTAAAAATGTGGTGGGTGTTTTTTTCCTTGCCTTGGGACCTGATGTGTACCAGGTAGGCTGGTACCACATCCCTCTGGCTCTGCTGGGCCAGAACAGCAAGGCAGTGACAGTTATGACTCTGCTCTTCCCTCCAGACCTACCCAGACCAGTGCTCTGAGAAAGTGATAGAAAGTCGATTTCCTCTTAAGACAGAGCCATGTGCTTAACTGTTGGCTACTAAACTGGGGAAAGATGCTTTGGAGGCTTCTGGAGGAATTCTCTGATGTCTGAAATGAAAATGGGAACAGTCCTCCTCTGTGTCACTTTCTGGCCTTGCTGGCTCCTCATTCTAACAGTGGAATTGCAGCTGAGACACAGGTTAAGATCAAGCAATCCTTATTCAACATCTGCTGCAAAATCAGACTGGCTCTCATTTGGGAGACCTTTATGATAATGTGACAACAGTTCCTATTACCATCAAGGCTAAAAGTGCTTCCAGAATTGTCTGATTTGGAAAGCTCTGATCTGTTCGCAGCATTCCTGGCAGAGTCATTAATACCAGACACTGTGCGACACAGCATGAAGGATTTGCTGCTGTCCCTTTTTGATATGTTTATACTGAGATGGGGTCATCAGGTCATAAATGATCCTGGCCTGATTCCAATTACATATTCTGTGCTGCAAATGTCTTTTGTGTGTTTGTCTCTCTACATCTCGTAATGACAGGGGAAGGTTTTTTAAACCCAAAAGCTAAGTAATTCTTGGGGTATGAAACAGTGTCTATTTTTACCACTGGCACTGTGAATTTTATTAACAGCTTTACGAAAGATAAGTGAGAGTGCTGCTGGCTGAGGTCCTCCCTGCCCCCAGCAGCAGCCCTGGCTTCGCCTGCAATTCAGTAGCACCTACCTGCTGCAAACCTAATTAAGGAAACCCTTGCTGGTGAAAAACAGTATTATTGTTCTGGAGGGATTCTAAAACCCTGAAGTTATCCCAGCTCTGCCACTTCTGCTGAGCTTGATCTTAATCCTCACCTTAGCCGATTTACCCAGAAGCCTGTATCTTCCATCCAGAAAACTCATCCCTTTGGCAAGCCCGGATGCTAGCGGTTACATGGCTTTTTAATATACAGAGTTAAATTTAGCTGGTCAGTTCCTTCCCTGCTGATCTAGTACCAACCTCCCATGGTTGAAGCTCAAGTAAAGAGTCCTGAAAACAGAAGGTTTGTTGCTGAATCCTGGTCAGGGTCCAGACAGGAAACAGGATTGGAGGCAAGGGTGCAACGCTGGCCCGGAGTCGATCCAAGAGAAAAGGCAAGAGGCAAGAGTAAGGACGAGCGAGAATATGTGTCTGTGGGGATCCATCCCGGAAAAAAGGTACATACAGCACAGGTCCAAGGTCCATCCAAGAGATGGAGCTGAGCTGAAATGGGGCTCCTAAAGCAATGAGCATCAGCTGTGGAACTAGATGAGGCTCATCAGGGCTCTGACAGCATGTTTCCCTGGTTCCCTACCTGCCACTTTCCCTGCCCTGAATTTTGTTGCTGACCTTCTGTAATAGTCCCTGTCCTTACTCTCTGAGCGCTGTAGGATCTAGAAAGGAGCTGGGTCCTGAGCTACTGTTGACCTTAACCCTAGTGTCCTAGAATAAGCCTTCATCTTAAATGTGAGGTACCTGCAGAGGTACCTGCAGAATGTCTATAAATTCTCCTCTGCAGTTAGTGTTTTTCTAAACTCAAACCTTAAGCTGACCACTACCTTGATCTTGCAACCAAACAACCTTGAAAGAGGCCAAACCCAAGCTACCCTGATCCCATTCACTGCCCTAAGCCTGCAGAATCCACCTGCCAGCACATACGCCTTACTTAACAGCACTTTCTTTCCTGATTCCAGACCACCCTAACCCTTCGCTTCAAAATAGTCAGTGACCCACTGACTGCTTCAGAGCTAACTATAGACCTAGTTGTGCTGTGGGCAGCAGTCTTCTTGTTAGACCTGTAGGGTCCACCTAAAAACAAGAATCAGAGAGCTGTTTATTATTGCTGTATCTTGCCCGTCTCGTGAAGCTGTTGGAAGACTGGTTAATGTGGATAATCCTTAGAGTAAGTTTGCGGACAGCTAGTGTGGCAAACTTTTGCCGAATTGGTGACTGGCCAATCCTACAAGGCAGACAGAGACCCGGTGGCTGTCTCTGAACTGACAGCCTGTGATGGTGATGCACATACTGGCCGGAGCTCTTATCTTGGCAATAAGGCTTTTTCTTCCTCACCTCTTGTTTCAGACTTAAACTGTAACTCTCACCTAAGACTTTATCTTACCATAGTCAGAGCTGAAGCTATCACTGCAGAGCTGACATTGTGCCAGTCATCACAAGTGCAGGTCTGGGATGTCAGATGGAGCCAGCAAGGTTGAGTGGCGTTGTCCTGGTTTCCAGGAAGATCTGTTTGTTTGGCCAGCAGGAAGGCTAGGCTGAGGTGCAGGGCTGGTGTTCAGCTTAGGTGTGAGAAAGAGGGAGGCTGAAGAGATGAGATTGTTCTTAAAGCCTGCTATTTCCACAGGATGGAAATGAGTGGTGTTAGCTGAGTAAATTGCTTGAGCTTAGATTTGGAAGTGATACAGCTTGCCAGCCCTGGTGCTAGAGGTGGCATTAAGTCAGAGTCTTGGGCATCAAGGCTCAAAGATGTGCATTATAGAACCATAGAATGGTTTGGATTGGAAGAGACTTTAAAGATCATCTAATTCCAACATCCTGCCATGGCCAGGGACACCTCCAACCAGATCAGGTTGCTCAGGGCCGCATCCAATCTGGCCTCGAACACTTCCAGGGAGGGGGCATCCACAATGTTCCTGGGCAACCTGTGCCAGTGTCTCACCACCCTCATCATGAAGAATTTCTTCCTAATCTAATTTTTCCCTCTTCCAGTTTAAAGCCATTCCTCCTCATCGTATCACTACACACCCTTGTAAAAAGTCCCTCCCCAGCTTTCCTGTAGCCTCCTTCAGGTACTGGAAGGCTGTTATGAGGTCTTCCCAGAGCCTTCTCTTCTCCAGGCTGAACAAGCCCAACTCTCTCCACCTGTCCTCATAGCAGAGGTGCTCTGTCCCTCTGGTAATCTTTGTAGCCCTCCTCTGGACCCATTCCAACATTTCCATATCATTCCTTATTTTGGAGATTCCAGAACTGGACACAATACTCAAGGTGGGGTCTCATGAGAACAGAGTAGAGGGAGAAAATCACCTCCCTTGACCTGGAACTCTTCTTTTGATGCAGCGCAGCACACGGTTGGCCTTCTGGGCTGCGAGTGCACATTGCTGGCTCATGTCGAGCTTCTCATCAATCAGCACCCCAAGTCCTTCTCCGCAGGGCTGCTCTCAGTTGCATCGTCCCGCATCCTGTATTGAAACCGCAGATTGACCTGACTCAGGTGTAAGAACTTGCACTTGACCTTGTTGAACCTCATGATGTTCACACAAGCCCACTTCTCCAGGTTGTCAAGGTCCCTGTGGATGACAACCCATCTCTCTGACATGGCAACTGCCCCCCTCAGCTTGATGTCATCTGCAGACTTTCTGAGGGTGCGCTCAATCTCACTGCCTGTATTATTGATATTAAATGGCACTGGTACCAGTATGGACCCCTGAGGGACACCGCTTGTCACTGATCTCCATTTGGACATCGAGCTGTTGACCACTACTCTCTGGCTGCAAACATCCAACCAATTCCTTATCCACTGAAAGTCCACCACTCAAATCTAATTTCGAGAGAAAGATGTTGTGGGGGGCTGTGTCAAAGGCTTTACGGAAGTTCAGATAGATTACATGCTTTGCTTTTCCCGTGTCCACTGATCCATCATAGAAAGCCACTCAGTCGATCAGGCAGAACTTGCCCTGGAGAAGCCATGTTGACTGCCTCGAATCATCTCCCTGCCTTTCATGTGCTTTAGCATAGCTTCTAGGAGGATCTGTTCCATGATCTTCTCAGACACAGAGGTGAGGCTGACAGGTCTGCAGTTCCCAGGGTCTTCCTTTGTACCCTTTTTAAAAGTGGGCACAATGTTTTCCTTCTTCCAGTCACCAGGGACTTCCCCTGGCTGCCATGACTTTTCAGATATTGTGGTGCTGGTGTGTGTGGTTGCTTGCTCAATTGGTGGATGGCCAGTCACACAAGAGAGTTTGTGGTTATGGCCCAGCCTCAGAGAAGCTGCTAAGCAGCATGTGTTTTTCAGCTGTGTACCTCCACATCAGCAACATATAAAGACTTGTGCAAGAAGCTTTTAATGACTTTTTTGAAGGCAGTAATTAGGTTACAGCACTGAATTTAAAGCCAGGATGTTATTTGCAATTTGGGTTGAGTTGGGAGGAAGGGAATGGAAGAGTTACATATGGTGTAAAGACCAGAAGGGAGAAGCCCCATGAAACTAAAAGAAACGCCAGGTGAGTGGTGATCCTGAGGTGCTTACTAATACCTTAACTGTGGCTGAAGCAAGGACTAATGTTCAGGTGGTGGGCAAGTTGTTCTGTAACTCTCTGAAGGTCACAAAGGGAACAAATGGGAGTTTCTGTTTGTAAACAGTCATCTTTATTTGCACTGAGCTGGAAGTGTGATTATTATGCATGTCTCGCCAGGGTAAATGTTATGGTTTTCAATAGATTGGAAAGTTCTTGGAAGACTGGGCCAACTCTGTGGAGCTAGGAGGAAGGCTGATGACAACAAGTGGAATAAAAAATAAAAATAATAGTTTGAAAATGTGTAGCAGTCTTTATGCATTCTGGCCCGCATCAGGAATAGTGTGGCGAGCAGGATCAGAGAAGTTATCGTCCCCCTGTACTCGGCACTGGTCAGGCCGCACCTTGAATACTGTGTGCAGTTCTGGGCCCCTCAGTTTGGGAAAGATGTCAGGATGCTGGAGTGTGTCCAGAGAAGGGCAATGAAGATGGTGAAGGGGCTGGAGCACAAGCCCTACGAGAAGCGACTGAGGGAGCTGGGGCTGTTTAGTCTGAAGAAGAGGAGGCTCAAGGGAGACCTCATTGCTCTCTACAACTACCTAAAAGGAGGTTGTAGTCAGGCAGGGGTTGGTCTCTTCTCTCAGGTGACCAGTGACAGAACTAGAGGGCATGGACTCAAGCTTCGTCAGAGAAAGTTTAGACTTGATGTTAGGAAAAAGTTCTTCACAGAAAGTGTGATTGGCCATTGGAATGCGCTGCCCAGGGAGGTGGTGGAGTCGCTGACCCTGGAGGTGTTTAAGGGGAGACTGGATGAGGCACTGAGTGTCATGGTTTAAATGATGGGTTGGTGTTGTGTTGGGTTATAGGTTGGACCTGATGAGCTCAGAGGTCCTTTCCAAACTTGCGATACTATGATACCATGTGATACTGTGATGATAGACAAGTTGAGAACTTGTCTGATATAAGATGAATGCAAAGGAATGTTGTTAACTCTTGCAAGGTTTCTGTGTCAGCTCATGAGCTTATTCATGAGTTTATTCAGTGGCTGGCAAGGGTTATTGGAGTATGACGAAGATTACGGTTCAGTGTAAAGGTGTAACAGAGTAATGAGTCCTTATGATGCTTATAGTGTAAATTAGGTGACAGACAATGTGACAAAAGTCTGTGCACCCACGATTGCATGAAGGAAGAAAGCATATAAATATTAAGGTGTATCCAACATAGAAGAAACAGGTTCCAAACAAGCCAAGGAGGTGGCTTGCAACAGGTAATTGAGCTGGGTAGCTCCTTGCTACAGGATGCTGTGGGTGTGCTGAGAGTTTATGCAGGCTCATAATGAGATTTTCCAAGCTGAAAAAAGAAATGTAGGCTATTAAATATGCAGAAACTACATCCAATTCAGGGACATCATGTTAGCTAGAAGCTGGAGAAAAAGTATCGTATTCTTATCCTGTTCTTATGTGCTTTGCTTGGCATTAATATTTGGTCACTGCTGGAGAGTGTCCGGACAGATGATTGGTGTGGCCAAGTTTAGCCTAGAATATTACTGTTATGTTCTGTGTAAACCTATCTCCAATCTTGGGCAACACAAACGTTTACACTGAAGTAGACAGAGAATTGATTTATTTAGCCATTGGAAGATGACACATGCTGAAATAGTGACAGTTTTTCAGTTTTCAAAAAAAGATAATCGTCTCTTCAGTATGTTCACTGAATTACTCTCCTTAACATTACAAGTGAATGGGGATGCAAATAAATGCTTTGGAAGTCAGAATATGAATACTGCAGTCCCTGCAATATACTGGGTTTTCCAGTATTCCCAGATTCCCTTAAAAATTACAGTGAGATAAATGAAAGGCACGTTTCCATATCCTTCAGTGTGTTGCTTGGCAAGGGTGATCTGAGAAGATGAAATCTATCCATCACTCTCTTCTCAGAGGAGGAAGAAATAAAGGTGTTGGGAATCCTGCTATAGTAAGTGCTGCCATGAGAACCTGTCCATGCAGGTTGTTGTATGCTGCTGCAGAAAGGATGTACCTTCTCCAGTGACCTACCTTAAAAACCACAGTCATTGTGACTTGCCATCCCCAAATTTGCTATGGGTAAGCTGTCGCAATAGGAAAAACAATCCCAAACATCTGTTACAACATTCTTGCTTCTATTAGATGAAAGCTGAGGGAGAATGCAATTAGAAAGGTTTTGAGAGCTACCCAGCTTTAGGTAAACAATGTACTGAAGTGCAGCTCAAGTGTTAGCAGGGCATTGAACAGTGGGCTGTTATGCTTCAGATATTTTGCACAATGCTTCTTTATTCTGCCGTTCTTGAGGGGAAAGAAGTAGGAAGCCTCTCAATAAACAGACTGTATTACTAACACCATAGTGAGACAAGGGAAAAGTCCATTGTACGGCATGTCTTAAGGTGTGTGAAACATTAAATCCTACCAGTAATGTCAAACTTAGAAAATGGGTTTTTTTAAACTATATGTAGAGAAGTCAAGTTATAAACTGGAAGGTGGGAGATTTATATTAGACATTAAGAAGAATTTCTTCACAATGAGGGCAGTGAGACACTGGCACAGGTTGCCCAGGGAAGCTGTGGATGCCCCCTCCCTGGAAGTGTTCAAGGTCAGGTTGCATGGGGCCTTGAGCAGCTTGGTCTGGTGGGGCTGAAACTGGATGAGCATTACGGTCCCTTCCAACCCAAACCATTCTATGATTCTATGTTAATTTCTCCTGGCATTTTTCTTGTGATGTCCCTTGGCTGATCACTCTGGGCATGAAGCAGGCTTATTTGTGTAGTAGCATGAAATAGTTTATGCATTGCTACTAAGACTGCCTTGAGATAACATTGTCCTATGTTTGAACTGCTCTCTCTTTAAGCTGGCTTACTGTATTTCTTTGCTGTTTCAATCATGTAAATGAGAATTCAGTGCTGCAGAAAGTTGAAGAAATGCTTATACGTAAAAACTGGCACATACTCCTTTTCCTAGAGATTTGTGACTGTTTTCTGAGCAATGCATTTAATCATTCCAGTTGTAACTTCAAAGGGAATGAACTACTGAGAGGCACACAGCAAACCCATGCTGGAAAAGTATGTCCCTGTGCCGGTCTGTTCTGCCAGGGCAATAGAAGTTAAGTGTGGCAACTACTCTGATATGGGATTTTCACTGACATTAGGCTAGGAACTGACATTGAAATGGACCCCTGTGATATATCAGTTCTCAATTAGCAGGCTTGCTTGTGCTTCCTAAGTGGGAAAGTTCTGCCTGCTTTGTCATGGCTTTTTATTGTGTGTCCAAAGGTGCTTGACTTCAGCTTACATGTAATCTCTGCAGGCATCAGGGCTCACTTCTAAATGAAAGGAAGAACAGTGTTGGTAAGAACTGCTGTCATGCCCATCCAGGAGCCAGACAGTCCATCCTTACATTAAGTGTAAAATATATACTTTGTTTCAAGGGGGCTGCAGGTTGAGGGGAAGCCTATCTGGAATATGATGCTACATAGGAAGGGCCATCCTATATGTCTCAGGTTCCCTCAGGGAACATGATTTCCTAGATCCATGTAAAAGATTTCAGTATCTCTCTTGGTTAAGTTTTCTTGGTTTAATGAACAAATCCAGGTAGGTAGTACTGCTCTGGAAATCAGCTTGATAGGCATTTTTCATAGGTCATGGTTCTTGCTGCAAACACTGGTTATGCAGCAAGTTTTTCTGCCTAAAGCCTGCATACGAAGTGGAAAAGTTGCAGCCAAAGCAGAGACCATTGTCTCCTATAGGCAGTGTGTTTTGCTTTTCAAAAGACTTCCATGCAGGAGGGCTAGATCACAGCCAGCCTCTGAGGCAAAGCAGCATTCCTGGGACATCCCTTTGGCTTCTGCTGGCATAGGGTAGGTAACACTCCAGGGTGCAATGGACTGTTGCCAGAAATGTTATCGCAATGGATTTCTGAGCTCTGGTTTTAATTTCCTGAGGATCAGTCACCAGTATCTGAGCGGCTGTCCAGAGGGCCCTCCATTCCCTGCCACCTCAGTGAGCCTCTTCTGAAGCAATTGCCCACCAGTGGCTGGAGGGGTTCAGCTGGATGACTTCTGGAGCGAGCTGCTGTTCATGGTGAGCTGAGGGTCACGTTTGATCACAGGGCATGCTCTGAACCACAGCAGGTGGAGGTTTGCATAGGGAAAACCATATGAGATCAATCCCAGGTTTTGCAGCACTGAGACTCCGAGAGTAAGCTTGGGTTTCACTGGAAATTCACAGACGCTCTGAAAGTCTTTACTCTTGAAGAATTTGATATTTTTCAGATTCTTAACCACAGAGTTGAAACGACTGAGAACGTGCTATTCCACAGATCAAAGCTCTTCAGGCTGTGAAGCTACAGAGGACAACATGATCTGCCTTTCCCACTGTGCCCCTAGTGCACACAAACCCACCTTCCAGTCAGTTACCTTGCTATTTATCAAGCTGCAGCTGCCTGTTTTTCCCTATCTTTGTATTTCCTACTCCTGTCCTCTACTGACTGGCGGCTCTTTCCCGCTACATGCAAAACTTTTGATGAAAGGGAATATGCAAGCACTTTTTCCAGCTACAGTTATTTTCTGTCTAGCTAGTACTTGCATTTGGGTGTTAAATTGGAATTAGTCTGCCTGTTGCTTATTTGTATAGTCTCGCTCCACCATCACTGAATGTGCTTCATAGACAGAGTGATTTTTCTTCTAAGGATATGAAAAGAAAATGTTTACGCTGACAATATACAGAGCAGGAAAATAAACTCATGTGGGAAGGTATGACTGGACTGGCAGTTCCCCAGGAGAAGTGTAAATACTTAGGATTTTAAGACAATATCCTTAAATACCACCACCTGGTTATAATTGCAGGCACATGTGTCCTAGGAGAACTTTATTGTGAAGCATCTCATCAAACACACTTGGGTTTAGGGCTTTGTAAGTGGGTGAAGAGAGCCTTGAGCTGAAATCAGTCCAGCTGTTAATGCAAGTGAGAAGCTCTTTTCCCTAATAAAGCAACTCTTCTCACCCTTACAGTGAACTGAAACTTCCCCGAACCCCTGGCAGTGTGGAAGTTGCCTTCTGTGAAGAGCTTAAAAAAAGGTCTGTGACTTCTGAAAGGGCAATGACTATCTTCCTGCTTCTGTTTCCGATCCTTCCCCTTCTTCTTACACCCCCCTTCTTTTCCCAAGTACCTGTTAAGTACACTGTTATCACCTGTTTTCTAGACAGATCTGTTTTATTTCCAATCAGAAGAATATTTTGCCTTTGCCTTGCTAAAAGGAAAATCTTTCACTTGCAGTTCATACCCACTGTGTCTTTGGGGGTGAGGTTGTCTGTCAGGAATAGGACTGGTAGTCCCAAAACTGGGTGGATGGTAGGTTGCACCACTTTATGCAGCTGGAAAGAATAGGGTCATCGACTCCCACTTTTCCATGCAGCTTCAGTGGGGCATGGTCTGAGTTTGTGATCACTCATGTAGCATGATTTTAGAAAGCTGGGGGAGCTGGGGAAAAAAAACCTTAAATAGCTCATAAATTTCTAAAAATCTTGTATGATTTTTTAGCTAGTCTCACAATTTTCATGGGCTCTGATTGCTTGGGTTTGACAGAGCTGAGATTAGGGCTTTTCCAAGATCATTAGTCTGTGTTACTGCAAAGGGTAACAGGCAATCCCTCAAGTATTTTTCTGTCATATTGTTTATGACTTTCAGTAGCACCCTTTACTTTCATTTTTGCAGCAGAAGCAATCAATTCAGATAGTTGTTTTCTGCAACAGGTTCTAGACATGAGTCATCCTCTCTTTATCTCAAACACAGCATGCGACAGTACATTTAAACTAAAAAAATTTAAACTAAAAGATTTAAAACTAAACAAGCTGGATTGCCATGACAACACCTGCTACCTACAGGAGGAGCTGTGCTTTTCTGAATGTGCCAGAGATACTGGAAAGTGAAAAGAAGTGCTTGGTACCCAATGAAGCTTGGATATCTATGTTCAATTTGCAAATTGAAAAAAAAAAAATGCCTCTGCTCTAATGCAAATGCTGTTAGCCAGCCTGGGGGAAAATGGATTGCCAATTAAGAGGCAGATTCTTCCAATCATTTTACCAGTAATACTCTGTCTTGCCTGGGATTAACTGATACAGAGGGAAATGTTACAGGCAGGGATCTTTCTCCCTTGGAATTCCAGCAGACATGAGCAGCAATGCAGAGAAGATGATTAATTTAAAATGTAATTCACTTAGTCAACTAATTAAAAGAAAATACTTTTATTGCCATTTGCAGGTAGGCTGCTGAAATGTAATTAGCTCCTGCAATGATTCTGTGAATCTTCAAGGCTTTCAAAAATTTGCAAATTATTTCCTTGAGGTGTCAAGTTTGGTGAGAGAGTGTTCTTCCAAAGTTTGTCCTGCATTTAGCTTTCTCCCTAGTTAGTCTTGTGGTATGAGGGCCACATGGATGTAGAGAAATATCACGTGCTTCTGAGAGCCATAAGTAAAAAAACAGCACTGGATTGTCAGTAACTGTTATTAGCATCCTGTTGTTTTTCTGTTCTTAGTACCTTATTTTATATAGCTATTCCTTGCTTTCAAGGGCATGTTACCAATGCTGAAAGCATATCCAAACTTTTGCCTGGATCGGAGCTCGCTCAAAGCTTTCTTGAAGTTTACAAACACCTCCGAAAATCAGGCAGTGCCCTCCTGGATTTTGCTTCCGTGCCTGTTGTTGGCACATGCACGTTCAGTGAAGGTGTTCAGGCTTGGCAATGAGAGATGTGGCCAAGAGTTTTCCAGTAGGATGTCTGGAGACGTGAACTAGTCACCATACATAGGTGGTAATGACTGTCACGGGCTTTAAAATGGTTCACTAGTCTTGGCAGAGCATATTTAAGACAATAATTATTGCCATAATGGAACAGAGCAATTGTCCATCTCCTCTGGAACTTGCCTCTGGCATAGAGTGGTGCACGTGGCTCCCAAGGAAGATGGAAATCCCACAAATACATGGAGAGAGAGACTTGTTTACAAAGCTCTCTCAATCAGCACGTGTTCTGGAGCATTGGTTCTCATCTTTAACAGCAGTTTGTTATAACTTTCCAGCAGCAGTGCATTAATACACACTAATCTGGCTACCCTGAATTCCTCTTAAAATTTATTAAACTGACTCCATTTGTTATGGCAGCAAACTATGTTTATTTACTCTGTGCTGTATAACGATTTATTGGCTCCTGCCTTATCAGTGGAGATGCAGAGAAACAACTAATCTGTCTTTAACTGCAATGCTGCAGTTTGCAAAGATCCCGGATGTTGTCTTGTTCCTTCCTATCCAGCAGCCCAATCTGATGAAGCAGGGGAGGGCTTCTGGTGTGCATTGTGGTTTGCATACGAACTTCAATGAATATTGTGATACTTAGTGAAAACGGTAATATGCCAAGGCATAAAAGGCTACTCCCTCTGAAAACTGGGCTCTCCTTAGGCATCGAGTGCAAAACTAACTCAGTGCTTCTGAAGATCGTGTCTGCTATGTGCACTGGTAACAATATTGTGTGCCATGACATTATTCAGATTGACATAAATGGACATACTTTTTCTTTTAAAAGTAAATCTAGAAATGGATCTCAGTTTGGCTTTTAAGTATGAGCAAGTAACTGTAAGCAAATGCTGCCAATCTTTTCTGAGCTGATGTATTGAGGCCGATACAGAAGTCTATTTTGTCTTGTGGCTGAGCAGAGGTGGGGCCAGGCCACATGTAACATCACGAGGAAGCTCCTTGGCATGATGAAGCTTCACCAGATTTTGTGTTGCTGTGTTTCTCTCTAACGTGGGCCAGAAAAGATTGGCTTGGTGACTAGAAAAGACATATTTCTTTCTTTAGAAATAGCGAACAATTAAAATTGTAAGAAGTGTTTGAGTAAAATTAGATTGGTTTTGAGAGATGCTTTCTTAAATAGAAACTGACTTTTTGATTGTTTCCTCTGTTAAGAGAGAGGACAGATTTTTCTTTCACTTTCCCCCTTGTTTACTACCTTAGTGTGAGAACGGGAGAAAAATGGGGAGGTGGAAGAGAAATGTACCAAATGGCTGAAAGCCTTACAAACGTGGTAATATTCTGTTTTCTATCAGATTAGGAGCTTAAAAAGATCTACGGGTATACAAGAATATGCCTTTTCCACAATAATATTTCCACTTGAAATATTATTCCAGCTATGTAAGCCTTCCTGCCTTTGGGTTGCTGAGCTGCTGGAGACGTATGTTTTTGAGATGAGAAAGGAAACTGATATCCTAACTGTGGTTATTTTAAAATAATGTTTTCGCAAAAATTTAGGCCTGTTTCATCCCTTTGTCTTGGCCAAACACCCATCTGAGAATTTCCATCCTGCCTGCGTGGAGTCACTGCGTTCAGTCTTACCTGTTCTGCCACAAATACAATATAACGTTGCAAGTGCTGTTGTAAGCGGCTGTATTTTGACTCCAAAGAGGTGAACTTATATGTGGCAAGTGGAAAAATCCTCTGTTTACATGACTTTACATCTCTCGAACATCCTTTGTTATCGTTTTAATAAACCTGCTAAGGTACCATAGCAACTGGGTGTGATAACAAAGAGCCAAAGCAGGCTCAGATGGAAAAAATCCTATGCAGGATAGAATATAATTTCATTTCATTTTGAGCACTTGCCGTCTTTGTTGATTTTCCCATTTGTGATCAAGAAAGGGTTTGTCTTTTCTTACAGAGTTGCAATTTTGCTTGGTTGACTTCACAATTGCTGAAATAATCTCCAGCTTCTTGTATACAAAACTGTTTGACCTTTTGTAAATGTCGCTTGAGGGGGATGCGCTTTTGGTCAAATAGGTACCAAGCAGCAGAAGACTGGAAGGAAGAGGGGATGATGGTTTGGTTTTCTTTTTTCTTGTTTCCTTTAGACCAATTACACCCGTGCTGTTCTTGTTCAGTCTTCTGAAAGCCCTGCATACTTCCCAGAGGGCAGCATTGTTCCCCACTTCCATTCCCTACTAATCTCCTCTCTGTTGAGATTACCAATTAATGAAGATTACTACAATTTAAAAGGCTCCCTACTTCTCCTTCAGTTCTGGGGCTGTCTCATGCAAGCTGTCCCCAGCCCTAATAAGCTGCAATGGGATCAGTAGAGAATCACCCTGTACCTCCTTTCTTCTATATTTTCTCTCTATGCCTGGATAGAAGGAGAGAAGACAAAGAGGTCTGAATTTAACTCCTCAATATTCTGCACATAGGAGAAATCCTAACTTGTAAGTTAAACTGAGCTAGAGGGATATTTTGTATTGCAGGAGGGATGCGGTGAGCTGTGAAACAGTTCAATATATGTGTGTGCCTGCTTAGTTGTTATTCATTTATTGTTGAAGCTGGTAGAAAGTCACTTCAAAAATCTAGGATTTGAATGAGAGATGAAGATTTTTTAGGTTTTCAAATCTGGTGCATAGATTTCTTTAAAAGGCCTGTGGAATTGCTTCACCTATGTTAGCATCTCCTTATTGGTGGAGATAATGGTATTGCCTCTGAGTGCAGAGCTGATATTTTTTTCCTCCTCCCATCTAATAAGTGGTAATTGCCAAAGGAAAATGTTTCATGAGTTAGTAATCATTCCATGTATTAAGTTACCTGTTTTCTTTTGCAGGTTTCTAACTTATTCCTATCTTCTGGCCTTCAATGCATGGCTTCTGCTGGCACCAATCACCCTGTGCTACGACTGGCAGGTCGGCAGCATCCCTTTGATCGAGTCCATCTGGGATGCAAGGAACTTAGCCACAGTGTTCCTGGTGCTGGTGATGACGTTACTCAGCCTACACTGCATAGCTGCATTCAAGGTAACTCTGAAAGACACACGATACAATGTTTTGTTTAAAATCTTTTGTTTCCTAATCTTCAGACAAAATGGTCAGTAAGCACAAACTTTCCTCTCAATTACATTGGATTGAGGTGAAGAAAACATACCACTGCACAACTAATGCAGGGAAGCTTAACAGATGAAAATGTCCCTCTAGTTGAATGTCTAGTCTCTAATTGGTCTGATTTGAGGGCAAAACTTGGCCTGGAGTTCTGCCTTCAATTAGTGTTAATGATCCAAACCCCAGTGAAGTTGTTAAGTGTCTCTGCCTCCCCCATAGTTGTTAGGCTCTTTGCCACTGTTTCAAACAGGACTGGCAACTATCATCTGCAGTGCCATTTAAAAATGAAATAAATTATTGTATTCATACCTTTGCTATGCTTCTAAGACCTAAATGTTGAATACGGAAGATTTCCAGTCAACAAAGTAAGGGAATGCAGGAAATTTGAAATGCTCTGGAAATCGTTATTTAGTGTAAATAATATAGTGGTAAGCCAAGCTTCATAATTCAGCATTTCAGATCCACCACAAATCATTGCAGACATGAAAGTGTGGCTGCACTAGAATTATTGGAGCTCAGATGAGCACTCACATTGAAGGGATGCCCTTGTGGATCATAAGGAATTACAGGCTATTCCTTCTGCAATTCTGTTGTTAAAGCTTCCTTAGAAAAGATGTTAGTTATATTTTTTTAAATAGTACAGAAGTTTCTCTTCCTTAAACATATATCTTACTCAAAAATATAGTAGAGGAGTAACAAGTTTTTAATACCTAATGTAATGTGCGGGTCATTTACATGCTCCAGTCTACCCTGGCAGTCTTCCCTGTACTCCTGATAAGGAGATGGAAAATGAATCAAACAGTTTGAGAGACTGCAGAGGCATTAATTTAGATTATACATTGACAGATACTGTATAGAAAATATGGGAAAATACCCTATTAGGTATTCACTAGTTCTACCTGCAGGTTATACATCATCTTGTATTCCTTCTGCTTTCATTACTCACTGCTAGATATATTCAGAAGTGTTCGCATTAGACCTAATCCTGTTCCCAGGGAAGTAAATGATAAAATTCTCATTAGCCCAGTGCTGAACACTTCTGTTCTTTGAAGTTTTGATTGGTTTTTAGTTCTTTCCTGTTGTCAGAATTGGTACTGTGTGTTGTTGGTTTGCTGGGGAAAAAAACCTTTCAGGATTATCCAAAGACAACTAGTGTTATTTTATTTTGGATAAAACAATCCAGAAGGATTCCTTTGTGTAATTGAATTGAGAGTCTCTTCTATCAAACTGCAAACCAAAATATTTCAAAACACTTTGTGCATTAAATATCTAGATTTTACCACATTCATATCCCTTCTGTTTGTTTTTTTCTTAAAGGCAAAACAAGTCAGTCTGGGTTTAGGAATACCACTGTTTGATTTGAGACTACAGCTTCTAATTTTTTGTGAGAATAAGTTCACTGCTTTATTCTTAACTGCTGTTAATGTTGCATTAAGCAACATGAATTTCACTCTTCAGGCATTTACTTATAGGTTGCTTTGAAATTCATCTTGTAGTTTCCCTTGTGTTTATACTTGAAAACTCCAGACACTTAACAGATTGGATCCTAAGTGATCTTCTTTTGTGTAAAGAAGTAAAGCCAGAACCATCATTCATTCCTGGCAAAGTGTTCTAATCAGTCTCACCTCACCAGCCTCTCATCAAACTCGCTGTGAGCATGAAACTGGTATTGGTTCCATTGGGGGTCGACTTCACATGCTTCCCCCAGACCTAGGTATTAGGTAGCTGAAATGTTCTGCTTTTCAGGAAATTCTGAATTTCTGAGGGGATATTCTATTTTATTTTTTAACGACTCATAATAAGTCAGTTGTGATACTGCTGTTAAGTGGTATGAGAATGATTGTGTGCCAAATGCTAAGAATTATTGAGGAAATCAAACAGTAGGAAGAGACACATTTCCTGAAAATAAATCATCCTGTTTGGCTTTGGATACTCTCAGGAACATCTTCTACAGCAAGGAGAGGGAAGCTGAGGACACACAAACTGCAGGCACAATTCATTATATTAGACTCTTAAGAAAGGTTCTTTTCAAATGCAACAGCAGTGGTCTTTCATACAACATTACTCCCCACAAGAAGGACCATCCTTCAGCCAAGCCCCAGACAGGCTACTTTTCATGGTTTTGCAGCTTGTAGGCAGCATGAAACGCATCAGTTGATTTACTGATTTTTCACATTTCATGAGGTATAAGACGTTCTGCTTCCTTTTTGAAGCAAATTTGTATGAGTGTTGTAGCAGCCATTTTCTCTTTGTTTTCATTGCGAAGTCTAACCTGGAAGCAATAGCTTGCAATTTTCTAAGAAATGGTTTTAGAGTGAACCAGTAGGTAGTTTGTGTGCCTTTCCTTTGAGTATGTAGGCATGCAGGGGTAAGAGGACAAAACACCGTATTCATTCTCATTAGGACTAAACACTTTCTCCTTTCATGGAGAATGGAAATTCTAGAAATGATTTTGGCAGAACTGAAGACATTTGTGCAGTGAACACTGAACTGATTTTCTGTGGCAGGAGGCAATGCCTGTGCATTCACAAACTAAGCTCACAAGAGACTCTCAGAATATATTACATAGATTGTAATTAGAGAATACATGTATTGGATTTCTGCCTTTGTTGCCATTGAATTTTAAACAGGGCTAATTTGTTGTTGACGTTGGTGATTAGGGTAATAACCCTGTTGGCATGTATGTGTTGTGCTGATAAAGGACATCTAAGACATGAAGTTTTCTTGTTCCATTTCATTTTGTGAATGTTGTTATATCTCATAACGAGAAGAAACAGTGAAAGATTTCTACCCATAAGTGTTTTGCTTGCAACATGTCTTTTACTAGATGGAGGTTTTTGTGCTGAAAACTGCAGAAACAGTGAAAGCAGCTCTCCAGGGTTTTTTTTGTTTGGAGAAAGAAGCCTCCTTTCTTGTCCTCCTCATGCGCTTTCATTGTTGTCCTCCTTACATAATGAGGACATCACTTGAAAATTGCCTATTAATTCCTTGTATATAACTTTCATTTTCTGGGTAATTTTGTTTCTGTAGTGCAAATTCCTCTTGCTTATCGGCCAAAGTGCTCCCTGTGTTCACCTCCCCAAGAAGGATGTGCTGCCCTGCACAGCCACACTTGTCCCTTGCTGCAGCCACCCCTATCACATGTGACAATTAAAGCCTGTCTTCAGGAGGCCTGATGGGACTAAAGAAAAGGCCTGCTCCTTAGCACATATCCCACTGGGAGTAGAGCACCTTGTTGCCATCTCTGGCCAAGACTTTTTCATAGTGACTAATGTGGCAAAATTGCAGTCCATGGTTAAACAGATCTTTCAGACCTTTCAGGTCTTGATTTTTCACTGTGCAGATGCCCAGCATGTTCTGCAAATCGGCCTCTCTTGAGCTCTTTTAGCCAATGTGCCAGGATTCAGTGGAAGGATTCAAAATTCTTAGATTCTGCTCAGTTCTTTGCAGTGAACTTCATCACCCAGTCTGTCTGGGCTTTGATTAGCGTGACAAAGGCTGGGGATGCTATTGCAAACACCTGCATCCCAGAGAAATAATCGTAGTTGGGAAACAAAGGATGAGATTTGTTTATTGTCCATTTTCAAATATAGTGTCAGCTGGGAGGAATGGACCTGATCTGCTTTGGGACTAGGTAGATTACGAAGGTATCAGTGAAATGGATGAAGCACTCTTTTTGGTTGCCAAGCATATCAGCTACAAGGCCAGAGAAATAATATGCCTGATGCTCCAAATGTCCACTAACGTACCCAAGGGCCCATAGCATGGCCCTTCTGTGCTGGAAGAAAAGGTGAGCACCTGGTGACCTGGAGAGAATACAACAATTCTGGGCTATCATCAGGATGACAATAATTTCTTTGACATGTTGTAGTAATTTGATAAGCATCAAAGGAAAACCCTTCAGGTGTTTGGAACACAATTCTATATGGCGTTTTTAGGTCGCTGCTTAATTAGCAGTGTGATTAAAATACCACTGCTGTCCTGTAGTTGTAGCTGTGAATGTATGTGCAGAGCCATATAATGGATCAGATTCCACTTTCTATATGGTACCTGATATGTGGTGGGCTGATAGTGGGGAAATCTCAGTGTGTGTGATGGAGTAATTCAGAGCAAAGTGATCTGGAAAAGTAATTTGAAACAGTAGTTTTTGTACCTGACCATTCTGTGGGAATTTATTGTGCCTCATACAGCTTGGCTCTCATCTTGCATTTGCACTCATGACCAGTGCTATGGAGAAAACCTTATGGTGGTTCACAGCACCTTCTGCTTGTTCAGCAGGAACACATAATGATGGTGCAACAGTTTTCTTTTATCTGAAGACGGACAGTTGCTTATGTTTCACATCAATTAAAAAAATAAATCTCTAGTGTCCTCTAGGATACATCATTTTAAAGAACATGCTTTGCTGCTGTGTGTAATATGGTTACATATGGCACAGGAAGCTGTGATAGTTTTCAGGTTGTATTCATTGCATGAAACTGAGATGTGTATTGTTATTCTGTTCTTTCTTATGCTACAGGTGATTGATAGTTTTTTACTTCAGGTCGTAAAGTAATGCTACCTCTTTATAGTTCTCTGCATAGTGCTTCTTAGCCAAGACAAGGCATTTTGTACCAAATTAGTATGACTGTAATTGTGCTGTAATTGGCATCATATTGCTATTTATTTGTTGCTCTATATGTGTGAATATCACCCAAGCATGTTCCTCAGTCACTCACAGACCATATTGCTTAGCTGATGATGTTTAATACCATCAAGGAGAGGAACACATTTTTGTCCCCTCTTTGTGTGCATGTTTCTATTATTTTTGCTAGCACTCATTATGTGTATTCTCTCTTGCTATTTACTTTACCCTGCACTCCTGAGACCTTTGCCTCCTTTCCCAGGTTTGGCATTTCTTTAATAAATCACAGCTTATGGACCTTTCTGGGGAACAGTTGCCTTTTATACTATTCTACAGTTGTACTAGCACAGTTAGAAAGTATGCCTAGCAAAATTCATATGCCACAACACTTTCAGAACAATACCTGCGTCAAAGGCACGACAAGGTGAATAAGGCTATTTATCGTTGGAGTCTATCTTATGAGCTGGAAACCACAGTCATTTTCATAAAAGGTCCATTTAAAATAAATCCTGCTTTCATTTTCCTGAGGGCCCACTTGAATTCCTTCCACATAGAGAGAAGGTCAGGACTGATGTTCTTAATCCTTAGCAGCAAGGTTTTTCTGTGCTGCTTCTGTTGTTAATGTTTGCTGCAGGGAGAGAGTAATAAGCCAGAAAGACTGTTTATTCAAAGCTGGAGGAAGGCGGGGAGCCCCTTGCGGGCGCCCTGCGTGCCTCACTGACCATGTTTCTGCACTGTTGAGTGCCATAAGTGGATCAGCTCTGAGTCCCTGGTGGGGTGGAAGAGACGCGAAAGCCTTCCCAAGGTGCTTGCTATTCCAGCCAACAAACAAGCAAAAGGAGAAACCTTTGTTTCTGTCTGTATGCAATTGCACTTCTGAATTAAATAAGCAAGGACAAGAGCTATCAAAATACTTTTTGCATCATTTTTTTTCTTGGTAGATGTTTGAAATCGAGGTTTGGAGTGTGGTGCTCTCAGTAAATACAATCATAGCTGAAGTAGTTCTGTTTGGCTCACCACGAAGATATTCGGTGTCTCACTAAACAGGCTCTTAACTCCTGCAGGAGCCGGTCAGCGTAGGTAGGGCAGTTTACATAGGATTAAGTAGTTCTGCCATTTTCAGCATATTAACACTGAATTACTGTATTTTCAAAGATGCTCTTTTTGTTTGCTACCATTTTCTTCTTCTGATTTGAGTCAATATTTCAAGACCCATCAAACTGAAAGGTTTTGTAGTGGCACAATAGTAGGATGAGAAAGAGAGGATAGATGGAATGAGGACCAAAAAATTTACAGCTGAGGGAGATGATGATGGTCATTGTTCCTAGCTGGTCTGAGTTAAACATGAGGGTGCAAAACTATTGCATGATTTTTATCAGGATCCTCTTGTTCAGTGTTACCTCTTAAGAGCAAACTCACCATGAACAGAGTTACTTTAACAAAGTTTGCACTGGCGTGTACCATTAGCAATGTGCATACGCTCTACTTTTACCTCCCCCCTCAACATATAGTGAAGCAGACTGCTGTGGCAGAATGAAAGGGAAGATGGAAAAAGAACCACAGGGTCAAAAACATTATTCTAATTCCTGGAACAATTTGTTGACTTTCCTATTTCCTTTTGAAATATTCCACTTCTCTTTCAAAGACACGTGTGTGCTCCTGCATCCTGCTTAAATTGGCTCTCAAGCAGAATTAGAGGTTGCAGAGATTTAGGATTGGGAAAATGAGCTTATATCTTTAGAAATATGGATAAGAAAAACCATAAACATACAACTGAATGGATAGGTAGCTGAAGGCAGCAGGGAAGAAGGAAGTCGTGGATATCAAAATATTACCTTGGATACTAAACCAAAAAACCCGAAATATTGGTTCAATATACTTCTGTGTCCCGCTATGGATTATGGGATTGAGAAAGGACTGTTTTTTGCTTTTATTCCATAATTGAAAGCCTGATTTGCAGAGCTGCTGAGCATCCAAAGTTCCCATTGATGTAAATAAAGTTTATAGTCAGTTCCGGCATTTCTGAAAAATAGGCTTTGGTACAGAGGAGGACTTGCTTCCTTCTGGAAATGGAAAGTGAACAATCTTGTTAGGGTGGTCTGAGATATGTGTCAAGGATTTCTCTTCAGATAATTGTGATTTAGGAAGCCAATGATACTTTCAAGGGTTTTGATTCCATTTCTGACTGGTGTATGTTTGCCTGTATACCAGTTCCTGAATAGGTACTGCTGCTTGTGAACTGTTGTTGTCAAATGCTTGAAATAGGATCAATGTGTCAGTTAATAAGCAGTTAGCAGTGATTGTCAAAATAGCCATAGCCAAATGGTTGGAAATCTCCATGGCTTTAAACTATCTGTGAAGTATAAAGTGTGCTTAATTCTAGTCTGTAGTAGCTGTGGGGGATTGTAGCAGAACTAGATGATCACCAAGGAAAACAGAGTTATTTTAGGAAAAGAGTGAGTTGCTAAGCCTGGCATTCAAGCAGCTGGCGCCACTGTAGATGCTGTTATCTTTTTTTTTTCGTTTTTTTTTTTCATGAGATGAAAGAATAAAACTCCTGATAAATTGTAGTGATTACAGAATTTGTGGCTCTTTTTGAAGAAGCAAGCCGATTAAGCTGAGCATCTGAGCTAGATTTCAAGCTGGGCAGTTACCTTTTCTTTACCAAATGCTTGAGGTTTTCAGACCATCTGTTGACACCTGATTTTTGGCACTGTTCACTTGGAACTGGTGGCACAGGCAGCAGAGCGAAACAGCCACAGCTCCAAAATGCCCTCTTGTTTGGCCACAAAAGATAAAAATGTACATGTTCCGTCCTGATTTCTGCTGATGACCTAAAGGAGACCATGTTGATGGTCTACCATGACCTGTCTGAACCTATAGCAGGGGGTGGGACTTGGGAGCACCCAGTGCTTGCTTCTGTGAGCTTTACATCAACAGACTTTTTTTTTCTGTGAAGGAATGAATCCCTAGGGTTGATTCCTGATTAGCTTAAGTTTGCTTTTTATCACCTTATGCATGAATGCAAAATGAATTTGACATGCTTCTACAATGTCCCCTTTATCTTTAACACTGTATATGTGGAAAATGCAAGAATAGATATTTGCAGATGCTGATGTCTTGCCAGGTGAGATGCTGCCAGTGGTTTGGTGCAGACTGGTGAGGAGTGATGTTGTCGAGCTGCTTGTGGCTTCACGAGTGACTGGTATAACAGGAATACATGAATTAAGTTTGTGTGTAGTCTGGGCTAAGGGATGTTAGGAATAAACTGAAGAAGTGTAGTCCTCTGTCTGTAGTCTACAGACAGTCATGTAGCTTCTTTGATTCTGTTTTTTTTTTTTATGGATAATATACTTAACTCCTAGGCCTTCAAGTACTTCAAGATGTGTAATAGCAGTCATTGCATTTATACAGCCATGCACTCCCAACTTTCCTGGTTACCAGCTTTTCTGCGCTTACATTCAGATGTTCCAAGCATAACATCTCACCGGCAGCAATGGACCATCGAGAGCTTGTTGACAGAGGGTGATTTATGCTTTTGGTGGGAAAGAGGTCTTTTCTCCATGGAGCTCTGGTAGAGAGGTGACACTTGCCTCATTCTCAAAATAAACTGTCAGAGGAAGAAACTAAACCAGTTTGACTGCCACCTTCCCATCAAACAGGCAAGTGTGTATAAACAGCCTCAGAAACATTCCAAGGTAGAATAGAACAGAATTTGCTTGGACTTGTTTCCCCAGCTGCTGTCTTCCCCAAGGTGCAACTTTGTCCAGCCAAGAGGAAGGCTGTACTGACAGCTTCACTTTCCAACACCTCAGTCCTTGCAGGTGCCAGGGGATATGAATATAAGTCCTGCAATCACACTATGAGACTTAATGGATCTGGCACATTAGATGAAGCTTTCTCAATGGGAAAACCAGGGAATTTACAGTGGGCTTATGCAAGTTTATGACAGATAAGTTGAATTAATCTGCATTCCTCCTGCACTTGTACTTTGTGGGCTCTGGCTTGTAGACAACTTGTAATTTAACAGTAGTCAGCAAATATTTATTTGTGGATCAGAAATATTTCTTGTATGTAATGTGGGAAGATCTCTTTTGGTTGTAAACTCAAGACTTCCTTCCTTTTCCCGAAGTTGCCAAGGAAGCAGTTTTTGAGATTTATTGCTGTGTTGATGGGTTTTGGCCTTGGAGTGATTCTTTGATAAGTCTGTGAAAAGTAGCAGGTTAAAAAAGTATTCTTAATTGGTTTCTGGTTTGTTTTGTTGGTTTGGTTTTTTTGTGGGGATGTTTTTGGTTACAATGTAATGAAAGCCTAATTGTAATTAGAGGTAGATGTGAATTTGAAAACCCCCACCAAACTATCTGCTATAAAGAATGCTATTTTGATTTGAAATCTGCTTGCCTTCAAGAACAGCAATCATTCTAGGGTTAATTTTAGAGGTGGTCCTCCCACCCCCCAAGATCTCTGTGGGAAAATAAGTTTTATAGTTTCAAAAGAATGCACTATCTTTAAGAGGGAAGGAGAATGTTTGTCTGTAAAAGGAATGAAGTGATCTATAATTTCTAGTCTTAGCTTTTTTATTTTAAGGAAAAAGGAAAGCAAACAAAATGGCCTACTACTCTATAAAAGCTTTTACTACTGCTCCGGGCACCTGGAAGATGCTGGTACTGCCGTGTTTAGCTCAACTGTCTCTTAAATGGGCTCATATGAATGGAGTAGTTAAACCGGATAAATGGTCCCAATATTTTTTTCCCCGCCTCTGAAAAATGCAACAAGCTATAGGTTCTTTTTTTATATATATATATTTATTTGAAAAACAAATGAAAGGACCTCTTCTGTTGCTTGTGTTGGATGGAAGGTCCTGCAGCCCTGTGTTCCTGCAGCCCTACAGTACCAGTCCCTGATGTTCTTGTGCCATTCTGTCCTGCTCGTCTACTCATTTATATGAGTCTTTCAGCCTCTCCAGAGGAAAGGGGAGTAAAAGGTGAATCTGCCAAGTGAATTTTGAGAGCAAAAAAGATAAAGGAGAATATGGTTTCCTATGAGACTTCTGCTGTTAGGTTTTAGCTGTCTCCCATTATCACCTGTGGTACACACAGTCCTTTCAACAGATTGTGATTCTGTTTCTGTCGTTCTTTCTGTTTTCTCTGAGTTGCCTAGGTAAGCAGATGTTAGTCCTTGCTGGGAAGGCAGGCACAGGTAGTTCTGCTGTGCCTCCAGTCCTTCTAAGACTGGAATAAAAGACCCTCTCAGGTCAGAGCAAAGGCCAATTTTGCTCAGTATCTAATCAGTCAGAAACTATTTAGGAAAGTGAGAAATAAGGTCTGACTATGAATAATCTTTTTCCTCCAGTATAAATTCCGAACTACAGGCAGCTGGTGATTTAGGAATTGCTTGTGCCACAGGCTGCACCCAGACCATGTCTTTAATGGTCACAGATGAGTTTCAGATGACCAGCAACCTCACCTGCTCTTCCTACCCAGGGGCTCTCCCCAGGCTATCCTCCTGGGCAGAATCCAGCTGCAGGGCCAAATTGTCAAATACACAAAGCACCTGTACAAATTTTGGAATTAATGGCTGGATAGAAGAGAGAAACCCAAACTGGGCTCAAGTGACCACAGAACAAGCTAAGCAGTTTGACCTGCTGACTTGCAGGCAGGACTGTGCTTAGCACAAAATCAGCTGAAGCCTGGCCTTCAAAAACCAGATCTTCACAAAAAGCTCTGCCTCATCCAAGTGTTTTAGAAAGGGTACTGACAGCTGCCAGATGTTTCTTGTGTCAGAAATAAGTAGCACCATGGAGGGCTCTGCTGCTGTATGAGACTGGTTCATGAGTGCTGGGCTCCTGTCTCTCAACCTTGCCTGAGGGACTGAGCTGGCAACCTTCAATGGCATTAGTCTAGAGCTGTAAGTTGTTGCGGAGGGAGAAGGGACACACAGTACCATTTTCTCCTTCAGCCGAGCTAATTCCCTCATTTTTCTGTTTCCCATTTGATGTGCAGGCTTTATTTTTCTTTCTCCAGCATTCAGTTTCCTTTGCTTATCTGCAGTTCTGCAGCCTTCAATAACACCATGTCCTTCCTAGAGGTGTTAACTAGAGGTTGCTTTCCCAATTATTGATTTAACAAATAACAACTGGAGAAATATTTGATAGCTGGTTCATTTGAAAGCAAGAGAGTGTCTTGGGGACAGAGAACACTTTAGGCATTAGCAGTGTTCTCCCTTTTGTCCAACATGCCTTCTTTCCCTCCAGGTCTTTTTAGACCCATGGGGTAGAGTGGTGGCAGCAAATGGGCACCATAATTAGGCCAGGCAAAGTGGGAAGGGAAGAGGCTGTCAAATGGCAAGAGAAAAATGGAGTATGTGTCCTGAGCTGGGTGAGAGGGAAATTGGAGTTTATCTAGGACTGCTAGTTTGCATTCAGAGTTGAGAAATAATTTTGAATGCCTTTTTTTTCTATTCAATTTTCTATTGTAATTACAATCCAAAATGACAATTACTGGGCACCTCTACCCATGAGCTTTATGGATTGGTGTCAGCATCAGCTTTTAGAATAATGTATTTTAGATGCTGTTTTGACTACAAGAAGGGACTAGCAATTGTAATTCAACACACTGAAAAAGTAGATAATAGAAGCAGGTAACTGTGGTGCTGTTTAAAGCAGATAATAATAAAGAAGCCTAGAAATGTGAATTCTGCTCCCTTCTCTGCCTCATGTTTCCCCTTTGAGCCAGGGGAAGACGGCACCATTTTTTTGTAATCCTGTGGTTCAACGTCTCCAAAGTGACATCAGAGCTTCCTAACTTACACCCTTGCATTTGGTACCCACAGAACATGTTTGTTGTCTTTCTCACATAATAGAATGTCTATATTTTAGTATTGAGACTTATGAATTTCAGGCACTGATTAGGCCAGCGGTAACTGATTTCAGTCTGTAGCTGTGCAAAAGCAAGACAGGTTATGCTGCTTTGTCCAGCATCATTGATTGAGCTCTCTGTTCCTCTACTCAAATCTTGTTCAATGTTTCTAAATTTAGATGCCTCCAGTAAAAGGAAGTCAATTTGCTCTCAAAAGTTGAGAAATTGCCCACAACAATTACAAAGTACTACCACCATAAAGTGGTTCTGGTTGGATCTGTTGCTAACCATGACAAAGCTGCTCCCAACAGCTGCAGAAGGGCACTGCAGAGGCAGCAGTATTGCAGGGCAGAAAAGCACAGATATCCACCTGGGTGATTTAACAGACCTGTTGCTCCCCTTCTGTTAGCCTGTCATCATCCTTTGAGATCATCAGCAGAAAGCATGAACCAATCCACCCTCTTGGAGCAGAGCTAAATCTGAAACTCAGCTTGCCCGAGGAGGCTTTGATCTCTCCATGGCAGGAATGGCAGTGACTGCTGCTGGACATGGCATCCTGAGACGCTTGTGTTGGCTGTGCGGATCACTGTTGTTTTGGACTGCATGTGCCTAGTGTATTTCTCCTCAAAGAACGAGCCAACACAAAAGTGAACTCCAGTGAAAGGCATTAACTGAGCTCAAGTGAAAGGCATTAATTTTAACATATAGCATGTCTCAAATTTCCAATGCTGTATTGAGTGCGGAGACCTTGTGTGCTAAAGTATAATCTCAAATTTAGGTATTGTCTCAAAAGGGATTAATGTGCCATTTGGGACTAGTTTTCTTTACATGAGATGTGACTGATTGAACAGCTTTTTCTCACTTGTAAACATTTCAGATGGAGCACAGCAGTGTGTGTGTATGTGATACGCATTTGTGTATTTACATAGAGCCACACTGTGGTAGACATGCTAATATATACATTCACACTATTCTATACTTACGTATTACCAATATGGGGTGTATTTTAAGTACTATCTATGCCATCTCAAGAGAGCTGCATACAATAGATGTGACCATGGAAAAGATACCAAGGGTAATAATACACACTGTGGTTACTGTTTGTGCACTCTCTGGGTATATCAGAAGCACAAACATTTTGTTAATATGGAAGGGCCATGTCTTGGAATAATTCCTTTTAAATGCAAAACATATCAAATGTTAATCTAAGTTGCTTTTATTTTATGAATAAGATCTCAAAAGGAAAGAGGGAAGTTAGTGGTGAATTGAGTTGGATTTTTTTTTAGTTGATGTTTGTTTAATTTTGTGTTATTGCAGAAACTTGAACACAAAGAAGTTTTGGTTGGCTTGTTGTTCCTGGTTTTCCCATTCATCCCAGCCAGCAACCTCTTCTTCAGGGTGGGATTTGTGGTGGCAGAGCGAGTCCTTTACATGCCAAGGTAACTATTGCATTTGAATTCCTTTCTAATGAGACCACCATCACGTTTTCTAAAAGCAGGCATGATTATTTCTTCCTTTTTACCAATACTTCAAACATTATATTGCTAGTCTGTCTGTTCTCTGCCTTTGAGTGTTGGCTTGATAGCATGAGAGATTTTATAGTCGGTTGGGAGCAGATTGCTTGGCAGGAGCAAAGCTACCCAAAATCCTTTCTCTTTCTTTTCTTTTTCTTTTTAACACAGGTTTTTTTTTTGTGTGCTTGAAACAGCTCAATGCAGTGATAAGGTGTTGTTTATTGAGGATTATCCTCCAAAAATCTTTCTCTTGGTAGCATTATCGACTTATATTGTCCAATGTCTTTACCTTAAGGACAGCATCTGAAAAGTTAACCTGTCATATTTTTATTGTGGTAATGCTCAGCTTTCTCACTTCATTAGGTGGTCAGTAAAAACAAAAATAACAGTAATACTGTCTTAAAAGGCTGCCAGCTTCAGTTGTGGAATAGGCACATGACCTCCTGCCTCCATGATATTGACAGCCTACACATCTGGGAGTGGAGGTTTTGCAGATATTCAAGAGTATGAGGAAAATGTAGCCACTCCTCCATCCCTTCAGCATCTGCCCTGGAATTTCCATCGTCTTCCACACTCTAACAATTGTCATTTCAGCAGTCTGGGTGTTTCCAATTGCATTTACTCAAGGACAGCTTTGAGGTATTACTTCTGACATCTCCACAGTGTCCAGATTGGAGGCTGCAGTGGCAAAGGACACTCATCCAAGATGTGCCAGACCATTGCCTGTTTCACAGAATCACAGAATGGTTGAAGATGAAAGGGACTTCTGGAGGTCATCTGCTCTAAACACCCTGCTCAAGCAGGGCCACATAGAGCCAGTTGCCTGGGACCAAGTCCAGATGGCTTTTGAATATCTCCAAGGAGGAGATATCCATAGCCTCTCTAGGCAAACTCTGCTAGTGTGGTTTGTTTCAGCCATGGGCGTAAATGGTCATTCTTGGATGCTGCAAGTCAGAAAGCCTAATTCTGCTCTTGAGTGCAGAGGAACAACATCGATTATGGCCAATGGGAACTGCTCATGTGGAGCTCTCAACAAAGCACAAGTCCTCAGTTTCACTCTGAATCATTTTGTGATAATTGAAACAATAGTTTTATTCCACAAAATATTTGAATAGTATTCCTCGGAAAATGTGTGATCCAAAAATCTAAAGAAAAATGCTTTCTTTTGCAAAGCTGTGTGCGTATTCTGATGGTCGGTTGTATAAGCATTAACACAAAAGGGCTGCTCATTGGTGTAAAACTTAGTCTATGTAGGAGCTGATGCATTTATTACAAGCTTCTTACGCAGTTAGGCTATATCTCTGTACTCTGCTGTACATTGATTTACCTTTTGGGTCAAATCCTACTGACTTTATTCACGTCACTAGTCCTGCTTTTGTTTGCTGAGTATACCGAGAAATAGAGTGAGAGAAAGTTGTCCCTTGTAGTTATTTTGCAAATGATACCCTCAACTAATGGATCTTGCATCATTTCAAATTAACTTGGAAATCAGATTGCTTTAAATTCATGTAACAGAAAATGAGGAAACACATGAAAGCGCAAAGCTATTAAGGAAACAGTCAGCTGAACACAGGGCTGTGTTGAGTGGTTGCGCTTCTGAATCTCAAAAGAACAACTGCGGAAAATACTTCAGCTGTCAGCAGTTCCTCGTCCTCCTCCAGATGAGACTGCTGATATAATGAGAGGAGGGGCAATGAAGAAGAAAAAAAGGGTATGTTTGTGCAGAGAAAATTAATCAGCGTTAACATGTGTGCATATAGTTTGTATAATGCTTTCATCTCCCTGAGGGCTTTGCAAATATATGACCTACAAAGTAGGTAATTGATAGTTGCTGCTTTTTTTTTCAGGCAGGAAAACTGAGGCAGAAGGATTAAATGATTTCTCTGGAGTAAGTCTGTGTTAGAGTCCCAGATCACTCATGTCCTGCTTTGCAATATTTGTTTTTTACTCTTACCCCAGGCTGGCAGGCAGCTGGCATGAAAAGGGAAGATAAACCCTAGCAGCTTGTAGGAGATGTGGGCAGTTCTCAGCCAAGGGTTCCAGAGGTAGCTGTGCTCCTGCTCCAGGTTACCAAGAAATGAGCTCTTCTGTATCCTCTGGGTGGAAAAAGACGTGAATGGTGAGGGAGGCTTCTACAAACTTTCCTGACTATGGCAGAGCAAAAAATATGCTGTATTTTTCCCATTCCTTGGGAGTGTGGCAGTTTAATAATAATAGCTCTACAAAGGTCTTGCGTTCTTTATTTAGAATGGCCTTTAGCCGTTACCTTCTGTTACATCTTGAAAAGGGCTTTTCCTGTCCTTTTTCATTACTTCTCTAAAATTCGGTTAGCAAGGAGGAGGTTGTCATTTGGCTTTATTTAGTCAAAAATACAGAATCAGATGGAGAGAATCCAGTGTTCTATGGTTTGGAGTTTATGCTTTTCTATCTCTTTTTCAAGTAATTGCCTTTTATCGGTATTTGCGGATGTGACAGTTGTGTATGTCCTGAAGTCCCAGTTCAGTGTTGCTCGGTAGCTACCTGGGCAAAATGTCAGACGTTTTCTTTTCAATAAAACTTAAGTAAAGATGCAAGGACTTATGTAAAAGATGTTGTAAATAGAATGGAAAAAGGAATAAGGCTTTTGCTCAAGACCTGCTGGTGAAACTGAAGGGAAAGAAGGAAATGCACAAGCAGTGGAAACAAGGACAGGTATCCTGGGAAGAGTACAGGGACACTGTCTGGTTGTGTAGGGATGGTTGCATGGCTGGGGTTGAACTTGGCAAGGGAAGCAAGGAATAATAAGGTCTTCTACAGGTATGTCAGCCAGAAAAGAAAGGTCAAGGAAAGCATATCCCTCTGATAAGCAAGGCTGGCAAACTGGTAACAAATGACAAGGAGAAGACTGAGCCACTCAACAAATTTTTTGCCTCAGTCTTCACTGGCAAACTCTTTTCTCACATCTCTTGGGTAGATAGACTGCAAGACAGGAACTAGGGGAGCAATGTCACTCCCGCTGTAAGAGAAGATCAGGTTCTTGATCACCTGAGGAACCTGACCTAAGTCTATGGGGCCTGCTGAGATGCATCCCAGAGTCCTGAGGGAATTGGCTGATGAAGTTGCCAAGCTATTCTTCCTGATATTTGAAAAGTCCTGGCAGTCACATGAAGTCCCTAGCGTCTGCAAAAGGGAAAATATTGCACTTATTTTTAAAAAAGGTAGAAAGGAGGACCCTGGGAACTAACATCCTGTCAGTCTCACCTCTGTGCCGAGGCAGTTCATGGAACAGGCCCTTCTAGAAGCTGTGTTAAGGCATATGGTGGACAGGGATGTGATTCAAGACAGTCATCATAGCTTTGCCAAGGCTTACCTAACCAACCTATTGGCCCTCTGTGGTGGTGTGACCGCATCAGTGGACAGAGAGCTACAAATGTTGTCTGTCTGGACTTCTGTAAGGCCTTTGACACAGTCTGCAACAACTTCCTTCTCTCTAAATCGGAGAGATACAGATTTGATGGGTGGACCATTTGGTGGATGAGGAATTGCGTGGGTGGTCACATCCAGAGAGTTGTGGTCAATGGCTTGATGTACATATGGAGATTGGTGGCAAGTGATGTCCCTTAGGGGTCTGTATTGGGACGAGTACTGTTTAATATCTTCGTCAAGACATAGTGGGATTGAGTGCCACCTCAGCAAGTTTGCAGAGCACACCAAGCCGAGTGGTGTGGTCGACACATCTCAGGAACGGGATGCCATCCAGAGAAACCTGGACAAGTCTGAGATATGGGCCCATGTAAGCCTCATGAAATACAACCAGGCCAAGTCCAAGGTGCTGCACTTGGGTCAGGGCAACTTTTGGTATCAATATAGGCTGGGGCATGAAGGGATTGAGAGCAGCCCTGCTGAGAAGGACTTGGGAGTACTGGTGAATGAAAGGCTGGGCGTGAGTGGGCAATGTGTGCTTGCAGCCCAGAAGGCCAACTGCATTCTGGGCTGCATAAAAAGAAGGACGTCCAGCAAGCTGAGGGAGATGATTCTGTCCCTCTACTCTGCTCTGGTGAGAGCTCACCTGGAGAACTGCATCCAACTCTGGAGTCCTCAGTACAGGAAAGACATGGACCTATTGGAGTGGGTCCAGAGGAGGCCCACAAAAATGATCAGAGGGCTGGAACACCCACCCTATGAAGAAAGGCTGAGAGAGTTGGGGCTGTGCAGCCTGGAGAAGGGAGGGCTCCAGAGGGACCTTGTTTTGGCCTTTCAATACATAAAGGGGACTTACAAGAAAGACAGAGACTTTTTAGTGGGGCCTGTTGTGATAGGACAAGGAGTAATGGTTTTAAACTAAAAGAAGGTAGACTTAGACTGATATAAAGAAGAAAGTTTTTACAATGAGGGTGGTGAAACACTGGAACAGGGTGCCCAGAAAGGTGGTAGATGCCGCATCCCTGGATACATTCAAGGTCATGTTGGACAGAGCTGTGAGCAACCTGATTTAGTCAAAAATGTCTCTGCTCATTGCCAGGTGGTTTGACTAGGGGACCTTAAGTCCCTTACAACTCAAACTACTCTATGATTATAGCTGGTCAGCTTAAGCTGTTTTTGTAACCTCATATGAACCAACAAATCAAACAGAACATTGCTACAGGACTTATTTCCAATTTGTTGAAAGTGATAGGCAACCCAGCGGTACCTCAACCATTTTTATGGCAACTCCGTCATGGTGGACATTGCAATAAGTGGGTTGCAGAAAGCACAGTTACTCTTTCCCATGACAGGGAATTATGAGTTGCTGTCATCTTTTTTTCCCAGCTCCTCGCTATGTCAGAAGTTGATGTTTCAACCCTAATTGTCAATATTGGAAGATGAGATCACTGCTTATATACAGGATGGCATTTCATTTAGTGTCTATCTCAAAATCTGCACAAGGCTAGCATCCAGTAAAAAGAGCTCTTGTATTTTTCAGGAACTTAACACATCATGTTAAAGCTTTCCCCATGCTGTAGCAAAGCAGGGACAATATGGAAGTTTTGCCTTTGCATAGAGCATGATTTTGACTCTTTGTGCTAATGCATTCTTTCCAATTAGTGTAATTGCATACATTATTAACTTTTGTAATTGGAAAAAAACCCAAGAATGTGGTAGGTAATGTAATCACATGTAATTTTTATGAACCCAAATATCCCTGAGCAGAAGTCCCTTTTGCTTAAAAGGGAACCAGTTGAGGGTGGGACTTACTGGTGCTTCTCCTTTCTAGGAGCATGTTATTCTCTCTACGTTATCTTCCTTTTCTTAAAGATCAGTTGGGTAATGAGGTGGTGGTGTATTTTTAAGTTTCCTTTGTCACTCCTTTCTTTGACATTATTTGAAGCTACAAGTTCACCAGGAGCTGAATTCCTGTTTATCTATTCAGAATTCCTTCAGTATTAGATCAGATCCTGTTAGGGTTCATCTGATTTACAGAAGCTGCTTCTCTTTTCAATTGGAGTCAAATCCTGACTGCAGCTAAGTAAGTGGAGAAACTCGCACTGACTCAGTGGAATCACTTTTTCTGCTCCCTGATCTCGATTCAGCAACATGATTAAGATTTTTGCCTGCTTTCAAGTTAAATCCACAATTCATTTGGGATTCAGATATGGAATCCAATTCACACCTGTTCTATTTACTTTAAACCCCACGGTTTTAACGTCTTACTCTATTGCTGCTGTTCTTGTGAGGGCCACAGAGCAGCCAAGGTTTACAAGGACCAAACTGGATTATATTCCCTTTAATTTGGCTGCAGACCTAAGGGCACTGGGAGGATATTGCATGATGGCAGTGGGCCAGACCCCAGCCCCAGCCCCATCCCTCTTTACCTTGAGGGATGCCTGTGCTTGCTGCAGGGCACTCATTAGAGCAGCAGCCTGCAAAAGGGCTTGTGGCTGCAGGCGAGGCAGGAGAACCCTGGCTGAGAGGAGCGGCTTATGCTTCCCCGTCTATTAAATAGGAATAATGTCTCCACTCTGCCCTTCAGAAGGAGGTAGGGAGAGTTCTTGTTAATTAATGAGAATTAAATGCTTGTCGAAAGGCTAAACACAGCAAGCATCTACCTTTCAGATGTGTATCCAAACCTAAGCTCCTAGCTTTTGAAGGCTTGCCCACCCTATTAAACACTTTAAGGAGAAATCAAACCAGCCCTCCTCTGTTAATGCAGGCAAGAAATGCCAAGAAGCTGATGCCAAGTATTTTGGCAAAAGGCAGTAAAGACATAGGAATAAAAGCCGAAAAGATTCTGCAAAGCTGAAAAAGATTAGCTCATGGCGCATTTGGTCTAGACTGCAGTCATGTGTTGTTTTAACAAAATGTAAAACATGCTTTTGAGAAACATGTTGCGTTTTGGCCACGTACAGTCGATTCAGGAAAAGGCTAAATTTGTGTTGAATATGAGCATTAATGGCTATACAGGAAAGTTTTTTTTGGTTTCATTGTGATATGTTATGTTAATGGAAAACCTTCAAACATATTTGTTCTACTCATGAAAATAATACAGAAATGTAAGGATATTGCTTTTAAAAATAGTAATAAGTTAATGTCATCTTGTGGAAATAATCTACGTGGTCATGTTGATGAAAAGAGAAGTTTTTATTTACAAGGCAATATGATGCCCTTATGAAGATGCCTTGTGAAATTTAATAGAAAATAGTTTCTCATGTGAAGTTTTTCGAGACTTGAATGGGAAATTATATCTCTACTATATAATTCCAGAAGTTATTGCACTGAAGTTAAAACTATAGTGTATAGACCCTTCCCCAGTGAAGTATATAAGATTTAGTGAAATTTCTATAGAATCCCTGTGGAATTATGTTGGATTTTTAATTTATAAAATGTTTCTTTCAGTAATGCATAAAGTAGTCAAAAGCCTGAAAAGTTTCTGTGTTACCTGAAAATATAGGAATCTGTTGGAAGGGAAATCTTGGACTCAAACATTCTAATGAAGCAGGTTTGTTTGTCATGTGAGTTATTGGAAGTGATGTGTCCAAATATTAGATAGCCATTCAGAGGCTAGCAAAAAAATTTCTCATCCATATTTTTACTCTAATAAGGAAAATAAGAGTTCCTCCATTTTCTTAATTACATCGTGTTCTGATTAGAGGAACACATTGCTAGTAGAGGTAAATCATTTTGATAACTTAGATGATCATGCCTAAGTGTCTTTAATATAGGCCTTCATAGCTTTTAATTTAGAGCCAAGGACAAAGTCTAACACTAACTCATAAGGTACCTCTCTAAATTAGATGTATTGTGCCAATGTTTATGGTTCTCCGTGTCTTTGTATTGTGACTTGCAGACCTTATTCCAGGAAAAGACCTCTTAATTCTGGTGAAAATTCGACAATTTATTCAGCAGCCTCAGTAGGTGGTTAAGTATGCTGCCATTTACTTGGATGTCACACTGCTATTTCTGAGGTATAAGACTTGTTTTTATCCCACGGGGTCTAGTTTGTACACTAAATACTATATCTTGTTGGTGATTCTGATGTCTTTAAAACCTCTAGTAGCCAAGGGGAAAAAAAGTTAATTCTATGTCATCATTACTGGAGACAGGCAATTTAAGCAACGCTTTTCTCTTTGTACCCAAAACTTGGTACCAGTGAAGAATCAGATATATAATGAATGCTGCTGGCTGTCCGTGTGTGATGAGGGCACATCCTGCATCCTCCTTGCCTTTGGACATTTAGTCTAAAGACCTAACTGTTCCTACAGGTTTTTCCCTTGTAGTCCCAAATGCTTGGGAAAGTTTTGATACAAGATTTTCCCACGGAAAAGGTGACGTTTTAGTTAACCCAAAACTTTTTGACTAGAGTGAAATTTTAGATAAAAAGTCTGGAAACAAAAGACTTCTCCAGCCCAAGATGGAATTAGTGGTCAAAAGGACATGGACAACAGAAATGGACAGTTGGATGGATGTGACCCAAAATGGTCTCATTTGCAGAGACACTGTCCTGAGAGCTGGCAAGTCACGGTCCATCTGCCACACAATAGCATTTTTTCCAGTATCGTTCGCACTAGGTCTACACACTGTTGGGTAACTCGGTGGTGGCAGTTTGACCTGATCCAGGCCTATGCTTGCACTTCTGTCAAACTACTCAGCCCATAACTCGCTGAATTTAGGCTAGCCTTGTACCAGCTATGACACAAAACCTTGATCCAGGAGCACGCTTTGCAGCACGAAGTTAACTTCTCAAAATTTCCGGAATACATTTGGACTAGCAGAGTGCAGTTATTCCAGATCAGCACTTGGGCTTTGATGGCTGGAGAATTTTGGGGATCCGAAGCTTGGAGTCCTACAAATGCACTCGCCGTGTCCCCAGCTCTCAGCCTAAAATAGTGCAGTGGTTCGAATCTGCGTGATCCAATTTTCAGTGAGTGCCTTAACTTCTGAGTTCTGGGCTTTTCTTGGTAACATGAGTGCAAACTAGCATGCACATACAAATGCGCTATTTTTCCAGACAAAAATATTTTTAAAAAATGTCCAGTTTTTATCCTGGCCCAAAACAGCTCCAGCCTTGGAAAACTTGACTTTTCCATAAAACAGCATCTTTGCTACACTGCCAACACTGCTTGCTGCTGAAACTGTGCCTGGGACAACTTTTTGAGGCAGAAATAGCCACCCTGGCCATGCTTATTTTCACCAGTGCTCCCTTCCACATCTGACTGCTGTGTAGTGAGGCAGGAGCAGCCCACGTGGCATGCCAAGTGTGCTTTTTGCAATCAGTTACTCCCCATTTGAGATGTGTGAGTAGAGATGATGAGTTGAACAGGGATGAACTGTCTTTTCACCCCTGCAGCAAGAGCCCTGTGTGCAAGGTCTGTTTCAACTGATTTTGGCTGTTCTCTCGGTGTGTTTCCTCAGCTCAGGCTGCAAAACTGGAGTGGCTTGGACTGGGAGCATGAAAAGTGTGTTGTCCTAGGTAACGTGTGTGAGACTGAGGCTAGGAAGCTTGTGAGGAACATTAAACCAAGAGAATAAAATGTTTGTGGTCATCATTTGGACCTGGCAGCAGACACTCATTCTCAAGACTGCACTCCTTGCTTTCTGAAGGGTAGCAGCAGAGTATGCACTTAATTTAAGTGATACAGGCAAGGGTTAAACTTTCTTCAGAGCAGCTTGAAAGTGTGGGTTAGTTTTTATGGAGAGAAAGGGAGTCAAATAAGTGCTGGAAACGAAGGAGGAGGTTTGCAGCCCAGAAAGAGCCTCTGGGGTGAAATGTCAAAGCCAAGTACATTTTTCTGGCCTCAGTATAGTTTTGAGATAATCCCTTTTGTTGCATTAGCAGCCCCTGAACTGGGCAGTATTTCTTCCATACTTTGACAGGCTGCTTGTAGGCAGCTCTTTTTTTAACTGATATGTATGTACATGTGCATCTGGATTGTTATCTAGGCTGAGCTCTGAAATCTGGTGTAACTGCTTTGTGATGACACCAGTGGATTTACTCCAAGTTTACCTGCATATAGTTGAGATGAAATGAATTTTAAAAAAACCCAACAACTTCACAAGATTTGGCATCCCCAAAATAGCCATTACGAAGTGTCAGGAAGGCATCTTTTCTGCATGGTTTCTCCCACCTTTTTTAACTCCTGAGCTTATAGCTCTACTTGGTTGGGTTAGAAAAGCCTGGGGCTGCAGTGCTGGTGTCTGGGCTGGTTCTCTCTTGAGCAGTGGCTCTGAACTGCAGTGCTCAGCCTACTATGCCCACCTGTTCCTGGAAACCTGCACTGTGCAAAGTTGCAACTTGAAAGATATAGCAAGATATGTGACTAGAACATGCCTTGATTTTCAGGAGCTTTCTGCAGCAGCAGGTCTCCAAGCAGTTTCTGGAGGAGGTAAGAAGGTTTCCAGTGTAGGCACATGGTTGTAGCAGAACATCCCAATCAGTTTGGGCTGTGACACTAACCACATGTGTCTTTGATTAGACACCGTCACCAAGAATAAATGCAGTGAAGCTATTCCTGACTTTTACTGAAAAGTATTAAACCTGATCCACAGCAGGAGAGAGGAACCATGTGTAAGCATTGTCAGTAACAGCCTTGTGTTGGGAAAGGAGCTCTAATGGCCAAAGGAAAAGTTGACTCTGCAGTCTAGTTATGGAAGATGTTTGCAAATATTAATTATCTGCTGCTTTGGCTCTTGTTTTAATCAGGCAATATGCATGGCACATCATGGGGAATGGGGTCTCTGTGCTACCTCGTTCCCATCTGCTTGTGCCTCCTCTCACTTTGCTCTCTTGCAGGTGGAATTATATTAACAAATCATGGAAACTGTAAATGAAAATCTGTCATTGCACAGCTCCCTGTGTGCAATCTGCCAGAAACATGTGGCAGTGGTGCCAAAGGTTTGCCTGCCAGGTGCTGCCATGTCTTCACTGCAATTCAGGACATACCTAAAGTGCCACTTGAGTACCTCAGGAGTCTGAAACGTGAGGAATCGTGAAACCATTGACCTGTTGGTCTGTATGTAGAGCAGCATCACTGAATTTCCGAAGATACAGGTTCTCCTGTAGTAAGTGTGCCCATGGGAAAACTGTTACTATGTTAACCTATGTTAGCCCAACTATACTGGGCTGTTCATTAAGGCCTGCTTCACAACTGACGCCGGGGACCAAGCTGGAATGGACTTTTCATAGTGGGGAACAGTTGCTGTAGCAGGCTGTTGCTTATCCTACAGGAGGAAAAAAAGAACTTAGCAGTTTACAGTAATCCAGTGGAAAATGGACTTAAAACATAATAGTGTGTTGGGGATTTTGCTTGTTTTCCATTGTTATGTTTTGGCTATAAAGTATTTCGGAAGAGTGCTTGCATGACAGAGGCTGATAATGCCAAGAGAAAAGCCCTTCAAGAGAAATGGTCTCCTCCCTAGGAAATGTTAGAGTTAATGAAAAAAATAAACAAGTCCCAAACCCAAAACCCTGCAGCCTCCATACATATGCAGATGGCTATGGAGATGTCTGAAATGCAGTAATTAGGGTAATTTTTTTAAGTGGCTAATGGGTCTTTGATGAAAGGTGCTTTTGAGACATTTTTCTCTAAATGCCTGTGAGTAAAATCTCATTTGCTGGCAAGGGAGTGCTGACTTTAGATACCAAGTCAGTCCTCAGTCATTGAGAAGAAAAGCTAATGTATTTGAAATGTTATGTGTTTGCAGGTCAGTTCAGGGTTGTGACAGAGTTAACCTCAAAAGAAGTGTCTTAGAGTCACCTGGCAAGTTACTTTAATTAGATAAATGCAATCTTACCTGTATAGGCTTTTCCCACCATGCCACCAGCATTGCTGTTAGGAATGCTACTGACTCACTAAAACTCAGCACAGCTTCAGATGGCTTATCTTGAAGCCTCATGAGGTGGGAAAGAAGGGAAATGGGATGAACTTGCATCCTGTGGGTGAAGCATTGCCAGGGGTTCTCTGGGCCCAGCGACCATTGGGGCTTGTTGCTGCTGCAGCAACTCCACCTTAGCCAATTTGGGGCTTTACTGTTTCAAAACTTCATGATCTTTGTAATACAGCTGATTTCTGTACCAGGACTGTTGAGTCTAATGTGGAAAAGTGTGTTGTAGGGTATGAGGTATTATGCCCTTTTGGGACTAGCAGGACCAGGGAGGTCATTGTGCCCCTCTACTCAGCACTGGTGAGGCCACACCTCGAGTACTGTGTGCAGTTTTGGGCCCCTCACTACAAGAAAGACATTGAGGTGCTGGAGCGTGTGCAACGAAGGGCAATGAAGCTGGTGAGGGGGCTGGAGAATAAGCCCTACGAGGAGAGACTGAGGGAATTGGGGTTGTTTAGCTTGGAGAAGAGGAGGATGAGGGGAGACCTCATCACTGTTTACAACTACCTGAAAAGAGGTTGTGACGGGGTGGGTGCTGCTCTCTTCTCGCAAGTGACGAGCGACAGGACGAGAGGGAACGGCCGCAAGTTGCGCCAGGGTAGGTTTAGACTGGACATTAGGAAGAATTTCTTCACTGAGAGAGTGGTCAGGGATTGGAACAGATTGCCCAGGGAGGTGGTGGAATCTCCATCCCTGGAGGTGTTTAAAAGACGGGTAGATGAGTTTCTTAGGGATATGGTTTAGTAGGGAGACAGGCACGGTTGGACTCGATGATCTCAGAGGTCTCTTCCAACCTTATGATTCTATGATTCTATCACTAGGGAACAGTAGTAATAAAATTGTATTTTTTTTGACAGATGCTTAATACATTGGTATGGGCACTTTTTTGTTTTCTTTAGAGCTGACCATGGGGTCTGAGGAGATTTGGATTTGCCCTGATTATTTGACCTGAAGGTAGAAATGTAAAGAGAGATGAAAAAAATACTAAGGATAATAGTTTGGGGATGTTGCAGGGAGTTTCCATTTTGCAAACAAATTGTGGCATGAAATCACATATGTACATCCTTTCCTAGTGACAAAGGATGTGTGAGTGCTTTCTGTGCTTTGAGAGTCTTTGGCCTGCAAAAGACCTGCAGCCAGGAATGTGGCATCCACTCCCAGGCAGGGGATGGGCTTGGAATGATCACATCATAAAAAAAGCTGTGCAAAAAGATGTGGCTCCACGTGACACCTGCATCAAAAGGTCCCTGACAAGGTAATGGGAGTGTGTCCTCCCCACCCTTTCTTTCATGATCTGTGGCAGGAAATTGTCTGAAGTTTTAAGCCAAACTTATCAGGTTCTGAAAATAATAGTATTCACCTATTTTGTGCTTTCTGGTCTTTTTCCTTCTTTTCCTTTCTTTTGGGTTCCCATGTACTTTATAGTGCAGGTACATTGATTTTAGGCTAGTCAGGCTATACTTGTGGCACAACCAGAACTCAGGCCTAAGTTGGCCACAATTATCTCTTATCTTATTAAGATATAAATAATGCTTCAGCCTTTTCCTCTTCAGCAACACTCCTTTAACCTTACTCTTAGCAGCTTTATGGTGTGGGATTATGGTATATTAACCATGTGATCCCCTTCCAGCAGCCATTTGGGAATCCTTTCCCCTCATACTTGCTGAATCCTGTAGTCTTGTTGCTTTTTGCTGCATGTAGATGTAGAGCCTGCCTTTGGGTTACTTGCGTTTTTATCTCTCAGGGAGTTTTCAGCAGGATACCTGAGTTGCCAATGCATGCTCCCATATGTTGTGGGCAAAGCCCTGGACTGCAACTTCAGTACCTTGTTTGCCGGTCTCCTATCAGCACAGTAAATCACTTTATTGCCATGTTTCAGGTTCCTGCTCTATAAGAGGAAAATTGGAGCAGACCTTCCTCACAAACTACTTCGGGAACCCCTGACAGAAAGTGTCATGTGGACCTGGGCACTGCTATGTACCTGCACAGTATCATTGCCAATGTAGCTGGGATAGGAGCTGCAGTCTAAGACGAACCTTACTCCTCTGCAGCACCCAGCATCTGTCTGTAACTATTACACCAATGCACTGCAGATATTCAAGAATAAGCCCTGGAAGCAGCAGCTTTCCAGTGGCTGTGTAAGCTGTAATGTGGTGCTGCCTGTGTCCCGGACAAGCAGTCTGAGTGCTGCTGCTAAGGCAGAAATTCCCAACAGCTGGTGCAGGGTTTGACATAAATACTGAGAGACTGACGTCTGCATTTTTTGTTTTCTGGATCCATTCCATGATTCTGTTAGAAAAGGCCTTTTCTTGAAAATGTGAAGGTGCATGGAAATTCCTTTGAAAACAGCCTTGTGCTAAAGCAATTAAATAATGTTTATGTCAGATAATTAATTCCAAGGGAAGGATGAAATTGCTGAAAGGCAAAATAACAGAATGAAAACAGTTTGCAGGTTTTTGAGGCATTTCTTATTGGAAAGGGAGAGCTTATTACCAAGATTAGCTGTTCAGAGGTTTTTAAAGTAAGGTTCAATAGCTACAAAGGCTGGATTGTTTGGCACCAGCATCTTGGTTTGTAGCTCCAGAAGTCTGCTGGCAGTTAATATAGGTGCAATAAACATATGTGTGCAAAAGAATTCATGGAAAAAAGAAGCATAGGTGCCCTAAGAAATATGTTGCAACAAAATGCAGGCGGAGGTAAGTGAAAATAAATTGATACCCTCTTCTGAAAAATGGGAGAGCTCTGAAACAGCAATGGAGAAGTTTTGAGTGATCACCGTCTTTGATGTTGCCTTTGGATTTGTGGTCGATGTCTATACTTTTCTCAGTGTCACATATATGGCACCTGTGCTGTGCCAGAGACAGCACTGCTGCCTGGTGCTGATCAGTACATACAACAGAGGTGGGTTTTTTTCCACAGTAAAAGGGAGAATTTTTGTCTTTCTCTGTCCTTAGGAAGCCCAGGCAATAGCAATGTGCCCAGTCCTCCAAAAGGGCTCAGGAACTGTGCCAGGAAGGATACCCACAGCTCCCCAAGGATGGGGCAATTTTCCTTTTCTGATTTCCAGACTGACTTTTGCTGTATCGTGTGCTTGCTTGCAAGGCTACCTCTGACAGAGAATTGTGGTTTTAGTTTTTCTTACCTCGTAGCAGTCTCACTGGGAAGTTTCTTGAATGTCTCAGTACAGACTAGGAAAACCTGTAGATCTGTGGCTGGAGCGTGAGAAGGTGTGATAAACTGTCTGCCTCCAGCCTGCCTGCGTTCAAGCGTGAGATTCAGCTGGGGTTCTAAGTGTGCTAGTGTCTGGTGAGGGCTGCTGTTTTATCCCCATTTATTGGTGGTCCTCAAGTGTTATTTATCCCATATCCTTCTGCTCCCTTTTTCCTTCAGTAGGAGCTGCCTGGACTCAGATAGCGTTTAAGTCTAAAACTAAATCAGGTGCTAAGTAACTGCATTGAAGAGTTATAGATAAGGTAATGAAATTTCTCAAGCAGTAGGAATTGAAATTCCTTTTTAAAAATGCCAAGTAGAACATACCGAGAACAGCAACCAAAAGCACTCTATTTCTAACTCAGAGGGGCATCATTGGAAGATTTAACATAACACTTGAATTAAGGTAAATAATTACTGAATTGATTTAAGGTTATTCAAGAGTAAGACTTCAGTTCAAAACGCAGTTTGCTTCACAGAAAATGTCTCAGTAATTATGCTCAGAGAGCCATGAAAGTGCTGGGAGGCTGGGCACTGGAGAAGAGCGTGTGTGGTTTCATGGAAGGGAAGTGAGGAAGCTCTGCTAGCGCTTCTCAGCTGCTCTGAACTGGGCACTAGAAGGGGCAGGCTGGCCCTGATGAGACATGCAAGGCCTGGATAGGGACTCCTGCCTTTTAATATGACCTCTGCCACCTGCCTTTGCTATGGTGTTGGCTACAACACTCAGTCTTCAGCCTCAGCTTTGCCTTTTTTAAAACTAAATTTAACAGCGGCCACCATTGGGGTTGTTTTGAGACTTGTCTATGTTAAAATGCTGCTCACTTCCACACTGCTCCAGTAGTGCTCAGTATTACTGTTATTACGTGATGCTTTCTTAGCTTGCTGCTCAGAAAAGCAGCTGCCTTCCGTGGGCTGGTATAAGCCACCATTATGCTGGGTGGTATTCTGTGTGCTACTGTACTTCTGGTATCCGGGTCTATCATTTAGATTAATTTGGAAATTGTGTAGTGACGTGAGGAGAACTGCTGTTGAATCGGAGTTTCTTAGCCCAGAAAATATAATTAGTGCATAAAACCATGTATTTGTGTAATAAATGCAATACTGAATGATCTTACATAGAAACAAGAATACTGGAATATAACTTTTGGTACCTTTTGTTTTTTTTTTTCTTTCCAGTATGGGGTACTGCATCCTTTTTGTCCATGGCCTAAAAAAACTGTATACATGGTTAAATAAGTGGAGAATTACTGTTCTGACCCTCTTTGCTTTACTGCTGCTGTTCTTCTCTTGGAAGACCGTGAAACAGAATGAAATCTGGCTGTCACGAGAATCCCTTTTCAGGTATGAGTGACTGCAGGAAAATGCTTGCATTTTCATATTGCTTAAAATAAGTTTGTTACATGGAGGAGTTTTCTTTAGCATGAGTCCTGCTATTGATGCATTGCTGCGATTAACATTTTGATTAGTATAAAATAACACCTACTTTGTTTTCTGGCAACTGTGCAAAAACTGGTGTCAGCACTTTATATGCTTATGCACAAACTTTGGTTCTGGCAATCATGTTTTTAAGACATGCTGTTTTTAAATAACTTCAATTCTGTAAATTTACTGATAATGTAATACTTTCCTTTTGAAAGACATAGCAAAAGTTCATTGCAACCCTCCAGAAAACCATAGTAGCGCTATTGAATATATTGAATTTTCTTTAGCGATGTTCTTAATGACAAGAATGAAATGCCATGAAGTGCCAAACTTAATGTACCATATTTCATTTTATTTGATTACTCTTTGCCAAACAGCTCTCTTTATAACCTCATTTATATATTTTTTTTGCACTGAAACAGACAGTTTCATTTTGTGTTTTGCTAGAATATGTATTGCATTTGCCTCCAGCTGCTTTCAGCAGTTTTCTAATTGTGAAATAATTGCAGAAACACAGGTGATCTGCACACGGGTTACTTAGCTTTATTTTCTAACTTATTGGCCAGAGCAAACTTTAATTTACACAGCACTGAAGAGTATGAAATTATTTTTTATATGTACCTTTCAGTCTTCAGGAAACATTATTGAGGTGGCTGGAGCTCTGTTAGTGGGATTTTTTTAAGAGAAATCTGGAAGAGAGGCTTCTTTGCTCCAATGTGATTCATTGCCTGTCTCCCTGAAACACTGTTTGCTGTTTGAACAATAGCAGCCATGGTGACCAGTCTGGGCTCACACAGCGATCCCTGTGAAGTGCAGCTCCAGTCCAAACCCATCTGGCTCACAGTGGCTGCTCAGAGGAAAGCCGGACACCTTTCCAAGTTGGACAGTCCTCTTGATGAAAAGGGGGGTTGGGAAGATACCAATTCCATATGCTGAGTTGCAGGCATCACCTAGTACAGCATTGCATATAGTTGTAGTCACCTGTGTTTAAGAATGATGAAGTCAAACTAGAGTGAATGACAGGAGGACATCTCCTCCTGCTAAGGAGCGCTCTTGGGATGATATTGTTCTCACAGAAGAGAACAGTAAGTTTATGTCTGCTTACTTGGACGCTAATGGACTTCTGTCCATCTTACCTCCATTCAAAGTAGAATGGCTGTCTACATGCCAGCTCAAATTTGGAAACCAGGCCACTGCTTCAATGCAGCACTGAGCTGGAGCTAATACACCTTGCCCCAAGGTAGGGATTTGGTGTTGCCCAGGGTAGTATGCAGGGCTTGGTGGCTTGGGTTTAGCTGTCTCACTCTTCAGGTCAGGTTTTTTTGGAGCAATTTCAGGAGGGAGCTCTGCTCTGGGTTTTGAGGAGAAGGCAAAGATGTAGGTGTGTTCCTGCAGGATCACTGCCTGTCTCTGAAAGCAATCAACAGCTGATGCCTAGAAAAACAAGGTAAGAATAGGGCCAGCAACAGCAATTCTTCTCTCCAGTCCTTTCCCAGCATACAGTAACCTGTAGTTTAAAGACTTCCTGAGTCAGGAGTTACTTGCTTTTTTTTCACTTTTAACAGCCACTGATGGACTTTTCTTCCACTAATGTCTCTGACTGCTTTTTCGAAGCTATTTATAGATTTGGCTTCTATAGCATCCTGTGTGCTGGGCTCTGTTGTTAAATTAGTCAATGTGTGCAGTTCCCTATTGAGTGCTGTGAGCCTTCTGCCTGATCATCTTGTTTGGTGTCCCCTACTTCTGCTATGTTGAATGAGTAGTGAGTCATTATTAGCTTGTCGCTTGTCCTCTGCCCTTTGTGCCCTCACCCAAGACAGTCTCTTTTTCATTCTCGAGTCTACTGGTTTTGAACTTCTTCATATGGAAGCTCTTCTGCATTTCTGATCCTGCTTGCCAGTCTTTGCTGCATGCTTTCAAAATATATTTCTTAAACTCCTTTTAAGAAGGAGTCTAGAATCACCTTTCAAGAGATATGTACAGCACAGCAACGCAGGACTGGTTTTTGTTTTCTTGTTCTCTTCTGCTCTTCATCCCTGATATTCCACCTGCCTGCTGTGACCGCACCTAAGTACTGGCTCATATTTTCACAGCTCTGTCTACAGGAACTCCAAGATATCTGTTGTGAATGGAAGTGTTTGATGTAGAGACATCAAACTGTGTGCAGATTTACGCAGATTTAGAGTATGTGCTTGTATCAGAATTGTATTTCATCTGTCATCTTGCTCAGCCCTCAATACCATGAGATACCTCTGCAACAATTTGTAGTTACCTTTAATTGCTGCAGTGTGATTCACATTGGCATCATCAGCAAAACTGTTGCCTCCTTGTTTGCTCCGTTTTCGAGATCCTTTGTGAACATGTGCAGCAGCTCAGATGCTAGTGGATGTTTCTTGGGAACACTGCTTGCATTCTTCTTCAATTGTAAAAACTGTTAACATGCTCATGCTCTTTACTTGCTGTCTTTCAACTAGGTGTTGATTGACAAGAAGACCTTGTTTCTTACTCCATGATGCCTTCAACAAATTGAAAGCCTTTAGTGAGAGTTTTTATCAAAAGCCTTTTTGAACTTTAAAGTATGCTACATTGATGTATGTGATTCTGACTGACTAGGCTATATTTAGATTTTCGTAAAATCTTTCCATAGTTTCAGTACCGTGTACCTGTCGAGTCCATCAAAGAACAGTAGATCTGTCCACCAAACTTCTTTCTGCAAAATACAGGGATAATTCTTCTCTGTTGGATTGTAGGTATCCAGAATTTTGCTAGAATTAGTCTTTATTATGGCTTTTCCCAAATTACCTGCAGTGGAAATCAGACTCGTCGGTCTGTTGCCACCCAGATCATTCCCCAAGAGTCAAATGATGTCGAATCATCACCCACCAATTCTTTAGTGCCAGCCTCAATTAAAGGATAGGTTACATACTGCAGTTAATAGCAGCTTCACGTTTGGTTTCTTTTGGATGCATACTACCAGGCCCAATGGATTTATATAACTGTTCTTGGTGTTGATTTGTTTTAAAGCCTTTTTTACTGCCACTTCAGTTTGAGAGAGTGATTTGGACTTGCCCCTGTAAGGAAAGGCTCCTGTGTGACAGTTCCCTGGTAGTGAGCATTGGTGCAGATAATCCATTTAGCTTTTCTGCCATGGCCTTTTCTTCTTCAAGCACTACTTTTAGACCTCCATCATCTGTTTCCCTTAGGGGATCTTGGGCAAGTTTCCTATATATGATGTATTTCATTATTAGCTTTGATAGCTTTAGCAAGTTTTTCCATAAATCTCTTTTGGTCTGCCTAATTATGGTTTATGTTTAAGTTGCTGGAGTTTATACTCTTTCCCTTTTTCCTTCTGTAGCTCTGATGTTCACTTTTTAAAGGGTATTTTTTATTTCTCATAGCCTTCTTTACTGTGCTGTGTAACTGTTGGCCTTTTTGTTGTCCTTTTAAGATCTTCTTTGATATGTGTCATACATCTCGCATGAGTCTGTAATAACAGTAGGACTCTTCTTGTTCATGGCAAGGAAATGCAAAAGAACTGTATAGAAAGAGGGTAATGTCATTCTAGGAGTCTGAGGTCTTCTGTTTGGGACAGAAAGAATAGGCTATATGTAAATGGATGAGAGCATGGGGAAGTGGATGGAGGCATGTGCAACAGCAGTAAATTAGAAAGGACGGAGCAGGAGGAGGAGGTAAGGAACAGTAAAGATATATGAGGGAAAATAATAAGGAAACAGAGCAAATCTATAGATGTGAGAAAGGAGACATAAATCAACCTACTTGCTAGTCTCTCTGTGTGTGGAATATTTGAGTGGAATATTTTTTTTAAGTACGTGCTGAGAGAAGCTTTACTCCCATTCCTATTTCTTCATTCTTCTTTCTCCAGTTGCTGCTTTAATTAATTACTGCTTTTTCTCTCCTCTTATTTTTTCCCCTTTACCTCTACTTTCCATTCCTCTGTTTGCTTGGATATGTTTCTTCAGGGCTGATGTCTCTCTGTTCCCTTGGCTGAGACCTGTTCTATAGTATTTGTTTTCTCTATGCTGGTCTAGGAGATGTTTATATATTCATCACGTTATCAGCTCTGTGCTTGTACCTCATTTTGTCCTGTTCTCAAGGCTTACCCTGCTTTGACATTGTGCAGTAATGCTGGGCCATCTTGCCTCTCAGTCTCTAGCCCAGGGGCCAAGTTCACTGGATGCAGAAATCCCACCAGGACCTGGCTGAAAAGAAGCAGTGTGTAGGGGGATGCTACCATTTGAGGAAATGGTAAATCGAGTCATGGGTGCACAAGCATATGTGCAAGGACTAAATGAGAAGCAAATGAACCACAAGTTTAAGAAGGGGCCAAATATATACTCATCTAGATATTTGAGGCATATTATTCCAACAGATCTCAAAGCCCCAAGCAGTTAGTCTTACTGTGTTGGCAGGTGGGCAGGGAGGGCTTACTTGTTAAATATTTAAGGACCTACCCTATAAAGTGAATGCACAGGCCAGGAGGTCAAACTCTAACCACGGCCAGTGTTAATGTCTGAAACCAGGGAGAGGGAAGTGAGGGCTGTGGGCTAACCTACATCCGCTGTACTGACCTGTTTTAAGATTTGTCAAGATGCCACGTTGCTCCTGGAAAGCATTTGCATGCCCTGCCCACATTTGTGACAGAGCCTGGAAATGCAGTTGTAACCAGCAAAGGAGCTGTGTAAAAGTGACACTTTCTTAGTCAGCACTTTTCCCTCCAAAACCAGGTCTGCTGACTTCAGTAATTTGCAAAAAGCAACCCAGCCCTAAAGGTGGCATTTTTCTGCTGTTTTATTTTGTTATTTCTGAAAGCCAGCTCAGCTAAGGAGAGCAATAGTTTAATGTGGTCCAACATTGATATCTGTGAAATTGAGACAAGGGTTGGAGGCCAAGGGAAGTGGTTGGTTGTGCCATCCAGAGAATAATTTGCTGTAGAGAACTTTTATTGATGGTAATGACTCCCAAAGTAGAGGAGATCCCATTGGTCTCCCAGGACTATTGAAGCAGGAGTGGCGTCTCTTCCTTGTAAACTGAGCACTTTTCATATGGAAATCACAGAAAATCAATGAAGTTTCTGCCCTGTGCCCAGTCACTTTGTGGAGCAGAACATGCACTTAGGAAAACAACAGAGGGGATCACAGGAGACTTTTTCCAGCTGTAGTGGGATTTGGGTAATGCTGACATTTGAGGTTAGAAAATACCAGTGGTGTTTTATTTCTCTGATTTATGGCTAATAGACTTTTGCCTTCCCATGGAGAGGAAGTGTTACGTAAACGGGTTTGCCTATTGTTTATATTCCGTTTAGGTCACTTACTGCTGTCATAGAAGTCAAAAGGGAAGGAAATCCTCCAGAGAAGTGACGTCTAATCTCGATGGGCTTGTTTCTGGCTGAAGCCAGATCAGTGCCATAGATTTGCAGAAGGGCACAGTCTAGGGAAAAGGGAAATAGAAGAGTCTGGAAAAGCACATTAGAAAATTAGATTGAAATTGTGAGAGACTGGGAGCCTGCAGGAAGCAGAAATGGAAAAACATTGTGTTCTGCTTTGTTATTTATACTCCACCCTTTCCTGCTTGGCTTTCATTATGGACATTATTGTTTCCTCTGTCAACGAGCAAACAGTGTTCTTGGCTGGTCAAGAGTCAATTAGCAGGAGTGTTTGCCAAAACTCTCCAAAAAAATCCCCTGCATGAACAGTGCTGTGTTTGCTACTACATCCCACAGCACAGAGACTCTAAGCAGCCTCAGTCATTGCTATGTGCATTTGCAAAATGAAACATAATTCCCCCCCTGCTGTGCAAGGAGAATAAATAGGTCAGGGAGTGCGAGCAGTGTGATGCAGAGGAGGGCATTGTAAGAACTCAAACCCATTTCTGCCTTTCCCACATCATCCCCATCTCTAGCAGAAGCATGCAGGTGAGAGAAGCTTTATTAGTGACATTTTAATAAATAAGACCAGCAGGATTAATAATAAGTTCTATTTAAAGGGAAGCAGTCCAGAATTAAAATATTTAAGCATATGCATCTTACTGTTAAAACCGTATCTCATTAGAACTGAAGCACTTGTGCATATGTAATGTACTCCTCACCATTAACTGAGTTTGCTCTGTTTCAGCAGGGGCTGTAGCAGAGCCAGCAACTTTATTGCACATAGCTCTGAGATAGCAGCAGTTTTGAGTGCTTGTCCATGTAACGCTGACGCTGATGTAATGAAACCCTCTTTGTATAAGAATTAACATTCCAGTAATGCCCAGAGGTTGTAAGTGTGTAGTTAATAGCTCCCAAGGCCAATGGAAATTAACACAGCCATAGCTGTCACACATTACTTGCTGCTGGTGCAGTATATCTTTGTGAAAACTAATATAGAAAATCATTCTCTTAAGAATAGCATCAATTAACTGATTTAATTCAGCGATTAGTCACAAAATGTCTTATTCCTGTAGTGCTCCCAGTAAGTAATTTGGAAATACCTGATGATTAGGAAGCCAAATGCAAGGTGTATTTTTAATTTCAGTAGGCAAACTGTGGCTGTGTTGTGCTGAACTCTGTAAGGCAGCCGTGGGCGAAGCTGTGGAATTGCTCTCAAGGAGGCATTAGTGATGTTTGATACCACTGGCTGCAGATAACCAAGAAGATACCGTATTTGCTGCTATGATTCTCCTGCGCCGGTGTTTCTGCAGCTGTGGGTGCATTTTGCCCACAGGAGAGGGTGTGTGCCCCACTGCAGGGGCTGTGTGCATCCCTGTCTCATCATGATCAGCTTCCATGCCCACCGAAGTTAAACATGACAGACAAACAAGACAAAGCAACAAGACTTGGAAAATTGCTAATCCCTGCTTTTCCTGCCTGAGGTAGGAATGTCAGAGATGATGGGGGAAGAAAAGACAGCAGCTGGCAGGGATCTGCTTGTGAGCAAGAATCAGCGCTTTGTCTGCTTTTACATGAACAGATTCATCCATCCTTATTTCCCATTACCTAAGGGAGCCCCTATTTGTGTGCTGGAAAGAATTCCCCTGTTAAACAGGGTACCGACTTCTCTCGATTCTTGCAGAAGAAATGTTTCCATGGCGTACGTGCTCCTGTGATTTCTTTCTCTTTTTAACCTTGAAATGGAATTTCCTCTAGCTGTGCAAGGTGTATCTTGCTTTCTGTGCTCTCAATTAAGTAAATAAGCATATGCTTGCTCTTGTCCTTTTGTCTTTGTGCCCTCATTATTAATTCCAAATGTTGAGTCCACTCTGCATGGCAAGGGAGATGAAGGGGAGGGATGGGGTGGCTTTACAGCCACATGCCTACAGGCATATGTTATAAAGCCAAAGTGTACAACTTGCCAGCTAAGGGTGAGAGTCTTAATTAGCCCTCATCTCCTGGCCATACTCTGCTCGGCACTAAGTGATGCATACATGCTGGCTGGGTACTCAGAGTATGCTATGCATCCCCTCTAGTGGCTGATGCTTATTGGAAAGGTACTTTCTTTCTGGTACCTCCAACTGACAGATTGACATCAAGATTTTCATAAAGCACTTTGTGACACTCAAGTTTAAGCAGAGAGCCTGTTATGGCTATATTACAGAGAGTACTACGTACTTTCCTTCTAAGTATTATCCTTTTTAGCATCTTTCAATTGAATAGTTAAGTTTTGGAAATATGACAGCATCTGGCCACAGGGAGTGTTGCAGTCATGGTGCTAGAGGTGCCTGCAGTGTCAGTGGCCAGGACAAGTTGAATTGCTCCCATATATGTGTCCATCTGAGGTACATGGTGTGCGAGTGCATGGGGCAAGCTTCAGGTTGTAACATGAGTTGTGCCAGTATGAGTGCACAGAAGATGACAAGGCATTTAAAATCCAAGCAAACTTTTCAGAAAAAGAGACTGTGAGAAGAAGTTAGACCTCGGGGAGGGTCGGGTAACCTGTCCACTAACGCTGTCCTACTTCTGTTCCTCTTCACAGCTCAGGAGTGAAGACCCTGCCCCACAATGCCAAGGTGCACTACAACTACGCCAATTTTCTGAAAGACCAGGGCCGTAACGTTGAGGCGATCTATCACTACAAAACTGCTCTCAAGTAAGTTCCTTCAGGGTCCAGCAGGGCTCCAGCTGTTCTATGTAGCCTGCTGTTATCCCAGCCCTTCCATGCTGGGCAAGGAGCAAGTTGCCTGCTCTTTACCCCTGGCTCTTGGGGGAAGCTTGGCCTTCAGAGGCTGGGAATATTCCTTGGGTTGGTGTTTGCCTATCATTAAATTAGGTAACCTGGCTTCCCTCCAGCTCCGTGCGTGTGTGTGTTTGTGTGCACGCTTCAATATATGTGATAGAAATGTTACCATAGCTACATTCTGAGCAATGAGGTGTCATTTACTTGGCTGAATGTATGCTGGTAAGCAGGAGGTAGTTGCCATAAATGCATTTTCAGGTTCCTGGGCCATTTATCTTAGTAAATTGTTAATGGTGCATGCCTGGAAAATGCCGGTGCTGTAGCCACCTGAAGTGCAGTAATAATAATAGTACTTACTGCTTGTATTGAGGCTTCTGTCCACAGAGCTTTACATGAACACTAAACTAATTGATCCTGAAATGCTCTGTGCAGCAACAGAGTAAATATCATTACTTTGATTCTGTACAGGGGAAAGCTGAAGCGAGGGTGAATTGCCTTGCCCATAGACCCATGGTGAATTTGGGCACAGGGCTGGGCTGTAATGATATCGGACATGTCCTGTGGTATCTCTGAAGGACCCTCTTGACCGTGTGTGGATGGGGTCAGTCACTGCAAACAGCATCCCTCTACTTGCTGTTCATGCTGGTGCTGTTAGTGCAGCTCAGATGGGGCCTCAGCTACTCCCCGCTACCTGAGCAGTGCTCAGTGCAGCAACCAGGTCACTCCAGTTCTCCAAACCTCTCCTGTCCAGTCCTGAGGGCTTAGGAGAAGAGACAAGCCCCTGAGGGAAATGAGAGGAGGGAAAAGAGAGGGTGGGGGTGGCAAAGGAAAGCAAAAATGGAGTTCGTAGATAACATCTTTGGGAATAAAAGCATATGTGGGAAGGACAGACAAGGTGAGGAGTGGCTCTGATGGACAGCAAGGGCAGAGCTAAGCTGTATAGGGCACATCAGGAGGTGCAAGAAATGTTCTTTACTGACACATGTGACAGAAAACTCCAGAAATTACATCTATGTTTTGTCTTCTGGTCAGCCATGACAGGGTTATAACAAAGGGCTTCTAACCCACCCAGGTTAAGCTAGGAGGACAGGAGTTAATTGTCACCAAGGAGGGCCTGAGCCTGGTTGAAGGTGATTTTTAGCTTTTTTTTGAGCAGCATCCTGTTCTGTTTTACCACTGGCCATTTAGGAAGTCGTTTAGAATAACCTCCATCCTATTTTTTAATGTTTCCAGGAATAGAAAATCCAGCACAACCACCAGTAAATCGTACTGAAGGTTAATTACCTTGGCTATTGAAAATGCCCTTCTTTATTTTTAGTCTGATTTGTTTAATGTCAGCTTCCAGATATTGCATTTGTTTACATCTATAAATACTAGGCTCAAGATCCCATTACTAGAAGTCTGTTTTTCATTGAGCGGTCCAACACCTCCCTCAACCTGCTGCTTGGTACAACCCACTGATGTAGCATTTTCAGTGTTTTGAAAGTTTTTGCAGTCCTTCAGTTGTTCTTGGAGCTGGTCTCTGAACTTTCTCCAGCTTACCAGAAATGCCTATTGCAAGTTAAAAAGTAGAGGGACTAACAAAAAAATATCAAAGCCCTGCAGTGGATGTGCTAGTGCACAGAGTAATGTAACTGCTTCTACCGATGTTGCCTCTGCTTCTCTAAATGGGATTTGCTGACAAAAGATTTTGCTCTTCTCTAACTCAGCAGCAACCATTTATTATAATTATAATGCTGTCTTCTGCTCTACAGTATTTTAATTATGAAAGAGTCTGTTTTGAGAACTGATTGCAAGCATTTCCTAAACTTTATTAGATAGCACAGTTTATGCTGATGGTATTGTTTATGGAGCATCCAAAGCCTTGTCGGGGTTTGGAGCTACACAGAACCAACCAAGTTCTTCTCTAAGTCCTTGGAGTTTCAGTGGCACTGGTGCTAGTGCAGTAGTTTCAGGATTACTTGGCACTTTTGAAAAGTGAGCCTGTGTCCCACCTTGTGCATTCACTATCTGACCTGGCAGTGTTGACCAGGAGTTGGAAGTCTTTTGAGGGCTCTATCACGGGGAAGCTGTGTTGCTTCGTCTCACCACCTTGTCTCTCTGAACTTACGCTTTCCTTATTTTCACCCCTTCTTCCCACCCTGTCACAGGGAAATTCTTTGGGACCTGTGTAATAATCAATAAAACAGTGTAAGTAAAAATTGCAGTGAATTCTCCTGTTGAGAATTATATTCCATGTTTTCCCTCAGACATACCCCTTCTGAAATGCCTGACATTGTGTGTAGGGCTTGCAGCCTCCGCTAGGTGCCTGCGCATGAGGGCTGTGTTGAAGCAGTGGAGTGATGGATGGATGGATGTGGGATGGGACAGGCAACATGATGGTGGATGTAGTGGAAGATCTTGGACAGGTATCACAGAGAGGAACAGATTTCATGTCCAAGCTTATCCTCACAGACTCGCTGGAAGTGTTCAAGGCCAGGTTGGATGGGGTCTTGAGCAGCCTGGTCTGGTGAGAGATGTCCCTGCCCATGGCAGGGAGAGGTGAAACTGGATGGTCTGTAAGGTCCAACCCAAACCGTTCTATGATTCTGTGATTCTATGACTCCAGCTGTGCAATCACTGCTCTGATTGTAGAATTATTAACTCTACAATTAGAGAGAAGGAAGTAGTAGCTGTAATATCCTGACCGGATTTTCATGGTCAGGGTATTTTTAGCCACCAGCCTGAGCTGAAAATGGAAGAACAACTGAAGCACCCCTCAGTGTGTGAATTTCCTCATCAGGGAGTAGTCAGCACAGGTGCTAACACAACAAGCTTCCCCAGCTTCCCCCAGGTACCCCTCACTGGGTGTCTGCTATCTGGGTGAGTGCAAGTGGATCCTCACTCCTCAGACTACAGAAAAGACAAGCTACTCAAAAGGCTTCACAATCTGGAGGTGGCACTGCCAGAAGTATGGGAGATTAAAATATCATATCTGCCTGGTGCGCAGTGATCAATAAGGGGATTAATAAGGAAATAGAGTCAATAAGGACACAGACTGCCACTGCCACCACCTGGGAGCTCCTGGAAGGTAGGATGCTGGCGCTGTCTGAGGCACATGGGTGATGGCTCATCTATCATTCCAGCTTGCTTCTAAAGCTTATGCCAAATTACAATGTAGGTCTGCTTGATCTCCAGTGAATGAGTTTAACTGTTTGCTAAACAAAAGTGATCCTGTCACTCTGCACTTGGCTATTTGAACCGCTCACAATTACCATTCCACCAACGTAATGATGCATTTCAACGCACCACTTCTCTGCCAGAATTGTCAGTTACCATGTAGCTATTTAGCAAAGCAGCCAATTGCTCCTGTGAAGTAGGCAGGTGATGTTGTAGCTATAGCTGTGGGAAAGGCTGTTGAAGTGCACACAAGTTATGTAGGGAAATAATAGAAATTGGACTAAAACCTGAAAGGTAATCCCCAGTGCTTTAATCGCTTGCTCTCATTCCTGCTCTCAAGGGCAAGCAGGATCCTCTGCTGGCAGGTGTTGGTGTATCTCTGTTAACTTCAGGGCAGATAAATGCTGGAGAAGAAAGTGGGTTTTACTGGCAATGGGACTGCCAGTGTGTCCAAGGCAAGCAGGTGTCCAAGGCAAGCTCAGCAATTGATCCCAACAACCACCTGTTGATGCCGTTGTAGGTGGGCCATAAAAAACCTCATTCCTCACCCCAGCTTAGGGACCAGTGACACACCACTTTGATTTAGGATTAGGTAATTAGTGCGATCTAATCAAGCTGTCCAAGAGTGCGGCAAATGAACACTGAAATGCAATGCAAAGTTGGAGAACAGCATTTGAATTGGAGACAATGAAAAGAGAACAAGTTCTGTGTACGTAGGAAAAGCTCCTCCTGTGTGTTGGGTTCCTAAAAGGGGAACGGAAGTAGAGCCCTTCAGAGGTGCAAGATGAATTACCCATACAGAAGACCTGATGAACAGCTGGTGGTCTGCAATTGTAGCAGTGGGTTATAAACCTTTCAACTTACCTTCAGTAGAACAAGAACACACTGCTGGATTAGACTACTCCACTGGTTTGCTTGATATATGGTAGTGACCTCCAGGAGATACTTAAGGGTTTTTTCCTGCAAAAAGTAAAGGCCAGAAATACTCCATCTGAGATGTGAGTTGACAATGGCTGCTCTGAAAGCTGGCCTTAACATTCTTGCTGCTGCTTCTGCTGCAGATTTGCAGCTGTTGCTAGGAATTTCAGAGACCCCCTGTTGCTGGAGATCAAACAGTGCTGGTTTATCTGAAGTAAAACTTGTCTTACCACTCTCGTGTTTGTGAGTGAGAATATGAGGTTGTGCAGCCTCTTGCAAGTATGAAGAACAACTCTGATATGCTAATGAAGACAGTTTTGCTGTTCCTGGTAGTTACCAGGCTTTTGTCCTGTTTCTCCCCCAGCCTTGTTTGCTTGATGCTGCCGCTGAAACTGTTTTATCACTCCTCAGGAACACACGAGTTGACACGCAGAGAAAAGAAAACCAGCAGAGCCTTAAAACCCATTTGATAAATATTCAATATGACTTTAATAACCCTTGGAGGGGTAAAAAAATCACCTTCCCTGCTGCAATTTCACTGATTCAAAATTTTAATTCCTGAAGCAACACTGTCTTAGCATCCATATCTCCGTGTTTGTTGCCAGGACTGTGCTTTCCATGGATGGCAGATCGATGTGAGTAACAGCAGGTGGGGCTGAAGGAGGTTGCTGGGTTTCTTGCTGGAATTGGGTGACTAAATGTGCTAATGTAAATTCTGTGCTCTCCAAGCTACATTTCTGTGTCCAGCAAAACATCATCTAAAATATCATGTTTGCAGTTTTGGACATAAAAACATATTGATTTGTCCCTAATTAAACATGTCGGTAGAGTATTGTGTTTAAGTTAATAGTAGGGGAGAGTTATCTTTGTGGAAAGGCAGACACTGTGACCATCAAATGATACAAAATGATTGAATGGGAACTGAATTATTTCTTCCTAACTGTTTTATGCTGGGTGAAAGTCACAGAAATTGACTGAGAGAGAGAGAGACTGAGACTTGGACTGGCCCTGCAAGCATCAAGCACCCTGAGGCAACCTGGAGCTGCTGTCTGGGGTGTTGCTCTTTCCCAAGTGAGGCATGGGCAAGTGTGTGAACTGACTCTTACCATCAGTGGAATATCTGATAGTACAGAGTCCTGCAGGAGGTTTCCACTATGTATGTAATAATCTGATTTCATGCACATAAATGCACCAGTGTGTGCTCACGAGAGGGCAGTGTGTTTGCAGTGTACCTGTGTATGTACTTGTATTTATCCACCAACAAGTTCATAGCCACAGTTCCCCTTGGACTTTCCCTGCCAAATGACTGAACAGAGCAGGAAGGGGACCAGCCTGGCATTAGCAGATCCGTGCAGAAACCTCCATTCTCCCTTGTGGCACCCTCCAGGAAGGGAGCCTTCAGGCAGCAAGCAGGAACCCTGAGACTGGCTTCCTTTGTGGCTCGAGGAACTGCTGTGATACTCAGCGTTGTGAAAGAGGAAGGAGTGGGACAGAAGGCAGATCAACCAGTATGAAAACACTTGGTGCTGTGACTTGATGTGCGGTCTGGCTCTTGCAGATCTTTCAAGTAATACAGCTTAGGGCATTGCTCACAGCATGGAAACTGGGCATATAGGTTTGTGGCATCAAGTGTCATGAGACCATATATATATATATACTTGTACTTGAACACAGGCTAGATGGGGGAGGAAGAAGGAGGAAGCGGTGTGGGTACCATATTCATATCCCTTACTGAGGGAATAAAATTGGAGCATAACATCACTGGAATAGGTAGAAAGGAGCAAGCAAGACTGCTCTTTCTCCTCGCTCCACTTTAGAAATAAAGGAGGGAGGCTGTAAGGGAGACTCAGGTTTCTTGCTAAGCTTTCCCACACACCTACCCACTGGGGTTTTATATGTCTTAAATCAACAGTATCTGGGGTTGTTTAAATTCAGTTAAATTGCACTCTCCATGCAGTAAAAAAAATGTGTTCATGCAGTCCTTAATGTTTGTGTGCTTCTGTGTGTGTGCCTTGAAAATGCCTCTCAGCATGGACTGCAGGTGGCCTTGGATACCATCTGTGATTTATTTCTGGAAAGAATTAAAATACCAGCACCATTTGTTAGCCTGTTTTTACAGTGAGTCAAAAATGTGCAGCACTGCTTGGCTGTGACTGCCAGGGCTGCATTTGGTTCCAAAACCATGAGTGCCCTTCTTGACACTTAATGTTACTTAGGTCAGGCCCTTGGAGCAAGCTCTCTGGTTAAGCATTTGATGAAACATCTTCATAGAGACTTCACATAACGCTCTGTGTTAGTAGATATTAAAGACTTGAGGCAGATCATGTCCAAGCAGTTGGAAACATCTTTGTGTGATGTTTTTCTGAGCTGCACTTTCACAACAGGCTTTTGGGGTAATTGGTGCTCTCATGTACGTATATCATGGCTATCCCGAAGCTAGACAAAATTGTTGAGTGATTTAATAATAACTGATGGCTGAAAAGTCTGCTTGATAATTTGGATCAGAGACTTAATGGCCTTTACAGCACAGTGCATGGGATGATGGCCAAATTAATTCAGCCACTGTAATTTATTTTTGAACTTGTTCTCTGTAAAGCGCTAATCGGAGCCTCTTTTGGGGTGTACTCCACCTCTGCACAGTTTTTCTGCTTTTTCAGTCAAGGCACAAATTTCTATTTACTCCAAAACTAAAATGGTTTCTCTTGGAGAAGAGTCCCCATCAGCTGTGAGAATGACTGGTCTATAGCATTCCTCAGACACTGCGTCATTCCTCTTGCTACTTGCATATCAAGGCCTCATGTTAAAAATCTGGGGAATGCAAAATGCTTCCCTAATGAAACTGCAAAGCTGTTGTCTTATTGGGACAAGACATTCATTTTGATTTGCTTACAGGAAACCTGGAGAGGGGCTCTTTATCAGGGAGTGTGGTGATAGGATAGCACCAGTTTTAAGCTGAAAGGGAGTAGATTTAGATTAGCTATTAGAAATAAATTTTTAACAATGAGGATGGTGAGGCACTGGAAAGGTTGTTTAGAGAAATTGTGGATGCCACATCCCTGGAGGTGTTCAAGGTCAGGTTGGATGAAGCTTTGAGCAACCTGATCTAGCGGAAGGCATCCCTGCCCATGACAGGGGGGGTTGTAACTGGGGGATCTTTAAAGTCTCTTCCAACCCAAACCATTCTATGATTCTCGAATTCTTATGTGGGCTATGCAGAGAGAAACTTATGGCTGTATTTTCATAGAATAATAGAATCATTTCTTGGAAAAGACCTTTGTCATCATCAAGTCAAACTGTACCTGTTCACTACTAGACCATATTCCTGAGCACTTTATCTACCAGTCTTTTAAATCCCTCCAGGGATGGTGACTCAACCACTTCCCTGGGCAGCCTGTTCCAGTGCCTGATAACCCTTTCAGTGAAAAAATTTTTCCTGATGTCTAATCTGAACCTCCCATAGTGCAACTTGAGGCCATTTTTCCAGTCTACTTTTCACTTTTGGCTAATGAGAACCTCAAATCCAAGGGTTAATTACTCATTCCCACAACCATTTGTTTTTCTCTAGCCTGCTACCCTTGTCATTATGAAAACTTTACTCAAAGAATGACCAAGTAGTACTGATTATCATCATATTAAATCATCAGAGACTTGCCTTTGGTTGGTCCTTACCAAGAGTCAGCAGAAAAATCGGTTCCCAGTGGCTGTCTGACAAGGATACCTTGAGACTTTCTGTGAAGGCTTGGCAGGAGTAGTGGAGGCACTGTGCTTATCCCCAGACTTTTGAATGTCCCCTTTGAGCAATTTGGGTGGTGATGGAATGGGGCTGCTCTGATTTACACTGAAGACTTAGGCAACTCCCAGACATCTCAGAGACAGCCATGATCACGGATGACAGTATGGGGCTGTACGGCTTCCTCTGGCACCTGTGAACCTTGGGAGATGACAGGTGTGATTTCACTGCATCTGCTTAGGTGAGATACATGTTATTTCATCCTCTCATGTAACAATTTGGTTGAAGAACTCAGCCGATGGTCTCCTGTTTGCTGTGGTGTCCCTCTTGTTTCTGTGGGCTCTACGGAAGTTCCTGCACTGTTTACACTGTCTTTAAGTCAGGAGTGCGAATTATTATTATTATTATTATTATTATTATTATTATTATTATTATTATTTGTAGGGCTTGACTGACTGATTTCTTGGATTTTCAGGACTTGCACAGATCCTTCATAAATTCTTTATGTGAGAGCATAAGCAGGCAGCCCAGTTTGATAACCTCATGTTTCCTTAGCATTGCAGGAAACGTGAGTTTAGAAGGAAAGGTTTTGTTTATATATGTTTAACTATGACATTGTTTGACTTAAAATCCTTTCTTTTCTCCTCAACTCTAACTCTAACTCTTAAGCTTCTACCTCTGCCAAAGTTTGAAAATTTAATGAAAATTCAGAAATTGTAATATTGGTTTGTTTTTTAAGTAGCATGCTTCTGGATATGATTGTTGGGCTTTGTGATTGTTTTCTTAATAATGCGAGGCTCAAAGAATTCATGGAGCTTTTATCAATTTACAGATTGAATCTGTTGAGCTTCTCTTTACTTTTCACATTTCTGTCTTGGAGAAGATCAACTGCTTGACTGCTGTCCCCTGTGCTCTGCCCATCAGCCTCGGAGGTTTACCCTGGTGAAAGGGTTTGCTGGTGGCAAGGTGTCCACAGGTTGCTGTTCCTGCTGGCTGAGCTGCTGGGTTTGGGGGAGAGAAGCTGTACAGCCAGGATCTTTCTTCCTTCCTCCGATCGCTGGCTGCAATAGAACACTTACTGTTTTTACTGAATTGGCCTCTGGAGGTCCCAGCTGAGATCAAGACCCTGCTGTGCCGGCCACTGACCGTAGCTGGAGGTTGTCATCACCACAAAGAGGCAATGCTTTGAGGAAGGGAAGTTTTATTATCGTCACTTCAGGGGTGGGGCATGGAGATCCTGAGAGACAGACCTGTCTCTCAGTGTCCTTCTTTTGGGTGCAGCAGGAGGAGGACACCTGGGGTGGGTGTCTGAAATAACCATAGGCACTGGTGATTAGGCACCCCCTCCTCTGATTTCTTGAGCAGGACTTCCATCAGGACCTGAGCTGGTCCATGTAACGCTGGTGAGTGCCCTAATGAGATCCACAGAACGACTCAGAGATTTTCTGAGAGCCTCTGGCACCATGCTGGTGTGGGATCACTCCCTGCCTTATTCCTGTCGTTGCGCCAAGTGCTGAGCCAGAGCACCTCATAGCTGAGTCCATGGAAATGGGTGTGTTGTAATACCCAACGCAGGGTCGGGCTATGTACAGCCAGGAGTCTGGCTGCTTTGTCATGCTTTCCCTGAAGAAGATTATGCCCGAGGCTTTTAAAGGAACCTAAAAGTATAAGATCTCTCGCTTGCCTGACTTTCAACAGGATTTCCATTAAAAAAAAAAAAATTAAATACATCCCAGCCTTCCACAAACCTTTTGTCAAGCTGAAGGGTGTTACCTTTGAGGTAATACTGATGCAACAACTAAAACTCCAGAAGAGAAAACCAGCCCCTGCTTAATATTGCAGGATCATATCTCTCTATATAAAGGGAATCCAAATGTTGCAAGGTGAAGGTGTTTTTTAAGAAAGATATACAATCTGGCTCCATGACCTATACATCTCCACATCATGTAGAGTAGCTCTCAGAACAAGGTGCCACGCTATCATAAGGCTATGGCCTGGGTTGTTACCACGGCTGGATTGTTCTCTGTAGGGGGACTGGTCACAGAATTACATCAAGTCAAGTTTTAATTCAACCTGACATAGAGCTTTATTGAGAACTTACATAAATACATGAAAATGAATGTGATGTAATATTAAAATTGGAAAATTAGCTTGAACTAGTATACCAGAGTAAATATAAAATGGACAGTAAAAAATTTGGCACAGATGAAACATTATTCAAGTAACGTTCTTACTTTTGTTGGCAAAATGATGTCAATAAAATACTACAGTATGTGTTGGAATGGGGCAAAATGTACCTTAAAAAGAAGTTGTCATGCTGCCAGCAAGTAATTGGGCTTGGGTAATTAAGTCCTGACTCTGCGTGCTTTGCCTGGCTGAATTGAGCCTCATGGATGCTGAGATTTGCGGTAGGATCGCGTAGGTGCCAGTAGAGCCGAGAGCAGGTAGCGAAGGAGGCATCCTGCAACATGGAGTACTGGTGAGAGAGGGTCTGTCCCAGAGCTCTTCAGCCTCTCTTCTCCTCTTCTGCCAAGAGAGAAGCAACACAGCCTGTTTTCTCAAAATGGTGTAGCAGTGGTAATTAATCACAGCTGCTTCAAAGGTGGAGTGGTCCCTATGAGTGCCAAGTTTAATCATGTTCTTTAACCAAAAGATGTATTAACAAAAAAACAGGCACACTAGATCTCCCCAGCTGAATCAGTTGTTGATTTTTCTCTCTAGAGGTGGATGTGCTTGGAGCTCCTTTGGATATTGTGCAAGGTGGTGCTGGCAGGTTTTTTCTGCTGCTACTGCCATGGCATGGTCGTTATGTTAATGTTGCTTATAGCCTTTACAGTGGCTCTAAAGTTTTGTGGTTTAAGTCACTGGGAACATGCTTTCAACAAGTTTATCATCAGTGCTTGGACAGTGGTGAGGGCCTGGGCACTAGGCTGGGCCACCAGGGAGAGTCACCTTGGTGCATGACATCTCACAGCTGTCCCACCTCAGAGAGGTGACTCTGGACTGCTTTCAGTAACCCCATGTATCATGTAGTGGCTGCGAGGAGCTGCCTGGGACCACTGAAGTCTGGTGTTGCAGCCCTTTTCATGCTATTCCTTGTAATTTCCCAGACTAGTTGCATGTTAGCCTGGCTCGATCCCCTCTTGCTCTCTGTCCCTGCACAGCAATGGGTGTGTAAAATCCACATTATACTCTTAAGAGTGAGTAGGGGGTTGTCACACCTTTTGCCCCCTGAATACCTCTGGCAGTAGCCCAAGGGCTGTTTAAAAGCAGGATTGAGAGCAGAGCTTGCCAGCTGATTAAGTGGTCTCTTTAGATCTGAATTAAAAGAATTAAAATTCTTGGTGGATTATAGGTTGTAGCCATGACAACAAATTCCCTCTCTTTCTCTTTTTTTTTCTGGAACTGTCTTGTAGTTCAGATATGTTGCCAAACAAAACCCTTTGGGGTTTTTTTTTTTTAACTAATGTTTCAGTAATAGCAGCATTACATTAAAAAACAAAATAAATGGTCATCAGCATTTTGATGACTGTTTGTTTTATGCCTGGTGTCTTCTTGTGAAATCTCTTGACTGTGCAAGTCAATAAGGCTTTTGTTCAGTGATATTAGAGGGAATGTTGCTAGTCTGAAAGAAGTGGGGGTAATTACTACCAGGAGTTCTTCTGCAGTGTATACCTGTAACAGTTAAAGGGAAAGCTGCTTAAATTTATTCTGGCAATTGCAGATACAGCGCTGGAGGAATCATTTGAATTATTCATTCTGCAACAAGGAAACATCCTACTTGTTTTCTCTTCAGAAATGAAATCCCAGTCTGATTTAAAATATACTTTTATGGGTTGTTTCCTTTTTTTAAAAGTAATTTTGCCATTTCAAGAGTTCTATTATAATTACCTGTGAATTTAGGTTTTAAAAGAAAATTATTCTAATTTCTGAAAAAAAAGAAAGGAGAAATTGATTTTTTTACATGAACTGCTTCTTGTAGAATAAGTTTAATGAAATTCAGCTTTCTTTCATAAATAATGCAGCACTTGCATTTGATTAGGTGAAGCCTAGAGGAATTTCTACCTAATCAGATGCATAACAAGAAGGATATTGCCTGCAGACTGTTACCATTATCAATGGTGGTGGCAAGGAAAATACAGCTCTGTGTGTGTCCAGATAGAAAGCTTTGTTTCTTAAGAGAAGTTGCAAAACAAGGTATATATACTCCTTGCATCTCAGAGTGTTCTGGCTATTTGTAAAACAAGGTCTGGCTTCTGAGTATTATCATTATTGTAGCATGAAGAGACTCCAGGTTAGCTGGAGACTTCCTTGTCGTAGCAATATATTTCTGACCCTTCCAAGAAGTAAATGCATGTGGGGAAGAGGCAGTCTTTGCTTATGGTTAAAATAAGCAAAGTAGACAGCAGGAATCATTGGAACCAATTCCAAAAGTCTTGCAAACCAGCACAAACTCCTGATAACATAAAAATGGAAAAAATGTGCATGTGCCTCCATTCATTAAAACAATAGATCACCCAGAGCAAAAAGCAAACAAGTTTGCAAATGCTGTATCTGCAAGTTTTGCAGAAACATTTTGAGGGTTCTGGAGTAAATGTTGTTTTAATTAGTCACCTGTGGTCAAATTTTATGCTGTTCTGTAAATCCAGCCACAAGACTTTTTTCTACTCTGGCTTTATCCCCAGGAAACTGTCATCAACAGCAGTGAGTGTGCACAAACAGAGGGTAGTTTGAATAAGGCCATTAGTCCTTTAGTCAACATTCATGTTAATAAATAAAAATGGATCTGGTTCCCGTGCTATAGCCCTGAGGCCAGCTGGCATAAATTGCCCTGCAAGTATTCAATAAGTGTGTGTATCCTCTGAGAGACAGTGGTTGAGCCCAAGCTGGCTTTTGGGACCAGACCCTGGTCTGAACTCAGCCCTGGACCACTCCTGGGAACTATTTGAAGGTGGTGTGAAATGGTGAGGGATGATGTTAATGGTATAGCAGCCTGGATGGTCATGGGCTCAGGTTCTGGTTACTTTGCTAGAGGTGATGCTCTCTTATGACTTGATAATGCTCTCTGCTGAACTCAGTTGAGTGGCATCTTACTCTACTGCCGTAATAAAGTAATATTCTAAATAAAACTGTAAAGAACTTAACCCTAACTGCAAAGCCCAACACCACTGCCTTATCTCACAGATTTTTCTCTTAACATTTGTTCAGATATGTAAAATTGCAAATGTCGGGAATTCTTCAGGCCAGATGCTAAGCGCATTTAAGCTGACGATTTGTGCTAGCTGAGGTTCTGGCTTTTCATTTATATTTCTTGGAAAGGGCAATGAGATGTAATGAATAAATGTAAAACAGAAGAAATAGAGCCCAGGATACATGGGAGACGTGCTTGCATCCTTGATTGGCTGTCGAGAGGTTTTAGCGCTGAGCTCAGAAGTGTATTTATGGAGCTGCTGGTCAGAACTGTGCAATTTAAAGGTGAAATCAGTTCTCTTTTTTTAATCTTGAGCCTTCATTCCTCTCCAAATTGGTGCAAGCAAATCTTCTGGACCTAAAATGTCATGGGAGCACTAGAGGCCAAGAACAGAATTAATTTCTGAAAGTTTGAGAGCAAAACCGTCAGGTTTAGGGCTGTAAAATGTTAATCTGTTTCTGACTTCCCTGAGAATTGTCTGAAATACTTTTGCCCACTCATAACTCAAGCGATTTCATGTCAGACATTAGAGCTGTTTTTATGTGTGAGTACTGACAGAACTAATGCACGGCTTTGTATCATAGCCGACTGGGAAAAAAAGCCTCAGAAATGTAACTTCCAAACCTTTTTTAGGCCAAACCAATGTCAAAATCCCATGGAAGAAATTGGAAACAAGACTGAGCCCTCAGTCATTTGCCCTGAGGTATACAGAACATTCATCGCTCAAGATCCTGGTCAATGGATCACACAGAACTGCATCCCAAGTGCTGAAAAGCAAGCAAGCTTGGTCCTTTCCATTGTTCCCCTGTTGTTGCTGTGGAAAAGCATATCTCCCAATCTGCTTCAGCTGGGGAGACTTAGCCTTGATGACCGGTGGGTTTTACGGCCAAGGTCAAGACTCAGCACTGTTGGTTCATCACCCTATACTGATGCTTCTCCAAGCACAGACAGCCCCTCACATCCCTCATCTTCCACATGAGGACCGTTGGGTAGCTTCAGTGATATTTCCATGCAGTTTCATGATGAATTTCCTACTCTTTGCCCCTCTGTGACAAGATCAATTAGGAAACTCCTCAAAAATCACTTGAGCAGCAAATGCAGGTAACCTGTGGTGAACAGAGGCACTGGGCGATGCACATGAAGGCTTGCAGCAGGAGAATTGGTTCCCTTTGAGAGCCTGGATGCTTACCTGATGCTTATCTGTATGGAAAGGATGTTGACAGAGTCTGTAGTCCTTAATAAATATGAGTTGTGGTTTACATTTATATTTTGTCATTAAAATAAGCTAAGTTTAAAAAAACATCTGTGGCTTCATCCTTGGAACATTTCTCCTCAACTGTGTGGCTTTGCAATCCTTGGTGTTGGATGGAAGAAGGACTTTTAGCTCTTTGTCGTAGTTGTAGGAAGCATCCTGGATTTCTTACTGGTACATGTCCACTTCTTCCAGAATTCTCTTGTGCATTCCCAGCTTCACTCCCAAACAGGACCTTACCAAAATCACTTGTGTGCTGTGGAGCGAAAATGTGACCGATACAAATGTTGCAGCAGTGTATAAAATGCTAAATTATTCATGGTACTTAAGCACAGAAAATCCCAGGGCTGGACTGACATAACAAAAATCTCCAGGCAAAAAAAAAATCACCATGGAAAGTCTTAGATTAAAAATAGTTGCAAACTTTTAAGTCAGGCTGTATTATAGAGTCTTAATCCCTCCTTCTTCTTTTAAATTCCCCTCCTCCTGCCATACTCTGGGCTATCATAGCCAACTACTTTAAATGTCGTTATCCACGTCACATTCCCTTGAACAGGGACCTAAGGCAAAGAAATGTCAGATGACTTGTCGTGGTCTGAAATAGAAAACCTGCAATGGCAGTAGTATTTGTGGCTGGGTCTCCTCAAACTGAAGCCCTGACTGTCTTAACAAGTTTCCTCTGTATCACAAATGAAATAATCATCTGGAGGAGTTCAATGGGCAAACACCTGCATGCTATTTCATACCAGAGCATCAGACCTTGTCACACAGCTGGTCTTTCAGCTTGCCTGGGACCATTGTGGGCTACTGTCATGTATTTATTTCTTTAGCATAAAGATCCTCAGTTTTTACCCATCTATGGCACAAAGGGTCCTAGGTGCTAAATCTTGCCCTGAATCAATTTCATCTTTGGAGTTTTCTGATGAAAGACTCATGAACCAAAATATTAATGTAGGAGCACAACTTTGAGAATTTAAGCAGCTCAATGGACGACAATATGCTTCTTAATTAATGGAGAATTTTAACAGAGATGCACTAAGCCCAATAGGTAGTGTTGTAACTGGAACAGGTAGATTAATGGATTGGTTAAAAGGAGAATGGAACCAAGTGGTTATAAAACACAACTAGAAGCTTAGAGAATTCATACTGTTAAGCAGTCTATTTCCACATTTTTTTGTCATTTTTCTCGGTCCTGAAAACGCTGATTTCAAGTTTCGTTTTGTACTTTATTATTAATTTTATTGTGGAAAATTGATTAAAAAAACCAAACCAACCCAAAATTTAAATAGTGTTGTATTAGTTTCTGTATATGGCAAAATACATTTCTATTGGAAACATATTTTTGACAAAGCAGTTCTTGCTTGATTGAAGAACATTTGGAATAAAAATGTTCAAGCTGCTTTAGTCACTTTACCTTTTGCTTGGAGGGTAAAATAAGCTTTCAAAGCTGTTCAGTGTTCCCTTTTTCCCTGGAGGCATGCAGGAACGGTAGGAGAAGATTTGATTTGATATCTTTGGTTCCTCAGGATCCTGTCAGTACCTGCAGCAAATGAAGGGAAAACTGTGTTTCCCAGATGACATCCTTCTCTCAGTCTAGTGCTGAACACCAGCGGTGGCAGCATTGATGACCTGAACTTTATTTGTCAATTAATGAGTGTGTATAACTTGATATTTCATTTTTCCTAGACTGTACCCTCGTCATGCAAGTGCTCTCAACAACTTGGGGACGTTGACCAAAGACGTGGTGGAGGCAAAGGACTACTACAGACGGGCCCTTCAGTTAAACCCGCAACACAATCGAGCTCTCTTCAATCTGGGCAACCTGCTCAAGTGAGTTGAACACAGATCTGGCACCAAGGAAATTCACATTCTCTCTACACACATCACCAAAGTTGTTTTTTTCTGCCAGCTGGTGAAGGAATAGTATTATTTCTTATTGCCATCCAAGAGTGCCGGCACAAAGGTAGTGCTTAGTTTGGCTATCGTTATGCTGTCTACCACATGACTTCAGGTGCTGTTTACAGTTCTTTTTCATTTGGAGGGAATTCACTTGTTCCAAATCAGCCATCAAAAAATGAAGTGCCTAAAATCAACTAGTCACCTGAGATTCCCATCTTGGTGGAGAGATGTAAGCCTTTCCCATGGAGCAATCCATGTTTTTCAATGACAGACATCTGATGAACTTCTAATAAATAACATAGATCTGACAAACCCCTCTCTACAAGATCCTGCTTCTCCTCATTAACTGTATGGAATGTCAGTGCGTAATTTAGGCATGAGAATCTGACTCTGTGATCTTTTAGAGCAGGTCAGGCTTTAGTGTCGAGCTGGTTATAAAGTGGCACTGTCTCATCAAAACGTACTTCATCTCTCTGGTTCTGAAATGTTACTGTGAATGTGAGTTTATATGACTGATATTAAGAGGATTGCTGAAGTTCTGCCTGGTCTGTTTGGTAGAGGAGAAGTTATCAGAATAGTATTACAAGTAAACTGACAGTTTGGGGTTAGAATATGGCAGCTGAGTAATTCTTAAATAGAAAGTAGGTGAGTGCTTTACTGGAAATACTCACAAGAAAGGGAAATGGTAAAGACAGTCTTATTACAAGAGAAATGTAAGGTCTTTGTATTATTCATTAGATTTGGTTGATTGAAATTATTCTTAGGTGGCAGTGCTGTTTAGAAATATGCATTGTCCTTTTAATGCATCATGTTTGCCTTAGTTATTATTCCCTGACATTTGTTAAAAAAAAAATAAAGTATTAGTATGGAAGAACATAAACCAGAAGCAGCAACAGGACATTCCGTGTCAATAATGCTTAAATCTGGCTTGTTGATGGACTCTTATGACCCAGCAGATGGGTGGAAGCTGGATTTGTTGCACTGGCAAAGCACAAAGGAGACATGTGGGAAAATCTCTTAGAACTGCTGTTTGTTTTGTGTGCAATATGTCGTGTTTTTCCAAAAGTGATAGTTAGGATATTGTGCATCCAGTCAGATTATGTATGCTCTGCATCCTTCTGTGGTGCCATGTGTTTTGGTATGTTAAAGGTGTGTGATGCTTGTGCTAAACTTGTTAAAAGAAAGCCCTCGGGCTCCATCTGCCCTTTTTCCACACCCATTTGCTCCCATTTACTAAGCTACTTTTAGGCTTCTAAAACAACCTAGTGCGTCTGGACTCTCCAATAGTATTAATTATAATGCAAACTGGGTGTCCTCATCTCCCTATTCAGCTAAAAAAACCTGCTAAAAAATAGGTGGAAGGATTAGCCCATACATAAAGCAGATGCTGTAGGGGCAGATCCTATATGAATGTCTCCCCTAAGATGCTAGTTCAGACCCCTTTGCCAGCACTTTTCCTGCATCATCCATCATCTTAGCAGAGACCGTTGGCCATGCTGGAGCATGAGGTGACTTTTGAGATGACCAGACAGGAATGAGGCAGAGATTTCAAGCTCCCCCTTCCTACAGCTTTGTTTTAATTTATGTTTTCTACTTGGCTTTCTGAATTATCCTTTCATATATATGTATATATAGGGCAACCAGTATTCTACAGACATTTAACACTGGTAAAAGCTAGGTAATAAATGAAAGTCTGCAGAGTATTACAGGCACATATTACTTTCTGGCTTTGCTATGAGACTATGAAAAATGTTTTGCTTTTTAAATGTATGGCAGAGAGAGGATGAATGGTCAGGAAGAATCAGACCTGCAATATTTAAGGCATGTCCAACAACAGCACTTATTGCAGTGGGGCATGTAACAAAACTGTCTGGCATGAAGAATTCCTAGTTGAAGTCTGCTGAGTTCCTTTTACCCACTGCTTGTAGTGTGCAAATCTGATGGTAGGTATTAGATTTCATCTCATCTGGAATGCTGAGAAAGGAGAACTCCGGGATTTTGGAAGGATGGTTTTGCTATTCCCATGTGGGAATCTGTCTCTCATTATTCCCTATGAATAAGCTCTCTATTTAAGCACCCATTTCTTGTGATTTAAGCTTGAATAAAAATCTGGTTTGAGGACCACAGGGTGGAGTTTTTAGTTGTTTTCTGTGGAAGTCCTAGATGAAAAAGTATGTTTCCATTTTCTGTTTGCACATAATGAAGACAACTATGTGCCAGAAGATGAATGTTCTCAGGAAGTATTGCTGGGTAATAGCTGAATAAGCTTCTGGTATTGTTTACGTATCCTAAAATAAAGTTGTATGTCATCATTTTCTTGCCTGATATAAATGTTGGAGAGTAGATAATCAGACAACACCAACAGATTTCTTAGTTAAAAGAGACTCAAAATATGGCCTGCCTAAAAGTGAGAAATCTCTTTCTCCACATTCATGGTCCATGATCAGTGACAAAGAGCAGGCTGATGCTGCTTTCTTGTGTTTTATTTTGAAGTTTCCATTATATAAATAACTTAACTCCTCTATAAAGATACAGTTTTGTTCAGACACATCTTGAAAAGCTAAGATAAATATCATTCAGAGTACCTCACAAATTTATAGGCTGTGGGATATTCTGTAAAGAGACAAGAAATAAAGTACTATGATCATTCAAAGTAAATATTTATCTTGGCTTTCTGTTGCAGGAAGAATAGGAGAGAACTTCTTATTTGCAGTACTGTATCTATCCATACCTAAAGCAGTCCAATATTCAGTACACTATTTCTTATGAAGAAGAGCCTGGTAACTCTTATGTGCTTTGAGAGTGTCATGAGTGCATTTTCAAAGGGAAAGTGAAATGCCTATAAACATTGTCCACTGAAATGTTGACTTTATTCAAAGGACTGATTCTCTTCTGAATGTAGAGTATCACACAAGGTGTCCTGTGCATTTGTTGCTGTGATTTAGTCCAAGTTTAGCAAACCCATTTGTTCAGAGGAAGGAGGGCTGTCTGCCCTCTCTAATATAGGCTTCTGGATATGTAAGTATGAATGTGCTGACACAGGCTTGTGTAACTGTCTGAAGATGCTGAAAAACATCAGACAGATATTACGTGTATTGAGATTTGAGATCTTTCAGACAATGGAAGATTTCTCCCTTCCATTCAAAGAAGCAAAGTGAGTGATAATGTCCAGTGAGACTGCAACTGGATTTCTGGATGATCTCTGGCTAGGATATTCTGTGTTGTGTGAAGTGCTGTAGTTGTATGTCAGTATCACATACGCTTTGTAGCCTGTTTATAAAATAAAAAATTAATCTCTGGCAATGTCAAATTTACAGTAGATTAAAAAAATAACTTAGGTTGGAATGGACCTCTGGAGGTAATTGGGTCAAGCCTGCTACTTGAAGCAAGTCTAGTTCAATCAGGTCGCTTAGGGCTGAGTCCAAACGAATCTTGAGCACCTCCAAGGACAGAGTTGCCACAATCTTTCTATGCAACCTGTTCCAATGTTTGAGTACCCTTGTGATGAAAAACATTTCTCCTTAGATCTAATCAGAATTTCCTGTGTTCCTGTTTTCATCTGTTGTCTCTTTTTCCTGTCACCATGCGCCTCTGAGAAGAGTTCGGCTCTGGTTTCTCTGTATCCTCCAGCCAGGTAGCTGCTGGCAGCACTGAAGTCACTCCTGAGTCCTCTCTTCACCAGGCTGCACAGATGTGTCTTGTTCAGCCTCTCCTTGTGCAATGGGTGCTTTAGCCCTGACCCCCATCAGGGGTTGGTCTCTTCTCTCAGGTGACCAGTGACAGAACTAGAGGGCATGGACTCAAGCTACGTCAGGGAAAGTTTAGGCTTGATGTGAGGAAGAAGTTCTTTACTGAAAGGGTGATTGGCCATTGGAATGCGTTGCCCAGGGAGGTGGTGGAGTCGCCGACCCTGGAGGTGTTTAAGGGGAGATTGGATGTGGCACTGAGTGCCATGGTTTAGATGATGGTTGGTGTTAGTGTTGGGTTATAGGTTGGACTTGATGATCTCAGAGGTCCTTTCCAACCTTGTCATACTGTGATACTGTGATACTGTGATACTGTGATCTTAGTGGCCCTCTGTTACTCTTCCTTCAGTATCTCCATGTCTGTCTTGCACTGGGGAACTCAACTCTGGACAGACAGATGTGGTCTCACGAGTATCATATAAAGGGGAAGTATCACTTTCTGGAACTGCTGTTGATCTTCTTTGCCAGGTAGGGTATGTTGCTGGCCCATGGTCAACTTGTTGTCCACCAGGACCCCAGAGCCTTTTCTGTAGAGGTGCTTTCCAGATGGTCGTTTCCCAGCCAGTGCTTGTGCACAGGGTTATCCTGCAAGGGCACAGGACTAGCATTTGCTTTTGCTGGAGGCTTCCGTTGGTCTACGTCCCTCTGAAAAGCAGCCCTGCCTTACAGTGTATTGTCTGCTTCCCCCAGTTTAGTGTCATCCACATCTAACAGATGAATGACAAAGGAGTGCGTCTTAAGTATCCGAATTGGTTTTAACCCACAGAGTTAAACAGACTTAAAAGCTTCCTTTCAAACAGGCAGAGTTAGACACTGCAAGCTCCCCTTGGATTATGGTGTAAAACTAAGATGGGGTGTTCTACTGCACACTTGTGCAGCCCTTGCCGAGCTCAGTGTTTCTGGCTTTAATGCAGTCAAACTGATTTCACAAAATAAAACAAATTTTGAAAGTTAAAAAGTCCTCTAATTCTTGATTATTGTTTATGTTGCAAATGAAATTTGCTCCAGTGCTAACAGCCCACACGCAGCCCCGTGCATCGCCAGAATTCTATGGGGAGGTTTAAGCTGGTGCTACTCCAACTGCAGGGACTTGCAAAAATATGGAAGAGACGCTCCCAATGGAAAGAGCTATTCCTTTCTCTCAGTTCAAGCACTCTGTAGAGGGGAGGCTGGGAGCTTGAGTGGAAGATGGAGTTAGGAGAGGGCATTGTAAGGCAAGGTAATTTGGGAGAAAAATTGGATTAAGTGATCATAGACTAGTGTCAGTTGAATTTGTTCCTCTCTCTGTCATAGTGAAGGTATACATTACCTAGCTTTCCCTGCTCCAGATCCCTAGTTTATGGTAAATTACTGTTTTGGACTGTTCTTCCAGTGTTCTGTGCTCTCCCAAATTGCAGATTTATTTAAATGACGGCTTCAATCCTGCAAAGCGTTGGTCTTGATCCAGGAAAGCACTTCAACTAGTAATTAATTTTCAACTTGCACACATAAAAGTTAAGCACACATTTAAGTGCTTGGCCAGAGCACTCGGTATCTTGCGGGCCTGAGCCCTCTGAGAAACTATTTTTAATGTAATTCAGTCTGTCACATAAAAAGATGCCATAATCTTTCCTTCTTTACTCTACTTTCAGGAGACAAACATTGTTCTTGGATCAAATAAGGAAAAAAAAGTACAGTTTAAAGGAAAAGAGTAATTAAAAGGGCTGCCTCATGTTCAGAGTGCATGCTTGTGGTTAATGGGAACGTTAACTGCTGCTGAGTGGATCACTTAATCCTTTTATTTCTGTAGCTGGCATTTCCTACATTTTTTTTGCCAAACATCAATACCTTTATAAAGCAGTCATCTGGATTTGATTTATAAAAATGTGTCATGAAACTCCAGCCAAGGGATCCAAAAGTTTTATAAATTGACAAGCTAGCTAGTTGTTAATTAGTGTAGGAGAAAAGTGGTTCTTTATTTGTTTTGCTTCATTCGTATAATTTATATGAAACACCACTGGAAGAAGAAAAGGACCAGCGCAACTGGTTTTACTTAGCTTAATGCATAGGCAAAATATTCTTCCAGTTACACAACTAGAAAGGGAAAAAAATCTGCAAAGTCACATATATTATCAGCTGAAATTGGCACCTTATAAACAAGATCTGGTTACTTGACCATGCCACTCAGATGAAATCTAAGGACAAAGCAGCAAGGTGTTCACATATTTTCTGTGTCCCAGAGTCCTTTGTTTCTTTTTGTAAACCCTGCTATTCGTATTCTTTCTTCAACCAACACAAGGAAAATATTGTTCCAGTCCAGCTAAACATCTTTAGATGTTTGTTCAGGAAACCTTCTCATTTTTCCAAGGAAAGAAATACAGAGTGATACTGGAGAAACGGTAGCTCAAATAAATAAACACCCTTAGATTTTTGTTCAGGAAACCTTTTCCATTTTCTATGGCAATAAATATAGAACAATGCTAGAAAAAACCCCAGCTCATCAGCATAGCCATCACTCAACTATCTCTTCATAATCCTTAGGATCTGAAGAACAGACTCCTTTGAGATCCCAGCTAGATTTAACTTAGCAATATTTTCAATTGAAAATATTAGTTTAACTAATTCATAAGTGGATATAGAACAGTGCTCGTCTAGGAACTTGGAAAAACTCCACTTTTTTTTTGGGAAATTCTAATGTTTTGGTGTCTTCAACCTACCTATGTGAGGATTGCTGGCAAATGCCTTGGCAATGTGACTGGAGTTCCAGAAGCAAACCCACTGTTGCCCCAACAGCATCCTTTCCCGTAGGGCATGCGACTTCCTAAAGACATCAATGGGCAGGTCTTGTACAGCACATCATGCCAGGGGACACTTTTGCTTACTTGTCCTTCATGTGTCTTTAAATCCTGATGGGATGAATGAGGCAGAATTTGATATGCTTGCCAGAAAGAGAAATATTGAGAGGAGGTAAACAGCAAGATTGGAGAAGTTTACAAAATCTGGTGATTATGATTCAATGGGCAGAGCATGTGGTCTGTACTGATTTGTCTGATAGCCAAAATACTTTTTGCTCTTCAGTGTGTGGGGTTGAGGAATAGGTTGGATATTAGGAAAAAGTTCTTCACACAGAGAGTGATGGAGCACTGGAACAGGCGCCCCAGGGAAGCAGTCATGGTGCCAAGCCTAACAATATTCAAGAAGGATTTGGACAATGCACTCAGAGACATGGTGCAAATTTTGGGGTTGTCCTATGCAGGGATAGGAGTTGGACTCTATGATCCTTGTAGGGCCCTTCCAACTCAGGTCATTCTGTGATTCTGTGACTATTTTGGGTTTTTTTTTTCTCCTCACTAAGATCATTGCATAATGCTCAGTATGGCGGACACCAGAATAGCAGACCAAACAGCAGATTCATTAAAGCTTGTGTTCTCCCTGCTCCTGAGAATAACATATGGAAATGGTAATGGTTGAGGAGATGCCAGGTACGTACATCATGGAGAGGAGGTGCAAGTGAATCATTTAATTATTGTTGAAATGATCAAGCCAGGGACTTTCACGTCTCTTCAAAGTAGGTAAATCAGTGGGATGTCCTAAACATGTGCTTACAGAAACTTTTCTATTTCCCCTCCTTCCATGGCTGCAGGTCCCAAGGGAAGAAGGAAGAAGCTGTAATCTTACTGCGGGACTCCATCAAGTATGGCCCAGAGTTTGCAGATGCTTACTCAAGCCTGGCATCGCTGCTAGCTGAACAGGTAACAGACATCGCTTGAGCTCTTGTGTTTTCTGAGCATGCAGATACACTACTGGGGCAGCCACAACATCTCCTGCACATCCCAGCCCTCATCCTGCACACATGCAATGACAGGTGTGAGTCCACGGCTGCCTGCAGAGAGCTCTTGAGCCGCTTTAGAGATCACTTTTTCTGGATAGGAAGCAACTCATTTGCAGTGAGTAATTACACCCACATGATGTGGCTCTGAATTAAATCACTGTTGAAGCTGTGAGTAAATATCCCCTCTGCAGCTCCCCACGTCTGTAGCAAAGTCTTAATCCATTGCACCTTGGAATGTTGTGACAGCAGAATAGGCGAATGCTTCCCCCTCAGAAACACACGCCTACACAGATAACCTTGATATTTCACAATAAATCACTCCGAAGGTAGGAAATATCATAAACCAGGTGGCCTTTGTAGCCTGAATTCTGCCCATTGCATGCACAGATCAGGATATGGCCCTTAGTTACCATGGTAGGTGATCATGTGCAGGGAGTGGGAAGGCTTGCTAGCTTTATGTTGCTTTTAATGAGCAGCTGTTTTGTATTTTATTTAACCTCGTTGTTAAATGCCCCCAGGCCTTATTTACTGTGCAGGGCCCAGGCTGTTCTCTGGAGGCAGAATTACTCATTTCCTCCCAAGCTTTTTCCTCATTCTCATTACTCAGGGCTCTCCCTACTCTCTGTAGTTAGGTAATTTATTTCTGCAAGGTCCCTATGAGATGAAATATTGTCCCCATGAAGGAAAAAGGGAAACTGAGGCACAAAATGCTTCAGTTAAGAAGCCTGGAAGTATGAGTGCCCACATCAAGACCACAAAGCTCTGCTTTTCTCCAAACCTGCAACAGCAGATGAGGGATGCTGTGCTTCAAATGTTGCCTAAACCAGTGGCCCCAGTCTGGGGCTATGAGGGTAGGTGATGATGTCCTCGTAACTGCATAGTGTCAGCCTTTTGAAAACCATTTTTTTCTCCCCTGAGTTTCAGATCTAGTTAATCCATAGCACAGAGTGCTAAGGCTTTCTTAGAAGGTTGCCAAATGCAAATACAGACAAAGCAAAGAAGTACCATCTTTCACCGTTTTCCATTAATCTGGTTAGTGAAATTTTCTCTCTGTTAAGGAAGTAGATAAATTTCAGCAAAACTATAAGCATTCTTTAATTATGTAGGCATTCTTCAAAATTCACTGATAATATACGTGGGTTACTGAAAGATGTGCTATTTTATTTTCCCTTTTAAGTGACTTTCAAAAATTTAAGTATTATAAACATCAGCTGCAGGGACCTAGAATTATGGTTTATGAATTGAAAGAACTTTATTGAATGTGAGCTGTGTTTTGAATAAGCCCATCAATGAAAAATCTCTTGCAAGTATAGGAAATGAGTTCTCCACAATAATACCTAGTTTTAATATTAATTGAAATTATTAATTAGAACCATTGATTGTAAGGTCAACAGGGCAATAAAACCATTACAGAGTCCCAAGGCCTTCTACCTGAAACAAATGCCATTAGTAAGTCCAGCAACAATTTATCTACTTTTATGTATAGATCATTCATCCTCTTGTGACTTGAGTAAGTGGTAGGGAAAATTTCCTCAGAAAATAGCTATTTCCTGCTGGCTTTTAACACCTTCTTATGTTAAGCTGCAGCAGATGACTGCCTGGTCATGCAGCTCCTGCCTCACACACTCATCTTAGTGACCATGGTGGATGAGGGCTGTCCTACAAGTCTGTGCTGCTGCCTGTGGCTGCAGGTTGCAGAATCACACCCTAATGCTGTGCATTTCCTGGAAAGATACAGGTAGAATCTTGGGCAGTTTCAGCCTAAAGGATGATGACAGGACCCCATTTTTCACTGTGGAGTTTTCCTCTTTGTCCAAGCAATAGTTTCCAAAGTGGCTAAATGTTTTTTTTTAAAAAAAAAAAACTGGTTTTCTTTCTGCTTGTAGTCTAGAATTTGTCTCACAGCTGTTGGGGTATCTGTGATGCCAGGCAGTATGCAGTAGGCTCCATGGATAATATTGCTGTGAACTTTGAGGAAGGGAACACGAACTGGTTCCCTCTCACTGAGGTGTGATAAAAAGGGGCTGAAGTGCCATGAGTGACACGTTAAAAGTAACTTGCATGAAGTGTTTGTGTCCATGACAAACTGCTGCTCCTTCCAGCTTTGCACTAAAGCTAAGAAGCAGGGAAATGGGTGGTGTGGCTCAGTGAAATAGTGCTGGGATTGCCTTGGTTGGTCCCACACAGTGCGCTTTTCCCTGTCTTAAGGGCGATGAATCTGAAATAGGGCTTATGGGCCTTTCCTCCAACAGCTTTAAAAAATGCTCGTGAGAGGAACGTGTCATCTGCCAGGGAATTTAGCTTGTAACTCTGTGTAATTGCCCTTTTCTCTCCCTGGTAGATGACTCTGAAGCCAGAGCTGATGTGGAAAAAAACAGAGCTGCATCATATAAAAGAGTTTGTCTTGCTTGTGCCTTTTATAAATGCTTGTCCTTCTTACTGCTCTTTCTGCTTGATATCATAACTCAGCCTCAATGTAATGTTTTTTTCCATGATCACTGCAGTGGTGCTAATATCAGAAATCAAACATTTTTGTTTGCTGTTTCCACACCACTCCTGTAAAGCCCTGCTTCCCAAGAATTTACTCTGACACACTGAACAGCACCTTCTTCCCAGCTCTTGCAGTTTCATCAGCCTAATGAATGGCTCTTCTCAGGCCCTAGTTTTTGGGTTCAAATGATTGAAGTGTGTTTGTGTGTAATAATAACAGCCTGCATTAAGGAAAAGAAACTTTTTAACCCACTTAGTTACAGAGGAGAGCAGGCATAACCAGACTGAAAAACTGAGCCATAAAATACCAGACATTATAAAAACCCTGGAGTTCAGCTGAGAGATCCTCCCATGCATAATTTTTGTAATATCATAAAAATCTCATATATTTTTTAAGCCAATCTTCTGAATTATGTGAGCTTGATGAATGTTTCATGAAGGTCTGGGAGTCGCATTATTAATGAGAAGCAAGCCTTGATGAACTTACTTCCTCCCAAGAAGAGGAGAGGCTGAGAGGGAAGAAAGCTCTGGCACAAAAACTGTGTCCACCCTTCCCAATTTCTGGCTGCAATTAATGCAAACGCTTTGTTAGAGAAATCATCCCAGGCTCTGTGCTGAGCTTGAAGCATGCAGGGTCAGGACGTTAGGTGCCAAAAAAGCAATGGAACCATGATAAAAATGTTTAAAGTGCTCAGTATTGGTGAGTGTGAATGTTTTGATGTGGGACACTGCTAATTTAGTTTAACACAACCCTTCTGTGCTTTAAAGATCAGGTTCATGATCAGTAAATAAAATGAAGAAAACTGACATATGTGCATAAAAAGCCACATTCCTTGGCTGAAAATTAAAATCAGAAGAAAAGATATTAATACAGAAAGCTTTGACAATATGCTTGTTAATGTCTCAGTGACACAAGTGCTTTCTGAAAAAACTGCTGTTCATTTTAGTGAATTCTGACTATTGCTTCACTTTTCCTGACCCCACAGGATAATGATGTCAAATTCACGTAAATATATCCAAGATTTCCAAACTTAAGCACTTTCAAGAAATGTGTTTCTGTGTTTTATCACACCCTATCTTTTCTGCTGGCTGACCTTTATCATGTAAATGTGAAAGTACTTAACCATGGGAAACCATGTGCTTTCATCGTCATGCTCTTCCAATGCAATTAATTCCAGCTCTCCAGTTCTGAAATAGGAGGTGAGAAAGCAGTAGACACATTTAAGCAGCTACAGAGCAGAAGCTGCCATCAGGTACACCCTTTAAATCCAGAGAAATCCCCAGAGGCTTCATGATTTGCAGGACTTGAGGAGAGTCTACTTATTTCAACATGGATTCAGCTGCCGAGCAGGAGATCTGGAGATCTGCCTTGGTGGCTCCAAGCCTTCCTCAGCAGAGACCCAGGTGGCTGGTTTTGCTTAGGAGCATTGTCAGGAGGCTGTGGATTTTGTTGCCGTAGGGACATAGGGAGTTTGTCAGCTCCATGGAAAGGGAAGAATTCAAAAAAGCATCTTTGGTGGTGGTGGCTTGCCTGGTGCCCTTCTGCACCATGTCTATGCTGTTCATGGCCTCCTTCCATAAATATACCTGACAGCAAACCTCTGAGGTTAGGGAAGGAGGAAGACTGTGATCAGTCATGCTAGTGAGCATGCAGGCAATGTGCACACACTGGATGGCTAGAGGGAAATGGAAACCTTATTAAGTTGCTATCTGATCCAAATGTGACACCTTATTTTTTTTTCAGAACTGGGCTGACCATAGCTCAGGCTAGACAGAGCCCAGGGTTTCCATAGGCAGGGCTTTCCCAAAGAAAAAAAAAATCCGTATTTTCCAGAAGTGCTCAGCACCAACATATCTCCTTGAAATCTATGTGAAATAGAAGGGTTTAGTGCATCTGGGAATCAGTGCAGTGGCACGTCCCATCAGTCCCACTGAACTACATCTCACACAGTGACAATGGGTGGTTTCAATCTGAATCTGTCAGATTATTTCCACTCTTTCACCACCTCCCATCCACCTCCAGCTTCCCTCATCCCCTGTACGACCTCCCCATCCCCCAGGCATCACACATGCCAAACTTTTGTTCCTTCTATTTCCCCTGCTGCTTAGGGAATGAACAGCAGAGCTCCAGAGGGGAAAAGTTAGCCAGCGAAGTGATCATTAAACAAATGAATTAAAATATATCAGCTCCCAGATGACAGATATTTCTCAACAGAACAAACTCGAGCCCTGTAGCTGTGTGTTTCCTGGCTAGGTGCATGTCCAACTGGGACTCACTGCCACCTTTTCCAGGGATTATATTTGTTTCACTTGCTCATGTATGGGAGAAAGCTGTCTGAATTGCACTGGGGTGGCAGATGGCAGCTGTATCACATCCATGCCGTAGGGTAAAATTTTGGCCTCCTAGAAGGTGGGGCGGGCTGGCACCCCGAGCTCCGTATGCAGCGAGGCAGTTGTCACAAAGTGCAGGTATGAGGCAAAGGGTGCTCATACCTTTTCTGCCATGGCTAAGAAGTCTACTCCTCTTTTAAGGAACGGCTTAAGGAAGCAGAGGAGGTCTATAAGGCTGGCATAGAGAATTGTCCAGAGAGTTCCGATCTGCATAACAACTACGGTGTTTTCTTGGTTGATACCGGTAAGTGAGAAGAAGCAAGGGATTTTCCCTCTCTCCTTTATTTGCTTTGATTTGTTTTATTCAGCAGCACACATCTAAAAGAGTGTCAAAAGCTTCCAAAGCAATAGATGTGCCACCACTGTAGCTTAGAAATAAATATCCCTGCTCTGCTGAGATGGCACAGCATACTGAAATTTGTAATCAACGCAGGCACTGTGCAGCAGTGGCATTCAGCCCGGCTGTTTCCTTTAGTGTTTCTCACCATCTTTGCACAGGCAGCTGTTCCCTTGAATTTGAGCTGGGCCGCACCCTGTCAATACTGCTGTTTCTCCAGGAAAGCTTGGCCGCATCAAACCAAATACCAGGCACGCAAGTGGATCCTTGTGGTCTTTGGAGCATTTGCGGCTCTACTTGGTGACAAAGCAGGTCTTTGACTGTAAAAGATGACTGCCACCACTATAAAAATAAACATGGCTTTTAAAACACAATCATCTGTGAAAACAAAACCTAAGATACTGTGAAGTGAATTGATGTCTCAGGAGCTTCATAATGACATCCAAAGCTTTTATTTTCTGGGCTCCTGGTTTCCATCCAACTTCGCTGGACTCAGGCACTGCCTGGCATCCACATAACGACAGAAAAAGTGCTGCTGTAATTGCCACCTTTTATTGACAGCTTTATAAGCAAGGCCAAGTTTGACAAATGAGTATTGGAAACCAAACTGTTGTCTTACTCCAGTCCCTCCAGAACACAGCTGAGAATCCATGATGATGAAGTATTACAGGCTTGAAATGTGTTGTTGCTACCCATTCTGCCCCTTTCATGTTGTACCCATCTCTAGTGGAGCTTGGGAAGAAATGATGATGATGTCTGTCAGTCTGCACCAGTCTGTCCTACCTCTGAGCTGATACTCAGCCTTTGCTCTTCTGTGGTACTAATGTGAAATAAATACAAAGCCAAAATAAGTATTCATAGTAAAAAAAGGCATCATGTGATTAGCGACAGAAGTTGAGGTTTTGAATTTGTGCCCTGGAAAAAAATGCAAGTTTGCGAATAACAGAAATTCCTCATTAATTTCACTCCGACGTTTTACTCATCTTTGCTTCTCAACCCAGACAAACTGCCCTATTCTTGCCAAAAACTATGGTTCAAATGCAGTGCAGTGCACTTTCTATTTTTTGTACTTATATATTCCGCCAATGTCAAACCTATCTTTTCCTAGTTTACTACTGTGCTTCCCTACACACAAACAACAGGAAAATAACCCACTGACTTTTGATACTTCAGGCATGACGTGTAAATAACCCTCCTGGAGACTGACAAGGCGTGAAGGAAGTGGCTGGCAGTGAGCTGGTCACAGGCTGCAGTCTTTCCCAGCAGGCGTGGGGAGATGCTGTGAAGCACCACTCCAATTAACTTGCATGATTTTGTGCAGCAAGCCTCAAGCAAGTGCCAGCTCTGGGGAGCTGTAACTCTAGGCAGCTCTGCAGTGGTTATAGACACTCAATGTGTCTCCCTTAATGATGCACGTTACGCTGGACCTCCCCACTGTGTTCAGTTCTGAACTCCTCACTACAAGAAGGACACTGAGGTGTTGGAGCGCTTCCAAAGAAGGGCAATCAGGCTGTTGAGGGGGCTGGAGAACAAGTCCTATGAGGAGTGGCTGAGGGAACGGGGGTTGTTTAGCTCAGAGAAGAGAAGGCTGAGGGGAGACCTCATCACTGTCTACCACTACCTGAAAGGAGGTTGTGGCCAGGTGGGTGCAGGTCTCTTCTCTCAAGTGACAGGCGATAGGACGAGAGGAAATGGCCGTAAGTTGCACCAGGGGAGGTTCAGATTAGATATCAGGAAAAATATCTTCACTGAAAGGGTGGTCAGGCATTGGAAAAGACTGCCCAGGGAGGTGGTTGAGTTGCCAACCTTGAAGATGTTTAAAAGGCGAGTAGACATGGTTTAGTAAGTGGACAGGTACAGTTGGACTTGATGACCTCAGAGGTCTTTTCCAACCAGATGATTCTATGACTACCCCTGTGTGTTGAGCAGGGGAGGCACTGGCTGACTTATGAACTGAGGTGCATGCTGAGCTGCTTCCTAGGATTCTTTATAGATAAGATTTTCAAAAACATCTGCTCACTGATGGGGGAAGATCAAGGCTGCTTCTGGATGTTTTAAAAAAGTCCTAGCCTGAACCAGATGTTGTTGGCCTTGAGTGAGTCTTAAGTGCTTCTAAATCTCCTTACAGACATCTCTCCTGCCTCCTGTAAAGGAAATGCTGAGAATGTTACTTTTATGTTGCAAAGATAATCTGAGGAAAACCAAACTATATCTGAAAAGCTATGAAAGTATAATTCCTATGGCAGCATATGTTCAGTGCCCCAAAACATGCAGGCTGTTTTCAAGTTCTACCAGCTAGAAATTGAATCAAATACATTGTGAAGTGATTTGGCTTAAAAAATGCCAATACTCAGAAGCTTTGTTGGTGGACAAAGCCCCATGAGAATTGGTTTTCATCACGGGATTATCTTGTCCAGATTGTGCAAACCAATTAAATGAGCACTGGAGTTAAAAATACAATATTCATATTGCTGAAATGCTGGAATTTTATACGCTGACCCATTAATAGGTTAGTAGGTAGGCAGCAGTTCCTGCCTGAGGAAAGCACTGCAAGATTCTTCTTGAGGAAAGGCATTGTTTAGACAAATAAAAATATATTAGAAATAGAACGTCAGGCTCTTGGGATAGTGTTCTCGCACCTTTATTTTTGCATGGTGTTGTGTTTTGTTGTGGTGCTCAGTGACGTTCATGGACTGCAGGACCTTACACAGGTAGACATTTTCACGTAGCAAAGCAGTGCCACCCAATGGCTTCTCTACAACACAGATGGTGCCTACCTGCTCCAAAATAGGCACCTGGACACCTCTGGTCCGGGATTTCTTTCCTTGAGGTGGGAATCAGCTCATCACTGGCAGCTGCTCCTGTTCCTGTTGAGCAATGCACAGTGACTGAGCAGGGCCAATGCAACACAGGTGTTTGGAATAATCTCTGTTTGGAAAGAGCTGAAACTATTTGCACATCTAGTGGAGTTGTAAGGAATACTGAGTGGCTCATTCTCCATATCTCTGTTGCCTGTCTCTCCAGTGGGCCAGGGTGGAACAAAGGTCTCCTGGGAGATGGGACACTTGCCTCAACCCCCTTTATGGGGTGAGCTCTGTCCTTAGCACTGAGGGTCCTTCTCCGCAGCAGTGCAGTAAGAGGGTGCTTTCAGTCAGCTGTCTTCTTCTGGTGACTGGACCCTCAAAATACAAAACGTTAACCTCTGGAAAATCTGTTTCTCAGGATCATCTCTGGATACTGGAGTTTAAATATTAATTTGGACAGCAATTTTTTAATCTCTGGAAAGTCTGAGGCAGGATTGCTTTATCAAAATTGTTCTCATACACAAAGCAATAGGTGAAAGGACACTCAGGGGATTACCATGTGCTGAATTTGTAATGGGACTTTTCTGAGGCAGCAGTTTAATGATTGTTCTCCTCTTCAGGGGCACCTGAGAGAGCCGTGTCCCACTACAGGCAGGCCATCCACCTGAGCCCCACTCACCACGTGGCCTTGGTGAACCTGGGCAGGCTTCACCGCTCCCTGGGGCAGAACAAAGAGGCTGAAGCATGGTACAAGCGGTAAGAATTTGCAATGGGAGATAGCGGTTTCCCCCTCCCCCTATACATCTTGTCTCTCTAAAGCGCCTCTGATATGTGAATCTGTCAGTGCATATTTGGGTTTTCCCCCATTCCTTCTCTGTCTTTTAGAAACCAGATTTACCTTTGCTTATTTGGCTGGTTTTGGGGAATGCCTGGAGAGGCAGCTCAGAGTCAGGCAGTGTTGACTTCCTTGGAATGTTCCCAAGCTCCCAGGATGGACGCATTGCTGCTTTTGGCTGGGGGATGCTCTAATTCAGAGGTTTCTTGGTGGCAATAGCAAGTTGTTACCGTGACACTCGCCTTGCTCAAAGCTGGTCTGTGGGTAGCAGTAACAGCCATAACTACTGCACAACCCAGCACCAAAACCTTGGCACCACCAGGAGCTCTGGGCCTTCCCAGCAATGTGCCAATAGGCAAGCTCTGACTCCCAGTATGCAGCAGAGTGGACTGAGGGGAGGGAGAGGGGTGGTTTGTGCCTCCTTTCTGGCATGCAGATTTCTGCTTACACTCCAGGTTCTGCCACTTTCAGCCATCCCCACCTGTGCTGCATGCTCACATGCACTTTGGAGGTGGCTCTCTCCCCTGCTTAGGGGAGCAGAGTGATTGCTGTTGTGGGCATGTTCATCACTCCCTGGGACCTTAGATACGTGCTATCTAGGGTGGGATGAGCATGCCATACGAAGTACAGAGCTTTTCTACTCTATTCCAGCACAAGTCACAACTTTCTCCTCCACTTTGATCTCCACACCACTTGGAAGCATCTCTTTCTCCCAAATTTCAGGGCACTGAAGGTATCCCGAAAGGTTGAAATCCTCTCCCCGCTGGGGGCTTTGTATTACAACACGGGGCGGTATGAAGAAGCATTACAGGTTTACAGAGAAGCAGCATCACTGCAGCCTTTGAACAAAGAGATCCGACTGGCGCTGGTGAGTGTGGGGTGAGCTTGGCCAGGGCAGGGCTGCAAAAGTAGAGCAGGATGGCTATGCTAGTGTGAACATTGCCCAGGGCTCAGGGCTTGGCTCTGCCTCTGCTCCAGCCATCCAGTGATAGTCTCTCCACTCCTCCTTGTTTCATCCTCAGCCGTTCCAACCTCAGACCTGTGTCTCATCCCCTGCCTTTGCAGCTGAGCAGGACTTGGCACAGAAAAAAATCTGCCCTGCCCCTTGCTCACTAGGAAGGGTTAGTCCTTCTGCCCTTTCCTTGAGGTGCTTCTTAACACCACCAGCAGCAGAAATAGCAACCCAGCACCAACTGCTGGGTGCAGCATCATGTATTGAAGAGTACTGGGCCTTTTCTGATCATAACCTTTTGTAATGTGGCTCCATAGGCCCAGGTTTTAGCAATGATGGGGCGGACAAAGGAAGCCGAAAAGATGACAAACCATATACTCGGCGAGGACGCGAAGTGTCTGGAGTGTTTCCGCCTTCTGTCAGCCATCTACAGCAAGCAGGAGCACTATTCCAAGGTACTGTGGCCGCAAGGTACCTTTGTCCCAAGGGCTCACACACAGAGCTCAGGTTGAATTTTACACTTTGTCTCTCCGGAGACATGTCACGTGCCTTAGTGCACATCCAGTAGATTTGTTTTTTTCACTAAAATCTGGGTTTATCTAGGTCCTGGGCGTGAAGCTAAGCAGTATGGTTTTCTTAGCATTTACTGCTCCTGCTGCTGTCAGCCCTGCTGCCCATCAGCCACAGGCATTTAAACCACTCATTTCCATGTGTTAACAGCATGGGACAAACATGGGAAGGAGGAGAATAACTACTATACTGGGGAGTTCTAGTGGTGGGGAGAGATGAAAAGTGGAAAGGCACAGAATACATTAGCACAATAACCTCTTGCTTTTTCACAGGCACTTGAAGCTATAGAAAAAGCTCTTCAGCTAAAACCAAAGGATCCAAAAGTCATTTCAGAGCTCTTTTTCACAAAAGGAAACCAGTTAAGAGAACAGAATCTCCTTGACAAGGCTTTTGAGGTACGACTGCTCTAAGCTGTGCGGGGATAGTTTTGTAGGTTAAAAGACAGAGTCAGTTCATTGCCTCTAATAATCTGTGGTGCACGTGCCCTTGCCTGGGGACCTCAGAGGTTCACCAGTGGTACAACTAAAGCTATGGGGCAGCTAACTTTGTCAGACTTAGTTACAACTTTTTTCTTCATTCCTGTGTGGAAATACAGCTCCCTGCTCTGAGAGATAAAGTGCAGAGTTGTAGTGGGGCTACGGAGGAGCCTAGACATTGTCACACTGACCATTCCCTTGGTCCATCCAGTTCACAGCCCCTCTCACTGGTAATGGCCAACTCTAGGTGGCTCAGCTGAAGCCAGTGGGAGCCCACCACATTGTTATATCTCAACTCATTACCTAATAGCTGAGAGTTTTTCTTATCCTATGGAGCAGGAGATTGATAGCTCTGAAATAATGTTGGTGTTAAATAACAGCACAGAAAATTGTTGTTGGGACAGTTCTGAAAACTCTTGATATCCCTAGAGCTGCCTAATTCTGGTTTAAATCCCTTCCTGCTGTGACACTGTCATATGGTTAAAATGGTGCTGTTTGGCAGAGTGCAGAATGTCCTTATTGCTTCTTTTCCCGTGTACAGTGGCAGAATCAGTGGAGAAGAATAGCACTGCCCTCAGGTTTTTGTGAAACCTCCATGCAGGTGGCTGTACTGTGGTCTGCTGCCAGCTCCAAATTAAAGCTTTGCAGATAAGGAGCATTACAGCCCACACACAGCTTGTGGGTGGCAGGCACCTACTTGAGGAAGTGACCATGATGTGCAGGAGACCCCAGTGGGTCAAGGTAGCGTGGAGAGGGTTGCAAGGGTTGGTGTGGTTCCTCATGTGGGCAAGGAAAACCTGTGAGATGGGCTCAGCAGTGAAACAGTATGTTATATCACCTCTACTGTAAAGGAACAGAAATTCAGCTCGTGTGTTTTGTGTGAGAAGAATTTGAAATTGTGTTTTAAATGGATTCAGAAGGAGAGGAAACTTCATTTCTCCTTCCCCTCCAGCACTGGTTTTGTTTGAAGAGTCAGACTCTCAACCTAAAAATGTTTCATATTTATGTAGAGCTATAAGCGGGCTGTGGAGCTCAACCCAGAGCAAGCGCAGGCCTGGATGAATATGGGAGGCATTGAGCACATCAAGGTATGGCAATGTTGCTTTTCCTTAAGCTGTCAAGTGCAGAGACTACTGCTCAGGACAGAAAGCTAAATTTATTTCAGACTGCCAGTAGCTGCATGTTTGTGAACAGTGAGTGTCCCCAATGTGTTTTATCCAAAAATGGAGGAAGCTGGTCGACTTCAACTAGAATTTCCCAACTAGGTTTCTTAGGAATATGTATCCTGTAATGTAAATATCATATTTTAAGAGAGGACACTGCAAGGAACAACCTGCCCGTCTCTGAAGTTTTTCTATTTCAGTTGTTGACCTACCTTAGAAAAGTGTCACCGTGAGTCGACTTTTAGGATTCCTCTCTACCTAATGAATTTAATAAAGATGTCTAATGCAGAATACTGGCATGGAATTATGGAAATAGACAGCCCGCCTTGTGGTTGCTTATCTTTTTGAATACTTTAGCATATCATTATTATTTGGTTCTTAAGGAGTCACATTGTGTGATATCTTTAAGCTATCCTGTTGCTGAGTAAAATTAACCCTTCTTGTGCAGCATAACGGAAAAATATAAATCTACTTCTTCCCATGTGTGTTTGATCCAATTTAGGCTGACAACCCTCAATGATCCATTCATAATGAAGGATTGTTCCCGTTACCTAACAATATCAAGTTTTATAAACTCTTTTTTTCATTTGTATTATGATTTTCACCATTCCCAAGGAATCAACTTTCAACGAATGCAAATGAGATCTGTCACTCATTTATTTTGTAGGGGAGCTACGTCACTGCCCGTGGCTACTATGAGAAAGCCTTACAGCTGGTTCCAAACAGCAAGCTGCTGAAGGAGAACCTGGCCAAACTGGATCGCTTGGAGAAACGATTTCAGGAAGTCCAGGAGAAAGATCAAACATAGAATTAAGTTGCCGGTGGAAAGAAACTCATGCCCCTTGGAGAAGAGTAAGGTGGAAGCCTATTGCTCAAAGTGATGCTGAAGGAACTTTGATAGGACTCAGAATTTTGGAAGGCAAATTTTGAATGCATGCTTATGTTTGACCAAAGTTACAGGAGACACTTGGCTCCTGCGGGACATGCTGGAGAATGAATGAAAACCTTCCTTTAATCGAGATTTATGTTTAGGCTGAACCCATTTCAATCATAGTGGGAGTGTGGGAGGGACATGTACCTTCAATATTTTGGTTATCACTGGGAAAACCATGGAGATAAAGCACTCATCCATTGCAGCAGGGGTGAAGTAGCACTTCCTGTTACTCAACACAGGCTCACCTCATCCACATAAAGTACCACTGATGGGCTTCATTGCAAGTGCTGCCAGGTCCTTCTGAGCGAGGAAAGATGGTAATAATGGTCGTACAAAAAGGTTTCAAGGGGTTAATGCTAAGGAAATGGTGACCACTTTACAGCTCTAAATGTGACTCAAAAATTATTCTAAAGAAAGGGAAAATGGTATCTGAATATCACCCTAGAAGGATGATTCTACAAGTAGGACAAATGATCCTTTGAGGAAAAACCTCACCTGAATGTTTTGCTCGTAAGATAGTAATTTTATAGTAATTCAGGTCCATGATGTCAGTTTTGTCAAATATCATATGGCTTTACCCTTTGCCCTCTCCCTCCAGGCCAAATAATTGTTACTCTGAAAAAAAAAAGGAAGCATCCAAAGGCAATGGAAAGCTCAAGGATTACTTGTCCTCCTGTCCAGTCCCTAGTAAAAAAGACCAAACAACTGATCTGATCAAAGTAGGAGGTAAAGCCACAGAGAGATTAGGAAAGATTTCATAGCCTAGAAAGGTATTAAAGAGGCTTTTTTATGGGCGTGGAGGGACAAAGCCCATTTATCATGGTGATAACACTGAGAAACCACTTTGTAAAAGTGTTCTCATCCCCTCCCCCAAAAGATACAGAAAATGACCTATATCTGATCAGTCATAAATCTATTTTTTTAAATACTGAGGTGGGAAAACAAATTCTCTTCAGATTTGGGGCTTTTATTTTTGAGCTTTATTTATTTAACTTATAATAATCAAATAATTAATATATTTTCTCTGAGGAATACGAATCGGGCAGTATCCTTCACAGCTGGCCACATAGCTGGGCATTGCAACTTGTACTGTTGCAGTACCACGAGGCATGCTTGAATAACTGTCCTATTGATGTTTCTAAAGCAAATGGCTGCAGAGCACATTGGACCATACTATCACTGCAATAACAGCACTTGTGCTGCTTCCACGGGGGTTTGTATCAGAGAACTAGGGATCGTGCTTGGTGCCACTGCCTTTGGGTCTGGATATCAGGGTAGGTCATCAGTTTGTTTGTCTTGCAGCAGTAAACTGCCATAGAAGTTGTTATATTTGTGGCCAGACCCTGCAGAAGAACAGCCCAGGGTTTGGCATTACTAGTAAAGGACAGTTTAGGTTAAGTATGCGATGCCTTGGTACACATTTGTCGGGAAAAGCCTGTGTGACAGTAACTTACGTGGCACCTGAGTTTAGTTGGTGCTGGCCATGGCATCTCAGTAAGCTCCAAATTCACTCAGCGTGACAGTGCAGCTGTGCACTGATTCTATTGGTGGTCAAATTAGTGACAGATTATTAATATGACTCCAACTGCATTTGGAGCTCACCTGGCTGGTTGCAGTTGTCTGCCCTACCAGGGCTTGTGAACCCGCTAGAGCCATGGCTATGTGCCCACCATGAGAAGACTGGACTTGGGAAGTACTGATCCCCATTGGCCAAGGAGACTAGCCAGTGCCTACAGCTGGGCAGATGTAAGAGAGAGACCACTGGGGAGAAAAGGTGGTGATGCATGTTTCTGGACTTTCCCCTTCAAACCAGCTTCCCGGGGATCAGTTGGGACCAAAACAAGCAAATCTTTTGCTGGTGAATATTCCCTTCTACCCCCAGCCCAATTAGCCTACTTTTTTTTCCAGGCCTGAGGGCAGGTTTGAGATACTGGGACTGGGTCAGCAACCCTTGTCTTTTCACATGACTCTTATGTCCATGGACTTGCTGACCTGACGTTTCTGCAGGTCCCCAGCGCAGGCACTTCACTGGATGTCATGCATGGAGTATCTTTGCACATCCCAGTTGCTGCTAGGGTGGCTGGGAAGGGATGAATGAGGTTGTGCCAGTACGGTCCCATGGGATGGGGAAACCAATGCTTAAATGACACTGAAAGCAGTTGATTCCCCACTGTGCATTGTAAAGTTGTAGTTGGTTCATTATTGGGGTATTCAGAGGTACGTGGACCATAGCTCTCTGCCTCTCCCCAAGGTGAGCTTGCCTTGAGGCACCTTCACCAAAGCCCCACGTGCCCGGGCTGGCTGGCTGCTGTGTGGTGGCAAGTTTGGGGGTTGGCAGAGCAGACTTTGGTGCAGCCCCTGACAGGAGTGCTGTGCAAAGTCCCCCGTGTAGCAGGCATCTGCAGAGAGTGCTCTGACAGCAGAAGCATGGGGGATGGGGGTGGGGGAGACGTGTCTCATTTAAAAACATGTATAAACTTTGCCCATAAATATATATTAAACAAATACTATATATTCTATAAGCTCTGCAGAAGTGTGGCTTAATAGTGTGGCCAATGAAACATATTTTTTCAAATATAGAAGAAATTGTATTTTTTATAGCAATGCTTTGTGAGGGGGAAGACTTGGTTTTGTTTTTTTGACTTTGGCTTAAATCTTAGTTTGTCTTTCCTGAAAGACCTGGTAGAAATTATTGTCTTGTTCTTGTCTTGGAACCTGATCAAAGCCATCTTGACTTCCTAAAACCCGTGCATGTGTAAAAGTATAATATAGCTTTGGGTGCCCCCCTCCCAGATCCTGGAGAAGGATTATTATTTTTGCAACACTCTCTTACTTGCAGAATTCTGTAGAATAAGAGCATTCTCGCAGTGAGGGAGGAGGTTTGGTTGGAAGACATGGTGTAGGTTCATCCACTCGCCTGAGTTGGGCAGGTAACATATCCATGGAATTTAATCCCAGTTGAACTGGATTATGTTTTTATGCAGAAAGTTCAAGTCTCCATATTTTGGAGTTGGGTTTACAGTGGTTATAGAGAGAGAAGGGCTCGATATGAACCCTGCTTTCCTGAACCAGCACTTTATACCCCGTCTATGCAGGATGATGGTCTGCAAACTGGCAGCATTTTTTGGAGCATGATTCAGAACCTGAGCTACCAAAGCAGTTAAACCCTTGTGAAGTTCTGAGCTGACTCCCTGTCTTGTTGGCATCCACGCTGAAAAGCTGTGTTTGTTCAGGACATTAATCTTGTGAAAGGTTTATTGCAAATGAGGAAGAATAATAGAGTATGGTATGAAATGGGTTATCTCCACCAAAAGGGAATGCGATTGTGAAAGTTAAATAGAATTACTTACCTTGTGATAAACTGGATATTATCCTAGTTAATCATAGGAAATGTCCTCTTCATCTAGCTTTGCACAGCTTCTAAAATAATGAGTTATAAATACGTTGTTTTCTGCCAACTCCAGTGCTCAGCATGGTTAGTAGAGATTACAAATTAATAAATGGCTGAAGCTTTACCTCGTGAGGGAGAGTTCGCTCTCTCTGCAAGTTGCATTGGCTAAACCTCAGTGCTCACCAATATTAAAGTGGAGAATTAATGCAAAGCTGGTTAGACAGGACTTTTGTGTACTCACTGTGCATTTTAATCCTAAATGAGAAACATAATAATTGTGTTGCTCTTTCCTTTCCCCATGAATAATATTTTCAGCTGATGGATTTTGTTTTATTTTATTGCTTATTTAAAGTCCAGCATTCTTTGCTTCCATTCCTTTACCATCCTCTGGGATAAATGATGCTGTGGGGGGCATTTTCTCTCTCTCATAGAATCCTTGGACTAGATTTTCCTATAAATATACAGGCTAAACACTAAGTGAATGCAGCAGTGCAAATGGCCTCATTCTAGAGATCTTGACGAGGACAGGGGTGGGGCTTGCAGGCATGCACGTGGGTGGAATAAGTCAAAGTCAAAAAAATCCAAAATAACTTGCCAGGGAGGCTGGACACCTCTAAAATTATGTAAAAACTATGAAAGCTTCTTAACAGTTATAGAAACCAGGCCAGATATGGTGTAGAACATTTGATGAAAGAAGGTAATTGTTATTCTGATTTTAATAATTAGGCAGTTTAGAATATGGTTGTTTGATCTTTTGCCCCACTTGTCCTCCGGCTCAAGGAAGTCTCCTCAGTCTGTATGTGATTAATTTGACCAAGTTCTCGATTTCTACCTTTCATATATGCAATTATGCACAATCTTTGGAAAAAATTACCCCTGGGAGCCTTTTTTTCCCCCAGCCTTCAGTCTCTTGCACCGATTTCAACATGCACCATTTTGCTTTCATGTTCATTTAAACCCAGCAGCAAACAAAAAAAGAAAAAGGGAAAGAAAAAGAAAAAAAATCGCTTGGTATTCACAAGTGTTTCAATGTGGCAAAGTTGCTTCAGGTAGTCTTGATAACTTTGTGCAAAAGTTCATTGCCCTGTTTGTACTGACTTGCTGATTTTTTTCTTTCTTCCGGAAAATAGCCCCGGCGGTATCCTCTGTAAAAGTTACGGCTTCTACAACTGTGTTACTGTAAAAATCTCTGCCTGAAGTGGATATCACGCTGCGTGTTCCTCTCATGCAGGAGTTGTTTGCATTGCCTATTGTTCATATGGTTCTTATTTCTGTATCTGATTTTTTTTTATTCAGTTGTGCATATCTTTAAAAAAGAAACGAACAAGAAAACAGCCCGTGGATTAGAAATCTTTAAAAAATAATTTCACACTTAGCAGCAGCTGGATGTATGTCAGTGGTACAGGAATTTGCAAAGCCTTTGCTTTTTCACTGTGGGATTTATGGCTAAATTTCTTGTAAAGGAGTTATGCTCGAAGTCTTTGCAAAAGAAAATGTATGTAAATGTCTATTTTATATAAAAAGTAAGAAAAGTAAGTGCTCTGTCTGGTTTTGTTCTATTGGCTACGGGGTCTGTCTGTTCCTTTGGACCAGCCATGGACACGTTCTTCTGGAGGTGGAATGGCCAAAGTTTCTTACTCCACTTGACTTACATGTTACTGCCCAAGGAGTCCCAGTTATTGGTCATATAGGAGCAACTATGCAGCACATGTATTTGTGTATGGCCCTATAAAAATATTGGAATTGGCATTTTTTTTGAGCCTGAGCATGAGAAAGGGTGAGGGTGGGTGCTCACACGGTCCTGAGGATTGGACATGTTATACTGACATAAGCTCTTCACATCAGCCATTATACATATGTAGGGAATGCGTCAAGTCTACAGAGTGCAAAGAGAGAATATCAGAAATTAAAAATGCTCCTTTTGTTGTAATTCCCCTCTTCCTGGCAGACATTCCCAGGGCGTGGGTTCCCCTATGAGATTGTGATGGTCATAAAACCTCCACTGAAAATGCACTGAAAGAGAATCAAAGGCCCTGAACAACTGCTAAAAAAAAATCTGCTATCCCTCCCATCCTGCTCCATTAGGATGCTGGTCTTTCTCCTGTTGCTAATGCTATTTCTCTCCCCATCTGCGGGATCTGGGGGAATGGTGTTTTCTCCATCATTTACCTTCCTGATAAAGTCTGTTTATTTTCTACTTCACTAGTAGACTTGCTGCTATAGCAATCATCACCACAGTGTCTTTTTGGAAGAACTAGTCAGCAAGGGCTAAGGAGAACTTGGTCCAGGTCAATGACTTAGAAAATTGTGCTCGATTTTGTGACTGAGCTTTCTGCAGTAGTCAAATGTTTTGAGGCCAGAGAGTGCCCTGGGAACATGATATAATACTATAAAAAAAAGGGAAGGGGAGAGAGAGAGAGACTGGGCCAACAGGGCAGCAAGGAGCTCAGCTCTTCTATAGACAGGAGTGCTGGAGGAGTTGTGCAAGGATCCCCACAACATTGTGGGGTGAGTCTCGCTTTTTGCTGCAGAAGTCTTGGGGTGATTGCCTGTCTGGGTAGAGGAGAAAGACATGGGCTCCTCGGTTCAGTGGCACCTGGGTAAGGCAATGTGAGAGACTGGTGGGCTTTTTAGTGCTTGTCAGCCTCGTGGGAAGGTTAAGCAACTAGCTTTACCTTCAAGCCTACACAGAGGACATAGAACCCTAAGTTAGAGAGATGGATTGATGTCACTATGAGTAGTTGGTAAACATTCTGGATCCAGACTCAGTCTCCTGTTGATTCCAGTGATTTATTCCAGGCTCTTGCTGGGGCAGACATGGTACGAGTACCTCCTAAATCATGAGCATTATATTGCTTAGGTTTGTGTGCTGGTTTTGGCTGGGATACAGTTAATTTTCTTCATAGTAGCTGCTATGGGGCTATGTTTTGGGTCTGTGCTAGAAACAGTGTTGATAACACAGGGATATTTTAGTTACTGATGAAACAGTGCTTACATATAGTCAAAGCCTTCTCTGCCTTTCACACTCCCCTACCAGTGAGGAGGCTGGAGGTGCACAAGAAGCTGGGAGGGAGCGCAGCTGGAACAGCTGACCCCAACTGGCCAAAGGCATATCCCATACCATATGACATCATGCTCATCTTATAAAGCTGTGGGAAGAAGGGAGTTGTGTTTGGAGTGATGGCATTTGTCCTCCCAAGTAACCATTATGTGTGATGAAGACCTGCCTTCCTGGAGATGGCTGAACACCTACCTGCAAATGGGAAGTAATGGATTAATCCCTTGTTTTGCTTTGCTTATGTGCTTGGGTTTTCTTTATCTAGTAAACTGTCTTTATCTCAACCCAAGAGTTTTCTTTTGCTCTTTCAATTCTGTCCCCCATCTCACTGTGGTGGAGTGAGCAAGTGGCTGGCTGGTGCTTACCTGCTAACTGGGGTTAAACCACGATAATTTGAGTAACTGGGAAATGAACTCTTACCCCAACCTCTGCTTGGGAGAGGCAGGAAACCCCTCCTATGGGCATGAGAAACACATTGGACAGGAGTGATTACCAAAGTGATTTCCAGCTTATGCAGAAACGGATTAGCTGAAGGGAATGGAGGGAGAGCTGCTGTCCCCTTTCTAGCAAGGGAGCCAGAATCTTGATGCTACCCTTCTCCTGAAAGTACTCAGCTTGGAGAAGCAGATCCCTGGTATGATGAGTTGCAATCTGTACCTTTTCTTTATGTCCCAAGTATTTGAGATCACCCTTCCTGTGTGACTTTTGATGCAATGACCATATTTTGGAGCTGATCCAGGGGAGCAGCATGCTCCATCTTTCTCCACGCAGTGTGGGGTCCAGCAGGCCTGGCAGTGCGTGCATCACTCCCTGCTGGGTCAAGGCTGAGGGGAATTTTCCTGGAGAACATAAATGAGATTGCCACAAATTTATCTCAAACCGCACAGTTCGATGAAGCATCTAAAACCTCATCAGAGCCAGCCATCCCTGGCTGGACCCTGCTCTATGTCAAACTTTTCCTGTGCTCATTATCCACATTTCTAAGGCACAACCAGTGCAAAAACCTATGTGAGAAAACTCTGTCTCCTTGCAATGTATTTCACACCAAAGCCAAGATGGAGTGCTGGGCCATTTCAGTTCAGATACAAGATCTTTCATGACAACTTTACTTGTTCAGGTTAAGTGCCCCCAGGAGCTTAAGGTATGGAAAATTTGAAATAATAAACTTTGAATAAAGTCCGGTGGCATCATTGCAACCTGTTGCATTTGTTACTTAATTTTGTAAGTCCCAATTGTGTTTCATTAAGAATAATTAGGCTACTGGTTGAAATTTAAATTTGCTTTTTTTATGACTGTGCACATACATAATGAAAGTACCGCACAAGGGACCTAGGCTTTGCACACATCAGCTTCTTATCAAGAAATGCAATTTCCACGTGTTTTCATTTATCTCCATATAATTGCCTTCAGCTTGGAGCCAGGAAAGCTGTGACACCTGGGATTTGTCCCATTAATTCCCTACCTGCCAGAAAAGCTCGAGGTGGTGCATTTGAGGGGGAGGGGGTAGGTGAATACTCTTCTTTCTGGGTTTTTGGGGGGGGGGGGGTTGGTTTTTTTTGTTTTTTTTTTCTTCTGTAGACCTAAGGTGTGGAGTTTATCTCATCAACCTGAAGAGCCTGAAGGATGCTTTGCCACTGGGATTCTTTTCTCATGTCATTGGTGGAAGAGAGTGGGTGGCTGGAGGGCAGCCCTGGCAGGTTTGTCGTGCAGTGTGCTGCCTTCACCCTCAGGAAGGGGGAGGAGAGACAGGAGCACTTTTCTTTCATCCCTGAGTCATTGAAAACTGCTCTCTTGGGAGTGGAAGTTAAACTAAAAGTCCTGATTGCCCATCTTCCCTCTCCCAAAGTAGAGTGAATGAGCCCTGGAAGCTCAGGAAAGCAAGGAAGAGAACTGAGGTGTCAGTCCAGTCCCCTTTGTTTCGGAATGCTCCAGAGTCTCATTCCTCCCCTACACGGCTGGGGCTGAATGGTGGCTGGCAAGGGTCAGCCACAGCTTGGAAATGGCTTCTCGGGGATCCACACAGCTGGGCATTCCACACTAATATTGGGACGAAAAACGTCGTTTTGAGGGCCAGGATGATCTTTCTTATTTCACATTTGGGGAGAAAAAAGGAGTTAACTTCATCTTAAAATGTACCTAACCCTTTCTTTGAAGGTGTCCCTCAAAGCGGGCTGTTTCTATTTCTGTGGTGGTGTGGTCTGAGAAGACGTGATTATTTCTGCTGCTCACTGAGTGGTCAGCCTGGAGCAGTAAGTAAACCTGACCTACTCACTTTTGACACCCCCTGCAGCAGAAGCTTCTCTTCAGGCATGGGGAGCTCCTGGGCCCAGGTGTGTGGTCCCCAGTCAGAGAGGAAAATGCACCCCCCTGCCACCCTGAGGGGCCTGAGCAGGGCCAGTGCCACCGTCAGCTCTGTGAAATGTCTCTCCAGAGCTATGGGTCCTCAAGCAAGTCACGCAGGGTGGTGGGTCTTCCCAAAGCCTGGAGAGAGAGCACTCCAACACCCCCGCCCCGGGAGACTGCAAATCAAATTCAAATGTCCTGTTCAGCACTGCAGCTTCCTGATAAAAGCAGCCCTGGCAAATGTCCCATTACTCCTAGCAGTCACGTTGGCTTCTGTACTTTTAATGCAAGACCAGCTTCACAGGCCATGCTTAAAGACCTTAATGGGCAGGGACAATGATACGTGGCTCCTTTTCTGGCCCTTTTATAATCCATTATAATATAATTGCAGACCAGTCAGCTTCGCATCTGCTTCTTGCTCAACTTGAGCATCATTTTTGAGGACTGATGTTGAATAATGAGAAAGTTGCTATGGTATAAAAATGTCAATGTGCAATGTTAACCTTGATAACAAGGCACCTCTTTGTTTTGCTGTTCAGTGTGAAACTAGCCAGCGCTTCTACTTTTCAGCATTATGCTGCCAAGGCTGTTCCTGTGTTCCCATTACTGCAGCGTTTGCATTGCCAGGCAGTCCTAACGTCAGACATTGCTGGGAAGTATGGGAACTTTCCATTTCCAGTAAACAGCCTCCTGGGATTAAAGCTGAGCTGTGCCGTTGGTGGATCTGTTACTTATGGCTGGAAGTGATTAGAAAATAAGGGGAAAGGTTTCTCGGAGGTGGGGAGGGAAGAATTGAAGCAAAGGCTGAGGATGAACCCCTCGTACCTTGATTCATAACACTCGGGGCCACGCTTCAAGGCAGGTAGATGCAATTAGGTGTGTGCCTAGCAGCCCCCTTGAGCCTGGACTTGACATGTCCAAAGGCTGCATGAGTGAAACAGCACAGTGGTAATTCACAGTAGTCGGATTTTCATGAAGGACTGCAATCCCATGGAGAGAGTTAGAGAAGAGACTGAGGGCAGAGTTAAAAAAAAAACAGAAAAACAAACCAACACACAGACCCATAAAACTACTATAAATCAGTGACAAATAGGCTTCAAAGGTCTTGTCTGAGCACTGCTGTTTCTTGGATTCTGAAGTGAATCTTGTCTGGAGAGAAAAGGCTGTTGCTTCAGGTCTGGGCTTTGTCCCATTTTTGTAATAGTTCAAGCAGACCTTTTGATTAGCCCTAATTGCAAAGATCTCAAGACGAGCTTGTTGCTGCCTTGGACCCTGTGCTGTGAAAGATGGTAACAGGAAAAACCAATAGCTGAAACCAGATGAGTTGTGTGACTCCTGTGGGGGTGTCTTGGCAGTGGCTGGTACTGAATAGGCTGATAAACCCAGTTTTACGTCTCCAACTGAGTGCAAAACTGTCTCATTCTGCACCTCAAGTGAGGGATTCAGTGGAGTCCCTGAGGAGAGTAAGATCCTTTGCTAAAGATCTGGTTTGCTAAAGGTGGGATCCACTGCCCACCTGCTTACTGGGTAACTCTGCTCTGATAGCTTAACTATCTACATAATTGCTCAAAGAAATGCTGAAAGGTGTTTTGATTTTGCTGGAGCAGATTGCTCTAAGTTTAACTGTGACATTACACTGCTTATTAAAAATGCAGAAAAACCATAGTGGTCATACACTTGTCTAGCATTAATTTAAAATACATGTAGCTGCCTAAAATGATTGTGAAGCTCTCAGATTTGGGGCTCTGCTCATCTCCTAAATGCACAGATAACAAAATTAGAAAGAAGGATTTATGGGGCCAAAATGACTTGGCAATCAGTTCCCATTGCTTTTAAGGCTTCTAGTGCCTTTTAGGATCCCAGACTGCTGGTAACAAGGGCTGAGCTTGATGTTTCAAGGCCAAAACCAGTACAGGGATTCTGTGAGTCCAAAGACAAAATATAAACTGTCTTTTCCCTGTACTGAACTGGCAGCAATTAAATCTGCTGGCACCTCCCCTGGCCTCCTGGCAGCACTCTGCTGCCCAGGTATGAACAGTGGCTTGATGTATAGGAGGTGAAACAAGAAACCCATTTATCCATTTAAAAGTAAGTCCAGTTTTTCCAGCTGGAGGCCAGGGAATCCTCTGTGTTGCTGCTAACATGAAAACAGCCCTGCTCAAAATCTTGTTACTGAAGGCCAGCCCTGGCTCCCAGCCAGGAGCACATTGTGGAGTTGCAGGCTCGGTGTCAGGGTTTGCTGTGTGGCAGCAGCCTCTTCTCTCATCACTCTGGCGCTATTTTTTTCCATTGGGAAACTCCTGAAGAGCCTGATGGTGACAGTAGGGGAGTGTCCTCTCCAGCTGGCAGACAGGCAGGAGCAGAGTCTCTTTGTGTCACTATCCACCCCATGTCTAACAGGCATGGAGTGTGATGTGGCCCTGCTGCACCTGCAGCACCCTGGTAAGTGGGAGCCCAAGGGCTGGAGGTGAGTTGTCACTGTGGGAGCGTGCTTTTTGAGTACAAAATCCTCATCCGAGGCACTGGTCCAGGAAAAAAATGCTCCTTCTCCTTTCGTTCCTATGCCCTCTATCCCAGAGAAATGTCCTCACAATTATGCTTTTAATTCTTATTGAATACAATTGGATTAATTCTTGCCCTAGGCTTTGATTAATTGTCCCAGAAGTTTATCCCTTGGTCAAGGTCTGTGTTCTGGACATGCTCATGCTTTCTTTGTGCACCAGAATCCTGTGTGCCCTTGTGGTTCCTCCTGTACAGGCTGTACCAGCAGGGTTTTCTTTGACCCCGTTGTGCTAACACTAGCTCTCAGCTAACTCCTGGAAAGCTGTCAGCTTCCTCTTGGCTGTCACTGTAGGGTATCAGCTAGCAAGGGTCCTGCCCACTGAGAAGCAGGCTGGATTGAGACCTGCTCTGTCCAGGTACTTCTGCAGGCAAAGGCAAAGCCTCCGGAGGTAATTCGAGGGTGTCGGAGTTACGGAAATGACACAAGTCTCTAACTTCCTAGGTTTTACAAAGGCAATTCCCTGAGTTATGTAGAGCTATGATGGGTTACAGCCAACTCGCTGCGACTGTCTGTCACCATCAGATGGCAGATCAGCCAATATAAAATAACTTTCTGTCGCTGTCATGTCTCAAAGCACTGGCTCGGACAGTGGTAGCCTTGTAGTTTGTACATTGTGGCAAGAATAAGGGAAATAAGACCCAAGAAATGTTCATTTCAGAGCTCAGGCATCCTGGCAGGCAGAGTTAGGAAAGCTGCTTGAGGGCTGCCTGTGTGCCTGTTCTCTGTGGCTAAACAGCTATGTCTCTAGGCATAAACTAGGGTTGACAGTATCTAAGCCATATGGACAAACCTTGAGGAAACCTACAGGGCTCCCTGCTCAGCCCTTCGGAATGCTTGGCACTACCAATGACCTGTCAGGGCAGCCATGGAGAACTGTGATCCCTTTTTCTACTAATACCAAGAAAAAATTAACCAACAAGAGTCTGTATTGAACTGAGCTGAATTTTTCATGTCTTGCATAACTTCTCTGACCTGATCAGCAGTATTTGGGGAGAATAGTGTAAAGTTTCCCAAACACTGTCCAGTTTCCATGCTGTATGAGATTGATACAACTCAGGCAACTTGCTTTCCTTTCCTGGTCCCTGCCATGCTGTTCCCCCTCTTCTTTTGTCCCCTTCCCAAATACCCCTCTGCTTGTTCAAAGATAGCTAAAAATCTTCCTGATCTTCTTCTCTGAATTTTCTTCATGTATAAATTCAACTATATGTGACTAACTTCATTTTGTATTCCCATTGTATAGACACCCACTTGTGACTGTGGTATTTTGGGAAGGTGAGAATAAGGAACAGTGTGACTTGAAGGACGCTGTTTGTACTTGTAAATCAGACGCCCCTCTGGAAGCATGAGGTTTATGCATTCATTTGTGCAGCGTTTCCTCTGCAGGGGACAAAGTTCAGCCCATCTGCATTCCCCACAAGGATGAAGACTTCCAGGCTGGGACACTGTGTGTGGCTAAAAGCTTGGGTCAAATGGCATCGTCTTCTAGTTGCAGCTGCAGGAATTAAGGGTAATGGATAAGGGAAAGGAGCCACTTTCTTTCAGAAACAGAAATGCAAGAGAAGGTGACTCCTGCCAGATGGAAAATTCAAACACTCATCAGGTCTCCTCTGCTTGTCAGAGGACCGGCCCCTGTAAGGATGTGCAGATCAGCGTTTTCCTGCAGCTTGGGACCTTGGAGCACATTAGGGAAGGTTGCAGTTTGCAGTGCTGCTGTGCATATTCATGAGTGCATATTGTAGTCTCTTGCAAGCAGAGCTGCCTTTACAAGTTGTTACATAAGTGGGAGTAGTTCCCTTGTATTTAAAAATACATATTCTTTCACATTCTCTCCTCTAGATATCAGAAAACCTTTCCCTCAAAGGAATTGCACTTGCTTGAGTTTTGGTAGATTTTTAAGGATAAGGAAATGCCTGGTGAATGTTATTTTTCATTTTTACATCCCTAGTGGTTTGGAGCTCATCCATAGCAGAGGTGATAGACAACACTTGCCTGTTCCCAGCAGCCCTCCAGGAGAGAGCACACTCTCTCCCAGCTAGTAGCAGCTCATACTGGTTCCTGAAAGTGTCCAACCCTGTGCTAGGACGCTTGAAAGAAGAAAGCATTGTCTGTTGTCCAAACAGCAGAGGAATGGCCTTCTTTGTCCCTGTTTTGAGGCACTTCACTCTGGCTGGGGGCAAACCAATGCATTGCCTGCCTAGGTGGATACCTATACTTGGTGGTCCCAAACTGTCCCAAAACCAGACAGGTATACGGCATGGCATGCTCCATCCACTCGTGCTGGAACGTTGGTGAAGGGGTGGATGTGGCTCCCAGGAGAGAAAGCTGTTTGCTGTCATTTGGCTGGAGGGGCGAGCTCTCTGGCAGTTAGTGAATGTGGCCTGGTTGCTCCCGCAGAGGCAGGGACACAGGCTCCTGTCCTACAGGAGGTGGAGCAGCCCCCAGTGAGCTGCTAGTACGAGACCAACCCTAGCTGGGAGAGAGTGTGCTCTCTCCTGGAGGGCTGCTGGGGACAGGCAAGTCTCGTCTATCTCCTCTGCTATGGATGAGCTCCAAACCACTGGGGATGTAAAAATAAAAAATAACATTTAACCAGACCTGCGCTAAGGGTCATGATCCAACCTCCAGCGTGGGACTCCGTGCTGTGTGTTGTCTTTCCCGAGGGCAGGAGGTATTTGTGTAAGATAACAGCTTGTCCACCCTGGCTCCTGCTGGGCAGCAGGCTTCTCCTGTCCACACGCAGACCTTCTCTTCTCCTGGGGAGAAAGGGAAGCAGCAGAACTGACAGTGCTGTCAGAACTTTGCTGAGCAAGGGCTTTATAAGAAGCTTCAGGATAGTGAAGGCAGGAAGAGTCGGTTGTGGGTGGGAGTATGGATGTGGGCAGGAGGCTGAAGCATGACTGCCCCCTTGCCTAGACCTACCCTGAGCATTGCTAACAGCAGGATTTCCATCTCTCCACACAAGTGCTGCCGCCTCTGCTGAAACCAGAGGGGGACCTTCAGTGGTGGCACTTAAGGCAATGGGCAACGGAGTCAGGCATAGGCAACACTACCAGGAGGCTGGAAAGAAGGCACTTCCCACCTCTTCCTCAGTGTCCACTTACACATATTCAAACCTTCTGACACCTTTACTCAGACAGCCCCACTGTGCAATGGGCTTCAACACAGGAGTCTGCTCAGTGCCAAACCCTCCTGTGTTGGTCCTAACAGTGCAAACGGGGCCAGCCTTGCCCTGCCGTAGGGAAGACTGCCAACCAGCCCTGTCACTAGTCCCCTTGGGGTGTACTTGCATAAATATTTTTAACTAAATAGTAGCTTGGAAAGATCTGTGCCCTCTGTTATGCCTTGTGTGAACATTTTCAAAGCAGCGCTGCAGCTGATGTTAGTGAAATGGCTTTCATTCTCACATTTTTCATGGGAAAAAGGGGATTGTGTAATGGGGGAGGGCAGACTGCCAACCTACAAGTCAGATCAGAGGAGTGAAACAACAGAGCTTAAATTGATGTGTTTTAGATTAAACAGGCACAGCTGAATGAGCAGGGTCAGTGCCAGGCTCCCTTGACTGGGGAGAAGCAAGCAAGGTTGTATTGTCTTCTGTGGTAGAGCTGGTCGGTCATGCAGTTCTGTCAAAGGTTGATGTTGCCAGCACAGGAACAAATGGCACCTTTCCTCCCTGACAGGCTGTGGACAGGGAGATTTCAGAGGCCCCCTTGAATGTTTGAGGACTAATGGCACCTGAATTCTGGCCAGTGTGGTGTTATGAGGGGTCAGTTGTGCCCGGGGTGTTGGCTGTGCCAGAGGATGGGATACCCTTAAGGAAAGCACCGTGGCCTGGGGCTCACCAGGCATCTCCTGCGTGGTTGCTTAAGTAGGTAGGAGTATTGGGAGATTTTTCCTCTCCTGTTTGTTTGGCGCTCTAGGGACCCAAATTGCTCTGCTATTGCTGCCTCCTTTTCTTCCACCCAGAATGGTTCTGTTTAATTTCCAACTGCTGCATCAGCTATATCATCTTATAATTTGAGAGGGCAAAACCAAATCTTCAAATGGGTAAGTATCCCTTAAGAAACCATGTCGTAATAACGGGTCTGACCCCTGTATCCTCTGAAGGAAAAGCAGAAGGCTACTCAAACTGCCCTCTTTCTGGCTGAAAGAGGCTGCGAGGTATCTCTTGAGCATTGCATACCAGCCCTGCTTTAATAAAAGCTTGCTTTGAGCACTTGCCAGCTCGAGATCTAAACTGCTGTTGTGCTCCTGAAACAGTGTGCAGGAGTGATCAGGGGTTATCTCCTTATCAAATACAACTTCGAGTGTGGATGGGAGAGGAGCACTGTATTAAGTGCCACTGTTTTAGTGGCTTATCAGAAGAGCCTTTTATAACAAGGCTTGGGTCTAGTGATTCCCCACTGGCCACTTGTATTTTTCTCGGCAGATGATTACAGGGCTAATACAAGTTACTAAAGAGACGGTGTTATTTCTGTCATAGCCATCAGAGTTGAGGTGTTCGTATTAGCTAATACCCACCCTATTATGGTTTTGCTGGGGATACTTAATCATTATGCTTTCAAAGGGTAACTGTCTGCAGCTAGGAAGGTGCCTCTTAATTGGTAATGGTAACTGCAAGGAGCAGAAGACACGTGGCTACAAACTGAGTGCATTACCCTTTACAAAGCAGAGCTATTAGGATTCATGCAGATCAAATGCCCGGAAAAGATGAAGGAAAGGCCAACATAAAAGTGGTGCTTCATTAAAACTGAATTTGGAGGAGCCATGTCAGCTTTTGGCAGGCTGAATGAACACGAGCCACTCTGCTGGTAGGAGAGCTCCTGAAAGTTTGGGGATTTTTAAGCAAGACTTTGGGAAAGAAATTATGTGCTCTCATCTGACGCTTTTCTCAGCTGTATGTTAAGTAATTTGTGTTTGAAACAAGTGCAATGCCATAGCCTGTGTCTTGACTGATAGTTCCTGTGCTGAAATATCCTGTACAATTCTTCTCTGTGTCTTGCTGCTGTGCCAGGCCCTCTTCCCACACCAGTGGAGTGCAGCTCCCAAGACATCCTACTGGCTGGAGAAAGTGGACACATTCAGTATACCTAGGCTTTGAAGGATAACTACCCTGACAACTGGTACCCAGACAAACACCAAATCTTCCTCAGGACATGCGCCAGAGTGTTTCCCAGGGCTCAAGCCTTGCACTGCTTGCAGCAGTGTCTGGATGACAGGGGTTGTGTATTCCTCACAATGCAAATCCCCAGCTACACTTAATGGGCAGGGTAATGCTGTGAGGGAAGGAAGGAAGTCACGAAGTCTGTTTGTAATACAGATTCCGCATGAACCATGCTCACAAAATGTCTGTGGCTGGCTAGAGATCATTTCTACCCTTTATCCTTTGGTCTGGCCATATTGCTGTCAGCTTGCCACAAAGAAGATTTCAGTCCCTGCAAGAAGCAGGGTGTCAGTCACACAGCACAAAGCTATCATTGCTATAAGGAAGTGTCAGTCCCCAGCCTGCACTGAGCAAATTCACAGCAGTCCAGTCCTCTGCTATTGGTAACTCTTTCCAGATGGCTTATGCCAAAGGGAAAGATCGATAAAATTTAACAGGTGGAGCTGGTGACGTTGGTTGTCAGCTGCTGATGCATTGCTGGAGGAAAGCAGTTGCTGGAGACTCCCAGCCCACACTGGGACTGACAACGGCTAAACTCAGCCATGCAGATACAAGCCTGTACATTCCTTGCTTCTAGCCTGCACACCCATAATGTAACAGTGCCCAAGGGAGAAATGATCTTGATATACTTCACAAAATTAGATGCAGAGTACTAAGTTGCATGTGACCATGACTATGTGTCCCTCTATTTGAGCAGAAGAGAGATGGTCAGTAAGTCTGGGTGCCTTGGAGTGAGATCTACTATGTACCATTTCTTGTCATTCACTGTCACGAAGAAGAGCAAATCCAGCTGGATTTAGAAGCCTTTTGTATTTTGCACTACGAATCTAAAGAGCTAGAGACAACACCCAAGCAGAGAAGAGCAAGTGGGACTGAAGAGGGAGACATTCATATTTGTGCTGCCATTTAATGCAGTGTGGTGAGTTCTCAAAAATACCTTTCAGCTCTATATAATTCTGTGTCACTTGTGCCTTGTCTCCAATATACCTGATTTACTCCTGTGGACCCTGGGCATCAGAACATACAAAGTGCTCAGCCTTGCTTAGCTGGTGCCTGTCCGGATGAGTTTTGGATATGTCGGCAGAGCCAGTGTCACACACTGGCACTTCCTTGGTTGAGAATTTTTTATATGGTAAAACAAGCATGCAGATTACTGTTCAACTGCACAGTTGAGACTAAAAGAAACTTGGCCTGTTGTCCCTCTGTCAGGTGTGTTTAATACAGAACCAACAGAGAATATTTCCTGCAAATACTGGCTCCTTAGTACTCTAACTAGTAATCTATCTCTGCCTCTAACTTAGTATTGATGGTGATGCATTGATAATTGTGTTAACCCTTAGTACATGCATTCCAACCATTAGGAATACTTGTTCATATGGTTGTTTCTGATGAAGTCGCATCTCCTTAATTTTTCTCGGCTGCCCCTAAAGCTTTTATAAGTAATAAATGCCAAACAGTCTCTCTACTCAATTAAGAAGAGACCTTCCCAATGGGATCTAACCTAATGAAACACTGCAAGATTTGCCTGAATAAATATATGTTCAGCCCACTCTTACCACCAACTCCTTGCCTCCCTCAGGCGAACCCTACATGAATGTGTTCCCAGCCTCTCTGCTAGCAGAGTCAGACCAAACAACCTTTACATTTGTTTCTGATGGGAGCAACTCTGGCTGTGGCTTTGAGTTCACCTTCATGGCAGTCCATAAGAACTTTGAAGCAGGTGACCTTTCTGACGGTGTAGAAACACCTTTCCTCTTCTTTCCGATCCCCTTAAAATAACAACTATCTTTAGTATGCCTGGATTCCTTTGGATTCCTTAAAAAAACACGTTGCTGATTTGAGTTTATTAAAAGTACCGTGTAATCCCATCTATTAAATTGTCTCCTTTCTGGCCTGTGTATTGCAGGTTTGGCCTGTGGGAGTGTCACAATGTTAGTGGAAAGGGGAAGATTGATACTGCTAATTACCCTGGCTTGTATCCCGGGAACACAAAGTGCCACTGGCTCATAGAGACTCCAGCAAAGTATGTCGTAAAGGTAATAAAAGGAGAAACTGCACTTAAACCTCTGCACTAAGAACTGTTCAGGGGAGTGATTCAATAAAATCTTGCCAGAAACATCTGTGACATGCAAGACTGTAAATTGTAAGATTTCCAGGTCACTGATTCTTTGCAGGGCACGTTTTGTCAATTAGACATCACCTCTGAACTTATGTATGGAGAGGCTGTGACTGTTGCAAGTACTTGAAGTCTGTGGACACTAATCTCATCTCAGGATAGCTTTATCTTGAAGTCTAGCACAGGTTTGGGGATAAAGGGAGAGTACAGAGCATGTTGAAAACTGTATAGTCAGCCTTTTCCTCAAGGCAGTGTCAAAATCCCCCAAGATACTCCTTAGCCCCATATGAAGGTTTCTGCTTCCCATTGTGCATGGGCTGTCTGATAATAGTTCCCACTTCTCGTACCAACACCTCTCTTTATTTTTATTGCTTGTTGCTGCTTGCGTGCAGCAAGCATCCCACTGAGCTCATCCCAGCCCTTGGTGAATCATGTTGCCATTTATGTTGTTCAAAGCAGCAACATCTCTCCTCCCAGATGCCTTGGATAAGGGATGGAAAAAGTGTTAAACCTAGAGACGCTTGAGGGCATGCAGACCTGTTGCTTGGGTTGCTGCCCACTTCCCATGCTTGAAGGGAAAGCTCTTGAAAGGGCACTCCACATGGGACACTGACACTTTAGAGTTACAAGGTATTGAGTGTTGCAGCAAAGATAACAGTTGAAATGCCTTAAGGCAAAGCTTAGGCCAGCTTCATCATTCACAGACCTGTCTGTAGCCTTGCACAGGAAGGAGCAATCAGGCCAAGATTGCCAACAGACTGTTTTGATGCAAAATGTGACATAGTCATCAAGGGAAGCCATACACAAATTCTTCCAAAATCTAGCTTTTCTCCAGCCCATGGTTAAGAAAGTTAAGTGTTTCAGTTTTGATTATCCCCTTTTGGCTTATCCAGTTTGCAACAAGAGTTTGAAGACTTTGAGGAACTTAGCCTGGGCTGCATTTCTGATGCAGTAACTGTTTGTGGTGATGAAGAAGAAAACCAGTTGGGTGACTGCTAATTGTTTCAGACATTAATTAGAAATCCCTGTGGAAACACGTTTTATCACCAAAATAGCATGGTATTTGGTACCACAGGAATGTCAGTGTAAGGGCTTCTGCAGTAGCCTTGAGCCCTGCCCATCATGATGTGGCCATATGCATGATTGAATCACAAGATCTCACATCCTGGTCCAAGGCCATGCTTCCTTATGGAGATCCAGCTGGTGTTACAGCGCTTGATATAGGATCATGGCTCATGTTCTGATGCAGAGCTAGCACAAGTGTGTGCTGTTGGATCAGGCCTCCACTCTGCAGTTCTTCATGAAAGGAGAGAGTAAGAGCAACTGCTCTAAGTGTCACTAAAGATGACAAATATTCAAAGTAAGGCAGAGTGAAAAAGCAGTTGTCAATGAGTGTCTAATTCCACTGAAACAGATATGAATTCTTTATGAATTGAGCTAGTTCTGTTGGAATTTCATTAATGAAAAATTGCTAACCTGAGGCATCACTTTCCCACACTTTGAAAAGGAAATATTTTTTAATTTCTTTCTTTAAATCTGCTTCAGTTTTAGCAATATAAAAGTCTTTAACTTTAGTGAAATAAATGTTCTTATCTTTCCTTTTTTTTAAAACATATACATTTCTGGAGGTTTCTCCTGCTTGGACCAAATGAAAGTGTGTTTTGACATCCCAGCTCTTTTTTAAAAACGGCTTCTAGGCACATCACTCATTTTAGAAGAGCTTGATATCTATTCTTAAGGTGAAAAGCAATCTGGTGCTCAGAAATGAAGATATTTGAATTGGATTCTGCCTGTTTCTTCACAGGCTTGTATATTAACCAAAAGACAAAGTAGAGTGATGAAGGGCTGGTGCTCTTTCCTTTATACCAAATAAGCTGGATAAGAGGATTGAACTGTCCTGGGTTTGCAATTGATAAGTAAACTTTGGCAAACCACTTCTATTTTTTCCTTACTGTTTTGTGGTGTTAGTTTAGTTCCATGTGTTTCCCAAATGCTGAATAACTATTAACCCTAGTGTTCCTTTGAAAAGAAATCTGGTTTCAATTGGAAAGGAGTATTTAAGTGGGGGTGAAGAAGACAGATCGGAATCTTTGAGGGAAAAGCTTTCAGCATCCCACAGCATTTCACTCAATGCTTTCCAGCACATCTTTGTTATTGGAAATTCAGATTCTTACAGGAAAGCTCCTCTGGAATGAAGTGCAAACTTCCCATTCAGCTGCAGTTATGGGACTTCCAGATACTATACAAACTGAGTGCTCCCAATAGGAAGAAAAGTCCAAGAGCGGCTCTCTAGGTCCTAAACCAGTACATGTGGACCACTTAAGAGAGACTTTGCTTGCACTCCTCAGTTCTCAAGTATGAATTCTTTTTGTGCAATGAAGGGCATTCACACTGTTTCTTGAAAATAACTTGTAATTCCATTATAAGGTAATCAGGATTACTTTTGTGTACCTGTAGCATAACTGTAGTAGATTTATTCTGGCTGCTAGTGCTTACTGATGTCCCTGATTATCATTGCTTTGCAGGTACCTCTTCTGCAAATACTCTTGTTTTAATCAGAAAGTCACCAAGACCCTAGGGGTTTGGGTTTTTTAGAATCCTAGTCTAGCTAAAACCACAAGTGCTTACAGGATGACATTTCTCATCTTAGAAATAAGTCTTCTTGTTCATTCCTACAGCTAATCTCCACGGATTCTCAACTCCCAAACCAGTGCTGAGTCCATGGAATACCATGCCGGTACATTTTGAAAGTGATGGCTCACTATTATTCACTCAGGTTAGTAGCAATGCTTGCTGTGTCTAACAATGTCCATATCATCTGCAGCTATTCTTAGACACTAGAGCTTAGCTTTTAGGCTAATCCTGCTGCATTCTGTCAAAGTAACTTTAAAACAGCATAGCTACTTGTGGCAGAGCTCCCTTTTTTGAATAAGGGAGATGAATCAAGCTTGAGGTTTTTTTCTCACTGAGGAATGAGATGACTAACTTCTGTTACCTGAAACAAGAAGCCTTGTTAATTCTGTCAGTCTGATATTCCCCTTGAAAGTCTCATTATAGAGGAGAGTCTTTATCTTGGGGGCTGGTCTGCTGTTGTTGCTTTCTACTTTCATGAAAGTATGCCAGCTGCTGCTTGAGGGGATGAATAAGTCTTCAGTTCCTGAGTAGCGGGGTTTTTTTGAGGAGAAAAGACAGAGCTATTGACCCAAGTTGGAGCTGGCTCTTATTTCCTCTCTTGAAACGAAGGCAGGAAGAGAAGATTCAAGATTAACTACTGTACTGATTTTGCCTCTGACGGATGCCCCCTTAGGTAAAGAAATTAAATTCTGCTCAGTTAATCTGGTTTGAGGAGCTTTCCTCCAGCCTATAAGAGGGTTATGTAGTGAGGCAGATGCTTTCTGACCTCAGGTCCTCTTTCATGCACCTCGTGCATGGATGAAAAGCGATAAGCAGGTTCCCCATCTCTCATTCTCCATACATATGGAATGTCCCCTACATTTTGGTTGCATGCACTTCCTATTGGGAGTGGAGACACAGGGTAGAGGATGGGAGAGACTTGCCTTCAGAGCCTTAGTCTTGTTTGCTCTCTGAAGTGTGCTCTCCCGCAGACACCTGTGGCCTTCCCCCAGTTAGTCCTCAGTGGCTGTTCAAATGTTTTAGCAGGGCTGAGGAGTCCCGTCCTCACTGTTGGCCATGGCACACGGCCCTGAAGCTCTTTGGAGTCTATCAGCGTGATGGGGCTGTCTTCAGCCTGACGTAGCTGCTGACAACCACCCACCATGTGTAACTGTGAGTGTGACCACTACATCCCCAGGCCACCTCTGCTGCTCTCCCTATGCTGTGCATTCCCCCCATTCCTTCAGGCTGGGTGCAAACAGCTGGAGAGCTATAAATTATATTCACGCCTTGTCCTCTATGAAACCTTTCTTCTGCCTTTCCTCCACAGTCACTGATTTTAGAGATGAAAGCTGTTTGGTCTTGCTTGTAGGAGATCCATTAAAGTTAATTGGACAATCTGCTATCAGAGCTGTAGCAAAGCCAAAACTGATGCAACACATTTGTTGTGGTGAGAAGCTCTTGCTCAGCAGCTCTGGGAATAAGTGACTAATTAGAGAAGAGCCAGAAGGGATGTATGACTGCTGAATAAGGAAGCTGTATGGCTGACTGTAAGTAGCTCCAATATGTTTTCTTTCATTATACAGATCCAATAAACCTTTGCGCTGGACTGTGACCGTAGGAGACCACGACAGAGCCTCAAGAGAGTCAACAGAACAGGTAAAAATCAAGCAATAACATTAAAAATGTTGACTTTGGTGTATTCACTCCTACAATATCTCTCGAAGCAGATCTATATGCACAGATAAAATGATGTTGACAGCTGGGCAAATATGCAGCCCTGGTTGAGGAAAAAGGAAATCGCATAACTCCAGTCTCATTCAGCTAACTTGCAGTTTATAGAAATACATTTTATATCTGGTTCTTATTACTAGCAGTAAAAAGTCTTGAAATCCTAACAGATGACTGAATGTCCTCAGCACCTTACTTGCTTGGAGCTGAGCAATACATCCGTCTATAAAAAGCTTGCTGACTCTTTCTTCCTAAAGGGGAGGAGGAAGAAATACATGTGCAGAAGAAGCACAAGTGACTCATGCTGGTCGTCTGGAAAACCTTAGGGGCTTGTGTTTGCAAAATGAAGCAGTCAGCCTTCACTCTAGGCTCAAGAGGTTTACATAATCTCTCTCAGCAATCTTCTCAGCTGAAAAATGCAGAAGTGGTGGATTTGTCTTCAAAGTCCTCACACCTTATTTGTTCCTTTTTATGACTTATTTTGAGCTTGGTCATTGCTTGTGGGGTTTTTGCCTTCTTCCTTTGCAAGTATGCTTTCAGGATACCCTTAGAGGGCAGCTTGTTCCTTCTCTGCCCTGGTCACAGGCCAGAGAGATAAAAACCATCACAGTGCATCCCTACTTCAGCATGCTGAGCTATGACTCTGACATTGCCCTGATGCATCTAGATGTCCCTCAGGAGTACAATATTGCTATGAGATCAATGTGTCTGTCCAACTGCACAGAGATGTTATCCTCCTTTTCCTTCTGCACTGTGTCTGGATGGAGGAATCACTGAAGAAGGTGACTATTTTGATTGTGCATGTTTGCTTATTATGAACAGAAGCTACATTTCTATCTCTTATTTTATTCTTCTCCCCAGACCTAAACTCAAATTTATTTCCCAAGCAGATGGGAGCCAAACTAGGTGGCTGCAGCAGACACAAGTGCCTGTACTTGAGAATGAAATCTGTGAGAGAAGTTACTACTTCAGTCACCCTGAAGGGATCACAGCCAAGATGCTTTGTGCTGGCTCTGTTTCTGTAGGAGGCCAGAACTCCTGTCAGGTGAGGTAAATCTAAAGGTGAGTCCTCTTGAAGGTGCCTGCTTATGCACATTGGTAGATCATGTAGGGGAAGGGATTGAGGAGGATAGAGGGGAGAACAGCAAGTGACAGTGAAAAGCTCCAACAACTTGTTGTCTCTGGAGTGACAGTACTTAGAGCAGCAGTAGATGCAGTCAATCCTTACAGGAGATATAGGCAATAATGTGCAGTATTGCTTGAAAGTGGGTCCACAGAATTTAGCAATCTTTTCCTGGACTGTAATTTTCATGAGACCTGTGGAGGAGAGGATGTTCTTCCCTTGCACTTTCTGAGTCCCATACACTATCCCAGCAAAACTTCTATCTTTCCTGCAACTCTTTGGTTGATAAATTATGATGACTTCTACTGTTTTTATAAAATTGTTATATTTAGAGCACAGTTCAAGAACAAAGTAATCTCCTTGAAATCATAAGGCAAGCAGGTAAGAACAGCTGAGTAAATAAAAGGCAAAGTAATTCTGACAGAGGTACTGTCAAGCTAAACTGCGGGTTCTGCTCAATACCACAATCTTATCGCAGACTAATAAATTATGTGTAACACTAGAAAGCACTATTCAATCATATTTTGTCTGCATCCTGTGCCCAGTCTTCACGCTGATAAGCAAGTCTTTAAATGAGTCTCTTCTTTCCAGGCAAGGCCTGAGTTTACCAGCAGCTGCATGTCCTGTTCCCGCAGGAAGATTTTTCTTGTGAGAGCTCACTTCTTAACTGCAGTGGTACAGAGGCCAAATGAGATAAGTGTGAGTCCTCCTTCTTGTTTGCCAGGGTGGTTCTGGTGGCCTCTTGGTTTGCAGCAAGGTAAAAGGACTGGTTACTCTTTATGCCATTGTCAGCTGGGCTTTTGGCTGTGCCAGCCCAAAGAAACCAGGGGTCAATTCAAGGGTGAGTATTTCTCTGGACTGGATAAGACTATTGATGAAAGGTGAGTCATCGTCTTCTACGTGAGATGAGTCCTGAATATAACCCTTTTGTATAAATCATCCCACATGCATTGACATTTTTTCTGCTAGATCTTTAGAGGCAACTTAAGAGGAAGGAAAAAACAATCCAGGTGATTTCCTGCAGAGAATTTCCACTTCTCCGTCTTCCTTGTGTCTTCCCCCTAAACAAAGCTTACTGGAAATTAGAATGGGAGTCTCAGAAGCATAAGATTTGTATTTAACATTTCTGGCTCTTACATTGGATATAATCTCTGGACAGATATTTTTCTCAGTAAAAAGCAGCTGCTTGTGAAAACACCTACCAGTCCCGTGTGATAGGCAGAGTAGTTTGGGACTACGCTGTAACCCAAACTTATGTGTCTATCTAGATATAATTAGCACCACATTTAGAAGTCTGCAGGATAAATTTTGCTAGAGAAAGAGTAGCATACACTAGTAAATAAAGACTGTTTACATGAAATTGGTGGGCATCTCACAAAAGGAAGAGGTGTCTGTTCATAAGCTGGGATCTCTCTCACGCAGAGAAATGAGGGGAGCAAACCTCTTTAAGGTGTTGCATGTGAACCCAGCATTGATATACTGTTTCCCTGCACAAGCTCTCTTCTCTGCACAAGCTCTCTCTCTTCTTTCCCAGAAGTTTCTTTCCTGTTGAGGCTCCTCAGGTCAAGGTGAATTTGGCTTTATATTTTCATTGGCAAATGGAGAAGTCCACCTCTTCAGTTTCTTTAATCTGATGGGGTTTGAGAGATTTCAGAGAGGCACCAGGTACCTACAAGGTTTTTTTCCATCTTAAATAAACTGATTTGTCATTCTAGAGAAATGTTATACTTTAGACTTTGGCTCAAAGTAGTTGCACTGGGAAACTGCTGATGCAAAGCATTTGTCTTCCAAAGATTTATCCCTCCTCCTCCCCTGTGTATGCACACATACAGCTAAATATGTAATTCTCCATTTAGTGAATAGCTGTGATTGTCCTACAGCATTTCTTAAGAAAGAGGAAAGACCTAAACCTGGACAGAGTTTTCATGTTTCCGCCCATCCTATATATTATTCTATTGCTCCTTGCAGAAAATGGAGGACTTCTGCAAATAGGAATACACTTAACTACTGGGTTTTTTCTGTATCCTGAATAAAAGGGGCTTCAGTTATGAGCAGGAAATTAAAGTATATATTAAAGAGAAGAGCACGTTGTGGATAATGCTCCACTCTCAAGTCAAATGAGCACTTTAACTCTCCTGGTTTGCACTGCAGCTGCTGGTCTTTCTCCCTCGTGGCATCATTCATAGTCCCACACTGACCTAACAGAAATGTTAGTACAGGTGCTGACTTAGGGAGAACCTCCTTCTAAACTAAAACCAGTTGACAAAACAAGTCATTACTTGTATAGTACCCGGACCAACCCCACAGATAAGCTTGGACCTGGGTGGAGATCTTCCATAGCCTTGGATCTGACAGGCTGCTGACCACTTACTCTCTGAAGGCTGTAATGGCTTTCATGGATTTAGTGTAGGTCGGGCAGTTTATGCAGGGAATTGTTCAGCTCTTTAGCAGTAAATCTTTCCCAGAGGCAGAGGCTATAGCATTGCATACAGCTTTTACAAATGGCTTCATACAAAAAGTTCAGAGCCCTAAGGGCTTTCTGAGCCAGATACTGACCATTGGCTCCTTTGTCTGACTTTCATATGATTGTCCTTCTCTTGCAGGAAGGCTTGACAGTGCTGTCTGTTCCTGAGTTTTGTGTTAAACTGTCTCCAAGCATGCTGTTCCTCTCCTCAGATGGTGAACGGAGTGCACTGCAAGGAAGTGGTGGTGCAATGGAGACCTTGGCACAGGAGCAACCGGTGAAGCTGTCCACAAAACTAAAGGGGAAAGCATGCACACACGGTGACTGCAGAACTGTGTGGAACTGTCACATGCCAGAGGCTACAGTGCTTGGTTTGCAAATGATGGTGGAACTGGCTCAAGTCAGGAACAGTTCTGTGAAGGGCCTAGTAACAAGTCTGAGTCTCATAGTATCTGAGTGCAGGTGGACACAGCTCTCTGGATTTTGTCCTGGGAAGAGGGAGTGTCTGTGTACACACAGGGAGAGGGGAGTGAGGGAGGCTGGTGAGCAAAGCCAAGGAAAGAAAGACTGTTGTAGCTAGAAGCAGTGGGACCGCATGGAGGAGCCAGGGGTGCATTGACACTAATGCTGCAGGTTTCCTGTGAGTGTTGCTTAATCTGTTCTGTCTCTCCCTTACCATCTTTGAAATGAGGTATGGTTTATATTTTTATTTTCCATGTTTTGGACTGAGTTTCTCAGGGCAGGGACAGTTACTTAATCTCTTACATATGTATGCAGCATAACCAGAGGGTGAGGCATTCTATCAGCTTGCTGCTGCTTTTAAAGCACAACAAAACGAAACCTGTCTTACTGCTGAACCTCCTCCTGCCTATTAAGCATTTAAACGTTACTCCACATCTGATACTGTGACAGTATTGGAGGAAGACTGATGAAAGGGCTGAAGCACTGCTGAATTACTGGCTGATATTAGCTCTGGTAACAAATTGGAGAATGCTGTTGCTCATGGCTTTAAAAAGCAATCTGTTCAGGAGGGGATGTGCTACCAGCTCCGCTTGCAGACTTGTGCTGTAGCCAGGGTGTTGGCTTGCTGGTGCCCCAAGACATCACACCACTGGGATAAAAATAGTTCCCCCCAGCTGATAAGCAACAGGAGGTGGGGTTGCTTTCTCTCCTCAGGGAATGGCAGCACATCCAGCGACTGTGAGGCATCATTAGCACAGCAGCTCCAGGGCTGGTTAGCGCTCCAGGGCTGGTTAGCAGGGGCTAGAAATGCATGCAAGGCTCTTGCCTGCACTGGCCTGGGCTTGTCTCAGCTGAGCCACTCATCACTTGGTGAGTTCGAATTCACGGCAAGTGCATGGTGCTGTAATGACCTGAATTGGGGTGCCACTCTGAAGGAAAAAAACAATTTTAAAAACGAACCTAGAGACAAGCTTTTTGTGGTTCAGCCTGCTGGGCTTTACTCCCTTCCTGACCATTGTATCCATGCCTGCACTGCTGTTCCCTGCTGCCTCCTGATGCAAGCACAGGGTGGGCCATCCAACAGTGCTGAGCACTTTCAGAAGACCTTGCCTTGCCCTTCGTGATTAGCTCCTTGCTTTTCAACCTAGGCTGTGGTGGAAGAGGTTTGTTTTTTCTAAAGCCAGCTCTCCTGAAGGAAGTGTACCATCCCCATAACTCAGCTTGTCTGAGCTCCATTCCGATGTGGGTTAAGCCAAGTCGCTTTTCCCTGTGTGTGCCCTCTGACAACTGCTGCTGTGTAGTGCTGTTCATGCCACAGCACCTGCCTCAGGAGGCAAATGTTCCTTACCTCCCATTTGGCATTGAAGCATTTCTATGGAGCTGAAGGGCTCAGCTCTCCCCCTCTGCACTCTCAGCATCCCATGCAGGTATGCAGAGCCACAATATGGTGTCAGCATCCAAGCTGAGCAGAAAACTCATAAACGTTGGTGTGGGAGAAAGCACACTTAAACAGAATTTAAGCTGCTCTGCAGAGGGAATGACTTTAAAAATTGCTGCCTTGGGAGGCAAACAACCCTACTATGCTTGGTACTAAAGGGACATACAGTTCTCATTAGTGATCTTGTTTGCTCCCCTCCTGCTCTGCTATAACTACTCAGATGCTTCCAGATATTTCCCTGTCTCTTCTTTAACAAGTGTTGAATCTGACTGTATTCTGTGTGCACACAGCTAAGCCTCATCTCTTCCTGTGTTTCTGGAGAACCAGGGAGTGCATAGACAAAAGCGTAATATTTCATAACTCTTGTCAAGAGCTGGCCACAAGGTCAATTAAAAAAAGAATTACATTTCCTCCTCAGGAGTATTTGGGGTTGGCAGACATGTTAGCCCAGGTACTTGACCAGCCTGGGATCAGTTTACCTGTTTTCCAAGCACCAATTCAAAGCACAGCTCAGAGCAGATTTGTGAGCAAGGCTACTTTCCTCTAAAGCCTTGCAGCTCATTCCTTTATGCTGCAGTGTTTCACAATAGCACAGTATCACAAGGTTGGAAAAGACCTCTGAGATCATCTAGTCCTACCTATGACCCAACACCAACACCCACTCGTCGTTTAAACCATGGCACAAAGAGCCTCATCCAATCTGTTTTTAAACACCTTCAGGGACGATGACTCCACCACCTCCCTGGGCAGCGCATTCCAATGGCCAATGACCCCTTCAGTGAAAAATTTTTTCCTAATATCAAGCCTAAACCTCCCCTGATGAAGCTTGAGACCATGTGTTCTTGTTCTGTCACTGGTTGCCTGAGAGAAGAGACCAACACCTGCCTTCCTACAACCTCCTTTTAGGTAGTCATAGAGAGCAATAAGGTCTCCCCTGAGCCTCCTCTTCTCCAGGCTAAACAGCCCCAGCTCCCTCATTCCTCTTCATAGGTCTTGTGCTCCAGGTCTTGTGTCTGTTTCTTGGGTGTGCGAGTTTAAGGCAACAGGACTGCCTTGTGATTATGTGCACTTTGAGAACTCCTGCAGGCTTGTACCAGCCGGCATGCTGGGGCCCAAGAAATGGGACAACTGATAGAAATGAGTTTTAAATATATATAGATATGTATAAGCCCTATGTAGGGTTAGGCTTTTCCTCAAAATGAGATCTACTCATTTTGGCCTTTCCAGTACATTAATTCTGCTCTAGCCAGTGGTATTGGGATGTTCAGACTTCCAGCAAGTCCCGTAATACTGGAAAGGAGGGAAACAAGCGGGTTTTTTTTTTAAGAAAAAGAAAACTAAATATTGGAAAACCATTTCCCACTAACTTTATTGACCTACCAGACTATCTTCAATCATGGGCAGAACTGGCAGGTTTTGTAGAAAGCTCTTACTGTCTTTTCTTAATGCTTTTATCGCTCAAGTGCACATTTATCCACAGAATGTGTGTCTGAAGTGGAGTCAGAAGAGCCCCGAGGGTTTATCTCTGCTCCTTCTTCATCAGGATATGCGGGAAGTACAGAATACTCTTCGATACTCTGGCTGTCTCTGAAGGGCGTGGCAAAGATTATAGTAAAGCATCTGTCAATAATATCATCACTGAGCTGCCAAGAGGAGTTTCTTGGGATTTATGAAGAGAGCTAGAGAGGAAGAAAAGTGCTAGGTAACAACAAATGATCGAGTTGAGGGCATTCACTTTCTCACTTTCACTTGGACCGGTTGCAGAAAGAGCGTCCAGCCCCAGCTGCCTGGCTCCAATGTGTGGCAACCTTAAATTAAGCTTCAGAGCCCAGATTGTATACCTGGCTGAAGACCTTAATCCCAGTGTAGGCAAGCTGCATTGACCCAGTAGGAGAACAACCCTCCTAGTACACTAAGAAATAAGCTGTGGTAGTTGAAGAAACCCTTATGGACACTTGTATATGTAAGTGTCTCGTGACCAACTGTATTGGCAACTTCTTGCGCAAAGTCAACCCCCCTTCCTCCATCACCTCTGAGACAATGAAAAGAGATGCAGTGACAGGATGTATTATTTGTCTCTTGGAGGTGCAAAGGAAGACACTGAAGCATTAGGGCCTGGGAAACACGAGTGTGGCTCTTTATATGAGACAACATATTATGTCCTGTGCAGAGGGCTATAGTCTTCCTCGAACTGATGATGATGAGGTGCAATCCAGTCACTGAAACACTAGTCTAGACGAATACAATCTACAGAATTAGGAAAAAAACTAAAATAAAATGAAAGCAAAAGGTTTAATCCTCTTTACTGCAAAGTTTATATTCCTGGAGGCCTGTATGTCTGTGTGTGGTGTTTGCTCACGTGCTGCACACTGTGCAATTAAGTAAAATCTAGTTGAAGTGCAGTGTGGCAGAGAGCAGGAGCACAGCAAGGTTACTTCAGTGAATGGTGCCATTTCAAAATGCATGAAGGAAATGCTTTTTGCTTCCTGTTTTAAAGGTTTTATAGCCAGTGTAGGGGGAAAAGTGGAAGAGAGAAGATGCAAGGCAGTAGCACACTGCTATATCTCTTTGAAACAGCAAATCAAATGCCAGCTTTCTTGTACAAGCTGAGTAACATATAAACATTTTCATATGTAGAGAAAATAAACCTCTACCTTCACTGTATTGAAACTTTGGGACAGAAGGGAGTACCAGTGTGCCTTTACATATGCCAGTGATGGGCTTTATTTTAGCTACTATCACTAAAACATTGTAGAGTCACTGGAGCAGATTTGTAGCTATGAAAAATACAAAAAAAGGTGCCAGTGTCTGAAGGGCAAAGAATAAAACATGCTTTATTGTACAAACATGAGGAACCATTTTTTTTAATAATGTGCGTGGGTTTGATTAAATTCTTCTCTCTCCTGCACACAGTCATTCTGAAAAGGATCTAGAAGTACAGAGGACATGATAGGTGTCCAGGCTTCAGTCTGGCTCTATGCAGGGAGAGACTAAACAGACTCAATAGGCTGTAAAAGATAATGGAGGCAAAATGCAATGGCTTTATAGACTGCTATGAATACCACAGAAAGGCAACTAGAGGGATGTTTAGACACTATTTTTTACAAGGGAAGAAGTAGAGACATCAAAGGGAAGTATTAGACAGTAACTTGAAAGCAAAAGGTATTAACTGGAACCTGTTGGCACGAAATGTAAATGGGGAGTGGGGAAGTAATAGGAAAGGAGTGGAGAAAACTCATGAAGGCTGGACCTTGCAGAGATTTTATTGGGTATGCAGGAAGATCTCTGCCTTGTGAAGATGTTCCTTTGCCCAGCATCCCCTCCCAGTTCTTCAGTGTGTTTGTCTCTTCCCTTCCTTCATCTCCCTTTCTTCTGCCTCTGTATAGGTTTAATTTATTGTGATCACAGATGTTACAAATTAGTTATACAGAAGCATTTCTTCTGAGTAGGTATCCACATGACATCCTGGTAGACAAAGAGAGGTGGAGACATCAACCATGAGCCTTTGGGAGTCCTGTGGGTGAATTCTAGTGTATGTGTTTTGCAAGTATTTTCAAAATTAAGTAATGCTTCAGGAGAAGGTTCTTTGGATCATAGCTACTCTGGGTGGATCTTCATCCTCTTATATCACACCAGTGGTGACAGCTAATGCTTTAACTTCTATCTGGTGTAGATGAGCACTGCATGCACGACCACTATAGCTCTCATGTAAGGGAAATACATTGTTTTTTTCCTGGTACTTGAACATGAACACCCTTTTGTTATGAAATACAATATTAATATTAATGCTTCTAGATTAAGATCTTCAGGGGAATGGAACATGCTAGGAATATTTTTTTCACTAAGAAGAAAAAAATACCCACCAAATCTAAAATTGAGTGTTTCGATTAACTGTGAATTGGGAGTAAATGGGCAGGAGAAGAGGAAGATAGAGGATGTGCTAAGGAGCTCTTAGAGCCTTCTATAGCTGTATTCTTCCAAGAACTTATTTATAAAATCACACACAAAAGATTCTAGAAGTATGTGTATTTCAGCTGAGAATAACAGTTTAACTATCATAACTATTTATATGCAGGACAGAGGAAAATATTATCAGAAATGGGGCCATCAGTCAAACTCTTCCTAGAATAGGAGTCTAATAGATAGCTCCCTGGAGCACCCTCCAGCACACAGACTCACTGCTATGTAATAGCATTTGTTATGGCTGGCAGTTTTTCAAGGTTGGGTATATTAAACTAGATTCTTATGTCTATTTATATGCCAACATATCGAAACAGCCTGTTTTCTTTCTTCTCCCTCCTTCTCCAGAGCCAGGGAACAACAAAAGTCAGTGGGTACCTGTCTTTAAACCAAACTACTTTTACTAAGGAACCTAAAACATAGACTTGGACTTTAACATCAGCATGAGCTAGAATTTCAGAATAATGGTATAACAGGAGAGAAAGACTGAAAAATTCAGAGAGCTACAAAACAATTTAGTGTGCTTAACAAGTGCAAGTACCTATCAGTGTTGATGGAGTATTGGCGAAAATTCCCTATCCCATTCCATTTTCAATTTAAGTCCAAGAGTGAACTTTTAATTAGTCTAGCAAATTTTCAAGACAGATAAAGCAAATAAAATGCCTAGCCTTGTAGGTAGACGCCAGGCAGCTGTTACCCTGCAATGAACTGAACAAATCAATGCAGGACAGCAATAGGACACTTCTTGCAGGACAGGGACTGGAGGTGTTTCCTGCTGCTGCATCAGGAGGATGACTGCATAGCAGCCACATTACTGGTCTTGAACATCTCTCAAATGTGAATACTTCCTCACTTTTCTGCCTTTCCACAAAGTAACTTGTACGACTTTTGCCTACATTTCCAAAATGTTATTTTTACAGTAGTGGTGTTGGGCTTTGATTTGCTTCTAGCTGTGCTATGTGACTTTGTGCAGTCTCCACTGGTTCTCCAGAGGCTCAGACCTGTGATGAAGATGATACTCTGCTCCGTCAGCCTTGCTGCTTTCAACATCGAATACTTGATGCTCAGGGTCCAAGGTACAGCCAAGCTGTACAACCACTTCTCCGTAAAGAGTAAATGATCTGCTTGATTAAATCTTCAAGAATATATTTGTTTTCAAGATGCCTTTATGGGCTTTCCATTGACTTTACATACAGATATTCTCCAAATATGTAAGAACCCAAAGCTCTCTCTCTAGAGATCTAGTGTGGATAAAACTATCTGATGTACAATATGCTGAAGCCTGAAACATTACTAAAGTCAGTTTGAGTTTTATAGGATTATGATGAAGAAAGTCTGGTCTGGTAGAATAGGAAATGTACTAGCTTTTCTAATTGGTTTGTCCTCTAACTGAACACATCTATTTCCACATGGACTTTCAAAATGAGTGTCTCAACGTTCTGCTCTTCACATGGGCTCTCACCCATGATTCACGCTTTTCTGCCTGGGTGAATTGTTCTAGTGCCTGGTGAAATTCCATTTAAAACTTAATATTAAAGCTGAATTTAATGTTCCAAATTATTATTCTTCCCAGGCCAAAGACCTGGCAATGCCCCCAAAATTCTAAGGAGATGAGCTCAGAGTTGTCACAATGCACAGATGTCACCCTTACAGATCTTGAAGGAATCATCCAGTCACTGGCATACCCCATGAGATAGGCAAACACCACCTTGTGAGCACCCAGGATTTCTTTTGGCTTTTTTAACTTCACATGAAAGAAAACCTGCAAGTATCTGTGATGTGGTTTTTAATAAATCTACAGGTATTTCAGTGCACATCAGAAAACTGGGCAAGTTCCCAAAGATAGTTAAGAAATCTGTGGGTGTACCAGTACCTTCTTTCCAGCAAACAGCAGACATCTGACACCTCTGGGCAAAGGTCTCATCCTAAAGCATTGCAGAGGCCTGAATGTGGCAAAAGTGAGGGGTTAACAACGGCAATGCTAAACTATGTCACTGAAAATCCTTTGGCACTTTCATCTGTTTCTTTTTCTTCCTCCCTTATTGTGCTTAGTTAGGGTAGGAGATAACTGTCTATTCACATGGCAAAGGCATAGGCTTCTAAACTGTTTGAAAGCTTTACTTCAGAAGTAATGAATAATATGTCCAGAATAGATTTGGACCAGTGTCCCATCTTGGATTTTTTTTCCCTCTTTTCTCTTTTCGATGGGCATTACAATCCCTTTTGCCTTTGCTCACATTTCGATAGCTATCCCTAGGAAATAAGAGCCAATTTTAAAATATGCTGGCATTGTGACTTTGTTCTTTGCATCGTGCTGCAGCTGCCGCCGGAGAATTGTAGCCCCATTAAAATCCATTATTTGGCTTGAAGTCTTGAACTTCTGAACTGAAAGAAATCTGTCTAATTGTCATGGCCAATTGATGGTGTATGAATAATTTGGATTAACCAAAGCATTAATAGGTAAGAGAGAGCTCACCTTAATGCTGGGGTGAGAGAAACAGAGGAACTAAGTTTCTTTTACAGACAGACATGAGATTTTACATGGCAACCTTCCATGCTCCAGGAGGTGTTTCTGATAATACTTGGAGCTACTTCAGCTAGCTCAGTATCTTTCCCTTCCTAGAAATACTGTTGCAATGTATTGTACATGAGGTCCTAATCATGGCATGGCTGTGCCTTGAAACAATGTGAGTCTATCTGGGTTGCTCTTTCACAGGCTTGAACTTGCAGCATGACAGCTTGCTCTGTGTGTCTGAAGCTATGTGCCAAAGACAAGGCAGCAGGTCAAAGCGATGGGGCCAAAGGAAGGGGAGCTCTTCCTACTGCTGTGCTACGCAAGGGGAGGTACCTACCCACTCAGGAGACTAAGGAGCTATTGGCTTGGTTAGGTAGGATATTGCTGGGAAAACGATGTGCAAGTATCTTCTCTATGTGGAAAAGAAAGTAAAGACTGGAAACAAACTCTTAATGCACTTACAGATACAAAGTTATGCTTACCTCTCAAAAAGTGGCTTATTGTCAAATGAATATGGATGTCCCACAGTCTGGTGGGCATTGCATAGTGTCTTGCAAAAGGAGCCTGAGAAGGGCAGGGATTTCTTCTGACCAGAGCAGTCCAGGCAATGAACACTTGCCACTAGTAATTTTTAGGGGGTATAATGCGTGTTCTTTAACTACTTGTCTATTTGAAGAAGGTTCCCATTCTGGTTACAAGTGTAGCAAGCTATGTTCTTGCCATGTCTGTAGTCTAATTAATGAATTCAAAGCTAAATGACATCTGGATTTTGTGTTACGAGACTTTTAGAAAGGGAGGTATTTTCTGACACAGCATTTTGAAAGACTGTGCCTTACAGCCCTTAAGAGAGTGGAGAGGGAGAGTGGAAGGCTCACATACCATCATGGTCTATTTCACAGGCAACTTCTACAGTGACACTTCCCTCTATCCCATAAAATCTCAAGGTTCAGTTGTGACACTGACCTTCTCTTCTGGGTCTGAGCCATCCATGAAAGGTTTTTTCTTTACTTACTATATTCAGGAAACACTATCTGTTATGATTTTGGGGTGGAGGGTGAAGAAGTAGATCCTGAAATCCATCTGTTCTGAAGAGAAATGGCTATTAAGAATAAGAAATCTACTAGCAATCTTGAATGCTGATGATTAAATGCATGTGGTGATCTAAATACTGTGCTTATTCCTCACTATAAACCTATAAAAAAGACATACTAACTTAGCTGTTACTCTCTGTATGTCCCTTTCCATTCTACTCTACAAAACCAAAATACCCCTATCCCCATGGTTGGTCTGTTATTACTTTTGTAATCTCTCTTTTGCTTCTTCACCCAGGAGGCAATAATGCTGTGAGGTACTGCTGTTACCACTGCCCCCCTTCAAACCCCACCTATTCCACATGCCCAGGGAGCTACACAGTTATTTGGGCTCTAAGCTTAAAGACCAAAGGAAATCTTTCTCCTTTATTGCTTCCCAGGCCAGAGTACAGCTGGTGACGTGGGCAGACAGTTTTCTCTGTGAATAGCACTGCCCTGGCACCATTAAGCAAATTAATACTTTCATGCCTCAGATCAAAGAAACTTGGAGCTGGAGAGGTGCATCCAGACTGACTCTTCTGTTTTAGTGGAAACAAACCCTTGTGCATTTCTAGTGACTTGAGCCATTTCTAATCTCCTCTCCCATCACACTTTCTCTTGTCTTACCTGTGTTCACCACTGCTGAGTCAATGAGCACATCTGATTCTTCACATATCAGGCAAGCATGTCAGGCTTCAGACGTAAATGGCAGCAACTAAATTTCTCATATTATTAAAATTCAGATAATATTAAATTAGACTTAGAGCACCATCAACAGAAATCTGTGTGCTTTTTCATGTGCACACATAGATTTCCAAGATGCACTTCAAGCCCTAGCTCTGAAAACCAGGACGTGCCATTTCTGTTCACCTGCAGCCCAACTCTAAACTCCTCTTGCCTCAGGCTGTGATCTCCAGAATAGTCCTGTAACCTCCTCTGCATTTTTGTGTCTCGGGTAAGGCAGTGCTTTCCCTTTGGATCTGGAACCTGGAAACATGAAGGTTGCTGACGAAGGTAAGACTGGTTTTAACTTTAAATAAAAGTGCCCCCACATCCTTTTATGCACATTCTGTTAACTTGTGTTGTTCAGGAGTTAATCCCTGCCATGGGTAAGTGTGAACATTTGGGTATGAGACTGTCATCAGCAACATTAGCTATGTCAGTACTAAATGGTCTTTCTTCATGTAGAACTTGTAAATGTTCATGCAAATGTTCACTTCGACCAGAAGAACTTAAAACACATCATTAAGATTTCTGCTTTCTCCAATATTAATAGACCTGTTTAAACAAATTCATGCAAAACCAGGCTTTTCTTTGTGATATAATTGGTTTATATTTTTCTTTTTAAGAGTGTCTAGGCTTTGATCTAATCCGAGTTGGAACTGCTGAAATAATATCTCCCAATTACTCTGGCATTTACCCTGACATGCTGAACTGCATTTGGACAATTTATTCTACTTCAGGAAATAAGCTGAAGGCCATGCTTAAAGATTTTTTAACTGAGGGTGCAAGGGACTGTGTTTGGGATCATTTGAGTGTTTATGATGGACTACATCTCTCTTCAATGTTTCTGGGTAAGTTGAACTACATGTTTGTTTACTATATTCCTTTCTGAACCCTTTTATTCAATGAAGGTGACCAAATTCCCTTCCATTGTTTGGTGTGAGAGGCAGGTAGGAGGGCAACACAACTTGATGAGTGCCTCCACAGCAGGGCCAAGCAGCCACAGGCTTCCTGAGAGCCATTGAGAGCAGCCCTTGTCACCTGAGGCTGCTTCGGTGGCAGCAGCCTGGACTCAGCATCTCTTGACCTCCAACATCATGGCTGGATCTGAGAGGATACTTCTACTAAGTCTTCTTTCAAACACTTCTTTTTTTCTTAAACCTTTGTATTTTGGTACCTTTCTCACCCTGTGTCTGCAATAGTTTGAGCAGACGTTGCTGTAAGTACCAAAGCTGCCCTGTGCCATACGGTCAACTTTGGGTACAGAAAAATTGACTGGAATGGTTTCATGCCTTCCTTGTTCTCCCCTCTTTCTCCTCCCTTGTGCATAGACATTTAGAGAACTCGTTATTGAAGTATACTAAAGTATGAGAGATGCACTCATACAGCCTGAGAACAATTTAGCCATTGCTCTAGGCTTCACCTCTTCAGCCTGGAGAGGGAATGATAGGGCAAAGGAGAAATCCTGGCATCCACTAATAACCTTTGAGTATCAAAAAGATAGGATTAAAATGTCTGTCCTTGGAAATAAGTGTAGAGGGTTGTGTCTCAAACTACTTGACAATGACTACAACTCCAGTATTTTCTTTTCCCAAACCAGCAAACTTATGTTACAAGAAAAAAACTTTTAGCGTGTTCTCTAGCAGCAGCTTCCTGACCTTGCTTTTCAAAACTGATGAAACCGTGGGATACAGAGGCTTTAAAATCCTTCTGGAATAACTGTATCAGCAGCCAACGCAAAGTGAGGTGGAAGGCAGCAGCCAGGGTAAGTAAGGCTCTGAGTCTTTCCCTGCCTGCGCCACAAAGCACAAGCCTGTTGCTAAAATCGTGTTGGAGGTTATGGGCAGGGGCATTCATAATGTTTATTTGCTGAATGTGCTTCCCCTAGAGCTATTGTCTGAGACCACTTCAAGATACTCTTCTGTGGGCTGATGCACACAATAATGCAGCAAGTTAATTTGGTGCTCACCCCAGGCACTTCACACTAGGTGTAGTTCACCCTGTCGCTGAGCCAAATACAGAAACATCCCTGAGGAATGACTGTTTATTTAAACTAGTTTTATAGATTGGCTTGTTTCTGTTTAAAACAGATGCTTATTGGGAGGAATGATTGGTCTCAGCATGTAACTGACCTCTGATTAATTAATAACCACTGCCTGGGACCAGACACCATAAACAGGAAACAGCATGCCAAACAGTTTAATCCATCTGCGCTAACTTTTGCTGGAGAGCTTGGCTGCCCTTACCAAGGAGCCATGTCTTTTCCTTGGCCACACAAAAATGATAGAGGGAGCCTCTTATAAAAAGTTTACTTTCCACACTGTGATCCAGAGTGCCACCGAAAGAAGGGAAATAGGGGATGTGTGGTGTCTCTGCCCCTAAAATTCTCAATAGGTTTATCTGAACTAGTTCTACTAATGACAAGCTTTTAATGGACTTACTTTCTGTTAAATGTTTTTTTCCCCACCTAGACTCAACCTCTCTCTTTCCGGTTTCTGAGGAAAGTAAGTACTGTTCACTTTGGGTTTCATTTCTTTCCTTTCCTGTGCTAACATCCATCAGTGAAAGCTGGTGGTGGTGAGATACAGGTTATTTATGCACTGTTTAATTTGCTGTTACTAGAGAGGGCCGGGAACACTTTCATGAACTAAGTTTGGAAAATGGAGACTTACTGTAATGGAAACACGTCATAAATATCAGTTTTGACTAAAAAAGGGGCTCAGGAAATGCTTTTCACCTACAGAATGTGACTTCCTGAAAAATCTATGGAGAGCTGCTTACCCAGAACATGTTGCCAGCCTGTACACATCTGGGATGGGTGGTCAGGCACTGGAACAGGCTGCCCAGGGAGTGGTTGAGTCGTCATCCCTGGAGGTGCTTAAAAGACGGCTTGATGAGCTGCTTAGGGACATGGTTTAATAGTGGACAGCTATGGTTGGACTCGATGATCTCAAAGGTCTTTTCCATCCAGATGATTCTATGAGTGTTTCAGGCAGCAAAAGTTACAAGTGAACTTTAGACTCTTCCTGTTGTCTGAACTTTGGGGTTTTTAGACTGAAAAATGAAGGTCTTCCTTTGTTCTTACCCAGTGCTCAGACAGAACTGTTCTGAACAAAAAAAATGCTTGTTGCCAAATGTGAGGGATGACAACCCCATGGCTTGTGAATTTCCTTTCAGAAATGACCTGGTACTCCTGGAGCTGCAGAAACCCATTGAGACAGGTACTGCTTGGAGCCTCATGGTACTCCACTGTTCTGGGGTTAATGATTATAATGACGCTGACATGGGGCACGGGATTTGGTATGTGTGTGTGGAGGGGCACGGGAGGACATTTGTGTATCTTACACTCTAAGGAATGCTAAAAATGAAATGAACAGCAAGCCTTTGGGGAGTCTTGCTTCCTGCCATCCAGTTAAAATACAGCACGAGGTTTAGGAATGCTTCTGCTGCTGCCAAAAGGCTTTGAATCAGGCTCCTCCAAGCAGATTTGCCTGTGACTTTAAGGTGTAAGTGTAGGCTAGGCATGATCTAGAGAACAGCAAAGATCACCTATTCTACCTGTCTTCCCAATTTGTCACAGTTGTACTATGACCATTAAAGTTAATGAGCCAAAAATAAGCATATATGTCCTAAGGCAGCTGTTCTTATTTTTTTTCTCCTTAAAGATTGGTATGCACAGCACTAACATGATATGTACCTCTGAGCTGGTAGCAAAATAAAGTTTGAGATAACAGGGGCTGAAATTTAAAGAAAAAGCTTTCAAGTTGCCTTTGTTTAAACCACAGAATACTCTTGCTAGAGGAATTTTTTGCTGCAGTACATAATTTAGATTTTGTACAATAAAGTGCAAAGCTTGGATAGAGCTGAGAGAATTTATTCCTTCCTGTTTGTTACGTGTAACTTGGGGGTAGGGCTTGGGGGAAGGAAAGGGGAAGCAGAACTGAAGACAAATGTTAAGCAGTGGAGAAATGCGATCTAGATAGAGCTGGTGCACAAGAACGGAGTGTGTGAATAAGTAGGCTATATAAGCATATGGATCTTGCCATGTCCTGTTAACAGTATCCACAAAGAAAATGCCACAGTCCTTCCAAGAACTCTTTTACTATGTGCACTGATGGCAGGAGGATTCTGCACTCAAGGACTGAGGTTCTGAGTCAAACTGGCCTGAGGAAAGTGTCTTCCCTCAAACCCTCAATCTATGTCTCATCATCTTAGCAATTGCCTTCAAAAGATGTTCAGTTTGACTGTGCTGTGGCCTCAGACAGTGGTATTAGGAGAAAGCTGGATTTGACTCATTAAAATAGCGCTCTCAGGCATCCAACGAGTACAGAGAGGGAACATATACATTATTAAAGCTCCATCTCATCTGCAGTCTGGTTATGGGATGTTTGGGAGTAGGTGAGAATGAAGCAGTGAGTTAAGAGGCAAGAAAAGCAGGGAGCTGACAGAGGTAAGAGGTAAAAGCAGGGAAGCTGTACCTGATGTCGATGGAAATTGGCTTTCAAACACAGATGGTTCTGTGGCAACAACTTGCTTACCAGGCAGTGGGGATGAAGCAAGCACTGCCACAAGATGCTTAACAGTGGGATGGGGAGAGACGGGAGATGGCAGTAAGTATGGGTTACTCTGACATAAAAGAGCACCTATGAACTATGCAGGGCAGGGACAGCTCAGAGTGGGGGCAGCACCAGCAGAGACCTCCCCCACCCCTACCCCCAGGTATTGCCTGCAGTGTGTGAAATGCTCTCCAGATAGGAGGCAGGTTGCCTCTTCTGTCAGAAAGCTGATATCTGGAAAGACAAATCCAGGGTGGAGGCTAATTGAAGGACAATGAACTGAGCTGAGATCGCTCTCACAGTGTTTCAAAGCCTAGAGCCTCTGGCCCATGTCACCCCCACTGCCCAGTAGAGTGGTTGAATGCCTCCTGGTGCTTGTCTCCTCCTTGGGACAGCTTGATGGCTTTGGAGGAGAAACTTCTTGCCCTCGTTGTCAAATTGGAGAGATCGGTACCACCTCCTCGTTCAAAACAACCATGGACCCCTCTGCCAGGAGACGCAGCTGGCACAGGGCTTGTCTGCATCCCATTTTACCAGCCCTTAGCTAAAGTCTAGCACAGATAGCTTGACATGCAAGGAAGCATGCTACTAGCTGAGTGGAGGTTAATCTGGGGAAAATGGTGTGGTGATGACTGACTTCAGGATGCTGCCAGGTTTATGAGTGCTCATCTATACCCTGCAAGAGACTTTCATCTCTGGGGGTGTGCTGGTTTTGTTTTCTCTTAGGTGCTTGCCCCAACCCTTCTGGTGATCCCTATGAGAGACAAGGGAAAGGTATGGGGACTATAGGGCTTAATTCATCATGCATACTTCACACAGGTGACTGCCACCTTGTTACTGCTCCTGGCTGGTGGGCTTGGTTCCCCCTGCCAGCTCCACAATTTCCAGCTTCAGAGGGTCCCACTCCAAGCTGCACTGACTGCAAAAGCCATACAGCTGTCTGGAGACAGACTTCTTCTCCTGAAGCATATGAAATACTGTTTTGTGTAATATTGCATAACATATGTGCAAAAGCCAGGGTCTGCCCCCAAATGAATGGCTACCAGGTGCAAATACAGGGCAATGACGTCTACCTCTGCAAGGCTCCCTGACTGTTGTGTTTCCCAGAGGAAGAACTGGCTGTCAGGCTCCAACAAACAAAGAACCTATCCTCTGCAATGAGGCCTTTGTGAACTACTGTGGACAAAATATTGGAGACTAACATCTGCAGGAGAGGTGTGGGAGCAGCTTTTTGTGTGGTATATATCCAACAGGGTGGGAATATTGCACCACACACAACTAGGACCCAAAGCCACGCCCTCCCCTAGTGTCTTGGATGTGAATGCTTTTGACATTGGTAATGGGCAATAACTCCTTGCTTTCTCCTTTTCTCCCCTTCACCTTTTCCTTCAGGGAGACTCTGGGTGGCTGCTGCTCTGTGTGACTGATGGATATTACAAGCTAGTCAGTATTGCAAGCTGGGGCAGTTACAAGTACCATCCAGAGTTACCAACACTCTACATCAGGGCTTCTGCCTACAGACAATGGATTTAATCAGTCACAAACCAAAACATTTGATTAACTTGAACAGCAGTGTTTCGGTTTTTTTGTGTATTGTTCCTCAGTAAGGGGGTTGTGATGTATACTGTAATTGTTTGTGATTCAAGTCACCTTCCTGAAAAACCTTTCCTCTTTGGAAGTCCAGGCTTGAGCACTTAGTTTCAGAAATCCTCTTTTTACTGCAGCAAAGTTTGTTGTGCTGGAGCTCTAATATAAAATGGTATCTAGGAAATTCTGTCCTTCAGTGTTTGGGTGCAACAAGTCATACTGTCAAGTCCTTTACACAGCTGGTACTCATCTGCCAAAACAAAATTTGTATGCCCTGTTCATCTCAGCTAACCTGATTTACCAGAGGGAAGCAGCTGCTGCAGCAGCGTGGATAGCTAAGATGGACTGCTTCAGCTGCAGTGTTACTTTGCTGAAAAGGAAGTGATCAGGAATTTGGTGTGATAGTTCATCCATTGTAAATACACCTTCAGGATTCAGAGATATTTATCTATGCCAAGCTCTAAGCCTTGTCTATTATATTTGGAAGGCCGTACTGACACAATTCTATTCGCCAGAAGCTTGGGTTTTTGTTTGAAATGGAAGGGTGTAAATATACTTTCTTAGGGAAGGGCACGGTGGTATCTGACTTAACCAAAGCTTCCCATAAGCTGGTAGCTAAAAACTAAACTTATAAGTGAAGTTTATTGTGAAGAAGGGTTTTCGTGCTTAGCCCTATCTGCACATATCAGTGAATTACAAGTCAGGAAACCTCTGCCTGCATCCATCTCATCTGATTTCAGCACTATTGTGCAATACATATGCACTGTCCTTTAAACAGAAGATGGCAGGCTTTTTTCCATCTGTGCTATATATTCCAGTCCACTTAAATATGGAAATACACACATAGTAGAGTTTGTGAGGAAACAAGCTGATGGCTGTTGTCTAGCCAAGTGAACTCATCAGCCTTCTACTGCCAAAATGGTTGAAGAACTATGGTCTATCCTTACACCAGGTCATTCAGGTACTATTTCAATAAACCAGAAGTTACACACTTGATCTTACCAAATTCTAGTCTCTGTGTTGCTTAAAATAAATCCTTCTCTCTTATTCCCATCCCATGCTGCTTTTGGAAAGACATTTCTCATATTCTAGTGCAATTCAGAAAATAACAGTCAATTTTTAAAAAAATTAATAGTTCTCCTGAACTGCAGTATTTTTTCAGGCTGCTGCTGCTGCTACTGACTGACTTGTTGCGTTATAACTAATGTTAAAAAAACTACTCTACCATCATAACAGCACACATATTGTGGGTTTTGGCTCAAAGATACCATGGTTTCACCCCCCTCCTGGTTTGGTCAGCAGCTAAATGAGAGAAGTTGTCATCCCAGTTCCATGCTTGCCCCCCCACCCTTCTCCCCAGGGAAAGGGAAATGAGACAGAGAAACTTGTCGATTGGAAACTAAAACTAGAACAGCTTTAATGAAACAATAATAATAAAAGAAAAATAATATTAATAAGAAAATAATAAAATACATAGAAATATACAAAATCGACACCACCACCACCCCAAAAAACCCCCTATGTCATCACTGATACTGCAGAGCAGGCATTGGGAAAGGTCTGGGACTGGACTTGGTGATAGGTGGGAGCTGAACTCAGGAATGCACAGATCTGGGATCAGGGGGCAGAAAGATGGAGAGAAATCTTACTGGATGCTGGCCATTGAAGAAGAGGGCTTGGCCCTCATGATCCCCTAGTTTTATACTATGACTTATATAGAATGGAATACTCTGTTAGTCAGTTTTAAGTCACCTGTCCTGTCCACTCCTCCCTGCAGGTGCAATTCTTTTTCACTCACTTGACCAAACAGCATCCCACCAACTCAAGACTAACCTTGCTCTCCATAGAAATAAGTATAAACAATGACCTTTCTCCATACCAACACCCCATTACATTGGTGGTAATCATAAATTTTAAGCATTATCGCTTCCAGAGACAGACACTGCCTGAAACACACATAGTAAGCTTTCAGAAAATGAAGTTATTTAGATGAGGCTTAGCTGAAATGTTAAAAAATTTATTCTGCTTTAGCTCAGACCAGAACAGATGTGATTTCTGCAATGTGTATTCAGCTGAGCAAATAAAGCAGCCTAGGCTTTGTAATTCAGTGCCGTATCAGAGAGCAAGAAGGCTTCCTATTACAAAAATATGTGCTGCACTGAGGTGAATAACCTACTCATTGAAACCTTCAAAAATGTAAGGATAAAATGGCAGGGACCTGGGGAGAAAGAAACCTCTTCCCATGATTCCTCAAATGCCAGAAACTACTTCTTACATCTGGAAAGAGGATGTGCTTCCCAGTGAAGCAACAGCCTTGTACCAGACAGAGCCCTGCACATGCCTGGGGAGACTGGCAGAGCTGCAGGCTGAAACCAGGCTCTAGGGCATGCTTATGGTGGCAACAGAAACCCTGGCCTGCCTCAGGTGATTTTATACCTTAAAATTTACTGGGAAGAGAGTGTTGGAAAGGTTGTGGAAAAGCTGAAAAGACATAATTAATATTCATCTGAATACTTTTTCTCTACTGGCCAAGAAATGGGCAGCCAGGTGCTAAGGAAGGGGAAGGGTAACTATGACCTTATCATTTCCCTGGTAAGGAAAATGTCACCATATAAAATAATTTGGACTTGTAGTGAAGAGCTAGAATTGAAATGAACGTGTAGAGCACCTGATGTTTACATTAACCAGAGATCTGCTGCATGGTCTCCTTTTGGACCACCTATTTGATGCTGAGACATTTGGTAGGAGAAGAGAGCCCCAGTCTGTTAGTTGCAGCACTTTTTACAGATGAGTTTTCCTTTTTCACCTTTTTAAAAGCCAGTCTGGCTCTTATATTAGAAATATACTCACTAGGGGAAAGGAAGAGTAGAACTAAGAATTACTTGCACATTTTGAAGGAAGAGGCACTGAGATACTGAAAAGGGAGGCAAAGATGGTGGGGGAAAATAGAGTTGTGTAACTGAAGTGTGACAAGTAACTCCCCAAAGCGTGGACCCTAATGAACTTTTTTCTCTAGTTCTAGTCTTGTCTGAAGCAAGAGCAGATCATAAATCAATCCAGGCAGCATTGCTTTTTTTTGAAGAGTAGCTCAGCTCTCAAGGATGGTGTCTTTACCACAAATGCTATTCCTGAGTCATCCCTTCAGAAATACCTTGTGCACAAATTCTGTTTAAAGAGGGCACAATAAGTGTATACTGTACCAGCCGTAATTCTCCTATGCCATATGACAATAGCGCCAACACGAGAATTCAAAATCAGAGGAAGTTCTCCTAACCACCAACTCTTCCACTAGCCTGAGCTGAAGTCCAACCTAACCTGTCTTTTTTGTTCTGTGGGCTCTGGGTTTTGTGTACTAAGGCCTGGAGGGAGAGGGAGGGCTCCTGGCTGGCACTAGCTGGGTATACTTGCATGCTGTGTGCGAGTTTTTCATGACACAAGAAATGGAACTGTGAAGTCCCAAATAGGATTCTCATTAAAATTTCTCAAGTAGCCAGGCACATACCACATCCTGATGCTTCTGGAAATGTCCTTCCATTAGCAGTTACTGCACGAAGTTGATTGTCCTATCAAAGAGGCATGTTCTGCTTAATTGCAATAGAGATATTATCCTGTTCCACTGTTCTCGCTTTGTGGATTTTTTTCTCTTTGCTTAAAAGCAGTTTAGCAAGAAACCATGAGCTACTGATTGTAAAAGCAATCTTTTTAAAATTATTTCAGTGAGTGTTGTTTTAAGATGAGTGGCAAGAAGTTTTCTTTATATTTTTAACAAAAAACACAAACAAAAATAAGTTTTGATTGCTTTTTTCCCAGAATAGCTCATGCTTAATGTTAGGACTTAGATTTCTTCCTTGTAATGCTCTAAGTAGCTTGTCATATTTGTATGTGGGCTGTAATATTTGACATAACTAAAACTTATAAACTGGAACACAGATCAGTATATCCTTGAAGCAAAATAGCCCAAACTGGCTGGAAGCTGCATCCAGATTTCCTTGAATGGCCTGACTTTGGAGAGATATCTTAGTTAGCAACAACTGCAGATTGTTCTGAAACTGGGTTTTCGATCTCCATCATACAGAGCTGCCATAAACTCAAGGAAGACCATTTCTTTGCGCGTATTTTTTTTTTTGTATACAGAATGAATGCACTCAAACAAAGAATAAGGTTCAGTTGTTGTATTTTTTCTCAGGACATATGCAGGATTTTATCTATGCTTGCTGCAGTCTCTGCTCTCCCTTCATTTAGTGGCACCATTTACGTAATTGTTGCTTTTCTGATTAAAGTGCATGAGTATAAGCTGAAAGTTTGACACAAGACAGCCAATGCTTTTTAATTGCCTTTAGTTCAACTCAAGCTGTGGCACATCTCTTTGAATGCAGCTGACTTGCAAGAAAGCCTGGGAAAGAAACGATACACTTTTTATTTATGCTTTTTCTCTGGCAAAATTGCTCTGTGAATTTTTATTGCCTAATAGTTTCTCTGACACCTTTTAAAACTGTCTAGCTCCTCACCGAGAGACTATTTTCAATGAGACTTGGGCCAGTAAACCATTTCTGTGATCTGGAAAGTGCTATCCTTCCTTTGCAGAGCAATCCATTTTGAAATTAGCAAGGCCTGCCTGCTCAAGGAGAACTCGCAGTTGCTTGGCTACTAGTCCTGAATGGACCTATTAAATGCCATATTTCTGTAAAAAAAATGCATCAAAAATCTATTGCTGACAAGCAGGTCCTGAAATTCATGCGTATCAAGGGTAGCATAAATAGTTTCAGTGTGTGATTTTTGAGAAAATTGTGGTCTTTGGGTTAGTAAATACCAACTTCTATCCAGTCTATTGAAAAAGGTGATTATATAAGGTGGAAATCAGATGGGGCTTCAGTAGAGCTGGAAGAAACTGACTTCTCTTCTGTTCAAAATGGCTTTTAAAATTGACAGCACTTATTGATATGGTTGCTAATTGAGATGTCCTGTACTAAGCTCTGTCCAGCCTCATCGGTATTCTCCCATGCAGTTCCAAAGCACAGTTGGAAGCTCCAGGTCTTTTCTCCTTCTTGTCTAAGGCATCTTATAGAAATGCTATCACCTCATATCAGCCTCACTGTTGTACAAGGGAGGTTCTGTCTATGGGAATTTAAATACATGATGCTGCTGCCTCTGACCAACAAGGTGGAGTTGTGCTAGAACTAAACACTTTGAATTTCTTTCTGGAAATCTGTGTGTTATGCATAGGTGCCTGCCTACTACAGCAAATTGGAATTGCAGGCTCCTGGCAAGTGATGTGCTACTCTCCACTATTTCAGATAAATGTTTCCAGCCTGCACCCTAAACTACATTTAACTTGCATTTGTATAACAGATTCAGTACTTAGAGGGGGAGAAGAAAGCTGGGACACCACAAGGTACAAAAAATAATCCCAGAGAAGAGGCGCATGGAGTGTGTGCTGTAGGCAGAGAACTTGTATGTGTAAGCATGGCAGTAGGAGCACACCACGCTCTAAGATCGTGACAGTCTCTATGTTTACACTTGCAAGCAAGAAAGCAGGTTCCAGAAGAGGAGGACATGGAGGTTTTCTTTGGGAGTGATAGCTCTTTATCCTTAAATGTAGGTTGGAGAGTTCAATGAGGATGTGAAGACTTGTCATCAGTGAAGACAGAGATCAACAAGTGTCCCAGAGTCCATACCCACTGTTATTTCCTCCCTTTCTTGTTCTGACTAGGAAGAGTAACCCTAGTTAGTGGCAATTGCAGATAGTGCTCAAACTGTGTCTTTGACCTCTGTGATACAGAGCTACCCTAAATGCCAGTCATTATGGAGAACTACATTTCTGCTTTCCTGTGCTCCAGGGTTGCATAACCCATCATACATGAAGGTACAGACACAACTTCTGATGAAAACGAAGAGCTTGGGAAACCGGTGCCGAGGCCTTTCCTTTGCTGTTGTTGTACTGCTGGCACCTTGTGGGTTGGGAAAGAAGGGTTTCTCCCCCATGAGTGCAGCACTGCTTGTAATGAAACCAGTTGGGAGGGAGCTGTTCTTAGATTCTGATTGGGAAACAAAAACACTCAAATGGGGACAATTTGAGTGGAATTCCTTTGTAATTGTCCCTCTCCTAATCCCACCAGTTTCTGAGGAAATACAGTTCCTGTGAAAAGCCAAGGAAGAACCTTACTCTACCACTCCCTTCTCTAGCTTGGCTGATACTCAGTACATTTCTTCACACCAAAGTAAAAGCACTAAATTTAGCAAAAGCATGTGCTGTAGCCTACTCCTCCCTTGTAGTTCCCTGGCAGATGTGCTCAGACGTGACCTGGCTGGAAATACCAGCACAGTCCAGTAATAGCTGGAAGTCTGTGGACAGCTGGGCACCTCGTTCAGCTATCAGAGCCTTTCAGAGTGGTGGGGCAGAAGAAAAGCACTCACTTGGTTTGCAAGATGCAAAGCAGAGTGAATCAACCACATCCCTGGGCAGCCTGTGCCAGTGTCTGACCACTTTTTCAGTGAAGAAATTTTTCCTAATGTCCAGTCTGAACCTGCCCTGGTGCAACTTGTGGCCATTACCTCTTGTCCATAGATAAAGGCTAGGAGTCCAAGCAGGTCCCCATCTTTGGGATTTTTCCCCTGAGCTCTTCTACCTTGCTTGACCAAAGACAAGTGAGCTTCCTTAAACCTGAGATTTTTACTGAAAGACTCCTTACAGGTGGGTGCCACATCGCTAAAATACATGGCAGGCTGCACAGAACAGTATACCTGTATCTCTACAGTTTAGAGGGAAATCTCTGCCCATTCTTGCTGCCCTCTTCTTGCTCTTGCTGCTCTGTTTCCAGCTGAAAAAATCTGCTTCTCGCTTGCAGATGCTGCTGGGTATTGAGAGAATCTGTGAGGCAGAGGAGGGAAAATGTGTCTTTATGGTAGGTGGCATGGCGTGCTGTGAGCTTAGGCATCTGTTTTCCCTCTTTTGAGAAGCTTCACTCCCAAAATGTCCCTGGTGACAATCTGCTTGTTGTAGCAATGGTGTGTGGACTTTGGTCTTCCAGCTGGATTTGGGTAGTCACGGGTGCTTGGTGCATTGGGTCACAGTGGTAATTTTGAAGGTGCATGAACTGAAGTGTACACTTAACTAAGAAATGCTCCAGCTCAGATCAGTAGTGTTTACATTCGGCCTTCCTCTGGATGTTGTCTCACTTTCCTCCTCTGCTGCCATCACGTGGACACATCCCTGCATTCACTTAAGGTTTATGTTCATCTTTGACATGACTATGCTCCATTCTTGACTGTATCACCGTTTTTAACTGTACAGAAGTTCACTTGCCATCAAACTCAGCTGGGAACAATCTGACACATTAAAATAACAAAACAAGGAGAGAGAATCTCCATCATGTTTTTCTTTCCCATTTTTCTATTGATTTTGAAATGGTGAGCAATTTTCACACTGTAGAAAAGGTTATGTAAAGCAACTGAATGTGCATAGCAAGTTACAAATCTCAGACAAGTTTCACACGTATCTTAATCAAGAGCCAGGCTCCAGCCTGATCAAAACCTTTCCAAAAGGCTGTTCATAAGGCAACTATATGCAGAATAATCTGTGTCATCGAGGGCTGATTGACTGGCTTTTATGTGCCATACATTCAGCTCTGAAAATTGTACTTGGGACTTCACACCATTTATGCACTCCTGGAAACACTATTTTGAGAGTAGAACTCTATTAAAATTGCCAACATAGAGTTCTGGAGAAGAAGAGGGACTAATGAAGATGTCTGGTGCAGCTCATAGAGTTCAATGGCAGAGCAGCATTGGTACAGCAGTGCAGTTTGAATCCTGTTCACCTTGGGGCTTACTCGAGCCAGAGCCAAGTGAATAACTGTTTTTGAAATCGGACAGAGGCAAGAATGACCTAATTTTAGATCCAAATATAGCTTATTTTCCTATATTTTTCTATCAATCACCTTCAGCCCTATTCCTTTATAATCTGCTGCTGTATTAAAAAGCTCTGCTAGAAAGTGGTGGCATTATGCTGGGGTAGGTCCAGCAACTTTAGCTTTTGTGAGATTGACTTGTTTCAGTATTACACATGAGCAAAACACCTAGCAAGTCCTTACTTTTCCTGGCAGTAGGGTATGAGAAGGGAAAAGAACAGTAATCTTTCCCTCAGAAATGAAACATTGAAAGCAATAGGTAGGTTGGGATGGGGCTGATCTTCTGCCCTGTCCTCTTTCAGTCTAGGATGCAGTTCAGGGGTAGTTCCTGGAAGTAAGTCCTGGAGAGTGTTTTCTTCTCACTTGGTATCAGAGACCATCCTTGTGAATGGCTTGGTCACTTTACAGCCTTGCTAAGGAAAAGAAAGTTTAAAGGAAACACAGACTTTAATGCATCAAATGCAATTCTAGACATGCGGAAACCTGTTCTGAGTCCAGTTGTCCACACATATATATATGAACTGTCAGGAAAGATTACAGCTGGATTCACTCCTAGATATTATCCACATAGCAGAATGTTCAGTGTTGTTACAGTATCTAAAAGAATACCTGAAATCTCATGTGGCTTTATCCTTATAATAGTTCTGACATAGAAAGTTTGGCCCCAGGGCTGTAAAGTCCTGGTGCCAATATGAAAGAAAATTGCTATTCAGCCTCAAAGAATCACGAATGACTCTTTCCATTTTCTCTCTCTTTCCTCCCTCTACTGGCCAACAGAATAAAATCATAAAGCATTTTGAATTTTCTTTTGGTCTTCAGAGGCATCTGAATCTAGAATTTAGCAAAACTTCCAATTCTGACTCATCTTGATTGTAGAATTAAGATGAGTAAAAAAAAAGGTTCATCAAAGGCCTACCTAAGGTTTCCTTGCTGTTCTGGGGCTAACCATGGTTTCAGCCCAGGGCTATCATTGGTAACAAGAATGCTCTTTTTAGAGACAATGCCCATGTATGCCTTAGACAGAAAATGTCCTGAGAGTGAGCCCAGGGCATCTGGCTGCCTGGAATCAGGTTGACTATTTTCATCCCAGAACTGCAGAATTGCTGAAGTGTCAAGGCACATCTGGACGTCTCCTGTCCAGCCTCTGGTCAGAGCAGGGTCACCTGCAGCAGGTTACCAAGGGTTGTGCCTAGTCAATTTTTTAATGTCTTCATGGATGGAGACTTTACAACACCCCTGGGCAGCCCGTTCCAGTGTCTGTCCACCCTCATGGTAAAAAAAAAAAGCTTTTTCTTACATTTAATTGTAATTTCCTGTATTTCAGTTTGTGCTCATTGCCTTCCAGTGGGCATAATTGAGAACTGCCTGTCTCTGCCTTCTTTACTTCCTTCTATCAGTTATTAATACATATGGATAAGCTCCCACTGAGTACTCTCTTCTCCAGTTTGTACTGGTGCATGGGGTTGTTCCTCGCCAGGTGAAGGACTTTGAACTTCCCCTTGTTGAACTTCACAACTTGTCAGCCCGTTTCTCCAGCCTGTCCTCTTGATGTCAGCATGATCCTCTGGAGTATCAGTTTTGGATCATCTGATAGTATACTCTGCTTCTTCATCCAGGTCATTAATGAAGATGTTATACAGTATTGGTCCCACTCTCAACATCTGAGGTCTAGTGCTAGGACTGGTCTCCAGCTGGAGGAGGAAAAATTTAAAAGATTACATCTTAGAAGCTCTTTATTGTCTTATGTAGTGCACAGATCAAGGACAAGAACAATAGTTAGCATTGGGTTTCCATATGTGAGATGAGGTGCATTTATGGATCTGCACAACAGGGATGGAGCCTGCTGAGTGACAGTCCCATTGCTTACCATCTAAGAGGAAAATTTGGCCAGAGTATAATGCTTCCAACCCAGCTAGTGTGGGAGAACCTGACGGACTCTTTCATTAGCTATTTTCCGCAGATCTTGAGATCTCACTATGGGCTACATTGATAACATTGCTTGGAAACATGTCACAGCCTTTACTAATATCCACCTCTGCAATCTGTATTATACCTGTTCCCCTGATGTACCATTTTTTGAATGTTTTGTTTATGGAAATACAACCTATGTCATTCTGTTCCTTCCGGAAACTTTTGAGGGTGCTAACAGCAAACATTGCAAATATCTGCTTTTACTCCCTAGAGTTTTAGACTTTTCCTTCTAAGTCACGTATCTTCTGAAAAGCAATCTCTGAGTATAAAACGAGATGATATAGCAACAAACACTTTTTAAGGTCTACTCGTGCTCAAAGACAGCTTGTCTAGCTGCATTAAGAGAAATATGACCCTCTTAAAGCTGCTTGCCCCCTGTGACAGAAGAAAGCTATATTCGGTTGTGCCTTAGACCATTTAGTACCAGCCATTTCAAAAACAGCCTTCAGCATTTTAAAAGAAAACATACTTCTGACAAGGCTTCTAAAAAAAGAAGACCCTCATAAAAGCATGAATAATAAAAGGTATTACCTTAAAACAGCTGGTGAAATAATGGGAGGTATACCAGACTAAAGTTAAATTTTGCTTTCTTTTTGATTACTGACACCTCAATGCATAGGTTTTTCTCCCTCTCCTGGTCTGTATGGGAGTTATTTGGAACACATCTGCTTTAGATTTAGTTCACTACTTTAGAGCGACAGTGAGAAAAGCCATCTTTAACCATTTCTTTCACCCTCAGGAAAGCCCTTTGTCTTTCTCCCCAGCTGCTTCTGAGTTTTTCTTCTGTGACAGACTAGATGTTCCACAGCTTTTCTTCTGAGAGACTTAGAAGTATTCTGTGTACTGTAGTAATTTGCATTTCTCGTAAGACTTCTTGAAATCCTCTGTATAGCAGGTTCACCCCACTATTGAAAATAGTTTTGAAGATGTAAGATACAATACCGTTGGCAATCTTTTATATGGCCATTTTTAATATAACAATTAGCAGTCTCTACCTCTCCTGCTCCCCAAACTGCAGTTTCTCAAAGGACGATAGCCTGCCTCCACAGATCACAGAGAACCCATATACTAAGGTGGAATATCCCATTTGTGCTATGCAGCTGTTTAGGATTATCATAATTTTCACCTTCCCAATACTTGTTGGTCTGAGGGTTTTGGTTTTGTTAAAGTTTCTGCAGTGCTTTCTGGGGACACAGTTCAATCATCATTTTGCCAAAATAAAAATTAGATATCTCAGTTCTTATCAAAATTATTGCAGTGAAGTGGTGTGGGTAGGATATTTACTCACAGGAATTTAATTTGGATAGTCATAAGTAGTGGTAACTAATTTGTTGGCTTTTTTGTCCTGGCTAAGTACATAACGTAACAATGATGCAGATGGCCCCTCAGACACTGGAATTCTATAGTGCCTATTTATGGCTTCAAAAAGTTTAATCCTTTGGAAACATTTGCAGAAAAAGGAATATAAAAGATTTTGCATGCAGTGGTGTCCATTGGATGACATGTGATGAAAAATATCCAAGCGCTATCCAAAGTTGTCAGCTTACTTTATCTCTAAGCACATCATCCATCAGATGACAAGCTCAGAAGTTATGGATTGTCATTTTAAAAGCTGGAGAAGCAATCCTTGGAGGACTAGACAATAGCCATGACTATTTCTTATATGAGATTCTGAAAAGTTGTGTTTTCCAATCATAGGGCTGATGTGTTTCCATTACAATTGCTTCCCAGGAGATGCAAGGGTGTAACTGTACTGGAAAAGCATATTTGCAATTTGTTGGAATACCCACATGCTGACTTTGCTGGAAGAGTGACGGAAACCTCCCTGTTCCATGTTCATTCCGGAAAGCAGTGCATTTGAGTGTGGCAGCCATGGGAAATACCCTCCACCATGTGGGATTTAGGAAGCCATTCCAATCAACTCAGCAATAACTACTGTCTTCTCCCTTTTCTGTTTCTAGAAATACAACTCTTTCAGTTCAGCAAACATCATGCTTTTTGGCTTTGTACTTCTTCAGGGTAAAAAAAAAAAAAGCAGAATCACTGCACATTTATAGCCCTATGTTTGAAGTGATTCCTTATGACAGATTCTTGTTTTCAATCACTGTGAAAATGTCATCAGTGAACACCGTTCATAAATTTATTTGATGCTTTCTGATGTTCCCTTTCCTTAAAAAGACAGAGGACTTCTCTTTTGTTTTTAAACAAACAAACAACTTCCCATAAATAGTCTCCCAGGCCTTCTGGGAGTATGAAGTAGTCACACCCTCAAGGCTACTGTGTACTTTTCTGTGGGAGCTGCAGTTAGCTCTGGTAGGTAAAAACTGCTAACATACCCATGTGGCAAAAAGTATTGCAGATTTTAAAATACCTCTGCACCCTAGAATTTAAAGTGCTGTTAAAATGCTTTGCTGCATCAGCTTTGACTTCATTACTGGTTGCAAAGTAGCGAATGAGGCGTTTGTTTGAAGACTTTTTTACTCTTCTTTTAATCCTAATGAAACCATAATTCTGAGTGGCCTGCCTGTGTAGTGGCAACTCAGTCTTCCATCTTCTCATTTAGCTGAAAAGCTTGGTTTAGGCATATTTAGACAGAGCTGTTGTGATCATTCAAGAACTCCTCAACCCAGCCTGCCTTTGTGCATCCACATCTGTTTCTCTTCTATTTTTGCCATCTAGGGACACAGCTGTGAGAGCCCTGCTCCTGTCTGTCATTTTTCAAGACCTCAGTTAGTTTTTGGTTTCTTGGAAAACAGCACTTGCCCTTCAAGCAATAACAGGTTTGTAATACATTTCTTCAGCAGTGACACGTTTAACCTTTCTCAGAACCATTGCTATTATAAATATATGGTGCTTTTCAAATGTACAGTAAAAATCACCCTATAAAACATGATTTATTAACCATGTGTGGAGGCCCAGTATTTTACAATAGTATTTTACTCTCTAGTTATCCAGAACTCTTCTCATAAGGGCAAGAACAGCGCCAGGCTGCATATGATGCACTTGGGGGCATGAGGACACTTGAATCTCAACAACTCAAGAGGCCAAAAATCTGCCAGGCACAGGAATGGAAACCTAGGTCACCAAAGAAGGCAAGAGCTGAGATAACGTTTTGAACGTTATTTCCTCTAAGATACAAAAGAACATTGCCAGGTACTGGAAGCACATTCAATGCAGAGTGGGTTTAAGTCTGGTATCCAAAAGAAACAAAGATTCTCCATGCACAGCATTTTGTCACCATGCATCTCCAAGAAGTGTGTAGCTCTGGCTTCTCTATATTGTACAAATGGTTGCAGCCAGCACTGAAGTAGCTCTGAAACTTATTTTCTCTGGGCTGCACAGACATGGCTCGCTGAGCCTCTCTTTGTGCAATGAGTGTGGCAGACCCCTGACCAGCTTGGTAGACCTGCATTGGACTTGCTAAGTATCTATATGTTTTTCTTGCAATGCGGAGATTAAAATTGGACACGGTACCCAGATGTCACCTCAGAAGTATTATATAGAGAGGAAGGAATATGCCCACTGGCAAGGCTCTTCCCAACACAGCCCAGGAGTTTGTTGGCCACCTTTGCTGCAAGGACACACTGCTGGCTCATAGCTTGTCTATCAGGGCCTTTTCTTCAGAGCTGCTTCCAGGTCACTTGGTCTCAGGCTGTACTGGTGCACGGGGTTGCCCTTGCCCACGTTCAGGACTTGCATTTGCTTTTCTTGACCTCATGTGGTTCCTGATGGCCCATTTCTCCTGCCTGCACAGGTCCCTCTGATTGGCAGCCCTGTCCTTCAGCAGGGACTGTTCTAGCACTACTAACTGCTCAGCAGCTCAGTTGTGGGTCAGTACCAATAAGGTATCTTATTCCTTTGAGCACAATGATTCAAACGATTTTCCTTTCAAGTTACAATTTGCTCATTGAGACCATATCTCACCAGTTTTGCTGCAAGGCTGCTACAGAAGACCATGCTGAAAGTTTTACTACAATCAAGGAAACAGTACCCACCACATTCTACAACCACAGAAGCCAGGCACTGCATCATAGGCAGCAATCATAGATGTGGTCAGGCTTTAGTAAGTCCATGCTGGCTGGTTTTAATAAATTTATTATTCGCATGCTAGGATTTGCTCACAGCCTTCTCAGAGATGGAGGCTGGCTGACTGATCTGTCAGTCCCCGGATCGTCCTTCCTGCCTTTCTTGAAGATGAGTGTGACACTTGCCTTTTTCCAGTCACCAGGAACCTCCCTGAACTGCAAGATATTCGGCCTTACAAAGATTGGCCACCACCCGCCTCAGCCTGGGAAACTGAATTTCATTTTCTCCTCTTTTACCCATTTGTTACTTCCATTTGTTATTGTTGTTTCCCTATTTAAAAGACTTTTATCTTTTTCCTTTTTTTCTCCTGCATCTATATATTTTCTCTCTCTAATTTCCCATACGCTCTTTTTTGTTGTTTTTTTTTCTCTTTGTCTTTTCCTAAGGCATAAGATGACATCCAGCCATTCCAAAAAAAAGAAATCCTACAGAGAAGTCAGTTTTAAATCTTTGGTACAGAATTTTTTTCCTCATACTGGGCAACACTCAAATAGTTATTCTTATACTTAAATATGACCCTTCTACCTCTCCAAGGAGCTATAACATGAAAAGATGCTTAAACAAACACACACCCACCTGAGCACCAGTAACCTGGGCTTATCTCTCCACATTATACTTCTTTTTCAATGAAAATCTGCTGGCTGCCTCAAAAGATATTGTCTAAACAAGCACAGAACTGTTCCTTAGAGAGATGCTCTCTCCAGTTTTATACACACAAATTTATTACTGTATCATATTTCTAAGGAAAGAGTTGTTTTTCTTATGCTTTTCTCTTCCACAAAGCACTCTTCCCGCAGATTATTTTTAAACTTTCATTACAAAAATGAACAAATCGATAAAAGAAGAAATAAAACAAAATTATCCTGATTTAGTAATATTTAGGGGCATATTCATATTATGTGGAATCTGATCTTGAAAGTCTAGCTATGGTGTGAAAGCTCAAGGAAATCACATAAAGACAGAAAAGCAAAAAAGGTGAGAGGAGTTGCGCATTTAAAAGGTTTGGGAAACACCATCACAGGGAGACATCCACTCAACCAGCTGGAGATTCTTATAGTGCTCCCAGTTTGAATGGATGGTGGTTTTTTTCTTAAGAGTAGCTGCTCTCAGGGTAAGTTTTGGGTTCCACATGTACCCATAGTATTCCTATATCATCATCCCCCCCATACTAATGAACTGCACCATTTAAGCATATTCTTGAGCTTCTTCCACTCCCTCACCCAAATGAGAGAAATTAGAGTCCTAAAAGGAATTCTTGGGTTTTATGGGCTGTCAGGCTAGTCTGGTGGTAGGTGAAGGACTTAGATGGAAAGTCAGCATTAAATCTTTTCTTACCTTTAAACCAGTCCACCTCTTCACTGTCTTAAGATGCAGACAGCTTTATGCCTAATAAGGAAAAAGAACTGGGGATATCAAGTATCTGCACTTTTAAATGAAACAGCCATTTCCCCTAATTTATTGCCTTAAATTGCTGATGGAGGAAAAGATCAGGATTTACCTCCATACACATAAAGAATATTTTTGCTACTAACTTTTTCAGACCTCTGGAGATTTGGCTTCCTTCTCTCTCTCTCTTTCCCCAACCTTTATCTGAAATCTGCTTTTTTTCTCTCTGCATTGACTTTGGTGTCTAGACTCTATCTTTTATCTTTCATTACAACAGTGTCGTTTTCCCTCACCCGCTGGTTATTTCTTTTAACTTCCCTACTGCAGAGAAGAAAGCAGCTTTCATTTGGAAGGAACTCCAGCACTGAGATATCCAGGAGCTCCTAATATTTAGGACCTACAACCCAGGTTTTTAGGTTTTTCTTCTGTTTCATTTAAAGACTTGCACCCTCCAAAAAAGCACTGCTCTTACATAGGAATGCAACTCACTTAAATGTCATGTATCACCATGCCCCACCACTGAGAGTCCACAGGTAAGTTAGAGACTGTATTACTGTAGATCTACTGCCTTGTACTGAGAGTGCCATAGATACGAAAGGGAAGATTTGAGACAAACTATGTTGAGATGTGCTGCCTTGAATGTGAATTAGTCTTTAATAAATGTTTATATTTTTTTTTTTTAGGGATAAGTTTGACTTTTCATGTTGACACAAATATCTACTCAGTTTGTGGGAGTACAGGGCACCACAACCCCTCCTCTCATGGTGCCTCCAGGAGGAGGAATGGGCCCTGGCAGTGAAAAACAGAGGAGCTTCTCTGCAACACAGTAATGGTTGCAAGCGCAGGAGGTACTGCTGCAGATGCAGGGGCTGTGGTCCTTTCTCTTCACCATGGGCTTGGGAAAGAAGAAAGGATAATCAACTGAACTGTAGCGCTCCTGTGAAGATACCACACATGGTACTGTCTTTTGGCTTGCTTTTCCCCACCACTACAGTCTGCAGTCTGTCATTGTAGCCTTTGCTCAAGGAGAAGACCTCAATTCCAGCTCCTCATACTCCACTTCTGCTATTATATCTATATCCTCTCCCCTTTTGGTTTCTGTGAGCAGCAACTTCCTGAAAGCTCCCAAGGTCTACGTGTGCTCTACAGTGCTTTACTCTACTTTAGAGTCTTCCCAGCTGTTGCTGGCTGCTGTAAAACAGCTTCTCCTCACACAGGTGTGCCTGCAGCCCCTAAAGCCAACCACATCCTAGGCTGCATTAAAAGAAGTGTGACCAGCAGGTCGGGGGAGGTGATTCTCTCCCTCTACTCCACTCTCATGAATACCCTCATGAGTACTCTCATGGAGTTGTTCAGCCTGGATAAGAGAAGGCTCCAGGAAGACCTTATAGTGGCCTTCCAGTACCTAAAGGAGGTCTGTAAGAAATCTGGAGAGGCACATTTTACAAGAACATATAGTGATAGGACAAGAGGGAATGGCTTTAAACTGAAAGAAGGTGGATTTAGATTAGGTATAAGAAAGTAATTTTACACTATGAAGGTGGTGAGGCACAGGAAGAAGTTGCCCAGAGAAAGTGTGGATGCCCCATCCCTGAAGCTGTTCAAGGCCAGGTTGGAAGGGGCTTCGAGCAACCTGATCTAGTGGAAGGTGTCCCTGCCCACCTTCCAGAGGTGGAAGAGGGTTGAAACTGGATCATCTTCAAGGTCCTTTCCAACCCAACCCATTCTATGATTCTATGATTCACCCCTCCTTCTATTGCTCTGCTCCCCTACAGGCCAGATGATCTCGCTTCCCTCCTGGGACCCACTCTCTTTTGCCGTACCACAGGTGAACTATACCACTTTAGGTATGAAGGGGCAGTAGGGTGGGTGCTGTCACCAATCCCATGCAGTCACAAGGCAAAGGCACCTGTATGCATGGAAAGATCCAGTCTGCCATACTGTTGTACCAGAGTGCAGAGGACAGTCAGCAAGCTGATGCAAGATGGCTGTGAATCAGAAGCTTAATTAAAGATGTGCAGCACTAAAGGACACTCTTCTTTCATTGCTGGCGTAACGCAGAGTAAGTGCCAGCCACCAGAAAGCTGTATGTTGCTCTTGTTCAGTGCAATGCAAAGGCAAGGTAGAAATAAGTCTCTTCAGGGTATTGTTAGATACTGCTATACAGCAGTGCTTTGCATTGCACAGCATGTGCTCACTGGGTGCAGAGTTGCTGCGAGCACTGGAATAGCATTTGGGAATGGGCTTCTTATGTTGGGTGTGAATGCAGACTTAGGATGCTTGAAACAAAGCTGAGCTCCAGAGCTTTTGGGATCTCTGTGCTGACGTAGCTGTTGTGAACCGAATTGCAGATAGCTACAAAGTGCTTTGGCCAGGATCTCAGAAGAGCTCAACGTGTGTGTGCTTCTCTGTTTAAGACCAGGATTAACAGGGTGAGGATTCTAATTTGGATTTCAGGAACGAATTTCAAAAATCTATCCTCGCACAGCCAGGATAGCTATTTGAGGAAAAAATAAAATTGATTTTGGTTTAAAAGGGCTATAAAGGAAGATATGAGTAAATATAGAGAAAAATAATCTAAAATTGATTAGAAAGGAGCCATTACCCAGCAGGCAGTAAAGTGCTGAAGATAAGCCATTGAATAACCATGAAAAGAAACTGAGGATGCTCTGGTAAATACAAATAAGAACCAGAACATTACATTCCTGCAAAGGTTTTTTTTTTTTTTTTTTGCTTTGGTCCCCGTGTCATTCTTTTCTGGTTTAAGATTAGGAACCACTGTGAAAATCTACAGACATGCTCTATAACTTGGGAAAAACTCTGGATCAGGACGATCAGAAGGTTTTATACCAAAGTTCATCCTAGAAAGGCAGCAGTGGAGACGCATTTTGGGAGCCAAGCACAAGCAGAACTTGTGTGTGAAATTAGGTCAGAGATAACAAACTGAAGGACAAAAAGTGGATTTCATACTTGATGCTGGCATGGTAAAGAAAAATCTGGCTTTACACTTGCAATATTTGGAACATGAAATTGTGGCAGTGGTTTTAATTACATAGGTGGGACTTAACTGAATATACCAGTTTAGAGATCGTAGAGAGATTCCCAATGAGTGGCTGTCTCATAGCCGTCAAGTTACTGTACAAATTTTGACTAGATTTTTACAACTGTACAGTGGACTTGGAACCTTTAGTGATGTGTAATAGACATTTCTACTTCTGTTTCTCTTTTTGGCCCAGATTTGATGCTGTATGCAAGGCATATCTAACATGTTAATGAGAAAATAATTTATTCCATTTTGTCCTTGGGAATTCATAGAGGTTGAATTGCCAAATATACCTGTGAACTCCTTAGACTTATCAGTTTCAAGACAGTGAAATAATTAATGTCTCACCAAGCTGTATATGAGACTTAATGAAATATTTTAAGAGTAAGAACCCAACTGCTAGTTTAACCATTCAACTTGATAAGAGTTCAGATTTAGAATATCATGTGCTATCTTAAATATCACTCACAAAATTCTTGATGAGAAGTGCTTTTAGGATAGTCCTCAAAACAACCAAGACACTAAGTTTTATCTTGCATCCAGATGTAATAACATCTACATTTCAGATAGTTACATTAATGACAAAAGTTGCATAAATTGTATACCAGACCTGCAATGCCATATAGAATGTCTAGATTTTTTTTGAGATAAAGGTTTGGGGAAAGCAATTCTTGAAATACTACTTCCCTGTTCCAAAGGGTGGATACAACTCAGTGTACCAAACATCCAGTGTTTGCACCCTGGCTGGTTAGACAGTGATCCAAGAGGCAGAAATCACAAATAGTCCAAAAGTCAAGGTTTATTTACAGGCCTCTTAAACAGATATTCACATAACACTGTGGCGTGATGCCTTGGGTATTTCAAATGGTCCACATGAAAGGATGTAAGATAAATAAACCTGTGACATCGATCTTAAAAAAGCGCGTTCTCCATCAGCACAAGTCAAGGACCAAACTTCTCACTAGTGATTTCCAAGGCAGCCGTGCTGCTGCTTTATAGAAATGTGCCACACGTGCCTGCCATGTGTCTTACTGCATTGTAAAAATTAAGCAATGAGTATTTGAAGGTGCAATTATGAATCTATATTCACGGCCATCATTTGTCTCAAAAAACAAAGCAACATTCCTCACAGGTGGATCCAGCCTTTGCACTTTCCCTGTCCTGTATGTTCCCATGTTGGTTGTCTTCAGTTCATGGAGATACAGTAAGTCTCTGACGGGACCAGTTTTCCCTGTATAAAGTAGTGTGCTGCAGGGGGATCTGACTGATGGAAAGCATGGCATTGCAAGCAGATGGTGGTGTGGGATGCAAAAGCAGTGCTTCTGTCTTTTGGGATCCTTTTTTTTTAGAGACCTTAGGTTTTCCTTCAGTCCTCTGTGTCTGAAACCCTGTGATTTCAGGAATGTCAGCCTTCAGAAAAGGCAAAATAATGTTTTCATCCCATTTATAGAATCATGGAATCATTAAGATCGGAAAAGGCAGATAAGATCATCCAGCCCAACAGTAAATATACAGAGAGAGGTGCTGAGCAGGAAATTTTGATGGGCCTTAATTTCCTGCCAGTGACAGGGATGAAGAGACTAAAGGGTCTGTAAAGAAGATGACATTGCTTTTTTCAGAGGAGCAGTGAGAGCAGCTCTAAGCAAGTTAGGCACAGGTATATATACTTGCCTTGGTCTTACACTCTTTGTTTTATATTTAGTTTATGATAGCTGCTAGAAACAAAGAGCCAATATTAGGTTTGAAAACATGACTTAAATAAGACAAAGGAACCAATAAATACAACACACATAAATATGAGAAGGGGAATTGCTTGCTCTCAGAAATGTGGAATAAATTTGCAGAGGCACAGTAAAAGATGAGAGATTATAAGAAGGCATTAGGGCTGTCACTGTAAAGGAGTCAGGGAATTACAGAGCAAGCTCACATTACCAATTCAAACTGGAGTTTGCTGTAAAGAATGATCTGGTCTTTAGAGGTAACAGAATAGCAGTGCAAAGTGCATTGAAATGTGATATTCTTTGGAGAATTCAGCAGGCTCACAGGGGTATAGAAAAATGTAAAATGGTAAGCATAAGTTATGTACATGCAGCAGCTTCATAAACTCAGAGATATAGAAAAATGTAAAAATTACCTATTTGTTCAAAATGTCAACCTAGAAAAGAATAGAATTCATACTGACTGATAGGACAGGGCACATTATAGCCCCGGCTTGAAGTAAGCATAGATACATTTATACTTTGCTCTTCTGGCAGAGACTACATTGCAGTGTTGGATGATTATGTGCATTTCCCTGGATGTGCTACAGGGAATCTGGCATTAGAGCATTTCATAACTTCCGTCATCTGCCAGGCAGAGAACCACACAAATAGGCTGGGTAATGAGTCAGAGTTCAAGGGACAGGATTTTCAACCATTTTCAGGGTTAGGGGGAGATTCCACCGTGTAACATCTAATGCCAGATATCCTGTATTGAAAAGTCTACTGAAAAATGGAATTAAGATACTTGAGATTTCTTTAAAAAGCCACTGAATCTAAAAGAGATATTCTTCTGCTGCTGAGTTTGAGAGATTGCCTTTAAAACACAGTTAGACTCCCTTTATTTTAAGAGGTGATTGAGTACCAGACTTAGTAGCACAGGACTAATCTGGTGAAGGTATGCAGAAGTCATACTATTTCATGGGGAACAAGGACACTAAATTGCAAGAAGATGCAGTCTGCATACAAACCCAAGATTTTATGGACTCACAATGCTCTACCTGCCAAGGAGATTGCCTCTTTCTCCTTCAGAGTACAAACGGGTGAAGGACGGGCTTTTGGGCGACAAGAAGAACATAGAGATGAAGCTTAACGAAGTAGCATCTGAAAAGATTCTACTGAGATCAGGGTGAGATCAGTAGGCACTCCTTGAAAGACATTTTGCATGCTGTTAGAGCAGCTAATGCCATTTTATTTTTTTATTCTTTAGAAGAAATATAGGAGAAAAAGCTGGAAGAGGGAGGTGTAACACATGCTGTTATTAAGAGGATCGGTGAGGAATGGCCTGAGAGGATCAGACTTAAGAGAAACTGGGGCAGAGAGGCCTGTTCTGATACCTATAGTTGCCTGCACTATTATATGCTTGTCCTTCCTTACCATAAACCCTACTTAAGATCAGCCTGAAAAGGCATTTTGAACTTGTGTGGTTGGATGCTCTTGGTCTGTTTTTTTCGTTGTTGTTTATTTTAAGCTGTGGTTCAAGGGTATTAAAAGCAGCTAAATGTAACTTTGCAAGTGCTTGCAAGCCTGTATTTTTCTACGGGTGTTAATGTCACAAACATCTCTCTGGCCACGGTGGTGAGCTCTTTGGCTGGCACAAGCACTCTCTCAGCAGAGCTCCTGCCCTACCAGGCGGAAGACAACTCCCAAGTGTCTGTCCCAGCGGACGCAAGCCACATTTCTCCAGCTGGAGTTTCACCATGCTTGTGAGCTCACCTGCACTTGTGCGTAAATTCTCCAGACCTTTGGGAGCCACCAGTTCAGGATTTCTGTCTGCTCCTACTGCCTATTTTAGTGAAAGCCCACACATTAATCTCCCCTGCCCAGAAGAGGGTGGCAGTTGCCTGTCAGTTGCCTGGCAAACCCTTCAGCCATCCACAACCCCAACCCCATCCCACCCCTTCTGTCCCCTCTTTCCTTCCCTGGGCTATTCACACCTCCGGGGCTCCCACCCCTGTGCAACTCAATGGAGTGACACAGCTCTCCTGAGAAGATGGAGCACTGATGAGGGGTGCTGAAGCAAGTGCATGTGGTGGGTAGGCAATCTCTGGAAGGAGCAGGTAGGAGTTGAGTTGTGTACACCACACGTGTGTTTTCTTGGTAAAATAAAAGGACCAATGTTTTGGACTCTGTGGCAAGTTGTTGGGGTACAAAAGTCTTAGTAAACAGTCTGTTTACAGTAATGCTGGTAACACATTTAAATTTTGCCTGATTTTTCTGTCTCATCTTTGGCTGTTACTGAATGGTGGCTTTCTTTACAGCATCTGTTTTCATGTACCAGTAAAGCAGCTCATGCAGAGGTGATGCTCAGGTGAGAAAAGGTGAGTCTTTCTGGATTGGGGGGGGGGGGCAGAAAGTACTTGATGGTGATTCTTATTGTTAGAAAATTGAATGCCAAGTGTGTATCGAACTTCATGAGACTTCAGCAGTATGAAATTATTTCACTTTGGAGAACCTCTACAGAGAAAAGAAAATATGATCATGGGTATCAGACTGTATTTTGGGAAATACACTCAAAAAGTGTCCTTGTTTGATAGTGCTTAGAGATGAACCCCATGATGGCCAATGGGGATAAATGGAGGTGTTGCTGTGTTAGATGTGAAACTCTAGCAGAGTGTTCAACTCCCCTTTCTACCTTGTGGGCCCTCTTCCTTAGCTTTGGTGCAGTTATGTCGCAATGTGGAGGGTACCCATTGCACCTGCACTTGGGGTCTCAGGAACTCTGTCCTACCTGCTTGTCAGTTGTTTGTAAGCTTTTTAAGGACAGCTGCACCTCACAGAAGTAAATAGTACAAAAGAAGGAATCTCTTTTCCCTCTTCCCTACTGCCCTCTTCCACCTAATATTCTTCTGCAACACCTTTAGGAGACTTAGAGCATGTAACTATGTGTGTCATATTCCTCCTGCAGCTTATTGACCACTGCTAGAGTCAACATGATTAGATGGACATTTGCATCTGAGACGTAGTATCAAGCCTTTTCACCCTTATCTTAAAATTAAAGAAAACAAAAATCATTTTGCAGGTTACAATTATGCATGAATATAAATCACAGGTCTTTGAGTTTACAGCTTTCGTGTCAACAGGTTGCCTTTCAACACCATTTTCACCGACTTGTACAACTTCAGAGCCATGCACATAGGTGTTTGCTAGGAAGAACTACTGCCTACCTGGCTGCTGACACTGGTGTAATGAGGGATCTGTGGTCACTGAGCAGTAGAATATGAATGCCTCCCAAACAACTCAGAGATTTACTTTTCTATTACTCGAGAAAGCAAAGAGACTCCTCAGCTACATAAATGGAAGTGAGGAAAACCAAGCTTGTTTATTTTAAGGTCATGGAAAACCAAACCTGACTTTCTCCCAGTCCTCAAAACATTGATCTGGGAGCAGAGTAAGGTCTTTGGGAGACATTTTACTGTGTATTTCAGAATGGTTTAATATTGTTTTCTTTTTTGAAATTTACCTGCAGAAAAATAATTTTCTTACTGCTTCTCCCACATATCTCTTGGTTTTCTGAAAAATCTCTCCATTAACACGCCTGTAATTACAAAGCCAGATCTTGTTTGCTTTGAAAGGCTGTGCCTAATGGGCAAACAAGTAATTAAGATTTCCAGCCAACTGTAGCCAACTTCAGCCAAATTTCAGAGGGAGTTTATTTCAGAGGGATCCGGAATAACTGACTCAACTGTAGTCTGCTTTGAAAAACTTAAACTGTTGTTTCTGAATATTAGCAAAAAGAGAATATTAAATTGGACTCACTCAAGTGGCAATTTTTGATTCTGGTTTCACGTTTGAGTTTCCAGAGTTATTTAAGGTATTCCTTTTTAATATATAGTGGGCTGGGCTTTTTCATCTCCTAATTTACAAAGAAGACTTTTTTGACTCCTTAACTGAAGGAATATGCTATTAAGATGTGTGAGACTGCCAAAGATCATAACCACCAAGGAAACTAGAAAATAGAGACCTTACTGCCGCTGAGATTAAAAAGAAAAACAAAAATGAGGGTGAGGACTTGTACGGTGAGACTGTGAAATACAGCCTGAGGAGTCCGATGTGGACATTTTTGTACAGTCATGAAGAAGCAGAGCAAGCCTTGTTAACCTTTTTCATCGATTCTTGTTTCCTTTACATTTAAATGAGAATGTGTAATATTTCCTTTTTTTCCCATTACTATACAGGGTAATACAATTGCTGTTGCTATTAACCTTTAGGCAGATCGAAAATCAGTGAAAGCTGATGTGTGAGACGCTTTTATCTGGAATTAATAGCCCTTGCCCTTAGTTTCGAAGAAAATATTGTAAGACTTAATTTGTGAAAAAGGTAGCAGAAATGAGAGGTAAGGTGGCTATGAAAAGTCATTTTCTTTTGTATTAAGGTGAACTTCAGTTTTTTTGCCACAGTTATCTCACAGTGCAGAGGAAGGAGTTAGAGAAAGGAGAGATATTTAAACTCCTACAAAAGCTTAATGTTCCATAAATGGCACTTGGAGAAAGCATAATGGTAGCCGCTCTTGAATCCCCAGTGAAGATGTCTGCCTGGTGCAACCAGCTGCCACCAATGCAGGGCATGGAACAACAGAAAATTGATAAAGATGTCATTAAACCTCCTTTGTTGGGCTGCACTACTGTGGGAACTGCAGTAGGACTCAGGTCTGAAAGTGTTGAAAAGATGTGGAGGCATCCTCTGCCCAAATGGGTGGCAAAATCTCTTATAGGGTGAGTTTGGCAAGACATATTTATTCACTTATTCATTTATAGTTGGCAGCACCTATGGGGAAAGAGGTGGGGTTTCATGGGACTAGCAAGTGGGATGACTCATTTTATTTTCACAACTTCTGCTTTCATGTATCCTGCAGTGTTGTTCATGTTGTACAGATACCATCTGTGGAAGGGACTTGCTGCACTGGGCTGCTGAAGATACAAGCTGCCAAAAGATGGGGTAACTGATCTAGTTTGAAACCAGGCTTATAGGGCACACTGGGGCAACAAGTGAACTAGGATTTATTTGAGTTTGAAACTGGAGATTTTCTGAGCAGAATTTAAACTAGTCAAAGTCATTCAACTAATCCCCTGGTACTACTTTGAAAAATTCAGCTGACACTTCTGCTTAAGACATAAGCCAGGCAGATACAGGCTACTCACTGAGCTATGCTCTCAGAAGGCAAAACCATCCTGTCAGTGAAAGGCAAACCCAAGTTGTAGACAGGGTAGAAGTTTGCAGCAGAGGCCATAGGTGATAACTGGGCTTGGGCTTACAAATCACATGGCAAACTCCGATCATACCAGCGTTCTTACTGCAGAATACTGATTAGCATTCTGTGATTCTGTGGTTTAGTAGGCACGGGGGGTGGGGCTGATGGTTGGACTGGATGAACTCAGAGGTCTTTTCCAATATCTGTGATTCTCTGATTCACGGGCCTGTCCAAGTCCCCGCCCGGGCGGACCCCCGGGCACCGAGGGTGACGCACCCCCGCCAAACCGGTCCCCGCGTTCCCAGACCCGCGCACACAAGGGTTAACACCAGCGAGCGGAGCCGAGCGCCCCGCACCGCCCCTCGCACAGCAGCCCCGCAGCGCCGCCCCCCGGCCCCACCGCCGCCGCCTCGGCCCCCGCCGCCGCGCGCACGGCCCACGCCCCGGTGAGTCCCGCCGGGGGATGCGCGGCTGCTCCGCGCCCGCACCGACAAAAGGCGGGGGCGGCGCCGGGAAGTAACGGGCCGGGAGCGCGGGGCCTCGGGGGCACCGCGGTGGGGAACGACTGGGGCATTATCGGGGCGCCCGAGGGAGCGGGGCTGCGGCGCTTGGGCGGGGCGGGTAGCGGGGGGGGCTCGGTGCGGGGGCACGGACGGAGCGGAGCTGGGGGGGAGCCCGGAGCGATGGGACATTGAGGGCGCGGTGTGGGAGGTGGCACGGTTGGTGCAGAGCGGGGGCCATGGAAGGGGGTGCGGAGGGGGTGGGGGGTGCGGAGCGGGGGTTGAGCGGCTCCCCGAGGCTTTCAGCCCCCGCTGCACCCTCGGTGCATCCCTTGCCTCACCCGGTGCCCGAGGGAGCGTTGGGTGCATCCATTGCCTCGCCCGAGCACCGGGTGCATCCCTTGACTCACCGGTTTCTCTGGGAGTGCTGGGTGCATCCCTTACCTCACTGGTGCCCCAGGGAGCGCTGAGTGCAGCCCTAGCCTCGCCAGAGCGCCGGGTGCATCCCTTGTCTCGTTGGTACGCCAGATGCATCCCTTGCTTTTCTGGTGCCCCAGATGCATCCCTTGCCTTTCTGGTGCCCCAGGGAGTGCTGGGTGCATCCCTTGCCTCATCGGTGCACCCAGAGGTCCCGCTGTTTGAACGGGTGGGCCCAAGGGCAGTGATCATAGAGTGGGTTTGGGTTGGAAGGGACCTTTAAAGATCATCTAATTCCAGCCTTCCAGGCAGGGGCACCTTCCACTGGATCAGGTTACTCAAAGCCTCATCCCGCCTGGCCTGGAACACCTCCAGGGAATGGGGCATCCATGACTTCTCTGGACAATCTGTTCCAGTGCCTCACCACCCTCATAGTAAAAAATTTCTTCATAATATCTAATCTAAATCTCTTCTCTCTCATCTTAAAACCATTGCCTCTTGTCCTGTCACTGCACTCCTTGATAAAGAGGCCCCCTCCATCTTTCGTGTAGGCCCTGTTTAAGTACTGGCAGGCCACTCTAAGGTCTCCCTGGAGATGGTCAGTAAGGCTGCTGCAAGAACTGCCATGGCTGTGCTCCCGCTGCTGCGCTGGAGGAGCTGTCTATGCCCTGGCAGATGGAAGGAACACAAAGTTCTGGTGCCTCGGGCAGGGATCTGGTGGCTTTCGACTTTTTCTAGGGAGAAACACAGGAGGTGGTGGGCCAGGGTGAGGCCAGGGCAGCCTGTGTTTTGTTAGGGATCCCACCCGGTAAGGACTGTGCATTGGGTAGTCCTCTGTGAAAGCAAGCAAGCACTCTTGTTCCAAGGCTTGCATGTTTCCTGTGTGTGACCTGCCTTCAGATTTGGGAAAGATTACGCTTTTGAGGACAAACAGAAGTCCTGTAATTTTGAGATCTTCTCAGAGCTCATCTTCTGAGGACTTCCTTCAATGGATAGAGGCTGTGTTTATATCACTTAGGCAGAATCAAGGGAACGCAGACTTCCTTGACTCCATGAGGATGTGCTTGATGTGGTGCAAACCCAAGGAGAGCTGACTTTAGCACTCTTCTCCTCATAGCCCTCAGTGGAATAGATTACAAGAAGGCTTGTGGGAGGAAGGACGAGTAGGGGATTCTTACTTTAACAAGGTTCTCTCAAAAGCTGAAAACAGCTACTGGAGTTTGGAGTACGTTTCAGGTAGCTCTGAACACATTCTTAGTGGAGGCACAGAAAACCGGAACTGGTTCCTGAAGTTTTCACTCTGCTTTTAGCAGCAAGTGCTGGCTTCAGATGGCTTCACGCGGTTTTACTTACAGGTATGTCCAATGTTTATAAAAGAAACAGATTTTCAGCCAAAGTTCCCTTAAGTCAGACTCTCTTGATTTTCTGAGAGAGAGACAAGAGGAGCTTCTTAATATGAATATTTGTCCTGTGTGTTTCTTAGCATCTATCTCAGAAGTAGGTGACAACCACGTGCAAAAACCAATACAAGGAGAATACTAGCCCAGCAGTTCCCTTGCAGGGTAAGGTCTCCCTACCTTTAGAGAGCACCTTTTATGTATGTATGTATGTATGTATCTTCACACATGTACTTCCAAAGAGTATTCTTCCCTTAATGCTTCTGAGCAGAAAACGCCTATAGTGATGAAGAAAGGCCAGAGTTCTCCCATAATGTTCATTGAAGGACCAAACAAGCCCGATCTGTCTGCTCAGAACAGAGAGCTAGTGGTGGTGGTACAAACCCAAGCAGGGAAAATGACTTATTTTTCTGTTTTGCCTTGTTCAAGAATAGCCATCTCCCAAATGAAAAATAGCAGACAAACAATTGTATGGCTGAGGACAGTATCTTTTCAGTACAGTTATTGCACAGAGGATAACAATACCATTTCACATGCCTGGGCTTTGCCATGCACTTGGAAAATACAGCTTTTCCCCTTGGTTCCCACAGTGTTGGTCTGGGGAAGCACTGTCAACGTTGATGATGTCTTGGGCCTAGAAAGGAGGATTCCTCTTGTTTCTGCCTTCCCGAAGTCCTTGGTACAGCATGTCTGACTCAGTACTGTGTAGAAGAGCCACAATGGTTTATCCTCTTTTGCTGCTTATTTCTCTCTTCTGTGCCCTGTATCAGTGTTCGTTGCCTGCTGAGACACACTTGCACTGTTCAGGGCTGTCAGTAGCTTCTGGGAGGCAGCTTGCAACCGTTCCTCACTTACTGCTTTCCCCATGGTCAACAACTGCTGAAGTGTCTGCACTGAACTCTGCACATTGGTATCTTGTAGCCTCAGGAGGATATCTTCAATGTCACTGGTGGGCAGCTGTCCTTGCTGCTGGCCACTGGCTGTCATCTCTGTGGCATATGGGTCAGAAGGATTTAGTTGCACGTTCCTCAACTCAGGTGAGGAGTTGGGGATCACAGCTGCTTCATTGTCAGGGATGGAGTGGGCTGGCTGGACAGTTGTGGAAAATGTGGGAAAAAAGGACCAGGAACTGAAGACGCCAGACAGCACTGTATCACTGCTCGTGGTCATGTCATTGAAGGCTTGTGTGCTGCCCAGCTCAGCTTTGGTCTCTCCTGGGCATGCAGTCCTCTGTGGAGGAGAAAACACACATCTGTAGAAGCAGCGGGCTTCATGAACAGGCACCTACCCATTCCTCTCTTCTGTTGGGTTAGCCCTTACTGCACAATTCCATCTTTCCCACTCCCTACAAAGATGAGCCCAAAAAGGAAAGAAACCTTTTTTTTTCGCTTTCCTTGTCAAGTGTCTCCATAAGTCTCTTCTTATGACTCCCAGTTGTTTTTACTTTGTCTTTTAGCCTGCATGAATTGCCTTTTTCTCCTGCAATAACCTAGATTGCTTCAGCTTGTTTGGGATTGAGAGCTAGAGATAAGGGCAAAGGTGGTCCTCAAAGGTTTAATTTCTTCAAAAATACCTTCTGCAAAGTCTCCTTTTTGGTAAGTGGCTGCAGCTGCCACCCGTGTAAGGTAGTCAGCTTGGTATGAGCACCCCTGTAAGGTGGACTGCCCATGGCTCTCTTCTGTCTTCCCTGTCTTTTAGCCTCCTGTGGTCCCACTTCCTCATTTTCAGGGCTTTCCCTTATGCCTGTTCATTGCCCAGAGCACACCATTGTCTTCAGGAAATAGCTAAATAACTCACCTTAATGAAATATCTTTTACTAAGACAGCGATAAAAAGAAAAGTTGCAGAAGTCAGGGAATAAAGGAGTTTCTGGCAGTTCAGAGCATATGGGCCCTAGAAAGAGGCAATAAAGGCGGAGACTCAGTGATGAACTCCAGTGCTGGGCTCCCACTAGCTCTCACCAATAACCTCACTGTTGAGTGATATAGAATCATAGAATTGTCTGGGTTGGAAGAGACCTCCAAGATCATCAAGTCCAACCCTTAATCCAACACTATAATGATTACTAGATCATGGCACTAAGTGCCACATCCAGTCTTATTTTAAAAACCTCCAGGGATGGTGAATCCACCACCTCTCTGGGCAGGCCATTCCAATGCCTGATTACTTGCTCTGTGAAGAACTTTTTTCTCATATCCAGCCTAAACCTTCCCTGGCAGAGGCTAAGTTCGTGCCCTCTTGTTCTCTTCCTGGTTGCCTGGGAGAAGAGTCCGACCCCCACCTGTCTACAACCTCCTTTCAGATAGTTGTAGAGAGCGATGAGGTCACCCCTGAGCCTCCTCTTCTCCAGGCTAAACAACCCCAGCTCCCTCAGCCTCTCTTCATAGGACTTGTGCTCAAGTCCCTTCACCAGTTTTGTTGCTCTTCTCTGGACCCGCTCCATCACCTCAATATCTTTCTTGAACTGAGGGGCCCAGAACTGAACACAATACTCAAGGTGTGGCCTCACCAACGCCGAGTACAGGGGAAGGATCACTTCTCTCGTCCTGCTGGCCACACTATTTCTGATACAGGCCAGGATGCCATTGGCCTTCATGGCCACCTGGGCACACTGCTGGCACACTGTTTAGCCTCCTGTCAATATCTCTGCATGAAAACCCCTGTGACATTTGGGGGTTTCCCTGAACCTTGGTGAGAAACTCCTCTGCTTCTTGATCATCTCCATGACCCAAGGTGTGAGAGGAGGATGGCCTTAGGGACACACAGGGATGCGATGGAGTGTAAGAGAGGATGCTTAGGAGCAGATATCTTCTGCTTGCCGCAGGATCACTACCAACCCCTCTCCCCCACGAGCTCCTGAGTCTATATCACCTCCCAGTGATCAGGTCCATTGCTGGCTGTGCAGGACCCCATTCATGCCCTTGGGATTCACAGTTGGCTTCACCTGGTGGGATAACTCCATGGTTTTCGTACTTGTCCAGTGTCTGGATCAGGGGGTTCTGGCAGCCATACTGCATGCGAAGGAGGCAGACATCGCTGGCGAGGTGGGCAGTCTGGAGGAACCCGAAGAACTGGTGGTACTCCTCATTGGAGAGTGGTGTTCCCAGCTGCTGCACCTTCCCACCATGAGGGCTGGCTGTGCAGCCCCAGCCCAAGAGCAAAGGTGAAAAATAGACTGCAGGAGTTAAAGGAGGAAGAAATGTTAACCATGGCACACACAAGAGAGCTGGAGGACTACATCTAGACCTCTGCTGCCTTCTCTGGATGCAGGGTTCAGTACATTGGAAATACAGTAACATGCTCAAGATGTAGGTCTAGACCTGGGGAGAACCTGCTCTTCTCATGTTGAAAGGATCAAAGCTCTGGAGATTGAAGTCTTGGACTAGGAAAAATGTGTTGGAGATCATGGCTGAAACTGGGAATACAACTCTGCTGGTGGGGTTGGAGCAAGGAGATAGTTTCCTTTGAGAATGTGTAGCCTCTGCAAATTCTCTTCCTCTGGATAAGTGGGTCCAGACTCCTTGAATTAATGGAGCATGCCCCAGTGGACGTGTGTGTGCCCTTACATGTCCCAGCATTCACCGAAACCATACATAAAACTTAATGCTGGCTTGTTGTGGTAAAGAGCTTCATGAAAGCTTGTGAAATCAAATATGGAGGTCAGATGTGCCAAAATAAAAGCTTAATGTGAAATCTCAATTTTGTCTCCTCTTGCATATGCTTTTTGTATGGTCTTCAAGTACACAGCAACCTACTCTTCTCTCTTTAAATCTTGTAGCTCCTTCAGTGCAGAGACTGGACCCGCTCTGACAGGGAATCAGTTGCTGGGATTATGCACTTAATGTATTCAGGACATCTGCCTCATCTCCCACAGCTTGTATGGAAGAATGAGTTGTATGGACCTGGCGTGGCATGGGTTAAAATGGAATGTGACCCTGTGACCCACGACAGGCACACAGAGTTCGAAAACCCATAGGTGCACTTGTGGCCTTGTGGACATCCGCCCCGCAGGCCAAAGAAACGTGCTACACCACGTGCGGCCTTGGAGGTGATGACTGTCTTTCACCTTTTCTGTCTCTCATATAAACTCTCTCTTTCTCTCTTTATTTCTTTCTCCTTGTTCTCTTTTTCTTTTCTTTTTTTTCCTTTGCAACAAGTGCAGCTGCAGCAAGCAACATCATCCTCTTTTTTATATTTTACGGTTCCGTCAAGCAGATTGTTGTCAGTGTTTTATTTTCTAAGTTGCGGATTGTTGCGGTAACATCGGCTTTTGTGGTTTCTTGTCGGTGCTCTGTCATGTACGGGTTGTCAATTGTTTGTATCCAGTGTTTCAGAGCACGCACCTGTTTTTTAGTAAAACATTGTTCACACCCTCCTTCTGAGTGATTTGTGTCACTCTTGACACCATGCAGGTGATTCCAAAGAGCTCACTTTAAGTGGGATGCAACATGAGTTAGGAAAATGCTGGAAGGGCAAGAGTAGTTATGTGGATACCCTTCCAAGAAGTAGGTTTTATTCCTGGCTACGCCTTAGAGGTTTCTATGTGATGCTAGGCAAGTACTAGGTTTCTTAGCATGTTATTAATGGCATTTTCCTTACCTTGTGGGTTGCTGTTTATAGGAAGGCTGAGCTATCATGCAGTTTTGGAGTCTGCATATGGTGTATTTTGAATGACAAGTAATAAGTGCTATATGGGCAATATGTACTCTGAGAAGACAGGGCTGAGATATCTCAAAATAAGATTCTAATAGTAGTGGATGTTTTTTGCCTTTCTGTTCACATATTGCCATTTGCAAAATCACTGTAAAGCAAATAATAAGTGTGAAGCACTCTGTGTTTTAACACACAGTATGTAAAAAGTTCATGATGAAATGAGTGATTCTGTCTGTACCGGAGTATACAGATGGGATCAGTAAATAAATCTGAGTTAAACACTGAACAATAAGGGTGACCTAACATACTGAATAGCTGTTCATTAGAAAAGTAGTGTCCATCAAGGGACTGAGGAAGCCAAAATCCATGTGAAAAAAAATGAAGCCAGAAAACTAAAGAGCTGGATTACTATGTCCATGCACAGGGACAACAAAGCAAGGTTGCAAAATGACAGTGACATGCTCCAAGTTTGACTTTCCAAACTCTGTAATAGTCTCATAACTTATGATGTCTTTATTTTTTATTTTGGTAAAAACAAACTTAAAAACTTATTTGTGGCCTCTGTCTTACTAACACCTGTCTGTCTGTAGATGGAGCAGGATCAAAAAAAGCGTGAAACTTTTGCCCCCAAGAAGACAGCAGGGGTTATCAAGCACTTGGTGAGGCAGTGTAAGACCAGAGCCCCACACTTTGCCAGGTGACTGTGTGGAGGTTTGCAGAAAGCAGGGAAATGAGGAGACTGGGGAATACGGGACTCTTTCACAGTCTCCTGCTAGGATGCGCCCAGAGCAGCCTGGCCTTTCTATCCATTTCTTCCTGCTTTATCCGTTTCTGGTTGCCTTTAACCAAGGTCCTCTCTCAGACCTCTTTCTCCTGCCTTCCCTGTCACTTCACCTGGCCAGCTCTTCTTTTCTGGCCTTTCAGGTCAAGTCCAGATCTCTGTCTTTGCACTTTTGTCTAGTTAACGTGCCCAGCTGTCCCTGTCATCACATCTCTGGCCTCCAACATTGCTTCAGCCTTTGCCCACTGCATCCAGCTCCAAGTCCACCTCCGTGGCTGCTTAGTTAGTCTCTGGCAATCCTTGATAAATAAAACACCAATTCCACTCCAAGTCATCCTCCCTAGCTCCTTGATTACTCTCTGGCGCTCCTTGATGAATAAAATACCAGCTCTGATGGGTGAAGATGGGCAAAATTTTAAGCACACGGTACCTTTGCACCTGAGGTATTAAGGGTGCTCATATCTCTTCCTCTCACCCCCAGTTTGCCACAGCTGAGGAGCAATGGGGAGGGGTAAAGAGCAGCTGGGTTGGCCACTCTTACAGTCTGGCTTGAAGGAGAGATGTTTCCTACTTACCAGACAAAACCAGACAAGCCCTCATGACCGACTTCACACCGTGAGCAGTGCTTGTAACAGCCTGAGGCCCCCTGCTCTTCTGGAGGTGTCTCCTCTGCTGCTGTGCCCGCCTGCTTGTGTTCTCTTGCTACCCCACCAGGTTCTCCCAGGAGAGCTGGGGAAGGCAGTGTGGCTGGTGATGTCATACACAGCTCTGCGCCCACTGTTCCTTCCTCTGCTGCTCCTGTGTTCTCCTGCCCACGCCTTTCCCTGCCTCCCTTCCTGCCCCATTATGGGGCCTGTATGCTACCCAGTGCTGGGTTTTGTTCTGGGTAAGGCAGCAGTGGCCACCTGTGTGAGGCTGACTTTGGACACAGGCCAACCCCTGCAGCAATGAGGTCTGCCCTTCTCCTTGCTGGGCCACTGGGTCCAAACTTGGAGAAAGACCCCATGCAGGATGGTTAGTTTCCCTGGGTTGACATCCATGGTAGCTTTCTGTTCTCCGTGCCTCTCCTGCCTCCCAAGACAGTGGTGGTTCGCCTGCCCCCAGCCAGCCCTGTCCTTCATGAGGGGCAGCTTTCTATCCATCGTCACAGGAGCTCAGTGTGACCTGTTGCCTCCCCTTGCTACAGGTCACCTCTGTTGTTCCTTATTCATTCTCTTAAGGACTGGGTTACCTCATCAGCCAGGATGCTGCTTGGGGACATGGCTTTGTCCACACATGGTTGCCCTGAGACTGGCACCTTGTCCCCACCTGGTGCTCAGTGGTGTTTTAGGCTTCCCGTCTTGTTCAGGGACAGGTCTTTACTACCCATCGCACAACGCCTGGCTCTTCACAACAACAGCTGCTTCCTGCTTCTGTTTTCTGCCATCTCTAGGTGCTCACCCACCATTTTAGGGTGCATGTTGACTGTATGCTTGTAGTAGCTCCTAAAATCAGGATGGTTCAGGAGGGCCAGGCTTACCTGCAGAGTGGCACTGCCTTGTAGGTAGATGCCTCTTAGCTGGGATCAGAGCCTGCAGCTGCTACCGGGAGGTCTGCAAACACCCTTTACGCAAGGGGTGATGCCCACTAAATTCAGTGCAGAGGAGGTGGCAGGGAGCAGGAAGGACGTGACTCCAAGTTGAGGCAGAACCAACAAAATGTCAGCTCTCCAGCACTCCATTTTATCAGTGGCCTTTGTTTATTGCAGTGACATTATGCAGGTGGAGGAATCTTCCCTTTGCCCTCAGGAGGGCCTGGCAACTGATGTCTATCAAAATACCCTCCTCTGCCACACCACCAAGCAACCAGTTCAGTTTGTTTCTCATTTTGGAAGGAAAAGATGCTGATTTATGTTTCTTTTTCTTACAAACACCCAGTCATGAGTAATTTTACACTTGTTCCTAGCAGCATGATGGCAATGCACGTGACCAAAATGGTGCAGCACCATTGCAGAGCTGGAATTTACATGTGCACATTTTAAGCATTTTCTTTCTGTAACCTGTGCGTTTCTAGGACATCACTGAGGCCTCAGCATCTTAAATGCCTTCGTACAAATACCACTGCACAAATGTAGTGCTAAAGCTAAACGAGTGACCTAATTTTCTATCCCACAAACCCCACTCCTGCGCAGTGTATTTCTGCTCTGAGAAGAGGTCCTTGAGAAGTGGGATTGTATGCTGGCTGTCAAAATTGGCCAGACTAAATTATCTCAGTGTTCATGCATAAAAAGGTGTATGTGACTGTTTTTCTGCTCACTGCCAGCCCTGTAAACTCCGTCTGGAACAAGGCAGCCAAATTGCCTTTTTTTTCTGGAGCACAGAACAGGAAATTCTGCCTTTGGACTGCTGCTCTTGATAATGTGTGAGCAGATCAAAATCTCCTCTCTCGCCCAGACACGTGCATGCCTGGCTGAGCCACTGAGAATGACCAAGCAAAATACTCCTTTGGTCAAGGCAATAAATGGGACTCCAGACAGATGCAGAAAGCTGCTCTGTTGTGAAGGCGGCATTTTACTTCTGCCTGCAGAACCGAACTGCATTAACTACATTAAATTCTCATTTAGTTCACTAGGAAGAAAGGTGATGGAGAGAAAGTGGTTTGAGGAATCAATATATTCTTATGCAAAACTTATTAGGAGGCATTTTTGGTCTGGAAGTGCAGCAGGAGGAACATCCTCATGAGAAGGCAGCAAGCTGGCACGCAGCTTTCTGCAGCATGTGTAGTTGACCCTGTCTTTGTTATGTAAGCTGGCTGTGGTTATTGGAGCTGAATGGTGGTGTCATGGTGTGCATGGCAAAGCTGGTGGTGACCCTGACTCATGTTTCTGGTTGCTTTCATCTCATAAATACTTATTTTCCTGTAATCTCACTCTAAGCACCACGATGCTGGATATTTATTACATCTATTTTCTTTCCTCTGATCAGGATCTGCAGTCCCTGTCTTGACTTTAACTTCCTGTGGTCAGAAGCAGCTAAACACCGAGACAGAGAGATTGCTCTCAAGGTGAGAAATTGAACAGAACATGTCTGAGAAGGGAAGAAAAGAGTTGAATGCTGAAAATTTGGCATGTACTGTGCAGCATACTCTGCATCCATCCTGCTTCCTCTGCTCCCATCTTATATAGATTTTGCTTTCAGGAAGATTCATAGGCAGGGTACAGTAAAGCTGAAACACACTCCTGGGGAATCTGATACCCTTTCAAAAAGAGCCTATCCAAAACGAAATAAAATCCAATGTATTTTTCAGCAAAGACTATACTCAAAATTTTAGAAGACACAACTAACAAAAGTGTGGCTTTTTCTTCCTTTCATGCTGACAATATTTGTTGTTTTATTGGTCATTTTGCTGCCTTGAGCCAGAGCTATACCTTTATTTGTGCTAAAAATGTTTCTCAGCCCTGAGCATTGTAAAAAAAATCCTCTGGAAATCAGTATAACCAGTGTGGTATTGTCTTCCAAAATCAGCATATCACTCACAACAAAACCTGAGGGGTTTATTCTGCTGCGTGCATCTCATATTCAGACCTCCCACATGTAAGAGGATAATATTAACTCTGTAAGCAGTGGCATCCAGCTAATCAGCTTACCTCACGTACCGAGATCCATTTCCGAGGTGTGTTCTCCATATGACTAAAAGTAATAAAAAAGCAGAAGTCTCTGAATGTTTCAGTCTAAATTTTAACTTCCATACTTGATTAATAAAACAGTTTGTCATTCCACTTACTTGCCTATCTGTTCTGTAGACAAAATCTAGATATAATTTGCTGCTCAATATATAGGGGCTTTCTTTTTAAGGCTATTACTGGAAAAAAGAAAGAAAATAGTCTACTTGGCAGGGTGGGTGTTCCTGTGATATTGGCTGCTTCCTTCCTTGATTAAGCATGGGAATGCTGGAAGAAGAGCAGTAATTCATAGGCAATGGTAGATTAAGTAGTTATGGTGGAGGTTGTTAAGAGAACAATGAGGATGTTCCTCTAACCTCACTAGAGATGGGAACTTTGAGAACAAGCAAGTGACAGGTTTTGTCCTTTAGGGCTTTGACTTTATGACAGAGAACGCTCTCTGTAATCTGTGCCACAGTGGCTTCCCATCCTCAGGTCACACTCCCTTCCTTTGCTCCTCAGTCTCTGTGCCCTCGCTACCCAGAGAAGATGCTGAGGGACTGGCTCCTGTGCTGTTGTCTAATGGTGGCTGACAGACAGCAGGTCTCTGCAGTTGCCCTGTTTGGACTTCTCCCTTAGAGAAGCAGTGGCGGGTTATTCATTGCTAGTTCCTCTGTTCACTCCAGCAGGTGGCAGGACAATGGGCGACGCACAGAGAGGCAAGCTTCATCAGCAAAGTCCTTCAAGAGCTGAACTGCATCTGTTCCCCTCCAGAAAGCTCACAGGAGATACTCTCCAGGACACAGATCAAAGGCCCGACTGCAGTCAGGAGCTGGAGACAGAAAGTGAGGTGGAGATGCCTTTTGGAAAGAAAGGAGGAATGGTACCTCTCTGTGGGATGGATGCCTGGGAGTGTGAGGACAGTGGCAGAGCCCACATAAGCAAGGTTATCCTTGCAGGGGAAAAGCCAGAACCACCCATGTGTGGGAACAGTGCCATTTGGTTTCAGCAGGTGGTTGAGAAAACCTACGAGTGTCCTGAGTGTGGGAAGAGCTTCAGCCGGAGCTCGTACCTGAGCCAGCACCAGAGGATCCACCTGGCAGAGAAACCATTCAACTGCTCTGAATGTGGGAAGAGTTTTACCCGCAACTCGGACCTCATCAAACACCAGCGAATCCACACTGGTGAGAAACCCTACCAATGCAATGAGTGTGAAAAGACCTTCAGCCAGAGGTCCAATGTGATCAGGCACCAGCGGACCCACACGGGAGAGAGGCACTACCAGTGCAACGAATGTGGGAAGAGCTTCAGCCAGAATTCTCATCTCATCGTCCACCAGCGAAGTCACAAGGGCGAGAAACCTTTTAACTGCCCCCGGTGTGAGAAAAGCTTCAGCGACCGCTCCTCTCTGATCATACACCGGAGAGTCCACACTGGAGAGAAGCCCCACAAGTGCCAGGAGTGTGGGAAGCATTTCCGGGACAGCTCAGCCATCATTCGGCATCAGAGAATCCACACAGGAGAGAAACCATACGAATGCACTGAGTGTGGGAAAACCTTCCGGCAGAGCTCCTCACTGGTGACCCACATGCGAACACACACGGGCGAGAAGCCCTACAAGTGCCCCGTGTGCGGGAAGAGCTTTAGCCAGAGCTCAGCGCTCACCACTCATCGCCGGATCCATGGGGGGAAGACCTTGCCCATGTACCATGGCAACTTCCTGCCAAATCCCTACCAGTGCGCCGAGTGTGGCCGGAGGTGTAGTGACCGCTCCACTCTGGCCAAGCACCAGACAACACATGCTGAGGAGCGGCCCTACATCTGCGTGGAGTGTGGGGACAGCTTCCGTCGGAGCTCGGCTCTCAACGTGCACCTGAGGATCCACAGTGGGGAGAGACCCTACAAGTGCGAGGAGTGTGGAAAATTGTTCAGGCACAGCTCAGCCCTTGGTGCCCACCTGAGGATCCATGCCGGAGCCAAGCCCTACCAGTGTGGAGAGTGCGGGAAAAGCTTCCGGAAAAGCTCAACACTTAAAGTGCATTTGAAAATCCATGTGGCTAAGAAGCCTTATAAATGTATGGTGGGTAGGAGAAAGCTCACTTCCCGCTCACTTCTGCCACAGGGCTTCAGCAGGTGTTTGGAGCAGGAAACAAAAGCAGTGCTTGAGGGTACTTGAAAAAGGTGGGTGATGAGAATCACAGTGGAAAGAGACTGATTGGAGATACAGTAAGTCTGGTGTCAGGGCTGGATGCTTCACCCCAGTGGCACAAAAAACACGAGGAGGTCTGGAAGCAAGGAGTTAGTCCTAAAAGCTGAGTGCTGCTGGCTTAAGAGTGCTGCGAGCCTAAAGAAGGGGCAGCAGCATCTGGATGAATCGTGGACTGTAAATACTCGGTAGAATAAAAACCGGGAAAATCAGATTCGTAAAATAACTTCTCAACTAAAGTGAAGACCAAACCAAAAAGTTGCAGGTTGGTTCTGACTCAAAATTTTGTGGTTTTAGACACTGCAGTAGTCTTAGGAACTCTTTTTGTATCACCTGCCCTTATTTTTCATGAATGTAGAAAATTTACCCAGTGTTTGACAAGGCACTTCCAAATCTTTTGTCTGAGACTCTGGAACTGAACTTCAATCTATTTTTTATTTTCCAAGCTATTTTCAATCTATTCCTGTTTTTCAAATTTTACATGGGACAATGAATTCCCACCTCCACATGCAAAGCCTGGGTGAAATAAACACCTGAGGAATGCAAAACTGACCTGGCTGTTCCCAGAAAACATGGATGTGCAAGCATTTCCATTTGGAACACCGCCTATTACTAGTTTGTGGCAGCTTCTCCCAAATTTGCCCTCTCTGGTTTGATACACCTTCTATCTTAGGACAGCAACAAACGTGGGCAAAAATGTGGCCTTACCTTATTTAACCAAAAAAATATCCCCTAAGATGCCGCAGTCTGAGCCGGTACACGATGAGTTCCTGATGGTGGTCCAGAGACTGTTTGCAATTTTGTAGTCCTTTCTACTTTTTTTTTAGTTTGCTCTTGTTTGTGAAGTATTAACATACAAAACTCAGCGTTAACAGTTAGGCATTACTATACTTACATTTATTACTGTGCTCATGTCTGTATATTACATAAGCTTCCTCTATATTGCTATGTTTTATTACTGGTTATGTGTTTCCATCTTAAATAAACCCTTTTTATCTCTGTATAATCCAGTTTTCTGTCCTCACATATGATGGAAATGACATTGCAAATGGGGGGGGGGGTGTCTGTCCGTGTGTGTGTCACTGCTGCTCCTGGTCTGTCTGTGTCTGTTGTCACCGCTGCTTCTAAGAGCCAATGTGTCTGTTTTGTCTGTCTGTGTCTGACTCCTCCGAGGAGCCGGTCGGTCTGTCTGCTTGTCTGTGCTTGTTTGTTCCTGCGTGTCTGTGTCCATAGCTCCGAGGAGCCGGTCCCTGGGTAGCCCGGCCAGTTCAACACCCTCGGGTCGGCGCGACCCCTACGCTGCGGGAGACAGCTCTCCCGCTGCTCTCCTGCCGTTTTCCCGCGGCAGTCCCGAGGAGGCACAGCCCTTCCGGCGGGCACCGGAGGAGCGTCACGGGGCGGGGGCGGGGCGCGCCCGGTTCGAAGCGGCGGCGGCCGGGATGGAGGCTGCGGCGGCTCTGGGGTCCGTGTCGCCACCGGCGGCGCAGGGCGCAGGGACGGGTGGGCGGTTCCCCTTCCCCTACCGCCCGTACCGCATCCAGGAGCGGTTCATGGCGGCGCTGTACGACGCGCTGGAGGATCGACGGGTCGGCATCTTCGAGAGCCCCACGGGCACGGTGAGCCGGGACTGCCCAGCCGGGGACCGGGAGGAGTGGTCGCTCCTCCGGGAAGGCAGGGAGGGTGGTACCCGGGGGGGAGAGAGGGGCTGGGTCCCGATCCTCGTCCTGGTCCTTATCCCGATCTCGGTCCTAGTCCTGGTCATGGTCCCAATCCTGATCATGATCCTGGTCCTGATCTTCGTCCTACTCCTGGTCATGATCCTGGTCCTGATCATGATCATGATCCTGGTCCCGGTCCTGGTCCTGATCCCGGTCCTCGTCCTTGTCCTGATCCTGGTCCTTCTCTTGGTCCTGATCCTGGTCTTGGTCATGGTCCCAATCCCAATTCCGGTCTTGATCCTAGTCCTAGTCCTGGTCCTTATCCTGGTCATGGTCCCACTCAGCAGGGGCTGTCACCAAGGATGGAGCCAGGCTCTTTTCAGCGATGCCCAATGACAGGAGAAGGGGCAGTGGGCACAAACTGGAGCACAGGAAGTTCCACCTGAACATGAGGGAAAACTTCTTCACTGTGAGGGTGATGGAGCACTGGAACAGGCTGCCCAGACAGGTTGTGGAGTTTCCTTCTCTGGAGGTATTCAAAACTCTGCGCAACCTGCTCTAGATGAACCTGCTGTAGCGGGGCGGTGGACTGGATGACCTCCAGAAGTCCCTTCCAACCCTGATCACTCTGTGATCCTGTGAGTGGGTGATCCCCTTGGAGGGACACAACCATGCTCCAGTCGCAGAAGCCTCATCCCATTTGTTTTCTATGGCAGGGAAAATCACTGAGTCTTATCTGCGGTGCCCTCTCCTGGCTCCGAGATTTCGAGGAGAAAAAGCAGCAGGAGGAGGCGCGACTCCTGGCACTTGAGGACAGCAAGCAGGAGGGAAAGAAAGAGACAACTTCAGGAGCGGCCGGATGTCCAGAGAGCAAAGACAGCGCTGGGGAACTGGACTGGGTTACGGCATTCATGCAGAAGAAGGAAGAGCAGGACATGGTGCACAGGCTAAAGGTTGAGAAAAGCTCATATGCAGAGGATGGGTGAAATAATGCGGTGTGAGGACCAGAAGGGCTGATAGCCTGGGTGGTGACTGGAAAAACAAGTGAGGGAAACTTTGATAGTGGTCTTTGTCTTTCATAGAACTTTGTTTCAGTTATGAGAGATCAGGCATTGCCAAGTGGGTTGCGTAAGATAGGAAACTGTTATTCTAAAGTAGGTAACATATGAAAGGCTGCACTGCAGGAGAAAGGGGCAGTGTACTGGCAATTTTGTTTCAGAGTTAATTTTTTTCTATACCCAGGGAATAGGGAAGTAATTATACTAGGGGTTTAGGACTAAATAGATTGCGTTCTTCCTTCACTCTTCTTGTTTTTTTTAGGAAGAGCTTATCAGGAGGAAAAAGCGAGAAGATCGTCTTGAGAAAATTCGCCATAATGTGCAATTAAAATATGCAGCAAAAAGAAAGGTGAGTTATCCCATAGAGATTTAACCTTTCTGTTTTGCTTGCCTCGAGTGTTGTTCATACTTGCTTATGACTGCAACTTCACTCTGCATTTTCCAACCCGTCTGTTTGGGAAGCTCTTTGTATTAAGTTGCTGAAATTGGCCATCCAAAATTTTTGGTGAGATTTTTTTTTTAAAGTACAGATGTGAAAAGCTATTTGCGTTTAGAGCATTTCCTGTGACAAAACTTGTATGTGTCTGGAAAGGGCGTGTGCCCTGATGGCCTTCTGGCCCTCTGCTTTTTTTTTAAAAGTTGTTTTACTGGGATTTTTTTTTGTTTGTTTGAAAGCTCTCTGTATGAACGCTCTGGGTTTATTTGCGCACTATTTTTTCTCAGGCAGACATCTTTTACGGGCCTCTTGAAGGAACTAATACTGGATTACATGGATATTGTCATTTTAGGATCTGTTAGTTCAGTGGGCTTTTTACATAGAAGGTTTTTTATGTTTCCCCCTTCATATACGTCTGCATGGGCAAGTCTTTGGTGGTTGGCAACAGCTGCATTCTGTAGGGCTGAACACCTTCAGACATCCTTGGTGCATTTGCTTGTCCTGCTGGGGATTTACCCAGTGAGCCCTTCCCTGTGGCACGGGTGAGGGTCTGTGCTGTCTTCTGATCTGTCCATGGCATAAAATGATGTGTGTGCTACCTCTCTTTCTATACAAGTAATAATATGATCACATGTTCCTTTCAGAGATCTGAGGAGGATGAGACAAAACACCTTCTTCAGCTCAGCAAGGAGGTTCTTTCAGAGGGAGCTGGAGTGGATGTTGTGGAGCAGCTGGATCACAATGAGGAGGAGCTGATTCTTGCTGAATATGAGAGTGATGAAGAAAAGAAAGTGGTATCTGGGTAAGGACAGGGACTGAGGGGGTTCTGTGCCAAAGAAACCTTTTCTGTATCATTTTTGGCTTGCCTTGATTGAAGAGATTTCACCTTTGATTGTGCAGATCTAGAGTTTCTCCCACACTTAAACTGTGTTCAGTAGTAGTTGTTCTGGGTGTTTGTTTGCTTAGTTGGTTGTTTTGGGGGGGATTTTATTTTTTTTGTTTTTTTAAGCTTTTGTTAGACTGAACACAGTGACCCGAAGCATTATCTGAGAAAGCACATCTTTCTTAATATGAGTGGCAATGTCTTGCCTTTATCCAGGCCCAGTTTCCCAAAGAATGCCTCTGAATACTGAGTGAATGACTTGAGTTCCTTGCATTAGAAAAGTGCAGTGGAACTCAGGGCATCAGAGGAAGCTATCGGTCCTGCAGGTTTACACCAGCACCTTTTGGTGCTCTAGAGGGAGAGATGTTTGTATTTCTCAAGACTAAGCTTCAGCATGAAAACCCCATGCACCTTTTCTCTCATACATTTGAGTTATGCAGAAAGCCAGAAGCCATTCTTCAGCATGAAAAGTCAAATACATTTAAAATACAAATTTACTAATTAGTATCTAGATAGATCCTCCTGCCTTAAAAATTGCAAGACACTTAACTACTTCTTTTATACGTGGTTTATCAAACATTAAACTGCTCTTGCCTTTGAGGAACTCTACGGCAGCTAGATATCTTTGCAAAGCTTTTCTTTATGCAATAGCTTGAGGGCAGTAAGTTGTCCCTAACGGGAAAATTTTATAAAAATAAATAAATAAACTCACCAAAGAATAGCATAGCACTGATTAACTTATGCCTGGGGCTTAGAAGCCCCAGATTTAAAAGAAAAATAAATTGTCAGCCTTACTGACATTTTTCTGTTAAAGAGCAAGGCTTAACTTGATTCTGCACACTTATTTTTCTTTTATCTCCTGAGTTAAGATCTGAGGCTCTTCTTGAGAGGAAAATACCGTCTCTCTTGAGACCACCTCTCACTTGTAGTAGAGCATCATTTGATTCCATCAGTGATCTGCTGAAAGGAAACTATTTGGGCTTTCTCTTTTCTCAGGCTGGAAGAAGATGACGATGATCTGGAAGAGGAGCATGTGACTAAGGTGAGATGAATAAATTAAATAGTGCTATCCCAAAGAAGAGTGTATGAGCGAGCAGAAATTGTGCTTTTCTTGCATGCTTCCCAGAGTCGTGCTGTACAGAAGGATTTAGGAACTAGCATCCAAGAACTGCAAAGTTTGTAGGTAATAGCAACCAGTTCTGCTGTGCTCATCTCCTTCTGGACTACACAGGCTGCCTAAGCAGCTTGCTCTGCTAACACTGCTGAATTTTTGCTGTGACTTGCTGTAAAAGCACACTGCAAGAAACAGGTTTTATTGCTCTCCAGTGGTGAGTCCTTGTTTTTATATGGACCTTGGAAAATTAAATGGAAACAAAGGCAAATGCATAGGAGAAAACAAAGATAAGGCTATTGGCCTCAACAGTTGTAAAGCGACACTTAAACATGTGCCTTCCTTTGTGGTTTTAAACGTTTGAGCAAAATTAACTTTGTTGAGGTGCTTGGCTGCCTCCTTGCAGAATTCGTTGTAGGTAGGGAATTGGCTTCCGTGTTCTTGTCTTCCCTTTGCTCTTCCTCATTGTAGATTTACTACTGCAGCCGCACACACTCCCAGCTGTCTCAGTTTGTGCATGAGGTGCAAAAAAGTCCTTTTGGCAAAGACACACGTCTGGTCTCCTTGGGATCCAGGCAGGTATGTGGTATTGTTCACAAGGGAGCCAGAGTGCTTGTTAACTTAATGTGAGAGACTTTGCGAGGAGGGGTGTGGATGTCAGTGCTGCAGAAGGCGTCTCAGGAATTGACTGAATCTCCTATTGAAAAACTAAAGCAGTCGTGGGTTGTGACATCGATCAGTGTGATGTACATTTTTCTGAGCTATATTTGGCCATTTACCCTTTGGTGTAAGTGCAAAAATCTGGTTTCCCTTTTTCTGATATGTTGAATGTTACAGATGTCTGAAATATTACAGATGTCTGACTCACATTAGCATTACTCTTGCAGCATTTTTTAGAAGCTGCTGTGTAGCAGTGAGCCACCTCAGTGCACCTTTTCTCATTTTTTTTTCTCCTTGCTAAGTTTGTATGGGTGTTGAGCATGTTTCTAGCACATAGTAAGCACAGTGTCTGAGCAATAGACTTACCCATTTCAGAATCTGGCCTGGGATTGCTTAAAATAAATCTTTTTATTTAAGGGTGCACACAGGGCACTTGGTGCTTAGTTACCCTCTACTGCATTCTCTCTTTACATGTCCCAGAACTTGTGTGTGAATGAGGAGGTGCGACGCTTGGGGGCTCTCCAGCTCATCAATGACCGCTGCATGGAGATGCAAAAGAACAAACATGGTAGGAACACTTCCAGCCTGGGGAACCAATCGCTGATGAAGCTGATATGAGAGTCTGGAGACTGAACAGTGCCAGTCAGTTCTAGCAAGAGAATGGTAGGAGCTTGAAAATGGCAGGTTAGAGGAGCAGAGCTAGAGGACCTCAGCACTTTTATTTTTCTTGACTTCCAGGCTAGGATGCTGAGATCTGTACATATTTTTTTGCGTGTTTTAAGTTGGTCAGGGCTTCTCCAAGGGAAGGTTGCTTGTCTTTGTAACTCAGTAATAGAAATGTTGGAAAGTCTCACATGGCTAAATCTAACTGGCAAGAGTGGTGTCCACTGTGGAGATGGAAACATTGTTGCTGGATAATTTTTAAATAGATAGTGGGTCAGAAATACATGCGCAAAGCCTGCTTTGAAATCCAGGAGGTTCTGTTAAGTGGTTGTTTTAGGCTACTGTGTGTGTTTCTCATAGCTTTCTTCTGATTTCTACTATTAGAAAAGAAGAGTGATGAAGAGAAGGAAGGGAAGAAGAGACGTGTGAGTCGCACCGTATGCCCATTTTATTCCTATGAGCAAATGCAGTTTCTCCGCGATGAAGTTCTAGTGGAAGTGAAGGATATTGAGCAGTTGGTGGCTTTGGGAAGGGAGACCAAAGCCTGCCCTTATTATGGGAGTCGATACGCCATTCCTGCTGCTCAGGTAAGGTGTGCAGAATTTCAGTGAAATTACTGCCAGGGGCTCTAAGAGTAAATCGATTTCCTGCTCCCTCCAATGCCTTGACTCAATATTGTGGGAGTTTGTAAACAGGTTTTATTTCTGTCAGCTGCAGTTTTGCTGAGAAAGCAAAGGAAAATGAGAATACCCGTTTAAAGTTAATAGGGAGGCTCAGCATTCTGAAATACTTGAAAGGCTCAATAACTCTAAGGCACGACTAACACTTAGCTCTTGCCACCACTCTTCTTTCTTGCATGGTTCTCTCTTGAAAGATGTGCTTTCAGCTCTTTGAAGGATATTCAGAAGGTAACCTCAGCTGATATGCAGTTGTAGCATAATCATTTCTGTTTAGCTTACATCCCAATGCCTCTCTCAAGCATGCACTCCTGTACCTACCTTTCCCATAATAAGACTGAGTAACTTGACTGAACTCTGCGAGGCCATCTGATCTGATATGGGCCTTTAATAAGTGGTTGGGGAGTGCCCTAAGTTTGTAAGAATCAGAACTGGAATCAGAGGAGTGTGTGCTTCTCCTGTAGCTGGTGGTGCTGCCCTATCAGATGCTCTTGCATGAGCCTACCAGGAGCGCTGCCGGGATCAAGCTGAAGGATCAGATTGTAATCATCGATGAAGCCCACAACCTCATAGACACCATCACCTGTATCCATAGTGCGGAGGTCAGTGGCTCTCAGGTGAGTCATAGCCTGGCCTCTTAATTAATTGTGAGTGAGCTCTGCATCCAGCAAAGCACCATTTCTTGTCTCCTGCATGATAATAACTCCTTTTTTTGTTTGTGTAGCTATGCTGTGCTCACTCCCAGCTGCTGCAGTACATGGAGCGATACAGGTGAGGATGTCAGAGGAATATGACACAACAGGGGCAGGCAGTGTGAATGCCGTGGCTTGTCTCACGTCTGCAGGGTCTTTCTTGCTTTTCCTTGGTGGAAAGCTATTTGCATTAATACTTCTGCAGATGAAAAGCCACTTGCTTCATTATCTCTGTCTAAAATCCATCTAAGTCAGACTCCTGGGGCTGGTATTAAGCACTGAGAAGGAGAATACCCTGAGGATTCTGGTTTTCCCTTATCCTCTCAGTTACTTTCCCAGTATCTCCCTCTAATCTCTCCTGCATTGTGTTAAAGAGTTTCAAAAGGTTCAGTGTTTCACATCTCTCCTGAACCTTAGCCTTTCATGTGCTGACTGGCATTGTGACAAGGGCAGTAAGCTTTGAGGAGGAAAGCTATATGTGGGTTTTGGCTCTGGCCAAATCCTGTGTCTTACCATCCCCTCTGTAGCTGGTTATTGTGCTCAATGCTAGTAACTTTGAATTTGTGGAGTGTTATTGCAATAGGGACTTGAGACATCATGGTCATTGTAATAAATTAATTAATGAATGAGGAGAAAGGTGACGGTAGGAATAGTGTGGGGTGCATAGGTGAGTGCTCTGGGTGACCTTGGGCAAGATATCAGGGTTCTGTGCCCTGTCACAGACAGGAAGAACAAGCCTGGGAGAAATCATTCTTGTTTTTTGTCTCCCCAAAATGAAGGGTGATTCAGGTACTTGTCTCTGCAGCTCAGCTGCTGTGAGTTAGTCCCTGAAGAGGTTTTGGAGCCTAATAGCTGTCTCATTTTTCATAGGAAACGTTTGAAGGCAAAAAACTTGATGTACATTAAACAGATCCTGTATTTGCTGGAGCAGTTTGTGGCTGTGCTGGGAGGTAAGCAAACCTATTCTATCTCCAGGGATGCTGACAGACTCTGAGCTAGTTGATGCTTCCTCAGGGCACTGTCCCCTTTCCCCCTCTGCAGAATATGGTGGTGTTGCTCATGTAGAGATTCAGATGTCAGTAATTTTATTTCTCAGGCTGTTTAGTAACATGGGGATGTTGACTTGTCTCTGCCTGAACCCCCTCTTTGGTTGATTAGCTGAGGAACAGCAGATGACATCATAAGTTGGTAGAGGCAGTTTCCCTCTATTTCTGTGTTATTTTCATATCTGATTTGAGTGAAGAAAAGACAGGGATGCTAAGTGAGCAATACAGCAGATGTGTGACAAAACTGCACAGAATAAATCTCCTGGGTCATCTGGTGGCATGGCTTTACCTGCATCAGGCATACCTCTGCAGAATGAATCATTCTTGAGTGGTGCCTTTCCTTTGTGAAATATCTGATTTAGCTGTGATGTTTTAAATCCACTATCATTTACAGGGTTCCTTTTCTCTAATGATCTGTTTGTGAGACCTCAGTGTATCTTGAGGAGATCCTGTCATAAGTTGATCAAGAATTTCCTCCTTGCCCAGGGAAAATGCAGCTCTTGCAGCTCTCTGGGGCAGGGGCTTGGTGGTGCTCTCTGCCCTTCTATGTTGAATTCTTTTCCCCCTCTGTTCCTGCCACTTTTCTCTTGCCCACACTTAGTTAAGTACTTTCATTGGAAAATGCAACCTGTGTACAGCTTCATGATTGAGGCTGCAAAAATGAAATGTGAGGTGGGTGTTAAACACTAGGGTATAAAACGCAGTGAGTGGCAGCAATTAATCCTGTTTTGGCTGTCAGGGTCTGGGCATGGAGTTGTGCTCAGGTTTTCCCCTCTTCCCAATCGCCTGCCAGCCTATACGCCTCCCAGCTCTCCCGCTGCTGCATTGAGGAGGGGTGAGGGATGCATTGCAGTCCCATCCTTTCATCTTTGCAGCATGATGACTACATAGTGTGTGAGCATTTGTATGCTCCTACCCTACCTGCTACTTCCTCCTACAGAAGGAATGTAGCTGCTGTTTCTCAGGATGCAGCAGCACAAATGTCCTACAATGTAGGGGCTACCCTGCAGGGGAAATTAAAACTGGGCCAGAGATGATATTTTGTCTGTGTAGCTGTATTTTGCAGCAATATGGTAATTTCTTGGGTTTTGTCCTGGTGCAGTGTCTCTTTCAGCTCAGTTGTTAGTTTCTTGCTTCATTTCAAGACAAATTTATTGTAAGCTATCCTTGAATCAATTTCATCTTTTACAGGTAATGTGAACAAAAATCCTAGCTGTCAGACAGTTTCCCAAACAGGTAAGATTGAAGTGAACACCTGCGGTATGCAGCCATTAGTCAGGGACATGGGGATGGGTGGTAAGGGGCTGCAGGCCCAGCAGCTACTAATTTTTATTCTCCTTTCTCCTCTTTTCTTTCAGGAACAGTGCTGAAATCCATCAATGACTTTCTATTTCAGAACCAGATTGACAATATCAACCTCTTCAAGGTAATGCAAATGTTGTTGTCTTCTAGGGCACAGGTGGTGGTGACTTGCTCTAGGTCAGAGGTGTCAAACTCACAGCTCCCGCCATTCTCCTGCTCCTGCAGTGTAAGGCGCGTCACTTGCTGCACACGTGACTGGTGCTGGCAGGAGCGCAGGGGCAAGAAGCTCAGCTTTGCCCTGGGTAGAAACAACGTTCTGGGATGGATAAAACAAGGTGGAGGGATGGATTTGGCCCGTGGGCCATGAGTTTGTCACCCCTGTTTTAGGTTGTCAGGAGGCATGTGCGAGAGCTGGAAGTAGAGCCAAGGCCCACATAGCATCTCTTCTGCTGCTGTCTGGATAACAGGGCATTAAAGCTGGATAGGTGGTCTTGGAGTACAGGGAAGCAAGCAATTAAACATGTACAAGTGCAGAGGTTGTCTGTAGGCAAAGCTAAACAGCAAGATTTGATGGTGAAGAAACTATGCTATTCCAATAACCTAAGCCAGCCCTTGAACCTCCAAACACAGCACCTTAGCATCATGTGTTTCCGCTCAGGAAGCAATGACTTTGGAGTAAGCTATTGTATGGGAGGCAACACTCACTAAGAATTGCGCACCTCTTCCCCAAGAGCACAGCAAAACCAGCAGGTGATACTCCTGTTGGATAGGGATCAAGGGCAGCAGGGTGGGAAAAGAGATGCTGAACGCCAGTTCATTTTTCTGTTTTCCTCCGACAGGTTCAGCGTTACTGTGAGAAGAGCCTCATCAGTAGGAAGGTAATGCCCCTGTGACTTCATGGTCAACAGTGTTCAAATGCTGTTTCACACATTGAGTTTAAAGTGGAAGACGCAGTAGTTGAGGTGGGAACCTGTCTCCTCCACCCCGCTCTGCAAACAAAGTGGTTCCTGCAAAACGTGCTGTATGGGCAGGTTACCTTTTGCTTATACGGCAAACAACGTGGTGAGCCACAGTATTCCAGTGGGTGCTAGTTCTGTGCTGCTTGCCTCAAACTTGCCAGCCTGGGAGGCTGTGCTGCACTGGGGGAACAAACATCAGAGACTTGATTTGGTTTTGAGTCAATGAATGAAGGAAAGTAATAGGAGCTCTGAGCCAGTAGATTCTGATTGGGCTGATTCACAAATACCTACAAAGGAACTTTGTTTGTGGCAGGCCAGCAAACCTATTTTTATCTTGTCTGATTCCTGCTGTTGGTAGTCTTAATCTTACTGGCTCTTGCTTGGCAGCTTTTTGGGTTTGTGGAGCGATACAGAGGCCCTGCCACAGTTGTGAAGACCAACAAGGAGAACCAGAAGTTGGCTGGTTTGCAGAACTTTCTTCTGACTCTCCAGCAGGGATCTGATAAAGAGGGTGAGTTCGGGCATTTTCCACTTGTACATCTGTGAACAAAGTGAGGGTGTGGAACCTGCATCTACCTGCATGAGGAAAGGAGGGGAGGCAGATTGGAAGAGCAATAGACTGCAGAATCTGTCCTGTGCAGGTGTTTTTTACATCTATGACTAGATGACCTAGGCAACTATGCATATAATTTGAAGATGTCCTGAGGTCCCTTCCAAGCTGAATGATGTGATTCCATGTTTACACTGAACAGTCAAGCTTTGCCCTGCTGTGACTTGCTGGCTCTGCAACCTGAGCCACCACGGGTAGCTCTTTTTAGTAGTACTAGCTACAAAGGCCAAATCTTTCTTTTTTTCCCAGCAATGAGACAGATTTTGGGTTCTCTCCTTTACTGGGTCTTTGTTCTCTGCCTGCATGTATAGATCAGGTATCATGCCCCTATAGAAAGGACTTATCTATATTTTGTGCTTAGTCCCTGTCTTCAGAAATGTGGCCTAAGTTGTCTGCCTCTCCTTTTCTTTCCTGGCCAGCAGGTACACTGCAGAGCCCTCCCATGGAGGCTGAGAATGACCAGTTCCGAACTGCCTCTCCACTGATGCAGATTGAAGGATTTCTCTCAGCCCTCACAAATGCAAACCAAGATGGCCGAGTCATTGTCAACAGGCAAGGTACTTGGAAAGGGTGAAACTGAGGAGAGATGACATGAGTGGCAAGCAGGGCGCTTCACTGGCTGTGAGGGAGGAGATCTTGAGCTTGGGGAGAGCCTGCAACCCTTCTGGAATGTATCTGTGCTGTCCATGGTGCAGGTTGGCAGGCTCAGCCTTTGTGTGGACTCTAATGAACCCAAAAGAATTCGTAACCGAGGGCATTGGGTTTGCAGAGCTCTGCTCCTGCTTTGGATGTTGATTTTTGTCTTGTGATTTATTACTCGTCTTCCACAGCTCCAGGAAGATTAGGAAGCAGCAGGTAACTTCCAGGTTGGCGTTACCTGCTGCTGCCCTTGGCAGTGTTGAATAGCAAGTCCTTGTTTTGAGAGGTGGGAACCCGCCAGGATGCCAAAGAATCTCTCATATCCACGCTTGAGTGTCACAGCTAGTTCCTGATACGGTCTCTCTCCTTTTCCCAGGCACAGTTGGTCAGAGCAGCCTCAAATTCCTCTTGCTGAATCCAGCTGTCCACTTTGCCAAGGTGGTGGAAGAATGCCGCGCTGTAATCATTGCTGGGGGCACCATGCAGCCGGTGAGGGAATAAGGATGCTATGCTGAGCCCTGAGGAGATCTCTGGTGCTATCTGCAGGCAGGCATGGAAAGACAGCAGCTTGGCCCCACTGAGATGTTCTCTTCTCACTTCCCATGGCATGTGTGGGAAAAGACCTTTCCTACCTACCTTTTTATCTCCCTGGTACGGTTTCCCTGCATGAGGTATCACACTGCCTGTTTACGCAAAAAGTTGTGGGTGTTAAGGGCAGGATTGCTTTTGTTGTCATTTCTCATCCTCAAGAGGATACAGGCTGAGGCCGAGCATATGGCAAACTGAAACTAGCATGAGTAGCAGTCAGAATACCTTGTAAAATCATCTGGCCTTCTAAAGGGCCAGGGATCAAACAGGGACCATCTGATAGGGAGGGGATCTTTCAGAAGAATCAGGTCTTCAGTCTTCTTATGGTGGCAGGAAGCTTGTCATCCTTCTCCTATTGCTTTGGGGCCTCTAAGAGTCTGTTTGTGCTGCACAGAAGCAGTGGGTGTGTCAGGTATCCCAGTTAGTTACTTTTGTCCTGTTCCTGGACAGGAATGACCTGAAATGTTCACGATAAGGGTGGTGAGACACAGGAACAGATAGTCCAGGGAAATTGTGGATGCCCCCTCCCTGGAAGTGTTCAAGGTCAGGTTGGATGGGGGCCTTGAGCAGCCTGGTCTGGTGGGAGGTGTCCCTGCCCATGGCAGGGAATTTGGAACTGGATGGGCTTTAAGGCCCCTTCCAACCCAAACCGTCCTGTGATTCTATGAAATTTCCTCTTTGGCCTTGCAGTGATGAGGGAGGGAAGCGGGGTGTAAAGTGCAGGGACCTCCTTTTTTGGAAGGCGACCATTGCAACTCTGAACCTTTCGGACTGCAGCTTGGAGAGAGGATGTAGTTGCAGCCCAGGCCGTGGTCTGTGCAGTGCTTGGGAGTTCTAGTAATGGCATTTGGGTTCTTGGGGAACTCTGAAACGGGAGGGTGTTGGGCAGAGAGAAGACGGGCGGTTCCAGGCAGGGGACCTGCCGTGTGCGACAGGGCTGTGGGAAGGCTGAGCACCACGGGCACTGCGAGGGGCGCCCTCACGCTGCCTGCTGGGTTCGGGCCGGCTTAAGGGGCGGCCGGCGGGACCCGGGGCGCAGCGCGAGTGCCCGGCAGGGGGCGCTGCCGCTCCTCTACCGGGCAGGGGAGCGCCCGCTCTGCTGGCGCCCCGGGGCCGCCTTGCAGGGCTTCTGCAGCCTTTCCTCCTCCCCCTTCTTCCTTCTGGGTGTCCTGCACTCCCAACATGAGAAGGTGATGAAACTGTTGAAATGGGTCGGGAGGAGGGCTACGAAGTTAATCAAAGGGCTGGAGCACACCTCTGCTATGGGGACAGGCTGGGAGAGCTGGGCTTGTTCAGCCTGAAGGAGAGATGGCTCCAGGGAGACCTCATAGCGACCTTCCAGTACCTGAAGGGGCTACAGGAAAGCCGTGGAGGGACTTTTTACAAGGGCAAGTAGTGATAGGACAAGGGGGAATGGCTTTAAATTGGAAGGGGGAAGATTTAGATTCGACATTAGGAAGAAATTCTTCACAATGAGGGCAGTGAGACACAGGAACAGGTTGCCCAGGGAAGCTGTGGGTGCCCCCTCCCTGGAAGCGTTCAAGGCCAGCTTGGATGGGGCCTTGAGCAGCCTGGTCTGGTGGGAAGTACCCCTTCCCATGGCAGGGGGGTTGGAACTGGATGATCTTTTAAGGTCCCTTCCAACCCAAACCATTCTTTGATTCTATGACTCTAGCATGCCTTCTAGCCCTGGCTTGTGTGCTCAGCATTCCCATATCCTTGATTTTCTCATCACGGAGAGTTGCCATTTTCCCTGTGCCAGAACCCACCAGGCAGAGCTGGCCAGCTCTCCCTCAACACTCTTGCTCAAGGAGCAGTAACTGTGTTGCTGGTGCAGTGTCTTTTGAGACATTGGTATTTCACCTCTCTTTGCCTTGTGATCCATAGGTGGCTGATTTTCGAGAGCAGCTGCTGTCCTGTGCTGGTGTGGACCCTGCACGCATTGTGGAGTTCTCTTGTGGTGAGTGTGCCAGGGTGGCATGGAGGCATCATAACCTGACTCTGTGCAACCCGAGTGTTGCAGTTTGCCTTTGGTGCTGTTTTGGCAGTACTCTAAGCAACATGACACCTTTCCTAAAAATTGTGGCAGCAAATGAGTGCCAATTCCCCTCTATTCTGAACTTCCTCGGTGGTTTCCGCCTAGTATCAGACCATATGCTGTGCTGTCTTCCCAGGGGCTCCTGGAATGGAAGTCGAAGCAGCTGAGTGACTTTGGCTAAACCATGTGTCTCTTTCTCTTGCTGCATGGGTGAAAGCTGTTCAGCTAGTGGGGTTTGTGCCCACAGCAGTGAGGTTGACTCTCAGTACTTGTTTTTGTGTCCAGGACATGTGATTCCTCCAGAAAACATTTTACCAATAATCCTCTGCAGTGGTCCTTCCAACCAGCAGCTGGAGTTCACCTACCAGACAAGAGACCTGCCCCAGATGGTCAGTCCTTCCTTTGTTTCCCTTCCTTGGTATCTCTTTTTGGCTTCGAAGGACACTGTGCTCTCTAAAAGATAGGCTGATCTAAAAGATAGGCTATGGCAAAGGAAATCCATGGGATTTGGGGCAGGTGTGTTTCCTGAATAACTGGGAAAGACGAGCAGCTAAAGAAGGTTTGAGCTGCCAGCTCAGAGGCAGCTGTTGGAGGCGAGGAATGCTAGTAACTCCTGTTTGGCTGTACTGAGATCCTGCATTTGCATACTGGGCATCAGGAGGAGATTTCTGACTGTGCTGCACAGTTTGAAGGGCTCAGTGGAGCGCGGCAGCCCTGCAGATGCAGCCCAAACCATAGAAGTTGCAGCAGATGTTTCTGCACTTTTTCATTCTTCTTCTGGTGGGCCAGTAAGCACCCGACACCGGTCACTAGGTCTGCTCTGACCCTGTTGAATCTCCACGAGATGTGCTAGCTAGCTCTCCACATTTGTTCTGGTGCAATGGGTCCCATCCTCTGCAACAACAAACATAAACCCTCCTTTCCCGAATGACAGCTGCTCCATAGCAGTAACAGAAACTCTGGATTAGGAGGAGAGGCCAAGCAGGAAAGAGCTTTTAGATGATTCCCAGCTTCCCTAGGGAGTCCTCTTAGACCTGGCATGTTTCCCACACTTTTCCTTCCCCCAAGGCATGTCACAGGGGGAGGTGTGATCCTGGGACTGAAAACAGAATTGGAGTGGCATTAGCTGGAGCTCCTGTCAGCTGCAATATGCTCTTGTTTCTCTTGCAGATGGATGAGACAGGTCGAATTCTTTGCAACCTGTGCAATGTGGTCCCAGGAGGCGTGGTGTGCTTCTTCCCCTCCTATGAATATGAGAAGCAGGTGTACACACACTGGGAGAAGACGGGGTTGCTCACCCGCCTGGCAACTAAGAAGAAGGTAATTGTGCAGCCAGGGGCAATTGGTACTTTAAATGGAGGTTTCAAAAAATCAAAGAATTATCTGTGCGTTACAGGCCTCTCTCGCTGGGTTGTTCTCATACTCTGCACAGCAGCAGAGCGGATGTTTATCTAGCCAGTCCTTCCAGTAATGAATAAATGGTACTTCCCGGGTGGCTGATCATTGAGCTGGGATCTAAATTAGATTAAATGCAGCTATAGATTCTTTAAGTGCACAGTCTGTGTAGTGGCCATGGAGGGAGACAATCCTCGCTTTCCATAACAAGCAAGCTTGTTCTGATGTGGCTGGGGGGCTCTTCAGGTTGAGCTCTTATAGGGAATTTGTTTTTTCCAGGCTCAACTATGTGTCTTTTATACACAGAGCAGCACTACTAAGGGCTAGGCAGGGTGGGCCCAGACTGCAGTTGATAGGACAAATGGTGGTGGTGTTCTGGTAGAAGTGCAGAATAGAGAACTAAAGAGTAAAAGTGGTGACTCCTGTTGAATGGAGAGAACACTGCAAATGTGAAAACTGCAAACGTGAAAACTGCAATGACCATCACAAGTGTTTGAAGGTTGGGTTTTGAGGGTCAGGCAGTCCGTCTGTCTGAGGATGTGGCGCAGGGATCTTGGATTGTGTGCAGGGCCAGAGAGGAAAGAACTAAATATACCCTGGCTGTGACTTCTGTTTACTGAAAGTTAAATAACTTAGCATGTGGATCAGGAGAGCACCGTCCCAGATATTTCATAGCCCTGGTGCAGGCATTTTGGCACGTGGATCTGCCTGTAGGTTTCTGTGTTGGAAGCACTGTGCTTCAGCTTCTCCATGTGTTTGTCATGGGTCTGTTCTGTCAAGGTTCCAATGGCATGCCTGGTGCCACCAAGGCTGTGTGCCACAGTCACGCAGCTTGCTCTGCTTTTCAACTCCGATTTGTTCTTGTTTGGCCTTTGCAGTCTCCAGCAAATTGGAGATGCGTTAGCAAAGCAATTTGGTAGAAGTACAGTGAGTGTGACTTTCAGCTGCCCACACACAAGATCATATCATAGCAAAGGAAGGTTAAAGTTTTCCTGAGGTGTCTGTGGTGAGATCACACGGAGAGTATATATAAATTACACTGGAAAAAAATGAGTTTAAATCAGAGGAATAAATAGCTGCTGTTGAATAAGTGAAATAGTCTTGGCTTTTATTTGTAATTGCCAGTTTTTTTCCTACCGAAAGACTGAATCTGGCTGGTAAAATTTAATAGGACTTCTTGCTAACCGAAAGAAAACACATCATTTAGCTTCTTTATGGTCACAGAAAAGACAGACGTTGCACCCCTTGTTTACTAGGAAAAAAACTTGTGAATCAGGCCAAGGTGCAGCATTTATCAAAATGCAGCACAATTAACTGCAGGGGCTTTCAGTAACTAATTAGGCATGCTAGAATAACATAAAGAAATACTCCTTTTTATATGCTTTGCATAGGAAACTGATTTATTCACTGAGCAAGAGGAGCTATTACTTGGAATTAATTGAAGACTGAAATTCTTTGTTCTTGTCACTGTCCTCCCAGACCCTGCAGCTGGAGGGTCTCCTCACCCTGCTGGATCTTTATTCAGAGATTGAAGAGGTGCACATTGCTTTCCTGCCTTTTGGCCTTCTTGCAGAATTAGACAGGTCTGCCAAAGCTGAAAGGCAGTGTTGGAGGGGCAGGAGCAGCTGCTGCTCCTTTCCTAGCCCAGCTGGAAAGTGCTGTAACGAGTACGCAGTGCTTTTCCAGGGTAGAGGGGAAAGGTGCTGGCTAAGTTGTTTTTTTCAGGCAATTTGCCCTTTGTAGATCTTAGTTCCATGTCCTGTTTAATGGCCTAATGATTTGCTTTCTTTAAACTGCTTGCTTCCTTTTGCTGCAACTGATGCACTGCCTTTGACAGATCTTCCAGGAGCCTAAGAAAGCCAACCAGGTGGAGCAGGTGCTGGTGGAATATGCCAAGTGCATACAGGTAAGCTGAGCTAGCAGGCTGGTGGGAGTGTGGCGTCCCGACTCCGTATGGGAGTGCTGCTAAAGAGAATATTGCAGCTTTTTGCAAGGAGAGGGCTCTAGCCCAGGCGGTGGAGCGCTTCTGAAGCACTGCTCTGGTTTAAGTTGCTGGTCCCTCTCCTGCAGCGGTGCAGCCAGGCAGGAGGACAGATGACGGGGGCCCTGCTGCTTTCTGTAGTTGGAGGCAAAATGAGCGAAGGGATCAACTTCTCTGATGACCTGGGAAGGTAAGGTGGCTGCTCCTTGGAAGGTGAGCACTGGGCTCGTGGTGTGGTGACTCCAAGCAGGATGGACACGTCAGTATTTGCATGCTTGGGGCTGATGCTTGAACCAATGGGTCAAGTCTGCTGGGTGCTGTAAAACCCACTTGTCCAGAATACTTTTTGTGTGAGTGATGCAGTTAGGCTTGCTGTGCTAGATAATCCCTTGTTCTGGCACCCTGAATCCCTCTGCAGCTTTCTGTTCGCAACGTGCTTGTCAGACTGCTGTGCTTTATTACCGCCTTTAGTTTTCAGGGCTGGCTGCCTTTCAGGGGTGCAGTGACCTCTAATTCATCAGTCTATTGGCAAAATGCTCTAGGATGAGACATTAAGAATAATGCAGTCTTTCCTTGCCCCTTGCAGGTGTGTGATTATGGTGGGAATGCCCTACCCCAACATTAAATCTCCAGAGCTCCAGGAAAAAATGATGTGGCTTGACAAAACAATGGTAACAGAGACACATCTCTGCCTCTTTCACTTTGGCATTTTGATATTAACTTTCCTCCCAGCATTTAAGTCTCAAGGCTGCCTTCAAAGATTTTTTTTTTTCTTTTGAGCTTTCCCTCATTTCCCAGACTGTGCGGTACCGAGAGCCCAGCCTTCCCCACACTGTTTGGGTATGGGTGGCCTTAAACACAGGGAAGACGCTCCATGGAGGGCAACACCACTGGGGTTCCCTGGGTACACTGAGTTCCAGGAGGAGCACAGTCACTTCACCCCAGAGGTGGTGGTAGGGTGGTAGAAGCTGCTTGCCAGGATCACTTCTCTTGGATCATTTATTCTCACTGTCTACTGGAGATGCTGTTCCTAGGCCTCCAGGGACAAGTTTTCAGCCTTCAAGGGTCCTTGGGTTAGCTTTTTGTGAATGCTCAACACAATTTTCTGACTGCAGTCTTTCTTCTGTCCCTCCTTGCTCTCAGCTTGCGGCCCGCTTGGCCACCCACTCACTCTACAGGGGTAAAAACATTTGCCTCACTTTGATTAAAACTCTTTATTTGGATTTACATCTGCCTTGTGTTCAGTCTTAACCTGTTTCTCCTTTTCAGCCCAGAGCTGCTGGCCAGGCACCTAGCAGAGTGCTGATTGAAAACCTGTGCATGAAGGCAGTAAACCAGTCGATAGGTAATTCGTCCTTCCTTGGACAGGCTGGGAGATACAGAATGTGACTGCACTGAAATAGGAGGGTGGGGAAAAAGGGACGCCTTACCAATCAGTTTAAGTACAGATGATGGGAACATGAGCTTCCTTGTCTGAAACAAACACTTGAGTGGGTCATTTTAATGTGGTTGTACACTCTGTACAGGCAGAGCCATTCGTCATCAGAAGGACTTTGCAAGCATCCTGCTCCTGGACCACAGGTACGCACGCCCTGCCATCTTTAACAAACTGCCACAGTGGATCAGGGAGAGAACCCAGGTGAAACCTGCCTTTGGATCAGCATTTGCAGAGTTAAGAAAGGTCAGAACTTTTATTTTATGTATGGCTACCACTGTTTCCCACTCTACTCCTCTGTACTTTTTTCAAATATTCACTTTAGTGTAAGGCCAGGGACAAACTGTCTGGTTTTGTGTGTTTTTAGTTCCATCGAGGGAAGTCAGATGCTTTATGATGAGGACCAGAGAACAGGCTGTTAAGTCAACTCTGAGCTGCACCTCTGAAGAACACCTGAAGCAACACAAGTTCCTGCTTTTCTGTACCAAGGAGTTTGTGAATCAACCTTTTGCCTCCCTTGTGGATGTTTGCTGTTCATTATCTGAGCACTATGATGGTGAGACAGCCTTCAGCACCATAACCAGGAGGATAGGTGAAGGTAGTAGCAGCAGGCTCCTATTTGTTTGCAGCTCTTAAGGTTTTATTTAAATTGATTAAATATTTTCAACCTAAACACTTAAGTATGGGCAGTATGATTTTTTAGCTGAACACATCTGCCTTTTCCCATCAAACACCAAGTGCCAGGGCTTAATGACCAATGAAAAAAACAGAGTTTTTCACAAGAACTATAAACTATCAGGCCATTAGCTTGTGTCATGTTGGAATTACAGTCTGACAGAGCAGCTCTGGGTAACATTTCTTATCTCCTTTCTACCTTGCTTCAAGCAGTCAATAGATTCAAGGAGCGGTTCATTCTTTCAAGGGGCATAAAGATATGGCCATAATAGAGCACAGCACTTCTCCTTTGATCATGCTTAATCATAGAATTGCTCTGGTCTTTTTACTGCCTAGGTTTTTAACTCAAAGGAACTTTCTGTGGAAAATTGTAAAAGCTTTTTATTTTTTTTCTTCAGTGTAACTTTCCTGGGTCGTGGGTCAGGGCTGGAGGGCAGTGGTAACAACTGGGAAGGCCATGTAATCCCACAGCTGTCTCCAGCTCTCTGTCATCCTGAGCAAGGCTTCCCAGGAGCTGATTTGCCTCCTTGCCAGTTTCAGCAGCTGGATGCTACCTCTCTTCACAATGAAAAAAGCACTTTTAATTAGACACAGACCTGGTACCTTCTCCCTGGATGTTAATTACCCCCACAGGGAAAGAAGCAGCTGCTTCTGAGAAATGTCCATGGTGAGTCTCCCACCCCTTCAGCAGGTGCAACGCCCGCTGTCTGACACAAGCCCCGCCGTAACCCCGGTGAATGCTGCAGTAGGACTGGGTGGCACCTGCTTGTAACAGCTGGTGCGCTCCAGCACTGTGGCTGGTGGTGCTGGGTTGCAAAGCTCAGGTCACCTGAGATGAGAGTAGACAGCTGGGCTTTCCCCCTTAGGACACTCGTAATCGAGCACACTTCCTGCTTTTACCAAAGTGAAAGGCTGTGAGGACCTGCTTCTTTCAACTTTATTGACGTTTTCAGACAACAAAAGCTGAAGAATTGCCATCAGCCAGGTAGAGAAACCATGAGTGCAGAAGCACCAGGAATTAGACACCCAGGAAGGGGGACACAGCCTCATTCTCTCTTTGAGCCACAAGCAAGCAAACAGGAGTTTCAGCAAGCGAGCAGCAAGGAGACAAATGAGGCAAGGGCTGTTTGCCTGCAAGAGATGATTTTGCAGTCATCACCAGTCACATAAGCAAAGACTGAGGGCCCTTTAAATCAGGAGCAATGCTCATTCTGATCGTCTGAGCACAGGCTGCCGCACTGCCCGCCAGCTAAGGCAGGATTTATTACGCCAGCGTGAGCAGTAGCAGCAGCATTCAAGATGGAATGTAGTATTTGGGGTGGGGAATAGCAGACAGCAGAAAAAAAGCCCTCATTGATAACTATAAGGTCAGGAGCAGTTTGCTCTTGTTGGCTCCTGCTCTTCCTCAAAAAGAAACTTTGGAGTCTCCCTGCCATGGCAGTGCCCACCCTCCCTGAGGAACTTCCGCAGGCTGGGGTTTCTGAAAGGTGCGTTGTTCAAGTCCTGGGAGCCACACTGACCCTCAACTGATCCCATCTATGTCTCCCAGTCATCCTCATCCTCCTCACCCACGGGCTGCTGTGGGGGTGGGAGGGGTGGTATTGAGTCCGACATACGAGCAAAAGCACCAGCAGGACTTCCAGGAGCATCGGGATTTCCAGAAGTTCCTGGCCCTTTGCCTGAAATACCTGTGGGGGAGGAAAAGCACCAGTGAGTGACACCTGGGGTCTAGAGAACACAGAGGCTTAGAAAAGGGAAAATCACATCTCGTACTGGTGCTCCCAGCACCCAAGTGACCCAGGCAAGCAGAACAACTTAAAAGCCACCATAGCCTTGTGCAAGGGCTCGTTTAAATAAAGCTCTACCTGAGCAAGTCCATGCCCTCCTCTACCATGTTCCAGGTGCTGAGGAGTGACACTGTCTGTAAATGCTGCTCCAGGTACCTGCCAAGCCCTTGAGCAACACATGCACCCCCATGGGCAAGGGGCCCAGCTTCCCCAGCACTGAATTACACAAAACACTGCTGTCAGTCCGTCACAGGGCAGCTTTTGGAGTCCATCCTCTACCTCAGGTACACAACCTTCTTCAGTTCCTCCAGCAACTTGAAGTGCAGATGCCCCTGCCCATCCTCTGTAAAGACACTCCCAGCCATGCTATGCCACGTTTGCCACAGGAAGTGTTTCTGTTTCTAGAGCTGTAGCTGACACAACCAAGGTGCCAGAAAGGGCTCGCTCTCTTTCCTAGGGTGAAGGAGCAGCCCACCCAGCAGAACAGTACCATGTTACCTTTGCGCCTCAGCACGAGTTTGTTGAAGAGGTCTGACATCAAATCTCCACCTTGTCCCGTAGCTCTCACTGAAACAGAGCAAAAACCGAGAAGTCAGACAAAAAGTGTCTGTCTGAACCCAGCATGATGGTGAAAGCATTTTCCTGCAATACTGCCTTCGGATTAAAGCAAAAAAACCCCACCAAGCCTATAGTCTTGTATCCCACTCCTTATCTTTCCTACTGTAGTCCAGTTTCAGGTCTGGAAATCACCTGGCACTGCAGAGTAACGGCATCTCGGAAAATCTAAGAGTGGAATTCCAAGAGGGGCTGGACATTTGCAGTCTCATTCTGCCAAACCAGCTCCATACTCTTCTCAGCTACATAAACCAATGTGCTCAAACCAGTTCGGCCTGCCTCCTCTTCACTCCATGGTTTCCTTTGTGTGTCTGTGCCCACACAATACGTGTCCCAAGACAGAGAGGGCCTCCATCACAACAGAAATGTCCTTCTGGCATCTGGGGTTTAGCAAGTTCACAGAGCTTTGCTTGAATGGGGAACACTTGAGACCTACACCAGCCGGTGAGGAGACAACACCTTTCCCCTCTGTATGTTCACTGTGTTCCTGGCTTGCTCATCTATCCCCAGACCCACTGCTCCCCAGCCTGGGGTAGAAAGCAAGGAAGGTAAGTTCTGCTGAAAAGCATCAGCACCTTGTTCTTGTTCCTTCTGCTTCTTCTTCTCCAGCTTCCTCTCCTTGACACTGCGGAGGTTGGCCTTCCCAATGCCACCGGCCTGGCGGATGGACTCCAGGAGACTGGCACGCCCAGTCGAGGGATTCACTACCTCCTTCGGGGCTCCCTGGACTGAAGCTATAGGGAGATAAAGGATAGGGAGCAGCTGTGAGTCAAGGTAAAGGTTAGAGGCACAGCCAAATCCCCATGGAAAAGGCTGCTTCGATACCCTGGCAGCTTCTGCCTGGGGTGGTAAGCCTGGTTGAGGCATCTCTCAATGATGGGCTTATGCTCAGCCCAGCCAGCAGCAGCCCCACAAGGGGCAACTGAAAGCTCGCAGCTCCCAGGCAGGCAAGAGCAGCATCCTTCCCACTGCAGCCTCTCTCTGCTGGAAGGCTGGGAAGCCATAAGGAACTAACCAAGGACATGGGCTGAAGCCAAGGAGTCAGTTAGATTCTGCTGGTGCAGCTGTAGAGACGTCCAGCCCTTACCTGCAGGCACTGCATTGCTGTTCTCCTCGCTCGCTGTCCGGGCGGGCTCAGAGGGAGCTGTGGGCTGGGGCAGGGGTGGCGGAGGAGGCACAGTCGTTGGCATAACAGGAGGCGGTGGGGGAGGCGGTGGCGGAGGAGGCGGCAATAGCTCAGCACCTTGAAGGTCTGAAAGATGAAAGAAGTTGATTCTGAAGTGTCCCACAGGACAGCATACTGAGAGCTTCAGCTCAGAGCTTCACATGCCTCAGAGTCCTCAACAGGCACCATACTGCAGAGCACTCGCACCCTGTGTATCATCTTTTAACAGGAGGGGCCGAGACAGAGTTTGAGATTCCCCTGCTCTGCCCTCCTCAGCTGCATCCCACTGGGCCTGCCCAGCTCACCTACGGACATCCCACCAGGCTGCCATGAGGTCAGTCCCTGCACACTGCACTCCCTCCCTAGCCATGCAGGGGGTGAGGGAGGTGAGCGGCCCAGAGTCTGGCCAGCACTTGAGCAGGCTGCAACTATAACTTAGGCCCAAGCACCAGCCAGAGGTATCTCCAACATCCATCTTGATATCTCCACCAAGGGACTTTCTGCCACGTCTTCACCTTCTCGCAATCTCTGCCTTCCTCCTTCACAGGGTCCTGGGAGCAGGGATTAGAAATACCTTGTTGCAAAGACTCCACCGACTCAGTGTTGAAAGTGGGCAGCTCTGGAATAGCACTGCTAGGGGCAGACGGTGCAATGCCAGGGCCCAGATCAGCGCTGTACATGAGGTCTGCAGCAATGCCAGGCAGGTCTGGTAGGTAGGATGGCACATCGATCTCAGGCACCTGGCCCAGATCTGGCACGTAGAAGTAATTTTCAGCTACCTAAAGGAAACCCAAAGCAAAAAGATACAACAGTGAGTACATACTTGCTTTCCCTTGCAGCAAGCAGGGGAACTGCAGGGAACAGCCTGGGCAGCAGTCAGAGCTGGGCTTGCATTCCTTGGTACAGTGGCCGCTCATCAGCTACTCCTGCAACTGTGCTCTTGTCCTGTAGCAGCTTCCATGCTTGGAGGTTACCTCCTATAGGCTTGGAAAAGGCATGCTGCAGGAGCAAGCAGTGCAGGACTCTTCCTGGTTTCTTGCAAGTGGAGTCTACCTCCCCTGAAGGTCTCAGGCACTAACTTTTGCAGCCTACATAGGGCAATGCCTCCTCCTCCAGAAGATAGTGGTGCCTGAACCATTTCCGAGATTAAGATGCAGGAGAAGCACAACCAGGTAATTATGAAGTTTGGTTTTGTGCTTAATTTGCAGGCAAAACAGTACTAAAGTTGCACCGTGAATTAAGGCCTTTATTTGCTATACACACTGCTGTCTTCTCTGGTACAACATAATGAACAAATGACTCCCAGGCTTCTTTCCACAGCCTCAAACCTTCAGCCATGTTCCAGCAAAGCTCAAAGTATGGGCACTACAAGGTGCTGGGGAAAAGGTCAGCAACATGCTGGGGCTGGTGGACTGCCTGCCCTGTGCCAACATCAAGCAAAACTCTTTGCTCATGCTACTTGGTCCTTATGTTCACAGCAACAGGCCCACCTTCCCAGCAGGAACGATGGGGCACAGGCCTCCTACCAGGCACCTTGTAGCCATGGCACTTCACCTTCACGCTCCTCACAAGGCTCAGGAGTTAGCACAAGGGCGATTAACAAGTGATGGAACCTCCAAAATCCCCTAGACTCCTGAGGTCTAGCAGCAAGGTGAATCAATGTTACATTACTATTCCCACACCACCCAGCAATGGCTTGAGCAGAGAGAAATGCCTGCCAAGTTTGAGGGTTTTGTGTCATCCACGAGGACCAAAGCAGGACTTCAAGTTCAAAAATGGGCAAGGTCCTTCTGATAAGTGAGACACCCTGCAGCCCCATGAGGGGCCATGCTCCTACCTCCTCTCCATGCTACAGAAGACCTCTCCACTCAAGAGAGCTCAGCACATTCCCATGAAGAAGCAGCTCCATCCCCACAGCCGCATCTCACCTGTCGGTCCAGTTGTCCCCTTTTGGTGATGGAGAGAGGAGCATCAAAGAGCTTCTCTTCTGTCTCTGTTTCCAGAGCCACATGGGTTTTGGTCACTGCTCCAGCCAGAGGATCTAGGAAAACATACTTTTTGTACCTAAGGGTAGAGGACAAGTATTTCAGTGATGCCACCTTGAGATCCAAGGCCAGAAGAAACAGCGTATCCAATAATGCCTTGGAGGTGGAAACTTCCCAGGCAAGAATGTGCTGGGCCTCCCAATTGCCTTTTTCTAGCCCCATTTTCCCGCCTATCCCCTCCACAACCAAGAGGCAACAGGCTTCTCATCCTGTCAGTGCAGCCTCCGCATTCATCCTAAAACAAAGCCCCACTGCGCTGCTATCATTACCCAAGCTTGCCCCCTCACACCGCCTGCCCTGAGCATGTCCTACAACTTGCAGCAGGACGTGAGTCTCTCCTGGTGACCTGTCACTCAAGAGGCAGGAGGAAAGATAAAGATAAAATAATCTGTGGCTCAGGGGAAGAAAAAGGAGATCTCGAAGGGCTTAATAAAGCTCTTCAGTATGGGCAGGAGGAAGCACGAGGCAAAGGCCAACAGGAAAGGGAGCTGCAGTGAGAAACAGCAGAGACGCCAAAGCAACAACAGCAGTGAAGTATTGCTGTGAGGAACCATCAGGAGAAGGAGCAGAACCTTGGTAGGCACATGGGGCAGAGAAGGGGAGGAGTGATGGCAGCTTTCAACGCTGGAAAGAAATTACTACAGGAGTATGACAGGAAAAACTAAGTTGGGGAAAGGAAATGCAAAGCTGAGTCAAAAGCAGGTGAGTGGAACATCAAGTCCAGACAAAAAAAACCCCTTTCATCCAAGAAGAAGAGTAGGGAAGAAATGATTGCTATCTAAAAGCCAGCAGAGAGGTACCAAACCATGTCTGATCAGGAGCCCAGTATGCAAGACCCCCCAGGAAAGCAAGCAGCTACTAGTGCTCCGGGGAAGGTAAGCTTCTCTGAGGATAAGCAGGGGCAGGTGAGCAGCACAGCACTGCTCCAGCTCTCACAGGTTTTCGGTGGTGTTGAAAAGCAGTAGGGAGCTGAGAGAGCTGATGTTCCTAGGGAGGCTACCCAGGCCTTCTTCTGCATCATCCTCCTGGTGAATTTTGGTGCTCAAGCACACAGGGAAATACTTGAGCTTCTCCTGCAAGAAGACAGATAACAGCTGGTAAGACACCGAAACCACAGCTGCTGAGACACCAAAACCACAGCTGCTGAGACAGCTCTCCCCAGCCACCATAACCCACATCGCTGGATCCACTGCACAGTCTGTGAACCCTACTTCTCCCTCTCCATCTCCCTTTGAGCAAGAAAGCACATGGACAACATTGCAACCCCATGCTCGTGGCAAATCTCAGCAGTCCAGACTCATGGCATATGCTTTGGGTGCCATGGATGGGTTATACTGAACAGGTCTTGCTGTGGAAAGGATCCACCAAAATAAAACAACCACTCTGGCTCTATAGCCAGAGATGGGAATCAAGTACCACAGTCTAAAAGACATTTGTTACAGTGCTTCCATCTACTAGATATTTTCATGCAGGCAGAGTCCCCCAAACATCTCTACCACCTCCCCTCTGCTGCCTTCAGATGATGTTTTAAGATACGTGATCCCATCGCTGGGGTATGCAGGGAAGCCAAAGGAAAAAGAGGTTAGGAAAAAATAGAGTGCCTGCACGAGGCAAGAGATCAGGCAGAAGGGAGTGCGCAGGGTGGAACGTGTGCCAGATGGTTTTGCAAAGCCTGAGGGATTTGCAGGAGTTTTCAACTCTAATGAACTGAAATCTCCTCTCTCTCAGTTCTAAAACTTCATGCATAATATATAGAGCTCCCTTTAGAAAAGGACTTATTACATCTGAACTGCTTGACTTTTATATAGAACAGGAATTGTCATCCCAGATCAGACCAGTGTTTCAGCTAGCGTGACAGTGCCCGCTGCCAGATGCTTGGGGGGATGAAGCTCAGTGCCCACAGCACACTTCGCTGTAGAGGGAGGAAAGGCATCAGCTCCTGAACCCAGAGGCAGCCTGGGATGGACAAACCTCTCCTCCAGACCCCTCCTCACAACCCTACTTAGCCCCTTCACCACTCCTGATCTTTCTTCACAAACTAGGACAAGCAGCAGCCCAGCATCTGTGAGGTGGTAAGTGTTCATACCAGCAGAAACCAGAGAACTAATCAGGACAGTTTGTCAGGTTAAATAATTGGCTATGCTTTTGTGGTTTTCTTCTGTCACCATAAGATGACCACCTCAAACACTGCCCACAGCTTCCTACTGCCTCACTACTTCCAGCATCCCTGTTCTATCCAGCATCCTTCTTCCCTCCTTGTACTTCTGGGGAGGAAACAGAGACCAGTGTTGGTTCAGTTCTAAGACCACATCTCAGCGACATAAGCAGTTTCTGCTGATTGAAATTTCAGGCTTGAACTTGGTAGCCAGAAATCCCGGAAAATAGCTTAGTCACAGCTCAGTTATTCCATTAAGAGTTTGTATGATCCTCTGAGTCTATAAAATGCTGTAAGAAAAGACCTGGAAGGTTTTGATTTAAATGTTCTCCCCCACTCCAAATAACATGTTCCAATGTGTAAAAAATAAACTGAAATAAATATCTTGAATTTTTACAGCAGTAAGCAGGGAAAAAAACATAAACTGTTATTTAGAGAACACAGAAGCAGAGATTCAGAAATAAAGGTTCTTTTGATCATTAATATTCATTTCTCAATGTTTAATTTTTTTAAGCATGAGGGAGTTACTGATGTTTTTGCTAGAACTGTTCACACACACTTAGCCCTCAAGTCACATGTATTTTTTTTAATTCTCTCTTTGTAGATTTCAATTAGCAATGGAAAACTGTGCGTCACTTTAAAGGCAAACTGAGAAACCAACCATTACCTACACTTACTTTTAACTCTCTTCTAAGGCAGTTATAAAAGCACTAAGCATGAGTATTACTCTGAAACATGAGGCTCTACATAATCCTTTTAATTTAAATGCTACCAAAGTGCTAGTTTTATTCAAGTGCCTAGATAGGTTTTGAAATTTAGAATGGCTACCTACTGCCAATAATACCCTGCAACTGTGAATTCCACAGTTAAGTGGAATTGAAGTTAACACCCCACTTAAAATTGAGTTTTCTTATAAGGACATAAGTCCTTAAGTCAGGGGTGTCAAACTCACAGCTCCTGCTGTTCGCCTGCTCCTGCAGCGTAAGACGCGTCACTCGCTGCACACGTGACTGGCGCTGGCAGGAGCGCAGGGGCAAGGAGCTCGGCGCTGCCCTGGGTAGAAACAAGGTGCTGGGCTGGGTAGAACAAGGTGGAGGGCTAGATTCAGCCTGCGGGCCGTGAGTTTGACACCTCTGCCTTAAGCCAAAGCTTCAGCAGCCTCAACATACTGAAGTCATGGGGGTGCCTGAATGCTGAAACACCTTATCCTGGGGTTTGGCACCCAGCAGGATCACACTCCTAAGGATGTTGCACTTCCAGGCATTTTTGTCCCTAACAGCCTACAGTTAAAAATACATAGACACCTTGGTTCTCAAGTTTAATTAAGCACATGCTTTTACATAGGGAACCCCATTCCCCCCATGCCAATGGCATGTTGAAGCTAACTGGAAAAGCACTTGAAAATAAGCAAGTGTCAAAAGAATTAGTTTAGCCTCTTCATGCCCATAGTGGAATTCACAAGGACATACTATGTTATGGACGTTTTTGAAGCCTTGAGAGGTTACCCCAGCACTGGACTGTAACTTTTGCTTGGATCTCTTCCCAAGCCTAGGCACACCACCACATCTCCCACCTCGTTTTCCAGCCTCTTGAGGAGCATTTGGAACACTCAGACACAGGCACCACCATAAAGGTAGTGCCCAGTGCCCGAGAAGCTCCACAAGGCTGCAGCCAGCTCACTGTTCAACCCTGCCTAGCTGCCACCACAGCAACGTGCAAAGCAAGCGGCTTTCCAGGCTTACCACAAGGACCCCATTTGGCACTCATATCCATCAGGGCTTACTTTACCAACCTAAAGAGTGTCCTCTCAACAGCTGAGTTTTCACCTGCTTGGGGTGTAGAGGGGGAAAGGAGAATTTCCAGGAGGGAAGCATTTTTAAATAAACTGCAGAACTATGCACATTTCCAACTCAGCTGTTCTCCCCTCAGAGCACAAACTGTAAATACTGAGCAAAGGCTGCCACCACTTACCCTCAAAACTCACATAAGCAGAGCTTGCTTTCCTGGTGGGGCACGTGTGTGTGTGTGCACAAGTGAAGTTAGCAAAGGCTGCTGTGACTACTCCTAGCAAAGACGCCCTCATTAGAAGTGAAAACAGGCAGTGAGCCTCTGCTGAAAGCCCTGAATAATTGAGGAGGGCATAAATGCAAACATCAGGCTTTCCTCTGTCATATTTCATTACTGCAAGGCACGTCAGGCTCTGTTTAGCAATGGCCAAGAAGGGCCTGTCCCCCAGGAACATGGTCAGAGCTTGGCTTCACGAAGCCCCACTCAGCACACCAGCTGCTCCTGGCGCAGGTCATTCCATTGCCCCTCAGCTGACAGCCACTTGCCAGCACAGCAGTGTCCCCTCGTCCCACAGAGGAGCTGGTGTTACTCTTGCCAAGCTCACGTACAAGACAGCTGCATGAGGCAGGGTCAACAGTCCCAAATGAGGATCGAAAGATGGGTCACAGGAGAGGAGGAACAAATACAAACATCCCTCAGGGCCTGCAAGAAAATCCCTGTGGTAACGACAGCCTTGGTCACAAAGGGCAGAACATGGCAATGGTACAGAGATCACCTGGGACAGGGAAGAGGTGGCATCACAGGCAGACAGCTGGAGCCAGCAAGCCAATCGGATGGGCACACCATTTGCTGTTTGTGGGACATTGCTTTTTACCAGCTGATGCTCTTCTCAACCCCCTCCCTGTGAGGGGCTGTACATTGGCATCTCCCCTGCCCACTCACCACCTCCCTCTGCTTCCCCCAACACTCCCTGATGGGATGGGGCCACCAGCCAGCCAGCACAGCCATAATCGGCCTCCGCTGGCCGGCCAGCAGCAGGTCCCAAGCCACTCTGCCCTCTGCTACTGCCAGGGCTCAAAGGAAGCACGAACCCTGCTGGAGTTTGCCAGCTGTCCATTCAGTCAGTAACCCTGCTTCCCTGGCCTGGCTGAAATATTCATAACTACCTCATTGTGTGAAGTCTCAACTCCATTAAAACTCAGGAAAGTTTAGAGTGATAAATTATTCAGTGGCAGCTTTATTTTTGGGCCAAGGCACACAAGGATGAGGAAAGAAGTCTCTTTAGGGGTGGAGAGCAAGGAAGTTGTCAGGTTGATCCCTAACCTGCCAGGAAGAGTACATCTGCTACTCCTAGCACAGTGCATACACAACAACTTTTAAACTTTAAATACAGCAACTCTCCCTCCCTTTCTCCTTCCAACCTGGGGATGTTGATCCAAATTGTTGGAGAATCCTTTGGTAGCATTTCCTGCCAAACCCACTACTTCTCAGACCTCCCTAAGAAGCCCTTCTCTGCCACTCAATTCACAGGCTAAAGGGGAACTCAATACTTCAGGATCTCCTTCAGCACCACCAGCTACAGACACCTGTGCTATGGGCACACCTGAAAGTCCCAAATCTATTGCGTACCGAGAGATTCAGCCCCTCTCTGAAGGATTATCAACCTACAAGAGCTGAACACAAAGAAGAAACAAAGCACAAACCAAAGATGTACGGAAGAAAAATTATTAGCCCTCTGCCAAGATGTAGAACTTAGCTGGGAATGAGGGAGGGACAATACTCAAGTGCGATGCTTTCTCAGGACAGAAAAATGCTCTAATGACTCCTTTTTCTCCAGAAACACTCACAAGCACTTTTACCTCTTCCTTTCTCACCATCATTTATATTGGTGCCTTCACAAATTATTTTTCAAACAATTGTGACCCTGATCCCAGCTGCCCTTGCTGTACACAGCCGAAGCCTTTAGCCCAGCCAGCAGCACTCACTAGTACTGTTCAGGAAACAACTGCTCCAGAGAGCTGGAAATCGACAGCCACCCAGAACACTCAATCACCACCCCAAGGTTGTGTACTGACGTGGCCCTCTCAAAACAGCAGCTCTGCAAGCTTCCCAGCCTCACCTCACACACCCTCACCACAGGCCAAGCCGAAACGATGTTCTGCTCCCAGTCTACATCCTAAAGCCTTGGTCTGCTTCATCAAAGAGACCAAAAGCCTCCCAGCTTTGCTTTGCTTGTTCATCTCAAGGTCTGTTTTCCTCCTCCTTACCTGCAGAGCTTTCTCATCCAGCATTCGGTGTCTGCTCTGAATCTTGTGTTTTGGCCATTTCTGTTTAGCTGGGTCTTCTGCACCAGCAAAAACTGAACTGTACTCCTGTAGCCGTTCAGGAGCTGGATACTTGGCACTGGAAAATACCTGTGGAGAATCAAGGAGAGACTGAAAAATTCCAACAACTAGGCAACTCTGCACTTCAGAAACACACGGAGTGGAGCAACCACATAATTTGTACTGTCAGTGAGAACGGATAGCCTTGGAGTCAACAGGCTCCTAAGGGTTACCTGCATAGACCCAATCATGCATGGGCTGTCACTTCTGGAAATAGAAGTGCCAGAGCTTCTCTCTCTCTATCTCTCCAAGTACTAGGAGACCATTGGCAAAAAGGCTTCCACTGGCAGGAAGGGAGTTGGAAATAGTGTATAAAATAGAGCTAGAACAGGGAACAAGGATTTTCACCAGTTTTACATGGCTCAATGGGATTAAGATGCACTGAAGGGGAGGTTCTATAACAGCAGCTTTCATTTAAATAGCTAAAGCATCTACAAGCCTGAAGCGTGAGGGTGTTTGGCTTAGCTCAGCACATGCCTTTCGTCTTTCTCAAGAGTAGCTGGAGCAGCAACCTACATGGGCCTTGTAAGGCCTGGAGCTGTGTCCCATGGGTCTGAAAATCATCAAATGGCCAAGTCAGGAAGGGGATTCTCATCACAACTCAGCTCAGCAGCAAGGCATGGAAAGGTGAGTGGGCAGCAGGTGTGACAGCTGAGCACCTGTTCTTCTCCAGAGCCTAAATCGTGAGTAAAAACAGAAGGTGGAAGGAAGAAGGAAAGCCACGCAGCCTTCACTGAAGTCACTACCTTAATAGCCTTCTTGCTGCCCTTTATCTTCTGAATCTTCGCTTGGGCGAGTGTGACTCTCTCACTGATTGCCTGAAGCTGTGCTCGGCTGGCCTCCACCCGCTGAGAGATCCTAGAAAGCAAGCACTTTTCTTAAGATGAAGGATCCAGAGATAGAGATATTTTGGCAACAGAATCTCAGGAAAGGATATCAATCTCAGTGGACTGGATTGTCTCACAGGGAAAACAGTGCTGGTTGAGATATACTTGTCTCGGTCCCATTGAGTTTTATGTACACCGACATGAAGGCAGGTCTAGTCCGTGACTCACAGCACAACATTCCCGCAGCTCTTTGAGGCACAGCACAGAAAGATGGAGAACTGCAGCTTTTTTTATGACACCAGAGTGCCACAACAAACTCTACGCCTCTGTGCAGATACTGCTGACAAGAAGAGCACAGCCAGTTATCAACTGCCAGCATATTTTTAATAAAAACGACTTGTTAAAAATTAAAGGCAACACATGCCAATGAGTAGAGTTCAGGACTCACAAGGCTTGGCTTATCCCTGTCCTCTACTATACCAGCAGTTTGTTGCATGACTTCTTCCAAGTTGCTTCACAGCTTTGTGATTTGGTTTCCACATCAGTTAAACAGCATTAGCTCCTCATTTGGAGCAATAAGGCACACTAACTTGCACAACTTTTGCATAACTAGATCAGCATCAAAATGCTTTGGGACTGAGGTGAAAAGCATTCTGTGGCAGCAAAGGATAGCAGTCACTAGTTAAGTACATCTGCACTCACCATGTGGACATATTCCTTTCTCACAATGCTTACAGCAGGGGCCATGACTGAAACTGTTAGCAGGCTCTGCACAGCCGCTACCTTGCTGCAGGAACTATCACACAGGTTCAACCAGAGGCTAGGAGGGACAGTGGAACCCGGCATCAGCTACAGGTAACTAAGGAGTCACCTCCTCAGAAAAGACTTTCCTTCCCCATGCATGGATCTCCCTAGCTTCAAGCTCAAAAGCTGAAAATTGTTCTGAACCTTCAGCCCTCTAATGAAACCAGTAAAGAATATTTTTATGACTATATAACCCATTAGGAGAGAGAGCACTCCACTTCAGCAATGTTTTGTAGCTATGAACTTCATTGGATCATTTTGTGCCTGTAAAAATCAATCTCAAGTACTGTCTTTAAATATCACCCAAAGTCCCTCTTTGCTTTTGAGTAGAGAGCTTTTTTCCCCCACTGTCTATATAATTCCTTTTAGCAACAAATTTGACATCAGCAGTGATCCATGATTCCCATTTTCAAGTTGCACCAAATCCGTCTTTTCAAGTTTTTCACTCTGTGCAGAACATTCCCCATTACAGAAACGGACTCCACTAAAGCCCTCCCGTTGCAGGTAGTAAAAAACCAAGCAAACACGAGCCTGTTCCCCGTGCGTCACTCTGAGAGACCCCCACTTCTTCCTCTGAACAGCTTTAAGTGTTTCTGTTTCTTAATAGCTACGCTCCACTCTTTCTGGAGGCATGAAAATCCCTCCTTACGAATACGGCAGGAAAGCACACAGCCTGCTGTTACTTTATTCTGGGAGTGGGAGATGAGTGAAACTGAACCTCAAGAGATTCTCCCTCTCATAATTACTCTCAATTTCCCCATCCTTTTATTTTAATTACAGCCTAACAGCTTGTATTTTTTACCAACAGCAAGTACAAATCTGTTCACGATTTCCTTCCCACTGTCTCAGTGGAGTAAGTCCACATCACTTACACCCTTGATAGGTCCTCAGAGTAGTTGCTGTTGCCCTTTCAGCGTGCATTTCCTAGCACCTGTCTGCAGCAAATTTCATGTGTCATAGGGCTGTCCCATCGCCTTGTTTCGCTAAAGTGTGAGATGCCTCTGAAGGAACTAAACCTTCCCTAACTGCTCTCCTCAGCAAATTTTCCCACCTCACAGTTCACCTCTTCTCTAGATGTTCCATAATTGTATTGATTGATACTATTTCCAACAGTGATCCTGGGGGCATCTGACTATTTTAACTTCCTTCAAAGTTGGTCATTTATTTCTGCTTTACCTCTCTCCCTCAAATCAATGATACAATTTTCCATCTCACCTGTGAGTAGACCCCTCTCCTAGAAGACCTCAACAAAACCTTCCTGAAGCTCCCAATAAAAGCAAAGTATCAATTTTTTTTTTTTTAGACTGTATCCTGCTGATTCCCAGACATAATTCTCAGGGGCTGACCAAGCACATGTTCCTCTCCCAGAAGGAAACGTTAAGCAAACAGTTCTGCAAGCTTAAGCCTAGAAACTGGTAACTGTTCTCCTCCCTCCCATTCCACGAATGTGAGTGGGTCGAGTGAGGCAGTCAAACACTTCCCTCACTCCTTTTACCTGTTCCACATTATCCCGACCACGTATCACCTCTTCTCTCCCTTTCCACACTTACTCTTTGGCAAGCTGTGAAGAAGCAAAGAAGTTTTTGAGGAATTCCAGTGATCCTTACCTTTAGCTCTTAACCACTTCCACATTTAACACTAATCCTGCAGATGTCCTGTTTAGGGCAGGTTTGATTCCCCCACCAAACACAGGCACCTTGGCACAAAGTCCTTCTTGGTGCTAGAGTACTAATGCCTCCTGTAGCACATGGACAGCATCAGGGGAAGAACAGAATGCAAAGCACCTCTCAGCCCACAGCACTGCACACATCTTTCTCATTTAAGGTTTGCTGGAACCTCTCTGAAAATGGAGACATCCCTAAAAAACAGAGTGTGACTGGCTATCATTCTGCAACAGCAACGATATGTCCAGAAGGGAATGAGAGAAGGCATAAATAGCTTCCATCCACCCCCACTGCCTACCAAAAACCTAACTCAGTGTGATTACATGCACCCATAAAAGACAGGATCAGGCAGACAGCCTGTTCCCAGCAAAAGCTTGGGAAGTTGTCCAGTGCCAGCTCAGGTGTTTCAAACCACCTCTTCTCTGAGGCACCCTGTGCTTTACTTCCTTCTGCAATCTCCTACACCAGGATTTGGGAGGCCAGATCCCACTGACCTTAGGAGATCAGCCAAAGACCTTCACCTGAGACGGTACAGATGCAGGCACAGAAGGAACACACACCAGTCTACAGAATTAATTTATTGCTGAACAAGATAACTATGAAAACCATTAAACCCCCTCAATCCAACTAATCCAAATTCCATCACATGTACAGGCTCCTAAAAGTGCATGACTGTTACGCAGGTACAGTTCAAGACACAGTCACACATGGTTAGTTAAAAGAGACAACCATACCGTATTGATACTGAAAAAAATACATGGAGCCCCCCTTGCCCTCATGTTCAAGTGTCATCCAGCAACTTTAGTATTTCTACTGCCGTGGAAATCGGATTTATTTCAAGGACCCAATCTGGTGTTTGTAAAAAAAGGAAGTAGGAAGGGATGGAGAGGGCTGTTGCCGGTGATTTCAGGGGCAAAGTGTTTGAATCGAGGTGGCATTCAGAGCTCAAACTCCATTTGGTTGAAGGCTGGTGAAAGGTCTGGAGAACAAGTCCTATGAGGAACAGCTGAGGGAAGAGTGTTGTTTAGCCTGGAAAAGAGGAGGCTGAGCAGAGACCTCATCACTGTCTACAGCTACTTGAAAGGAGGTTGTGGTGAGGTGGATGCTGATGTCTTCTCCCAAGTGACAGGACGAGAGGAAATGGCCATAAGTTGCACCAGGGCAAGTTCAGATTAGACATCAAGAAAAACTTCTTTACAGAAAGGGTGCTCAGGCATCAGAACAGGCTGCCCAGGGAGGTGGTTGAGTCACCATCCCTGGAGGTGTTTAAAAGGCAGGTAGTTTGTGAGGAACATGGTTTAGTAAGTGGACAGGAACAGTTGGACTTCACGATCTCCGAGGTCTTTTCCAACCAGATGATTCTATGATTTAAGGAGAAATGTGTTACCGAGAGGGATTTGTTTGAAAGGCAATTGCAATTGGGACAAGGGTAAGTGTTAACAAAATGGCCCACTTCTGCCCCTCAGAACCCTGCACTCAGACAGTCAAAATAACATCAGCATCTGAACCGACCCAACACCTATCCTATTAGTCACTGCTGTGTTATTTTGCTCTTGGTGCTCTTTTCTGCTTGAGAAACCCCTTCAGTCAGATTCAATGTGACTTTGGAGTTGCAAAGAAAGAGGAGGCGTACAGCGACAGCCCCTCCCTTTGGGCAAGATGCACGCTTTGGGACAAGCAAAAAGGGGACCTGCAGAAGAAAGGAGAACATATCACCTCCCTTCAAATCCTGGGCACTGAACCAAACCAACCTTCCCCAAAGAAAACCACTGGGGAGAGGAAGCAATACATGTGGCAGATTAAATCTATCTCGTGGATTATCTCTTAATCCACACAGACTTTTATTTTTGATCTAAGCAGATATTAAAGGCAATCTTTCAGCTGCTTTGATTCAAGCTTTCACATTCTCTTGTCCCTCTGAAATCTTTTTGCAGTCAAGCCCCTTGCGCCTCACCCCCACCTTAGATCTCATTTCTCTTTTCCTCATTCTGCTGCTTTGAGCTTCTCTCCATTTTAAAAGCAACTCTCTCCAACACCCACAACAGGTCCCAGGAACACTTCTTCCGACCTCACCACCTCCCTTGGCTGACCCCGTATCCTCTGTCCAATCTGTAGCCAGGTAGAAGATAATTTCCTGTTATCTCCTTATATCTCCTCTGATAATCCTCACATTCAGGCAGCTACTGAAAGAACTCTTCTGCTGTTATCTGTGTCTGCTCATAGGGGAAAAACTACCATTCTCTTACTCCCATAGGAAAAAGAATTGAAGCATTAGGAATTTGGCATCCAGGACACTGGATGCTGCCTGTCAATTGTCAGTACTGGCAATAATACTATATTTATATGAGGATCTGCAAGCACTCCACAATGCCAAAAAAGAATTGTGGTTTTTTTTATTATCTGTATTTGCTAGGGATCAGACAGCACCAGAAAAATTTAAAATCAGAGCATGTTTAAAAGACAGGCTGACAGATTTCCAGAAAGGTTGCTGTGCAAGACAATTCAGCTGGAGGGAAGCATCACAGCAGAAGGAGACCCTTTGCTGTCCACATATGCATCATCCAAGAGTGACAGGGATGACAAAACTTGGAGAGTGGGAGAGAGAAGAGGTGAGTTCCACGCCAAGGTGAATGAGAAAGGTGAGGCAGCAGAGGCCGGAAACAAACCTCTCTAGAATACCAAAGAACTTCAATTTCATGTCTGAAGTACAAAAGTAAGCAATCAACCAAGGAGAAAGAACATTATGGAGCAGAATGAGAAATGAAGTTGCACAGGAGGATAAGGCAGCTGAAGTATTAAATGAGTTTTTCCTTAGAAGAGGACTATACACATCATAGCAAGTCAGGCACCTGGTCTCCTCCCAGCCTAGGCTCCAACTCTGAGAGATAGCAAAGGGATGCTCAGTATTGCTGTTCTAAACTTCAGGGTATGTACAGTGAATTTGTTCTATAAACCCTTGGCTTTTTGCCTAAAAGTCAAGCTGCTCTTTTTTCAAAGCAGCGTGCTTTTGTTAAATTCCTCCCTACTGAAGGAGGTGTGAATCAGAAGGGATGGAGTTTATGTTTCTTGTAATCTATTACATCTCCAGACTCTCCAAGTGGCTGGTGCAGTGTGACAAGGGAAGATAACAGTGCTGGCTGCCATTTAACCTTCCACAGCACCAGTGCCAAAACCAGCACGAGATCACTACTGTTCAATGAGATAACATTAGCCCTCTAGGACAGTGTTTCGTGGACTACTAGAAGTGAGAGAACCACTGGCGATGGAGGGGAGACATCATCCCATGATGAAATCGACAGCAGAAGGTGCTGCTTTGGGAGCTAAGCGTCCACCTTTCTTCTCAGGCTACTGAGACCCTTCCTCACCTGCTTCTTTCCTAGGACCCAGAGGTATTTCACTGCTCTCTTCTAGTTGTATGCTGCTGACAAGAAAATTTCAAACTTTTTCAAGTTTTAACTTTGAAAAAACACTGTGGGCTTGCCCTGCTTCTCACACTGCTGAAGCAATGGGGAAACATCAATGTTATCACTCTCAGTACCCATAAATCAGGGCTTTGATGCACAATCCACTAGACTGAAGCAGGCCTAGACAGCTAGGCTAGAATATCTAAGTGTGTTCTGGCTGGCTAACAAAGCATAACATTTTATGAGGCACTAGAGTGTGCTTTACAAACAGTCTCACCACATACGGATGTTGCTACAACACTGTGGTGGGCCAGCTCAAGAGTTCACACAGCAATAACTGGCACAGTCAGAAATGGACAGTGAGAAGCCCAAGCCCCACTCTCCCTGTTCCCAGCAGCTGGCAACATCACAGGTCCGAGACGGAGAGAGCAAAGTAAAGGCTGCTAAGGCATTTAAGATTTACAGTGACCCAGGGAAGCACTCAAAGCCAGTTCACAAAGCCAATTCATCTCGAAAGTCTGAAAGGCAAAAAGCAAAAATGTACGCTTTTATTAAAAGCCAAATAGGTGCAACTACTCAAAGAAAGATCAACTTGTTTGCTTTCTGCTCTTCTCTCTACTTCACATTTAAGCAGTTTATAAAGTCTACTTCATGTCTGAGTAAGTGTAATCAGAAAGTGTCATCATACACCATCTTTGCCAGAAAGAAATCCCAAGTGTGACAGTGTAATCAATGTTCCTTCCTCCATTAATGGTTTGGGTATTATACTAATTAATGTTTATCACACTTTGATTGCTCCTTGAGTCTGATTTGCAGGTGTTTCAGCATTCACATATTGCCCCGCTCCTGTGATGCTGAACAGCTTTTCACATTGGAAGGTGATCAAGGTTATCCTCAGCAGGATCTGGCATACACCACTCTACACAGGTCATGTTCCCACACAAAAATAATTTCGTTTTTATATTTAATCTCTCATTTCACAAGGTGCTCCTGCTACTGTGAATTAGGTTTACACAAAATTGGAAATTTAAAATTTTGACCTATCATCACAGCACTCTCTTCCCTTTTCCCCTGCAGCTTGTTCTCCTCAGAAAAGCAGCTTTTCTTTTTCTTCTTTGCCTTTTAGGAAAAAAGGTCACAAGCTTCCAATCTTTTTACTTGCTTCCCACCACTGACTGATCTCAAAGCAGAAAGGCTTTCCTTTTTTTTTTTTTAGAAGAAATACATAATAAATACAAAGTCTGTGCTTGCAAATAAACTACACAATTAGACCTTCTACTTAAACTACACAGCATACTTTCACTTAAGCTATTTCTGCATTAATAGCGTTAAGATATATAAACACAACACGCTCTACCATCATAGTGGCAACTTTTGGGAAGGATGCTCTAAAAGAAATAATGGGAAAAAATGGTTCTTCTATGAGTACTGCTGGAGTTTCACAGGTAACCTTTTGAGTTCCTCCACTGGCACTGCGGGGGCAGATACTGAGAAAAACACTGTGGAACTGCTTCCCAGAGCCACAGCCACAGAAATAGTCTTGAGATATTAGGCAGCAGATGCTGAAAATACTAGCAACCAGTTTGCTATCCATACAGTATTTGTTCATACTTGCAGAATTCTCACAAGTATTTACTCTCTGAAGCTCAATATTTTGTAGTAATAGACTTAGCATTTTTTCTTTTCCTTTTTTTTTTTAATCACTATTGAAAGGAAGGGTAATCCTGTTTGGACAGAATTTTACGAGACTGTCAGAAGTAAATTTTATTTCCACATTACTTGAAGTTATATATCATAGTTGTCAGATAGCTCGAGAGGGTGTTTTGACACCTTGTAACCTTAAATTAATCAACTGTGTACACAAGCATTAGGCTTCTTTTTCTCCCTTCAAAGCTCCTTTCTTAGAATAGCTAAAGATCTTCCCCCCCATCCCCACAGAACAGAAAATATGAATCACCGCACAGAGCCATACAAAATGCAAGTAGTGGAGAAATGCCTGGGTGACCCTGTGGAAACAATATCTGGGGGTAGGGAAAGCTAACACCTTTAAAAAGGTCTCAGATTCCTTTGGATCCTCGAGTGTGGGAAGAAACTCCTTCCCAACCTTCATTTGGACACTCTCTCTGTTTCTACACAAACAACACTTCTGTTGTACACTTCACTCTTAAACAACATTGCGCTCTACATTTCCTATCGGCAGTAGTCACGAGACAGGTCAGGCTGGATTTAAATGTCTGATCTGTGCCTTCTACCAGAGAGGAGGTTGCCAAAGTACTGCATGAGCCACCAGCCAAAACTGACATTTCTTCTGAGCTTCACCTGCAAGAGCAAGGACTAGCACTGACAAGCCCACAGCAGCCTCCTCAGCCCTTTTAGCTTGTGCCTCACTTGAGTCAAAGATGCCTTCCTACATCACCATGATAACATGGGAAGAGTGGCATTTGCAGAGTCTTCCTTCCCACAGGCAAGGCAGCCCACATCGACTCAAACGTTTGAGAACAATAGGATAGCCTGGATTCTATCATAAGACCAGGAAGTTCCTCTTTATTCCTAGCTTTCCTCATATCTTCCAAGTGGTTTTAAATTAATTTCTTGATCAAGGTTAAGCAGCAACCCATTGCACATGTGTGATACAAACTGATTTAGCAAACATCTCTATAGGTTCTATCGTGGGACTTGCCCTAATGGAAAGCTGAATGTACCAGGTCAGCTGAGCTCTTGCTTATTATTGAGATGGAGGCTTTTTATATCAACATGGCACAAATGCTGCTCCTATTCTGTTTATCTCTGCTACCAAAACAGTCATTGTCATCAAGAATAAGAATGCTGATCAAAACACGCCTGCCTCCCGGGCAGAAAATGATTCCTTGTGATAGAAGTTCGAACTCTAATCATTCTTGAAGAAAAGCATTGCTTTTCTTTGCATTTAATCAACTATCATTAGAACTTCATAGTTTTTCACCCAACAATCTCAAAGCAATTTCCAAGCATTAATTAAGTCTCAGATGCTCTTGTCACCAAGAGTGGAATTGTTTGTCCTCCGTGACAAAAGAAATCTGGGGAAATTCACAATACAGTCCCAACAGACCGGATTTTTAGTCTATCATTCACCAATTCAAACAATTTTTGCTTTGATTCGCAGGAGTTTACACACACATTTCAATAGTTGCTTAACTTTCAGTTTTACTGTTTAAGACCACCTCTGCAAGTCCTTCTACACTCTTCAGTGCCTTCCCACTGACAAATCTGTCCCACTGCTACTCTCTAGAATAAACAACAGCCAGCAAGCACTGATGCAAAACACTGACCATTCTCTCCGTCACCACTTCTTTCTCTGGATCCAGAACATACCCTCTCTAAGGCACAAGTCTGAAGGCAAAGGTTTTTGCATTGGCTTTAAATTTTCCCTCCTTCACGATAGCTGATAGCAAACATATGGAATTTGACTTGCACACCACAAGTTGAAGCCTTCAGTCCCCTTTTCAATAACAAGATACTTAAGAGGTATCATTTACAAGCTAGTAATTACACAACAGTCATGAACTAAAATCAGCTTCTACAGAAATCACTGTCCTACAGATATGGAGTTGCATATTCAGGGCAATGAAAGCCTAAGCAAGAAAAAGGACTTGCTACCAAAAGCAGTCTGTTTCATCAGCGCTGAAACCCTCAAGGACAACTGCACTTCATCTCTTCTTCTTGTAACTCTTAGTTTCTTTCTGGCTTCCACCACGTAATAAGGGTCTGCCTCTGTGGTCTTTCCTTACTTTGTCCTGACCTATTGAGGTTGTCATCAGATACTTGGTGTACTTTCCACAGCTTACAACCCAATCAAATTTCTTCTCTTCCCCTCTTCCATTCAATCGGATATTTCTGCCCATAAAGCATTGCCATTCACTGCTTCTGTTCAACAGTCAATGATCCCCCTCAGCATTTCATCAAGACCAGTATTGATTCCCAAGACTCCCACAAAATTTTGCTACAGTGAAAACAAGTCCAACCACATAAGGGGTTTCTGACAAAGTTTATCAGCCCTTTGCTAGTTATGAAACCTCATTGCTAACCACGTCTTTTCCCTTTCTTCCCCATGCTTTCAATTTGAACAACTTCTCATAACAGATCCTTCACTTTCAAAACAGGTCTCCTCTTAAAAGATTTCTTTCCCTACTTTTTTGCAAATGGAGTTTTTTTATTTCGAAGTATTTCAGAAACAGAAGCTGTTTAATGTTACTTCTTCATTTTCCTACAATCAATTGCAGTCATACTCAAATCTCAAAAGGCACCTCCTATGATGTGCCCATCAACAAGCTAATTTGAGCATAAGTGCTTCTTCAACAAATGAGAATAACTCTTCATGACATCTCATCTAACACCTTTCCTGAGTGATTACAGCACTTTCTTACTTTCTTGAGGGATTTCTAGTTACTTTTCCACAAAACTTTCGGCCCCAGGCAGATATTTTTCTAACTGGCAGCTGCTCTGACACTGCAATGAAACATTCTGTTGCACCAGTGATCAGACATCACCTTTAGAGCTGTTCTAGACAACTTAATTTTCCTCACTGTCCTTTTAAAACTCATCCTCTTCATGTAGTAACTTGCGAATAGTCATTAAGGATGGAAGTACCAGCTTCACAGTAATACCAGAACAAATTTGTACAGTATACTTTTCAAACCTCTTTCTCTACCCCAAAACCTGCCAGGACAGTAAATTCATACATTTTAATAGCCTAACCACTCATCCTGTGACATAGACAACAAATGTTTTCACGGATCAGTGCCTTTAGCAGCAGGTAATCCCCTCATCCCAGCTAAAAGTAAGCATAAAACATAATGAAAAGCATGACTTTGGCTGTGGGGTTGTTTAGGGTTTCATCCCCCCAAATCACCCGTGTTCTAGAAAGAACAAAGAAAACCTTGCCTGTTGCTTAGAAACCCAACACGAGCTGGGAGCTCCTCACTTTCCGTTCCTCAAAAGAAGTCATACAAAGTCTGAATTTGTTCTCGAATCAAGAAAATCCAGGATGCCACTGTCAAAAGTATTACTGTTGTTGAAGCAAAACCAAAGAAACCCAGTTGTTGGGCCAAAGTGACAGAGAGAACCGAATTGTGGAGACCATGAACGTTCTAGTTCCTTGGTGCAGAGCTACTCGAATGACCACTGTGTTATATATATATATTTCATAGATAATCACAAAGACTATTCCCGCTGTACTACCACAGAGCAGAAGTACAACAGCTTTACCTTCCCTTCTAAAAAGAACGTCCTTTTATACCTCTTAAGTCCATCGAACATGTCCTGTTACTCAGCTTTGAGGTTAGATCTAAAATGAAAGTCCTAGAAGTAAAGTAAAACCAGGTACTTGCATTTAAAAATGTATATTCATCTAGAACAAGGATTATATTCTTGGATAAAATAAGAATGGAATCCAACTCAGAAGATACTAAGTAACCCACCTAGGGTTTCTCTTCAACACACTTTACCATCCAAATCCTTCATCTCTGGCTCCAAAAATAATTTTTATCCCCTCCTCTTCCTAATGGCACAGCACGATGGATTCCCTCAAAATGTTTGTCTGGAGGATTATAGATGGAAGGAAAACATGAATTCCTTCATTATCATCTGCAAATGGATCTGCTGTTTCCAAAAGTGCAGCTTTGTCTTAACAGTCAGTTGCATTTGCACCCAAACTCTAACCTACCCTACTTAGAAAAGCCCAGTGGCAGCACCACAGCTAGTCAGAGAGAAGGACCACTGGAAGAGAAATTAATCTGCCAGCCAAGTGTGAACAACAGACCTTTGGCACTCATGTTTCCTCCTTGCAGTGTGCATACTCCCATTTATAGAGGGTGGAGCCTGTAATACACATTTCAAGCCACTCGGTCTTATTTTCCAGACAGTTTTCTCCACACCAGACCCCTGATGGAAGTCATGCCTGTAAAACAAAGTGACTTATTTGAATCTCTTCCTCCAGGGGTGACTGAATAGACTAAATTCATCCATAGGTACCAAAAGTTACTCCCACACACGTGTGAGAGTCCAGCATCTAAAGCTGGTTGAGAAGGTAGAGTTATCATTTTATAAGAAAAGAATGACATGGCAATTGTGTCAAGAAGAGTGGGAGAATCTGAAAACATTGCCAAACCTGCGGGCTTAGAAACTAGAAAAAAGGGAACATTTCTTTCGCTGTGAGGCACACACTCACTTGTTGTTATGATCTGTTTCTCCTTGGGCATTTCCAGAGAGTAACAGCTACAGCCGCTTGGGGTAAGGGGTTGGGGGAAGAGAATGCCTCTCTGGATGGGGAAGTTCCTAAGATCTTCTCCAAAGCTCTATTAATTAACAGCCATCTCCCACCCTAGTAGTTTACAGACATGACTCACTGCTGGACAAAATCTCAGCCACTGCACCTCCCAACAAGTGGATCAGGATCCTTCCAACACACAGCCATTCAGTGTATGCCAAGAAAAGGAAGTTTACTCAGTTGCACAAAAAGCAGAGTTTCAGAATTCTCCCGGAGAAGCTCCTTGAGGCACCACAACTGTGGGAAGACATTAGGGAAGCACACTTAATGCTTCCATGCCGAAGTACTGCAGCCATGAGATCTCTTTACATCAGTCACACAACTGTGGATAGGAGATCAGTCCCACCCATACTCTCTGGGCAGCCGCCAGGGCTCAGGTTACTGCCTGGACCGTGAAGTGCTGCTGACATCCCACTCACCTACTGAGGGACTGGCACTATGTCTGTTTATAAAGCACAGCCAGAGATGCACTGTAGCCCAACTCATCCACTCCCTACCCTCTAAAACTCACTGCCCTAACTTACCTTCCCACCAAGCTCGCACTGAACTGCTGCCTAATTCCAACTCCACACTATCTTTAAGCAGCTCCCAAAAAATGAATAACACCACATACAACTGATTCACATCTTAGCATCTGTCTGAATTGGCTAGAAACTCTGAAACAACATTCAAGAGACGGGCCTAGAAAAGGTGTCAACATTCCCACAAAGCTCTGGCTTCAGAATTAACTGAAAATAAACATGCAAAAGTGGATGCTTGTAAAGACTTGCACTGCTCTTTGGAATGAGTCTTTTTGGCACATTCTAAGTAGTACAGATCATTTCTACCCTCTGCAAATTGTTTTACTTCTTTCTCAAAGGGCTCTGAGTGCTCTTGCTATACAGAAAAGTCTGCTTTACAGTTTGGTGTGGAATTCTCTCCTTGCACATCTTTAGACCATCATGGATACAACATGACCATTATTATTTCTGGATACGTTACTCCAATGCTCTAGCATATTGCAACTTTCAGACATTTAAAACCCCACTGCATTAATGTGTCAGACAATATTTCTGAAGCCCACAAGCCTCCACGAACGTCAGCTTGTTCAGACCCTGCTGCGCTCAGCTTCGAAGAAGGTTATTTCACTGCAATTGCATAGTGCTTGGGCTCCAGGCTATTCACACACTATCTTTTCAATCCAGAAACAGTTCAGTAAGCAAAAAGCTATGTCTTGTCAACAGCAGAAAGGTCCTCTTGGGCTTCTGCTTCTTAAAGCGGCAAAAGCAGGGGTAATTATACCTCTCTACTTTTTTCTTACAAGATAGCTCACAAGAGTTTAAACCAATGTATGGCAGTTGGGGGTATACAAAGTGATCCATCCTTCAACTTAGTCATAGCTCTGTCCTCAAATTGACTGTGCTTTAAAATAAGAGTTGGTGAAAAAAGGCAACATTTATCAAGACAATTACTTCTCTCACCTCCACAAAGAAGTCTAGCTTTTTTTTTTTTCCTTTTGCCTCTTCTTTATTTCAATAGGCAGTTTTGAAGCTGGCTTTATCTGTTTTGGAACATGGTCTTGGAATAACAAACAACAGCAGCTGCTGTATGTGACATCTCTCCTGTTAAAATCATAGCTCTTTAAACATTTTAGAAAAGTTTTGCTGAGCCATGGGGAGTCTGTAGATGCCAGGAAATTGATTTCGTCCTACAGACACATAAAAACATGAACAAAAAGCAAAGAAACTTAAGTCAGAAAGCCATTATGAACTGCGTGTGGTTTTTTTGATCAATGATTTTCTTCAAGATTCAAAGTTCTGCTGCATGAATAAGAGCCTGCACAGCAATAAGTTCCTATGCTATCAAGAACTGATTTTTATTAAGTGCATTAAAATTTATCACAGACTCTTCTAGGACATCTCTTTTCAGGCAATCCAACTCATACAGTTATAGACAGCAACATCCCTGTTACAAATGATCAGCAGTGCCATAATCAGTCTTCTAGAAACTAAGATGGGATTTCCCCTTTCTTGTGACCAAAGAAAACAAATGAAATGCCTTCAAAGCAAAGCCCTTCTTTACGGAAACAGCAGCCCTGCCTCCCTCTGTTCTCTTTCATTATCATTTCCTCATCCTTTCAGGAACAGCAAATCCTCCTTCTGAGAATGCATCTGATCTCCTCAGAGCTGCAAAAGCAGAATAAAAGTTGTTCAGAGAGGAAGGAAGAGATTCAGGCCTCAGGATGGGCAAGCCACAATGCATATTCTACTGGGTATTTTTCCAGCTACCAAGATGCCCTTCCATAGGTAGATACATCTTACACGTCCTCCTACTTCTGAGTTTCTTACATGCTTTTTTCAGGAAGTCTGTCTTGTCCTGGCTTTAAGGATCAGGGAGAGATTTAGCTTACCAGAACCTGAAAGTGGCTACTCAATATTGAGTTTTCTCCAACAAGGCACAAAGCACAAACAAGAGACTATCCTGTCAGGGTTAAAAAAAAACAAACCCACAAACTAAAACAATAAACCACATGTACCAAAGTTACAGAAGTTTCTGCCTACTGTTTGCCTTTCCTATTGCACATGCCATCTGTTTTGACCAATGCCTCACATTTCCACTAGATATTCCACTACCATGAAAGGCCCTGTAAGAGTAGAGAGAATCCTCTCAAAAGTTCTTTAAGTCTGAAATTGTTCCCTGCCTCCTTTTGCTTAGCAGATTTAAGACCAATTCCAGAAGGGTGAGAACATCTCTCCTGCAACTTTTGCATTTTCCTTCACTTTTTTACTGCTTACAGCAAACTGATGTATCAGCAGTTTAGGATGGTTTTACCAAAACCACTCATTTTACTTTTAGTAACCAAGGATATCGGCAAGGCTTCTGTTTCCTTTGTGCTCCTGGATGGGCATTTCAGCATCCTGGGCACAATAACCCAGCATTTTCTTTTCAGATGTAGAATCAAACTTTAATAGCCCTTCCTCCCCACAGAAGGTTTTCTGTAGCTGATGCAAACTCATCTCATGCTTTGAGAAACATTTTGCACTAATGCCAGCACTGAGTTTTTTTAGTTATTCATTAAATTGTACCTCTATTTGCAGACCTGCTATTAGTGCAAAAAGTTTAAGTTTGCTTGAAGGAGGATATTGAAGGTGAAGCACTTCAGTCATTTCTTTAAATTGCTCATTTTAAACTATTCTGAAGGCCTTGTTAGTTTATGAAAGGCTACAGCTCTCTTATCAGGTTCAAGCCTACCTTTCAATCACTTAAGGCAGAACAGATTGATCACCCTCCTTTTGGGCGAATGGGATTCAAAGATAAACAGACTGCTAGTCAAAAAAACTGATGGGGAAGAGCTGTTAGTAGACTTAGAGCAAGAGCTTAAGTAACCGTCACTACATTTCAATGACAATGCCATAAAAAGCATCTCGCTTGCAGAATAAAATTTAGTATTCTTCTTTAGTACTCTCTCCTCTCCTTCAAAAGACATATTTAATCTCTGGAAGTCCAAAAGACACACATTTTCAGCACTTTCCGAGATGAGCAAGCATCCTGTCTTGCTAATTCTTCACCACATTTGTTTCATTTTGAAGGAATAATCTTTTAATGACTTAATACCATTCAGTCTCCTCTTTGCAACTATTACCATTTCATTTCAAGCTGCGACAGCTCACCCTCTGCCTCACTCCATGTGCTGTCAAGGCATCTGAACTGAGCCTGGACCTCAGATCCTGCATGATTTTAAGCTTATGGATTTGAGCAGCATCCAAAAAGAGTTGTAATCTGAACTCTGGCAGAATAGCCACTATCCCCTCAATGCTTTTTGAGGACACAGGGTACTTGCTACTTCCAGCTGCCACCAGCCTCCCAGGCATCCTGGCTGAACCCCAATACGTCATCTACTAAAGTCTTCCCAATAGTTTAGGACCCTCTCTCAAGCTACATCTTTACAAGCTTTCAAATTTCTCTTCCAGAGGACCAGGAGTGCTAAAAAAAATGAGTGGTTTCTTACAAAGTGTTTTACACTTAATAAAAAAAAAGACAATCCACATTACTTGGATGTGCCTTTACAAGAATAACCAAAATCTGTAGGCAAAATTCCTCCCTCTGTCTTTCTCATGCTCTGATGTCAGCAGGACCATCTTCTTACTCCTTTACCTCACTTCTGCTTAATTTTCCTGGCAGCAGTTGACTCCTCCTATAGCCCCTCAAGAGAGGAATCTAATACTAAACCAGACCTAGCACCCTCTCTCAGATGGTTTCTGGGACAACCTCAAAGTACCATGAGGTGACTTGTTGCTTAACAAGAGCCACACCATTTCAAACTAACTGGAGAAAAAAAAAATATTCCTTGTGCTACAGCCAGCCTCTTGGTGTAAATTCACCTGAATGTCAACCCATCATCATGGAGCCTTCTTGACAGCTCTCATAGTAAGATAAAACCATTATAGCCAACAGAACTACAATGCAGTGTTTGAGCTCCAAGCTGCATCCCAGAGCCACAGTGCACCCCAAACAACAAAGCACAGCTTGCAGCCGGACACTTCTTTGCAAGTTTCCACAAACACTTAATAATACATTCCACAAACCTCCTAAATCAAGTACATTCTTACTGAGAAACTCAGTCACCCATCTCCATTATTGATCGTTATGACTAACGACAGTAACAAGTTTAAAACAAGGAGGGGAACACCCAAATGCCCCTTGTGATTAAGGTTTTGTCTGCATTTTCAATTTCAGGACTGCTCACGTCTCAACCCTGCTCCTGTTCCAAACATCCCTTAAGGTTCTCCTGCCCAGTCAGCTGCTCTTTACCTTCCTTAATCACACACTCAGACTTCTTCCCCCTGCCCACCAGCATTTCTACAGTACTTTGCTTTTCCAGCTACCACTTTCAGAAGCATGGCTCTCAGTTAAACATACAATATTCAAGCACTTCTCAAATACGTAATATGAAATTAATATGAGTCCAACTGGGGAGGAACAGGAAGGATATGCCTGTTTAGCAAGACACTGTTCCAGACAAGCAAAAGACACCGAATAAAGATCTTTAAAAAGATCAAACCAGAAATTCTTTCTTAAACTGATAAAGAGAAGCACAAGGATGAGACATTTTGTATAACGGACAACTTGTGGTTGGATACCCAGCAAAGGAGACCAGGATCTTGATAATGGAATTCCAGTCCCAAGTATTTGTTTTCTTCCTACTGCTATAACACTCCATGAGATAACTTGCATAGGAAGTTTTCCACAAATCTGTTACATAAAAGTGTACACTCTGAATAATGCACTGACACATTAGAGGTTATTAACATCTCCTGGCAACAAACACTCTCCTTGGAAATTAAGAAATGCCAATGGGCAAGCCTAGCTAATGGGGGGCATCTCAGGAAAGCTAAATGCACTACCTATCTGAAGTACTTATCAAAACGATATTCCTGCAAAAAATTCCACAGCACACAATTCCAACACAAGCTGTCACCCAGAAAATGCTGGTAATTATGAAAGAAACAGGTCAAAAGACTACTGGTTAATTGAGTGTTTGAATTGGTCATTCTGCCTTCTGTGACCTATATCAAAAGCCTTCCTTAAAAGACATGGAGCTAAACTCATACAGCCATTCAGTTAGATTGGCTATATTAGAATACTGATGTTTTAAGCAGTAATGATACATATTAAAACCTCAGTAGCTACAGGCGATAAATCTGATCTTTACCGCAGCTTCCACAGCAGATCAATTACATTAATTCAGTTAACATACACAAGGTTACTCCAAAACACAACCCTGGAAAGTACATGCAGACTCTTGATCTCCTCACAGTACTGGCATCAGCACCAAGAGGACAGGACTGTTGACAGTACCAACCTAAGAAATCACCCTGTACTACTGCTCAGCATCCAAAAGCCTGCCCAGGCCAGTACTCTCCTCCTGCAAATGCAGTCCTTCGCTGCTCTCCAAGTGGAAGAGACCAGATGGGCTCTTGTTTCCAGGGGTTAGGAATATGACAGAGAGGAATGCTGAGCTAACCCCTGATTTTTCTTAGTGATTCCAGACTGTAGTCCAGGTGCACTCTAAGCAAGACACAGAGGAGATTTAGCTGCTATGGGTTGCTAGACCTATTCTCCAACACTGTTCCCACTGGGTCTGCTCTGGATCTCAGTCACAGTTTTTTTGCACCTGCACATCCCTCGATTCTCTACAAACTAAAGAAATCTTAAGTGCCTCATTCACCATGTACCTTGCCATAGCCACACTTCATAGCATGTCAGCTTGTTTGAAAACATTTGGAAAGACAACAGCTTGGAAGAGACTTGTCTCACGGGTTATTTCCCAGATTCCCAAAACCAAGGGAGAAGGGAAGGAAAGTTGCTTATCTTCTTCTCCTAATTCTCCAAATGCACGTCTTTCTTGTGTCCTTGAAAATACTGAATCCACAGGCACTTTTCACCAGTGCTGCTTCTGCACAGTCACTAACAGGCCCAGGGAAAATTTCTTCAACAATCACAACAGTACCGCAGTTTCCTTCAGCCAGCTTCCAAATAGAAAAAAACCTCACCCTCCTTGTACAATGGATGGACATGTTCATTTTAAGAATTCATACTCAATTGTCATGTCAGCAACAACTCAAAGCAGAAGCTCTGATCAGCTAACATGGAAAAAAAAGATTTTGTTGTGGAAAGATTCCTCTTTCCACAGACAGTAAGAAAGACTCCTTCACTGCACCTTCAACAAATTACAAATTGGCTTGCTACTCTCGAAAGCACCGCAGCAATCCCAACTGTTCCCACAGAACAACCCCAGAACATCTGCATCTTTGTAGTACTGAAGTAATGAGTTTGACACACTCAGCTGAGTCTGCCACACTGAACAAGTTTCCTCTCCATCATCATTGCAAGCTGCTGTTTTGCAGATCAGAACAGGCAGCTTCCAGAGATAAGACAGCTCCTTCCTGGAAATGGAAGACAGAACCACCTTATCTCAGGAAAGGGAATATAAAAGGTCACTCTTCACTAAGTGGCAAAGTACTCACCTTGAAAGCTTTGTCCCTTGATTGGTATGGAACAGTCAAGGTCACAAAACTTTTAATCAGATGCCTGCATAATTGCTAAATCGTTATTAATTATATCAGAGAGCTGAGACCTCAGAGGAAGGCAAAGCAAACAAAGAGCCCGATGAAGCCTCCTCTGTTGTTGGAAAAAAATTGGTAATTAAAAGTCATGAGTGCACCAAAGAGCGAGAGAACAGCATCACAGTCACTGTTCAGGACTCAGGAGTGACTTGCATACAAAACAGCAGGCTTGTCTCCCTGGGGAAATTACAGAGTCCAGTTCTACAAAGCAGTGAGGAAAAAAAAATAGAAAAAGAGATGGAGAGAGAACTACTGTTTTAACAGGAGCTTCATTTGCCCCACGGACAGAACAGCACTGCCAACCAACCCCAAGTTTGAGAGGTGCCTTCCACATGTTTCTGGCAGCTCTAGAAGGCCTTCTCCCAGCCTTATATCATGAACGGTTTCTATACTGAGAAGTGAACAAAAGAATGAGACCTTGTGTCCAGCCTAATGCAGCCTACACAGAGCCGTTCCCCAAACAAATACTATTCCAATTAAAAGCATTTATTTCCCTGAAAGACTCGAGCTCAGCCTTAGTGGCTACCCCTTCCCCAGAGGTTGCCTTCGAAGTATCTTATAAAAAAATCGAAGCACTTCAATCTGCCCTTAAAAAACAAAAAAAACACATAAGAAGAAAGAATGCTGTGGTCCTGCTCACCCAATAATAAATCAAACTAGGTAGTCAACCTCCACTGAAACCAAAGCAAGTGCTTTTGCTAATCAGGATATGAGAAGATAAATGCTGATCTGTTCCTGTAGCAATGATAAAACACACCACCTCAGGGCACTGAGATATCAAAAATGGCATCACATGAAAAAAGGCACCACGCTACCCACAATCATTTGCAGGCAAACACAAGAATCTCTCTGATCTGCTATATGGGTAGTCTGATAGATCCAGTCCTAAAGATGGCAATATGCAAAAGGCAGGAAGTCTGGGCTGACCTTGAAAAGATCAGTTTAGATTATGAAGCTGTGGTGAGAAGAATGGATACTCTCACGCGCTCAGCCCTCCCAACATACAAAGACAAGTTCAAAACACCAGAAGCCCAAAGAAAACAGCCTGTAAGTTCCAGAGATAAGGACAAAGAGACTTTTTGTATTCCACTGCTCCAAGCACAATAACTCAAAAAGACATATCTTCAAGATACTCCAAACAAGGAATTCTCCCATTTAAAAAGCGAGCAAGAAGGAATAAAGGATAACTGCAGCAGAAGCAGTAATGCAATTTGTGGGAGTCTGCCACTAAACAAAAAATTAATAACAAGCAACCTCTGGCTAACTGCAGACATTTCATTATGCTTAACTTTGACAGATCCGAATCTAATAAACTTTTATTGGAATGCATCTGATCCTTCTTTATCCCATTTCTGAACTTCCAGCGTTTGCCAACGCAATGCCCTTTCACTGCTGCTTTATCATAGCACTCTGTTCCCCACTGCTGAATGCTAAGCCTCCAACCCCCATGGGACAGCACAGTACCTGTTGAAAATATCACCCGACACCTTTTGCAGATACTGAAGTGCATCTGCAACCTGCTGAACAGCCTCCTCCCTGCGTAAGTCCGGTTGGATCAGCGGGACTGAGTAGGTCTGCCCTTCCAAAAAATGCTTCTGGGCTACTGTAGCCATTGTGCCTGAAGAAAAGAGGAAATAGGTCATCACAGTAAACACACTACCATTTTATCACAGCTTTTATCCAGGGACTTTCACTCTCTGCTCCCCTAATTATTTTAGGAAAGCATTTACAATGGAATCAGTGAGCTGAGGAGAAAAGCACAAGTAGTAAGGTGACATACCGGATTTTTAATAAATCCAAGACAGCTACAGTGAGGTGAGTCTCTTGCTTATCTTGGGAACCATGACTTTATTTCTAGCATGATACTTAACAAATCTCTGCTCGGTACTGTGCTGAAAGCAAAAAACACACTTTGGAGCAAAGTCAGCTCAGGTTGGCAATAAGACTCATCAGAAATCACCCTGCCTCCTCCTCCCATCCTCATATTCCAGATGGATATCAGGTCATTCAACCCTATTAGCAAAATGCAGTATTTCATCTTACACTTCTGCTCCAAGAAACACAACCAACGCTCCCTTCCAAGAACCAAAGCTATGAAATTACAGGGCATGCATGTGCACACACACCCTTGCTCCAAGTAGGTTAATGAGAGTTCTTCCTTTCCAAGACTCCCAGGAGCAGCTCACTCCTTTGCGTGATTGGATTTTTCCTTAGTAACTACCTTGAAAGAAGCCTCCTTATTTTAGGATCATTTCACATATAAACCCTATATCATCACTGAAATCTTCCAGTCACGTTCAACACATGCACCAGGGCAGCATGCATGTTCCTTGATACAGCTGGGCCAATACCACTGCTCTACAGTTCAGCTGAGAGAATCAAAGAATGGTTTGGATTGGAAGGGACCTTAAATATCATCCAGTTCCAATCCCTCTGCCATGGGCAGGGACACCTCCCACCAGACCAGACTGCTCAAGGCCCCATCCAACTCGGCCTTGAACACTTCCAGGAAGGGGGCATCTACAGTTTCCCTGGGCAACCTGTGCCAGTGTCTCACCACCCTCATCATGAAGAATTTCTTCCTAATGTCTGATCTAAATCTTCTCCCTTCCAATTCAAAAGCCATTCCCTGTCGTCCTATCAGTACTTGCCATTGTAAAAGTCTCTTCCCACTGTAGCCCCCTTCAGGAAGGCCGCTATAAGAAGGCCATAAGAGTCTTCTCTTCCCCAGGCTGAACAGGCCAACTCTCTTAGCCTGTCCTCACAGCAGAGGTGCTCCAGCCCTCTGATCATCTTTCTGGCACTCCCCTGGACCTATTCCAACAGTTCCATATCCTTCTTACATTGGGGACTCCAGAACTGGACACAATACTCCAGGTGGGGTCTCACAAGAGCAGATTAGAGGGGGAGAATCATCTCCCTCAAACTGCTGGCCACTACGCATCACTCATGTTTCCGCTCTGCCAGCCTTGCTCACCTCTCCTCAGCTAGTCCCAAAGAGTCTGCCTCCCATGATTTTGCTCACTAAAACAACAAAAGAGTTCCCAGGACTGGAACAGGGGAATAGAGAAGAAACTCATTTCTCTGAGCACTTTACAATTTGTAAACTCACAAATACATTCCTGTCATTGCCTTATCAGAGTAGAGTATTCATACAGTTTTCTAATCCCAACTCTACCCACTAGGCCTACACAAATAACTCCCTTCACACTTATTTTCTCTGTATGTCTTGCTCATCCAGACTGTAAAAAACACGGTCCACAGCTGCTCATTACAGGGTTTCATCATGCAGAGTGCTGTACATCCATGTAGCAAAATATTCATTAAGCTGAAGAGAAGCAAAACAAAGGGTGAAGGGGCTGGAGAACAAACCTTATGAGAGGCGGCTGAGGGAAACTGGGTTGTTTAGCCTGGAGAAATAGAGGCTAAGGGGAGACTACAACAGCCTGGAAAGAGGTTCTAGCAAAGTGGGTGTTGGTATCTTCTCCCAAGTAAAAAGTGGTAGGACCAGAGGAAACAGCCTCAAGTTGCACCAGCAGAGGTTCAATTTAGACATCAGGAAAAACATCTTCACCGAAAAGATTGTCAGGCACTAGCACAGGTTGCCCAGGGAAGTACTCGGGGATATGGTTTAGTAGTGGACACACACGGTTTAACTTGATGATTTCAAAGGTCTTTTCCAACCAAGTGATTCTATGATACTATAAAAGGAGGATCAAAACGCAAAATATCAGAAACTGACAGAGATATGTCAGGACACAACACATTCCCCTCCATGGTACTTGCAGGTCCACAGGGAGCATGACTGTGTGCAAACTGTATTGCAATCTGCATAGAAAATAGAAAAATAGAAATACAGCCCATACTGAAGGAATCCACAAAATAAGAGCCTGAAGAGACAGTTACAGCATAAACAGTTTAACAGGTGAAAATTAAGGGGGGGCATCTTCATATATTGTTTAAATTCCCCATCTTGCTTCACAAAATGAAAAGATACCACATTAGACTTGCCTGCAGCCATTCCTCTACATTCAAGAAACACCATCCATCCTCTCCACATTTGTCCTTTCTGATGCTATCACAGCAGGTTAGGAAAGACTTTCTGTGCATGTCATGTGGCTGTTGGATTGGGTTTGGTTCTTTTTGGTGAAAGGGAGGTTGGATGGGATTTTTAGGGGGGAGGAGTGTTTAATAATGAATCATATGAGAGGTAAAAGAAGTTGGAAGCCTTGAAGCCTTTCTGCAGATAACAAATTTGATAAATCAAGGCCAGCCATCAGAAAACTCGGCTCTGCTGCAGAAAGCCTAGACCTATTCTGTTTCACTTCATGCATCACTGGCAGCCAGACTCTGTATCCACACTCTTCAGCAACAATGTTTGCACACTGATTAGTCTTCTTGACTGGGCCTATTCAGCAGGCAGGAAATTATTATTTAGAGTTGTAAAGCATACTAGTTAATCTGTGAGGAGTACAGCTAATTTTGAGATGGCATTTTTTGATCTGCTGACCACAACTAAGCTTGAAATCTTTTGCTTTCAGATCTATTATTTGACTGACAGTGTGGAACAAAGCAACCAGATAACACAGCGAGTGCACAGTTATGAGATACTCTGGTTCTGGCAGCCAAACAAGTTTAGGATCTTCCCTGTCACTGGTCACGACTCTTCCGTTGCATCAATGCTGCTGATGTTTGGGATGCCTATTTTTAACTCAGATCAGTTCAATGACCCAATTTATTGCAGCCAGATAAACAGCTGTAATTGCCCAGTCGTGAAACAGAGTGGGAAGTAGGGGCAAGAAGGGGACTTCTTAAACTCGCTTCACTATCAAAACCATTACCATGCAATAGTAATACTGCCTAACAGGATGAGAAAGTCAAGCTTTTCACCTCTTGAGGCTAGGTGACATTATATAGGCCCAGTATAACTTCCCAAACTCTCACCAATCTTAATTCTCTCGGTGACCTTTCTAAAGCCAAGCTCAGTTCAGCTGCTGACTGACAGCTGCTCAAAGTCAGAAGCAGTACTCCCCTAGCTACTACTAAACTGTTTCTTTCCTCGCACTCAGAAGGTGCTGACTGTTCTTCAGGACCCACTGCTCCTCAGCAAAGAGAGGAGCACCCAGCAGTAGAGCAAAGCAGGAAAAGCCCTGGGTGCTCCTGCTCATACCGTCACAGTTCAACTGTCAGTAAGCTTCTGCTTCACAGCTTGTCAATGTAGCCTCTCACACGAGCTCCAGATTCTCACCTTTCCTAAAAAAAACACATTAGGGAAATGTGGTAGACTCTGTGGGAACTGCTATCAGAGATAGATAAAAAAAGACAATTCTTTATGTGCAAGGTAAGAAATTAGAAATTCATAGCAAGAAAGAGGAAAAACAGCAACAGCCTTCTGAATTACAAGACTTGGGCAAGAATCCCGTGCTACAGCTGCTATTTGCTACTTCTTGTGACCAAACTAACTGAAGAAACAAGCCAGTTTTACACACTCATTGAATAAAGGCCTTACCATATGCTTAGAATAAAAGCAGAATCACTTCCCTTAACAGACCAGAACCGTAGGAACCAGGAAGATTTTAACAGAGAAAATCCAAACTATTCACAACAAAAGTCAGGAAGGAAAGCAAAGACTGAACATCACTCAGCAAGACTGACTCTTCCTTTACCTCAGCTTCCAGTGCACTTATAAGGAAGCAGCACATTTCCTTGCCATGCTTAATTATCAGCATTAGGCATTAAATAAACAACAAAGCGCTGCAGATTAGAAACATCTCAGCTCTCCCACCCTGTGCAACGAATGCCAAGCCTTCATATAACATACACATCAAAGGTGCAAATAAACTGTTCGCATTTTATACATTAAGTAACTTCCACAAAGCAACAAACTGGTTCCAGCATCACCCCAGAATCTTAGAGAGGGAGCTGGCACAGCATCCTGCAATTACGACAGCAGACATCAAATACTCAGACGCTACAGTGAGAAATAGGCATATAAAACCCCAAAGCAAGTATGATTCAGAAGAGCAGATGTCAGTTCACCCAAATAATTTAATCAGTAGTGGTTTGACCACCTGTGGGTCACACAGCTCTTTTTTTTGTGATCAAAGAGGCTCTGGAAAAGAGTTAGTGGCTCCAGCCACTCTTTATTCAATTATTTTTTCTATGTCAACTTTTATGATCAAGACAAATGTTCTCTATAAGTGTTATATAATAACCTGATTTCCCTTATTAAGCTGCAAACAAAGAAAAAGGTTGTTTTCTCACTGCACCACCTGCTTATAAGTGCTACATCCTGATTTGGAAGTTCTGCCTAGAGCTAGCAACTACTCACTTTTGCCTTCAGCTGTCTATGTTTTTAACCTCAAGCAAGCTGGTACTAGGCTTGTCAGGACTGGTAGCTACCCCCTCTGCACCTAAAGCTCCTCTCTCCCTTTCAGTTCCAGCACTAACAGTAGCAAAATCTGAGCAAAACAACAGCAGTAGGAAACCCAATATCAGCCTCCACCAGACTGTCTCACCATTCCAAGTGATTTACACCAGGTTAGAGTTGAACACTCCAAGGATTTCAGATATCTGTAAGCAGCAACTAGCCATACTGTTCAATCACCTCAGGCAAGTCTAATACTGTGAGGGCAATACAGAGATTTGCAGCTGTCCACCCAGAGAAGGAAGTATTCAATTCACTGCTCTGGATAGGTACAGAAACACTACACCTACTTTACTCACCTCTTGGGTTACTTGCCCCTGAGCCCAAGAATAAAACTCCTTAAGTCAAGGCTAAGCCCAAGAGAACTTGTTATGGAGCAAACACTGTCTGTAAAAGAAGCAACACTCTAAGTTCTTTAGAAAATATGCTCTATAGAGGACATATTATTGAGACAATTATCTACAAATAACCACCCCCCCGATATATCTTAATTTTTCAAGGGAATGTAAACAAGGGTAATAGTAAGAAATTAATTTGGCTGCCCTGAACATAGGCAGATTCTGTAAAGCAAGAACTTACTGACAAGAACTTACCAGATGCATACTTTGCTATGAAAATACAGGGAGAGTAAAGCAAGCCACCAACAATACTTGCTTTCTTAACATGCTGCAAGGGATTAAAAAGGGGGTTTAGGGGAGAAAAGGGCTTAAATACTCTGTAAAAAAAAATCAGTGTGTATACTTCAAAGATATAAGGGCTGCTTCAGTAATTACTGTGTTGCTGCTGCTGTCACTGCAGTGGAAAAGCAGCACGAACTGAAAGCCTTTAATTCCCACATGCAGAAACATCTCCAAGAAGAAGTGACAGGCTACCTCTAGTCCTGTGTGTTTCTTTTGTAGGATCTTAAAAAAAGATGAATGCCTTGTAGCAACCTGCAAGGATGCACAGACCAGCAATATGCAGTAAAACACAAGTCTGCATACCCCACCACCACATACCACCACCCCACCATCACCAGGATGGTTCTACAGTGGGAACAGACCAAGTCACAAATGAACTACAGTTTAAGATTACACACACACACAAAAGACTGAGCAGATTTGGGCATAGCTTATCACAAGATGCTGTCTCCTCCGAGAGATGAAAGTCACCTTCACTACTTGGCTCACAGTGAAAAGTCATCCCAAACTTCTTACTGACAATAATTTCTTACAGCAGTTTCTCAGACATAATGCTTTCTATCATGTTTATCTGGACAAATGCTGTCCCATCCTAGCTGACAACAGCAGACCTCTGTTATTCTCACTTTCCTCTGCTCCAATCTAGCGTACTGCATCAGCATGTTGCTTGCAATACCTAAATGCAGCTTTTGGAGCTCACAAAGCTCCTAGCTGCTACAGTGTATGTTGTCTGGCTCATCACAAACTTCTACTGCACACTTCAGTATGCCACTCCGTAGTACTGTACTGCACTTCACACATGACTATACCACCTTCATTCTCTTCTTTCTGCACAGACTTCCCACAGAATTTCAAATCATGATCAAATCTGGTGGCATATTTAAGTCATACCTTGATTGTACTAGAAGTTTGTCTAGAGGACGTTCCAACAAAATATGAGAATGAACTCCAAGGAAAAAATAATTTAAAAAAGACAATTTCTTCACTTTTCCCTCCACAGATAAAGCACACTCCTGGGAGTTTACCAGCTGCATAGCCAGGAAACTGTGTTTTAAAAAGAGACTTAAAATGTCAGAAAAGCAAAACATGTCTTACTGCATATGCTACTCCTGTTAGGGGATGGGACAAGGTAGCGTGTACACACACATTCACACAGATGTAGACATGCAACTGAAATGAAAGCTAGAAGTTGCTTACACTCTGGAGGTAAATGCAGCACAAAAGCCTAGATGCAAGTCCTATTTTATTGTGAAGCAAACGATCGTTCTGCTTTTTTCTGACTTTCACTGGAGGAGTTGAAATTTAGTCCTCCAGCAGAGTACACAAAGGTAAGGACAGCAAGATGTATTTCCAGCAGTGAGATGACAGGTTTGCTGTGCTAAGCCAACTTCACCTTTTTTGGAGGGGGCAGGGAGGGGAAAGGAGGAGGAGAGAAGCACTTCAACGAGTTAAGAGGATGAAAAGTCTATTTATATTTTTTAATTAACCATGTTCTACAGTGTTATTAAGCAGCAATCAAAGATGCAGATGGTACTGATTTGATTGGCAAGAGGTGCACTGTGCTGAATATTAAGGAACTCTGCCCCTATAAATAGGTCTAATCATCATCTGAAGGCTGGAAGGCAATGATGAAAGAAAGCATTAATAAGACCATAATTAGGCCCCGTAGCATGCTATACTCCACCAGGGTACTCATGTTACTAGATGTCTCTTACAGTAGCATCCTCAGACTCTGTTATAGACATTACTGCTTTGGGTCTCAAGACCTCTAGTTGCTATTTTAGACAAAGCTAAAGAATGCAGTTTCTCCATCTTTACAAGGCCTGGCATCAGTTAGGGTTTAAATTCCCAGTACCATTTCTGGAGGAAGAGAGTTCTCTGTTCCAGCTGCCCCACCCTGCCCACTCTCAATGAATGAATTAAGCTGGGCAGCTGGAGCTCCCCAGGGACAAAGACTGGGAAGGGGCACAGGAAAGTGAGAAGCATTAGAAGCTGTTGCTCTACTCTCCCCTCAGACCAGCAGCGGCACACCATGGCCACATCCACATCTCCAAGTTAACTTATCCATAAGCTGCAAATGCCATTTCTGCTCCTCTGCTCCAGCTTAAATATTTCTCTTATAAACCTCATCAACCTCATGCTTTTCAGCCTGTCGTTACAGTACAGCACTACCCCAGAAGAATAACAACAACAAAAAAAAATCTGTATAGGAAACGAATCCTACAAGGCACCTCCCACTACATGACAATACTTTCAGAAGTTGCTCATTGATATGGAACAGCCAAGATCTTTTCTACATGAGTCAGCCTCCCCCATCACCACGGCCCTGCAGAAACAGAAAAGCACTGAGGAGCCTGACCTGATACTCAGCCAGGCTTGGAGGCTCACACTGCATTTTACACACTGCACACCCCGACCCTGTGGGCCAATATCCTGCTTGGAAATGGCAGGAGTGGATTCCATCACTAAAGCAGTCTCATCTCATCTGTCCTAGCAGCAGCTGCAGGAAAAGAAAAAGCTTTTTCTGATGCACTGATAGGCAGCAGCTAAGTACCTAGTGATACAAACCACTCAGTTCTCCATCTTGAAATGGTGTGGAATTACTGGCATCTACCACATATGCAGTATATTACACATCTGGGTACCACAACGCATTGCATCGCACCACAATGTCAGCTACAATGCCAGGTGCCTTTCTGTTAGCTGCATTTACGTACTACTTACAGCTGTTCAGTTCAACCCAACCTACCTTGTAATCTGTATGAAAGGTATCCCAGATCCATTCAATTTGAAATATATGTTTTGCTCAACCTACTGACTACCAACCTTGTACTAGAAAAAGGTATTAAAGTAATGCTATGAAGACAGTCACTTTTGGAAACAGCAAGAGAGACTGGTATGAAGTTTGCATCCAAAATCCCAAAACTTTTTTTTCCCAGTTAAATCTCTAAGCTGCAGAGAGAACACAATAAATAGGCTGCTTTGCAACAAAAGAGCAGCTTACTGACACTGTTTCTGTAAATTGAGTGCCTGGTGGGCACACATCTTCCTGGACACTGAGCTATGTCAGAGACCAACAAAGGCTTGTTTGCAGGATAAAAGGCTACCTGTATGTGACCCTTCCTGAGCACTCACAGCTACCAAAGGAAAAGTACTGGCCTTTCAAAAACCTACTTCTGAAAGCATGAGCCCCCTCTCAAGAAGCCAGGGCCTGCTAACACCTTCTCCTCAAACACACTGCTTTGAAAGGAATAGTAGCTATTGCTGCTTCTAACGACAGCTGAAATCTATGAGCAATATGACATTAAGGCATGGACGGTATTGACAGGTAACTAAATGCACATACACTGGATGATTTGGTTTCCCACCAATAGCATTCTCTTGTGTCAAATAACTGTGGACCTGAACCAATACATCAACAGACTTGGTGATCATTCTGAAATGGAGAGCCTCCCTTACCCTCAAAACTACTCAGAGACACTCAGATTTGTTGGCTTGTCACACAATATACTGCCCTCCTATTGCATTCAGGCTAAAGAGAAAGAATCAAAACAAAAAATAAAAATTTGAGATCTCAGAGCCCAGTTCTACAACAGCATATGGCAATTTTCTGGCAAACTGCAAAATATCTGATATTTAAAGATGGATCACATAAAATCAAATTATACCAATTTTCCAGAAGAAAGAATGCTGTTACATCCAATTATTTTTTAAAGAGAAACTGAAAGGTACTGACTTCAAAGACTTTGGAGGTGCACTTCAATCCTCTCAGCTCCACAGGCTAAGATGGCCTCTAAGCCACTACTGTCTTCAAGACAATCTCTTCTCTCCACGCAGAGCTCTGCTCTGCAAAGTACAGACAGCAGCCCTCACTGTCATGAAGCACCAAGCTCCAGGCTGCATCACCTTGCTGAGAAAGCCCAATCCTCTAAACACAGACTGAAATTGATTTCCTTCAGCTAGATACAGAAAGTTCATTTTGACGGACAAATGTTGATATCTAAAGTTAATCAGATAACCCACTCTGCAACTGTCACCTATGGCTCTCATTAATGGAGTCAGTCAGGCACTCTAATGCACAATTGATCTGATTCTAAGGCAGACGTCTAGGACTGACCAAAAGCACTGTGCTAATTGTCCACCTTCCCTTCCTCTCAGTATTTATTATAAAAGAAGTCTAAGTAAATAGTTTAGCTATGCCTGTAACACAGACATCAAAAGCAAGGCTGAGAATCCCAGCCCAAATATTCACACACAGCTCTTCATTTGATTTCCTAAACAGGGGCACTTTGGTTTTGTATGCTTAAAGAACACAGAAGCCACTGGCTATGCCAGAAGTCCCTTGGAGAGCCACTCCCCTGCAGTAAGTTCTCTTCTGTGTCAGAGTTTCAAAAGCAGCCCAGTTGAAACACTGTTGTAGAGCTTCACACGCAACATTTAGTTCAGAAAAATGAGAAGCTGTTCACTCTTACTATCAGATCATAGCAACAAATACAAACTTCCAAAAACACAGCACTATCTTTAAAAAATTAAATCCAGTTAATTTTTCCCTCTAATCTTCTGATGAAAATCACCTTCAGCCTCCTGCAGAGTGACCTTAGCTGCAGATCTAACCACTGCCATACCTTGTTCCCACAAACCCTAACTACCAACGTCCCGTTTTTCACCTCCACATTCGGTACCCCTTGCCCCAAAGTTCTGGAGTTTTACAGCACCCATACCCTACACGCAATGTGTTATAACAGACAGGAGACACTTAATGAAGACAGCACCTAAACCAAACTGGCAGCCTGAGGAGTTCCTGCCCATTTATAACTTCAAAAACAAAGGGAATGCTTGCATTTCTGCAAGGTGACAGGAGGGAAACTCACTCACTATGAGGAAGTGGCACAAGCCTCTTCATATTTGCTGGAAGAAATATCCTTACGGATGTTCCTGGATATGCCTGGATGACAGGAGCTGACAAAAAACTGGGTCGAAAGAATGACACCTGGGGAACCAATAACTCACTAAAAGTGCTGGATGGGCTATTTTCTGGTAGAGGTTATCTTGTGAAGGGCTCTAAGCGGAGCTGATTAGCTATAGATTTTTCAGTGATAAAAACGATTCCGTTTTTATCTCATACACCACAGCCATGGAAAACATCACAACTTCAGATTTAATCCTCTTCTTTCTGTGCACACTAACTTTAATTTAAAAAAAATTATAAAAAAAATCTGTCTCACAGCTTATCTCAGTAATATTTTTCTCCAACCCTCATTTTCTGCCTTTCTGTTTTACTACTCAAGCTGAGTATGAGTGTGTTCAGAGGAAGGCAACGAAGATGGTGAAGGGGCTGGAGCACAAGCCCTACAAGGAGCAACTGAGGGAGTTGGGGCTGTTTAGTCTGAAGAATGAGGCTCAGGGGAGACCTCATTGCTCTCTACAACTACCTAAAAGGAGGTTGTAGTCAGGCAGGGGTTGGTCTCTTCTCTCAGGTGACCAGTGACAGAACTAGAGGGCATGGACTCAAGCTTCGTCAGGGAAAGTTTAGACTTGATGTTAGGAAAAAGTTCTTCACTGAAAGTGTGATTGGCCATTGGAATGCGCTGCCCAGGGAGGTGGTGGAGTCGCCGACCCTGGAGGTGTTTAAGGGGAGACTGGATGAGGCACTGAGTGCCATGGTTTAGATGATGGTGTTAGTGTTGGGATATAGCTTGGACTCAATGATCTCAGAGGTCCTTTCCAACCTTATGATACTGTGATACAGTTACCTGGTACTACCAGAAACCAGATTGCAGAGAAGTTCTCAGAGATTTTCTGCTTTCAGTTCTCTTGCCAATGAACTCCTGAGTTGGGAGAAGAGAAAACCACTTTTTATCTGAAGGAATGAGGACTAGAAACTCAGTTTAAATATCCAGAATGATAGAAGAAGGGCAGATGCTAAGACCAACAGCCTGTGCTGCTCTGGGAGTGCCTCAGGCATTTTTCTGCCTGAGGTTTCTTTGGAGTTGCGATGCGGCTCTTCCTCCCTAGACAAAGCATTGCAGGAATACAGAGGTGTATCAGGCAGTCTTCACACCCCACTTTTACTACTCAGATAAGACAAACAATCAAACACCAGGAGAACTTATCAGCCCTTAGCTAACCTTCCTAAAAGGAAGTCTAAGCCTCTACAAGGACATGCAGAAGTTAGCTTGCTTCCAGCCCTTGCCTCTGGCAAGAGCAACACTATCCGCTCTGCTTCCTTTCAGTGCTGAAGGAAGGCTCTGTATTTCAGAGAACTGGCAAGAAATAAGGACAGTTTTAGCTTCTACCTCATCTACTCCAGGACAGGTCAATCCGGTCTGCAAATCACTGCCAAATCCACTGCACAACCTACATGAAAAAAATAGGTCATCTCAAGCAAACTCATAGCTGACATTTGCCTGAATCACGTGAAATGTCACAATCACAACCGGTAGTATTGCACATTCCTTGTTGGAAGCTGCACTGTAGAAACAAGCAGTTGAGAACTAGCCTACTTTCCCTGGGGAAGAAAAGCCTCTTTTGAAAAAGTCTTTTGGGTAAATCCAGCTGTTGTCCAACCACTTAACATTTGAGCCACAGCATTTAAAAACCAAAAAAAGAAAGGAAGAAAACTTCACCACAAGAGGACTTCTTTTGATTACTAAAATAAATACATGATCATCACTGCTGGATCTGGATTCATGATGTTCACTATGCCCATTAGCTGCCTTTCTTCATGTGCACAGCCAAGTCTGGTAGTCCTGTATTTTTTTACTGTTGAATGAATCATTCTTTATTTTTGAATACAGAAAAAAAATTGCAATAAATGCATTTAGCACAACAGCATTTGGGTTCACCTACAAATGCTGACAACATGTTTTTATTTGACAGTTACATCACCACATCTACCAGCTTGGGAATAATGAACATGCCCTTGTGCAACTTAAAGACAAACCATATTAAAACTGATTTACCAATATTTCAGGTAACAAATTGTTGATGCACTCATGGACTAGAAGTTAAATTTTCTGTAATTTGTGGTGTTCCTTGAATTAGACAATTGTTAATAGTAACTAATCAGTACTTGGAATAGTATACACACACATACAGCTCTACCACAAGCCATTAGCCAACTTTCTGAGTAAAAATTACTTAACCCATATCCCAGAGTCCTCTAATCCTCTTTCTTGGATACCTTTTTTCTCTTTCTCATGACTCCCTTCATGCTGCAGCACCTAGCTGTCTATCCCTACAGGTGACCTAACCTACATGGAAAGAAGGCATCACCCTTCCCCATTACCAAAGCGTAATGCTGGGTCCATGCATCCCATACATCATTGCCCACGTATGATTTTTCCAAGCTCCATGCCTTGCTTGGCAGGATTCCATAGAATCATAGAATTGCTTGGTTGGAAAAGACCTTTGAGATCATCGAGACCAATCATACCTGTCCATTATCAACTGATACCCCTGAGCACATCTGTCTGTCTTTTAACTACCACCATGGACTCAATCACCTCCTGGTTTTGTATGCTGGACAACTTCTGACTGGATAACAAAGGAGACCTGGATCTCGATAACCAAATTCCACCTCCAAATATTTGTTTTCTTTCTACTGCTGTAACACTCCATGAGATAACTTGCATGGGCAATTTTCCACAAATCTGTTATATACAAGTGTACACTCTGAAACATAAACTGACACATTAGAGGTTATTAACATCTCCTGGCAAAAACCCCTCTCCTTGGAAATTGAGAAATGCCAATGGGCAAGCCTAGCTAATCACAGAATCGCTTATTTGGAAAAGACCTTTGAGATCATCAAGTACAACCATATCTACCCACTACTAAACCATATTCCTGAGCACCTCATCTACCCATCTTTTAAACACCTCCAGAGATGGAGACTTAACCACCTCCCTGGACAGCCTGTTTCAGTGCCTGACGACTCTTTTTGTGAAGAAGTTTTTCCTGATTTCACATCTGTGACTTGAGGCCATCTCCTCTTGTCCTATGGCCTTTCACTTGGGACCAACACCCACCTCGCTATAACCTCCTTTCAGGCAGTTGTAGACAGCGATTAGGTCTCCCCTGAGCCTCCTTTTCTCCAGGCTAAACAACCCCAGTTGCCTCAACCGCTCCTCATAAGGCTTGTTCTCCAGCCCCTTCACCAACTTCGTTGCCCTTCTCTGATGTCTGATCTGAACCTCCCCTGGCACAACTTGAGGCCACTTCCTCTGTCCCGTTTCCAGTCCATTTCACGGCTTTGCACGGAAGCACCACAGTAGAAGTGCAACAGAAGACGTTCTGTACCCCTTATCCCACTCGAATGGGTACGGCACGACTCTTATTCCACACCACCAAGCTCACCTTCCCGACACCCGACAGGGTCCCCGCCGACACGAGCCCGCGGCCACCGGCAGCTTCACCGGTGGATGTCAAGCTGCGAGTTCCTCCGCAGTCCCCCATGCGCCCCGCCGGACCCCCAAGCCCGGCTCCTCCCCTCCTACTTCCCCTTGGTGGGTGTCCCCGGTGTCCCCGCACCGCGTCCGCAACCCAGAGCCACGGGAGGGGGGGAACCTGCTACGCCCCCCCGCGCCCCTCACCTGCTGCGAGTCAGCCCCGCTAGCGTCAGGGAAGCGGCGCCAAGAACTGCTTCCGCCTCAACTTCACAGTTACTTCCGCCCCTACTTGTCCGTCACTTCCGCCCGGTTAGGACGCGGGGCTCATCGCTGTTCGCCCCGGGGCCAAGCCGAGGGCGGGGAAGCGGGACCAATCAGAGAGGGGGCGTGGCCAAGACGCGGGCGGGGCCAAGCGAGGGTGGGGGGCCAAATCGAGGGGCTGGGGAGGGGGGTTGCGTGCGCGTGCGTATGGCGGGGCGCTAGTCTGGCGTCCGCCATGTTGTGGGCCTGTAGCTCTCCCCGCCCCCCCCAACTGAGAACTGGCTATGAAGTTCTAATGAGCAGGGATTTGGCTGTTGTGAAGTTCGAAATAAAATTAAGATTAGTCCTTGGAAAGTAGTAGAATATACATGAGATTGCTGGGAAAATTTACACGTGTGCGTGTAAGTGGGAAATATGTTTTGTCCCCAGCTCTGGTTTCCATGATTAATGGAAGTCATTCCCTCTTGCTTCCAGCACTGAAATAAAGGATGCTGCTTTTTAAAACTCCCGAATCTTAGAGAGTTTGTTTGCCGGCATTTTCAGTATCAGTGGTACATCCCTGAGCAAACCAACATAAGCTGCTATATAGGGTGCAATGTTCATACTAAAATCTAATCTAACCTTGGAAACTAGGGAATGGTTAAGTCTTCAGTGATATTTGAAAAATAGAACAATGGAAAAGACATCGAAGACTGAAGACGACCAGCATCTGGCCAGTACTTCAAGAGCTGAAAAAAGATAGAGGTCAAGATTGGGGACAGGGTGGCTGGAGAGTAGTCAAGCAGAAAGCGACCTGGGAGTGCTGGTTGACAGGAAGCTCAACATGAGCCAGCAGTGTGCCCAGGTGGCCAAGAAGGCCAATGGCATTCTGGCCTGCATCAGAAATAGTGTGGCCAGCAGGACCAGAGAAGTTATTGTCCCCCTGTACACGGCACTGGTCAGGCCTCATCTTGAATACTGTGTACAGTTCTGGGCCCCCCAGTTTGGGAAAGATTTCAGGATGCTGGAGTGTGTCCAGAGGAGGGCAACGAAGATGATGAAGGGGCTGGAGCACAAGCCCTACGAGGAGCGACTGAGGGAGTTGGGGCTGTTTAGTCTGAGGAAGAGGAGGCTCAGGGGAGACCTCATTGCTCTCTACAACTACCTAAAAGGAGGTTGTAGTCAGGCAGGGGTTGGTCTCTTCTCTCAGGTGACCAGTGACAGAACTAGAGGGCATGAACTCAAGCTTCATCAGGGGAGGTTTAGACTTGATGTTAGGAAAAAGTTCTTCACTTGGCCATTGGAATGCGCTGCCCAGGGAGGTGTGGAGTCACCGACCCTAGAGGTGTTTAAGGGGAGACTGGATGAGGCACTGAGTGCCATGGTTTAGATGATGGTGTTTGTGTTGGTGTTAGTGCTGGGATATAGGTTGGACTCGATGATCTTGGAGGTCCTTTCCAACCTTATGATACTGTGATAATGCTGGTTTTGAACCTTATCTGGAAATTCAAAGGAGGCCAGATGCCAACGAAATTGGGTAGTCTGCTTTGCAGACTTCAGGCGCAATAAAGGATTGTGGGGAGTGTGCAAAAGTGGGAGGGCACCTATTACAATTATTATTGGAAAATGTGATTAATATGAATTATTTTTATGAGAAATATAATACATATGTAATAAAGTTCAGTGTATAAATAACTGCTACTCATAACAGCATGCACACGGGTGGATCAACCCCCCAGTATATCTGGTACTGTATTTAAAGAATGCCTTGCTTCTTAAAGACCCCAAATTGTTGTTAAGTTTCTTTCCTGATTTTGGTGACAATGGAAGCCCCACAGCAGCTCTGTGAGCAGTGCCTCACCGCGAAGGGAAGGGAGCATTGGCCTTGAGTTCAGTGCACTTCCTGCCCACATGTGCAGAGTTAGGGTGTGAGAGAAAATCCCACAGGTCTTGAGTTTGTTGCCACGTTCAGTCCTGGCTGCTTTTCTGCTTGCATGTGTTTGGTACAGAGCACAGCAACCAAAAGGAGGAATCTCTGACTCATGCACTTGCTTATTTTCTCTCCAATGCTCATGTTTAGAGTTGGGCAATTTAAACATGGGCTTTATAAAACAGTACATTGTCCTAGTTTGGTCTTGTGTCCATTTTATACTCCCTTTTATGCACATGTTCAAGCAACCAAGGTATTCCAGAACAAACGTTAATGGAAAATTAATTTCAGGAGTGCATCTGTAAACACTAAACCCACATTTTAAAGAGATATGTGCTTTCTCATATTCTGCATTTATTCAGCCTGGAGAAGTGAAGGCTCTGGGGAGACCTTATAGCTGCCTTCCAGTACCTGAAGAGGGCCAACAAGAAAGCTGGGGAGGGACTTTTTACAAGGGCAAGTTGCAAGGGGGAAGATATAGATTAGACATTAGGAAGAAATTCTTCACAATGAGGGTGGTGAGACACTGGCACAGGTTGCCCAGGGAAGCTGTGGATGCCCCCTCCCTGGAAGTGTTCAAGGCCAAGTGTTGGATGGGGCCTTGAGCAGCCTGATCTAGTGTGAGGTGTCCCTTCCCATGGCAGGGGGATTGGAACTGGATGGTCTCTAAAGTCCTTCCAACTCAAAACATTCTGTGATTCTATGTGCTGCACACGAGAGAGATGTTTGCACGCGCATCTGCTTTTAGGATCAGAAACAATTCCTCAAAACTTATTAAACAGTTAAAACTATTTGAATAGCAAATATCAGTCTTTGAATGCACACGGGGAACATTTGTGATTGATACGTAGCATTAGAAACAGTGCACAAGGATAAAAAATGAGGCAAGCCTCTTCAAAGAGTGAATGCACTTGAAGTCATCAGGACTCACTCATCCACATTCAACTCCGGGGGAAAGGGTAATTCTGTTATATAAATTACCTGTTGCAGATTCTTTGCTCGGTTCCACTCCTTTGCAGAGGAAAGAGTGAATTGAAGCTGGGGAGCGATGTTAGACTCAGTGGACTTGCAAAGGAGGTCAGGAGCCAGCAGCAGTGTCTTTCCCATTTCAGAGCCAGCAGGAGGTTGCAGTGCTTGCCCCTGTGATGGTTTAGTGATGGGCCTGGTTAAGACCCATCAGTATGGAAAGTGTCAGGGTGCAAGGCCTAAGAACTGAGGATCAGGGTAAGGGCTAATGAAACTCTCTGTAAGGGGAGAAGGTTATAAGGAATGGAAATGCTGCCAAAAACTCAAAGCAGACAAAAAAAGCAGATATAGCCGAGTCTGAGCAAGGAGCATGTGTGGGGGTGTCGGGACCTGTCAAAAACAAAATAAGGAAGCGGATGTAAGAAGCAACAATCCAATCTATTCTGATCCATTTTTATTTATATACTGCTGACGGAAAACCCTCCAAATGCTTTCTGCTGCTTGGATAAAAATCCAATTCAATGCATTTGTAAAATTCACGAGAAAGCAAGAGGTGATGACAGACTGATGCAGCTCCATCCCATGTCCCCTGCCCAGCCACCCTGAGGAAAAGGTTTGCAAAATCTATCAGTACAAGGCAAAAAGAGAGCTAACAGAAAGAGAGAAAGGGAAGACAGTGAATCTTAGACCAGGTAGGCAGAGAGGTGATGGAGCTGCAGGATTATAGCAAGCCCCGGTGAGAAGCAATATCAGGGTAGAAGTGGAGTGCGCAAACCACCAAGAAGACCCTCATAGCAGGTGAGAGCCTATAGGTCATAGTGAACTCCTGTATAACTTTGTTATATATCAACCTGTGCGGACAAGACCTATCTCGGTGAGCACAAGTAGGTGTTAATAACAGCACAGAAAGAGCCTGGAGGCAAGTCAGGAGAGCAGATGTTTAATACAGTGTTTAATTCAGCCCCAGAGGCACCAGTGTCCCTCCGGCTGCATGTCTCAGCCCACACAGCTGGCTGGTGAAGACCGAGCAACACCCTTTCCAGCCAGAGGAATAGCGGGCACAATTGCTTCTCTCTCCAGAACAATGTTTACTGGCTGCATTTCATAACCTTTCACTGGTTCATTTTCAGTGGTCCTGAGGACAGGATCTTCTCTCTTAAGCAAAAGCTGTTCTCAGGGAGCTGACTGGCACCTGTGGCTGCCAAGCTCGCCATGCCACTGCTTTGCATTGGCAGGTTCCAGCTAACAGAACCAAAATCACACATGGTATTTTTCTCCCCTAACAAAAGGAACACTACTATCCACTGTTGCTGAGGTATGGGAAGATTCAGACGGAGTCCCTTCTTCCCATGCAGTCAGTAAGGTGATTTTTCTTAGGGTGCAAAGAGCAGTGCCTCATGGTGTGCCAAGTCATGCATGACAGCATGGCAGAGGCTTTGCAGTTAGGAAACACGCTAATTGCTGGTTTGGAAAATGCCTTCTGGCTTTCCTAGAGCCACTGCCCAAGTCAATACCACCAGGAAACATGATTTGGGGGGGGGGCACACTGTATCATACTGTGGAGAGATGTTGTTTATGCATGATGGCACTGCCGATTTCAGTCACTTTGTTCTGTGGTAAGATAAGACCCCGTCTCAGTCAGAACTTGCTTTTTGCCCTTAGCCTGCTGAATCAATGAAGCCCCTTTTTTCCGCAGGTCTTCTTGTGGGCTGCACGGAGGCTTTGCATGCTCTACTTTGCTGTCAGTTGCCAGCACAATCCTCATGGGCTGATCCAGAGCAGCTCAGGGCATATCAGGTTTTCTGTGCTTTTGCGTGCCACACTCCGGCTGTCTAAGAGTGCTTATTCTGTCAGCTCTTCCATCATTGCAATACTCAAGTGCTTCCACCATGTCCATAAGTCTTGCATAAAGACTTTTTTTTCCTGTGGGCCAGGCTCACTGCAGTTATCTATACACAAACTGATCACTCATCTGTTGCTGTGTCACACTCACAAATTAACGTGCAAGAGCTGACCCTTTTAGATTCACATTATATTTGAACTCATTTTCACTTTTCTGAAACTGCATTTTCTCACCAGAGTGCTTTTTCTCAAGTTAAAAAAACCCATACCAACAAACCCAGCCTTCAAAACATTAAGTTAATTTGCTCTTTCTCTTGCTGCAGTATCTTTTACTGAGTAAAGTCACCTTGGGCAAGTAATTAGTGCCTCACTTTCCTCACTAGAAAAATGGAAACAATAATATTTTTCCATCTTTGATATCTTTAGGATGGAAAATGTTACTACTTATTATTTATTATACTGTTTTGCGCCAAAATTTAATAACATATAACTCAGAACCTGAAGGGAAAATGTAAAAAGCGAAGGTGAGGAGAATACAGAGTGCTGCTGTGGTTGTGTGTTTTGAACATACTGGAAATTTCTGGTAGGCTGTTGAATAGTGTTTGTCAAACATTCAGGCAGAGCTGGCTGTGTCTCTTTTGCACAAGGTCAGAAGGAGGCCAGAAAACAGATCAGAGCTCATTCCAGACTTCCCTCTTGTTTTGCAGTTTTTCAGATCTGAGGAGTGTTTTGCTATTGCAGTTGGATGTAAGATTGAGTTCCCCTAACATTTGGAAGTGTTTGGACCTCAGGTTTTCCTTCAGGTCTGACTGTAATGTTTCGTTTGTAGTATTGCCATAGAAGAACAGACAGGATCCTTCTTGAACATCTGTCCTTTGTTCTCTGTCTGGTGGCAATTAGCACCCCTCCCCCCCACCGAGTGCTCACTAATGATCAACATATGCTCACAGGATGTTGAAACTAGACATAACTAAACAATGTTTTTTCATTTGGGAGAGAAAAGTAATATACAAAGTCCTTTCCCCTGACTCCTCCCCCGAGGCATAGATACTCTTAAGTATAACTTTAATATCTGTGTTCTTTTTGCAGAGGGATAAAATAAGGGCTGACTACAGCCGCCCGTCGTTCTGCAGAAGTTTTTTCTGACTTGTATTAGTGAAGAGGAGGCACTTTTCCTGCATACTTTCCCCGCACACTTTCCCGCAAACACATGGCCTTCCTCTTCCTCTAGTAATGGGGGTTTGGGGTAGGACGGAGTGGAGTGGAACAAACAGAAGCACATTATCTCCCCCTTCACCTATTCCTTCGCCACTCTCGTCAAGTCCCCTCTTCGACACCTTCTGCTTCTACACTTCCTTTCCTGTCATCCAAGCTTCCTTCTCAGCTCTGGACTCACAGCTTTAAGCATCACTCACCAGCATCACATTGCTTATTCTTCATGAGTGCCACAGCCCTTCTGACCTCCTGTGCTTGTAAGGTCTCCAGGGCATAACATGCTGCAGTGTTTCATGTAGGGCTGGGGCTATGGCTGGTGCTAGTTCTCAGGCAGTGCTGGAAAAAAAACATTATTAATAATAATAATAATGCCACTTCTTCATTGCACACACGAGTACAAAATCACCTGAATATTACTATCATAGGTAAAAATTGTACCTTTTTGTACAGCTGCACTGAACTAGCATCTCATATTGACACACCTTGAACTGGTCTGTAAGGGAAGGCAGGATTGCAAACATCTCTGTCCTAAGTGTCACTGGGAAAACTCTTAGCTATGAATTCTGAAGTGCCATTCTTAGCATTGCATCCACAGTGTTCTGCATACCCACGGTAACTGCCATTCTTGACTTAAAAAAACCCAACCAAGAAAGAAATACATGTTTATGAAATAATGGTACATATGAGGGGGAAAAAAGGTATCAAAAATATATGACAAGAGAGCAGAAATTCCCTGGAGTGAAGTGCAGATGAGGAGAGTGTTTCACGCACATTGTTTTATTCTGTGGCTCCTTCCCACATCCCTACAGCACCCCCAAGTCTGTGAGTCCTGAGCAGGGCTGACCTTGCTGAACACATGAGATCTGATGAGAGCAGATCACACAGCAGTATGGCTGCAGGCTAATGCTTTTATTTTTGTAACCATGTATTCCTAAGAGCATGGTAACAGGAGTTGAGGATCAAATCCATGCTTCTTGCATAACTTAACAGAGCATTCCCGCTAGGCTACCTGGCAAGAGATCAAACATCCCATAGCAGGCCTTAAAAAAAAAAAAAAAGGAAAAGGAGAAATATTAAGAACAGCCATGGCCGTAAGAGAAAAGCAACAAGTATTCTAATGTGGCCACTTAACCATGCTCCTAACAGGCACAAATTACTTTTTAATTTTAAAGTCAACACATACAAGACTCACAGAATCTGTGACATTCTCAGGCACCCACCTTTTGGCTGTGCAATCCCAGTTACCATTGCATATTCAAACAAAAACTCAGCTATCCAAACATTCTCCACTTTGTTTCAGACATGAACACCATTGCTGATCCAGTCTTTCATTACTATAATGAAGTTAGGAGTTGTCACAAACTGACTGATCCCCCTCTGCCACACAAAGAGGACATTAACCCAAGGATGAAGGAGCCAGCTAGAACCACGGGCTACTGTATTATCAAGTCATTGTGAACATCATTCTTCTTTTGATTTGGATCACCTCCATTAAGTTCTTCTAGAAGAACATGGCTGCTAAATGTTAGACCTTGTTTCAAAAAAACCTGCAGTTTAATATTTTTGCCATTCTGAAAGGCTCAAATAAATGTCAGCATCCTGATGAAAATTCACTGCATTCCCTACACAGCTTTGGATGGGCCTTTTTTTGAATCTTCTGGACTTTTAATTCCTCAAGTAAGAAGAAGAAGAAGAAAAAAGAGATGGAATTTTCAAGAACATTTCTTCCCTTTTTAAAAATAGTCCTTTTAAAAATTCATCATTTTCAAATCACGTATATTTAAACCAGGAACTTTTAATGGTATTTTATCTGTTTCCTACATTAGCTTCAGTGTTTTTAAATGTACGTTTTAATGCTTCAAGACATAAGTCATTGCTGGATGCAAATTAGGGGATTTCTGAATATATCTGAAAAGTTAATAAAAAGTGAAGCATGAAAAAAGATACAAGACCTCACATTAAAGATTAGCATTAAATATAACTGGAGAGAGAGAAAGATGCTCTATTAAAAGCCTACTGAAATTATTAGTGTATGGAAAGAACCTACTGACAAATGCTTGTCTAAATAGTGACAGCAGGACACTCAAATACCTTTTAGGACAGTCTGTTTCCAAACAGAATAATGAGGAGTGAAAGCAAAAATAATAATAATTAAAAAAGCAGTTTTCATTAAATAATTCATTTTAATTATTGCCGCCATCAATTAGGACTCAGTCTGGCACCATTTAATTGTACTTTTGACATTACCCCCTAGATGCATATTTCAGAAAATGAAGTAATACGCAGCAAAGAAAAATTTGCATTGAAAAAATTCCTTTAACACAAGCTTGTTCCTGCAGGGTTAGCTTCAAGCTGGAACCAATTTTTCATCTTTTCAAATATAAAAACTGAACAAAAGTAATCAATGTTCCCTGGTAATGAGACTCAGCCCTGTGAAAAGTTCATCCAAACCTTTTGCTGTCAATGGCAAGCTTCTATTTCGAGACATAAGTGGGTGTCCGAATGTCTGGGTTGTGTGAGTAATTGATGATTTGATTCAGTTGTTGAACCAAAAAAAATTAAACTCTGCTTTTTCTCTGAAGTCAACCTCAAAACAAACTATTTTCAATGTATTTTGTAAAAATAACCCCAAACATCTCCATAGTTTTAGTGTAAAATATTTGCTATTTGTTTGTTTGAGACCGGTTTCTGTTCTGCCATTTTTTTCCAGGTATATGCAAAAAAAGAAAAGGACTAGATTTGTAGAAGAACCTAGGTGTCAGTCTCAGAGATGTTCTTCCAAGTTTTACTCAACTGGAAATCTACTGAAAACTTGAAATTCTTACGAGAAATATTTTCTTTCTGAATGAGCAGTGAAATACGTGTTAAACATTTCCAGTGACGTTATTATTCTTGCATTTCAATCTTTCAAGTGCTTTCTATTCTGTTAAGTATTCACATGAAGTTATTTCATTTCAAAGCTTTCTTTCATATCAAGCTATTATAAGTCCTTCTGTGCTGCAGGCCAAATTTCCTGGTGGTCCTTAAAATTACTTCATATTTACTGCCTTGTAATAAATCAATATCAAGGTGCCATTTTAATTTCACAAGATTTTCCTCTAGAAGTATGAATTTATTTTGCATCTGTATTATAACATCAAGTTCCCACTTAACTCTATTTCTAAGACCTACAGATATAATCTTCCCTTTCATTTACAAAGCAGTAGGATGTATATTTCCCATCTCGCCTTTAATTTCTTCCTCCATTTTAGAGGGATGTGAGCAAGCCAAAATAATATGTGCAACACAACATCCATTTTAACAGTATCTTTGTCATTGTTTCATAATAAAACCAGTGCACTTATTTAATAAATATTTCTAATACTACTTCTGTGTGCTAGCTAAACTGCAGAATTCATTCTCTAAAAAAATAGTAAAGTTAAGCATCAATAAATAACTGCTCCAGGTTTGAATTTTTTCTCTGTTCTTGGGAGAAGACAAAGGGCTTAGAAAAAAAAAATCCACACCCTCAAAACTCGTAAGTCTGGGGAGCTTCATACCAACTGGAGACCAGGAAGAGGAGGGGTGCGCCTTATGCTGCAATGTTAAAGCCTTTTGCCTGAGAAATGGGCTGCCATGTGGCATGTGAGCATCCTGCCCCAGAGCTGCTGAGTAGGACGGTGTCTGGGTGATGGTGTAGTACTCCGTCCTATCTCTGCCACCTTATGACTTTATCTAGGACATTAAACACATACACCAAGAAGAAGCCTTTTGCCATCCCTATAATGTTGTCCTCATTGTTTTAAATGTCCAGAATGTTCAGTGAGTGCATCTCAAATTCGTAAATAATTCTGCATTGACTGAATGTTTATTTTGGAAAATAAAGAATATATGACAAACAATTCACTACATACATTTCAACATGGCCTTCAGTAGTCGGTGAGCACATCCACCAACGTGAGCTGGGAACCAAGAATTTTCAGAAGGAAGGAAGACAGGACCACAGCCAAGCTCCTAAACTCTCAGCTCAGGCTGAGCTTCAATTAACAATGGAAGACGTTTTTCTCAAGTCTATGTGAATCATGAATATGTCCTTGAATTTCCCATTGAATGCAGCGAATCAGGTTTGAGCCCAGAAATTCTGTACTTTTTTCAAGGGGGGCTCTCTATTTTTGTCCAAGTATTTTGCTGGGAGGCAGAGGTGCAGCACTGGGTTGCTAAAGACAAGCTGCATCCTGCTCTGAATGGTGAGACAGCACAGGTGTCCTCTGCCTGCAAAGCCTTGGGGTAATCCTGCCTTTAAAGTGGGCAGTTGTGGATGTGTCTGTATATGGTGCAAGGGACTTAAAGACTTGACCTTTACAGCATGCAGGGAAGTAGGCTAAGCACAGAGATGGTCAGGACAGGTAAGTCAAACAGCATTTGAAGCAAGAAGATGGCTTGTAAGGAAAAGAATGAAAAGACTCGGGAGACCTTCACAAAACAACTGCTGCGGGTAGGAAAGAGTATCAAAAACATAAAGGAAGATGAGGAATATTTTTTGGGATACTTCAAAATGAGTAAGTAGGACTTATCAGAAAGGAAATGAAAACATAAACCAGTTGTAAGTGTATTCCTTAAAATTCAGACACACCTGGCAGTGATGGCACTGGTGGCAGCAGGGAGGAGGGGCAGCAGCTACCTCTTATTTTGCTGACTAGTATTTACAGTTGAGAACCCCTGGTCTTATTTTGGGCTTTATTCCCTATAGTCATGCAAACTGTGGCACAATACTACACCTCCTCTCAATCACTGCAGAGTACTTCATATTCACTGCTACCCCAGAACCACTAGAAAATCAACGCAGATGTCATGCAGGGTGAAATCTTGGCTGTGACTGAAGTCAATAGGTTTTTTTTTCTTTGACTTTGAAAGCATGCAGTGAACTCTTGCCTTTATCTCTACATAGCTCAACCCTTACTCGTAAGAGAGGGGTTTAATTTTCCAGGAGCCCACTGAACAGTTGGCTGCATAGCTGTTTAAGCAGGAAAAGCTCCAGTCAGAGCTACCTACCAGTTCAGCTGAAGCAGCAATGACACCACTCGAAGTGCCAGCAAGAATGAAGAGGGTTAATTAGCACAGTGCGTAGTAAAATTGCCAGCAGTTGCCAGAACATCATCTCTGCTTGGGCTCCCATCAAAGTTCCTCCCTGGGTTTATCTCAACCAGCACTAGCATTGATGAGGTAGTTTTTGCTCCTACTCCTCTTTGGAGACCCAGCCAGGACAGGCAGACTGTCACATTATGGGTTCTGCCTTTCCCTCTTTGAAAATATCCCGCGTGGAGGCAGCAGGAGCTTGGCCTTGAGTATGCACCATTACCTTCACAGAAGGGAAGGAAATACAACAAATTAATGCCAAAACCAATATAGTGTCTATCTGTTTTGTTCAGTTCAGTAAAATACTGCTTATGTCCTAAAATCTATGCTGTGGAACATACAGAATGTGCATTATGAAATAATTCCCACTGCAGCTACAGCCTCAGCCTCTCTGTTTCCAGGACTCTACATCCATCACCTGCATGATGCAGCAGTGCCAGGTCTGCATTAAGCAACAACTGTTTTTATTTAACTCCTCCTGAAAATGAACTTTGGTTCTCTTTTTAAACTGACTGGCTTCATTCCACAACCACCGGAGTCAAAGAATAAATACTCTTGTCATATTTTTTCATGGCATCAGAAGTCATGCCATATCAACAAAGTGTTATCTACATCTGAAAGACTGGCAAAGAGGATGTAAATGGTAACTGCAGGATGATGCTCTGGCTAGACAGATTTTTGTGCTTGGCTTGAACCCACTGATTTCAAAATGAGGCCTCATGCACCTGAATGCCTGGAGCAGCTTATAGGATTGGGGTCAGAACTGCAGCTACCGGGGGAAGCCTCTCCCTCAACCCTGCCTCCAGTTTTTTCTTATCATCATTGTGCTTGTATCATCTTTAGTAGCACTAATGCAGCCATATCTCTCTAAACCATGTCATACTACTAGAAGGGGAAAAAATGCTTATCTGCTCTCTCCTTCCTTGTACTCTCCTTTTTTTTTCTTTTAATTTATTATGTATAATGACCTCTGTAAGAGTGCCATATTTTTGGCAAATTTGGCTGCTAATTCATATCTGCTAGAACTGAAAGACATGATCTGAATTTGAGATGTCTCTCCATTAATAATCTATTTGTTCTCTTAATAAATATTTGTAAATTGTTTATCTGATACAGATGACATGTTTATTATTACCAATATGCTTATTGGTCATGATTCACATCAGTCTCTATTATTTTGGACTCTTTTCATTTATCTGTAGGCAGCTCATGCTGTTTTATGTATTCTGTCACAGTTGATTGTATTTTACCTTTTTGTGCTGATCTCTGTAAAAAACACAACACATAAGAAATTAAAAAAACAATGAGAAAGTTTCCAAAATCATCATTCTGCCACATCCATCCAGCAGTAATTTAAATATGTCTGAAACAGAGTAAAAACCTGAACAGATGGGAAGATTTTAAACAAACCATAACTTAAGACATCAGCAAATAACTTTGGCTCCTTTAGGATCCAGACTGAAACTGATACAGAGTCAATGGAAAGACTGGTATCTTTTGACCAAGCCCCAGGTACCTATAGGCTCCTGTGTGGTAACATCTTTGGAGAGAGGATTCTGTTTTCTCATGTGGCATTGATCCCTTTTTCAGGTATGTGATGCTGTCCTTGTTCCTCAGTAGTGCATGGAAAGAATAGTAGGTAAGTACAGCTGGAGGAAAGATCTGATGCTCCCTGCTACAAGATGATGGGAATACTAAAACGTCAGACAGGTTCAAGGTGAGACCAGTCAAACCAATAGAAGAGAAAACTACTGATGTTTGTTTTTTTTTTTTTTTTTTAATGCAAGGGTATTGCCTCTGGCTCAGAAAGTCTGGTTGGAAGCATATTTTGGGGAAGCATCACTTTGTGCGGCTCCCACTATAATTCTCTTTCCTAGGCATTTGATTTTTGTTATTTATATACTCTTTAAGTCGTACAAAGTGGACTTCAACAGAAATTTCAGATTTTGAGTCCTCCTTTTAACCCTACTGAGCATGTCTTTATAATAAATATTCAGCCATTCTCTTCAGTTTACTGAGAAGCACTTCAGAGACCTCCTGCCCTCATATCTTTTTGCCACCTTCTGCACATTGACTTCTTTTCCACAACTTCCACGTCTGTCTTGCCTGCAGACCAAACATCAGCCTTTCTCCTGTCTCAGTTCTGCCCTATGCATTCTCAATCCCTCACTCCTCTATCAGTTCTTAATGGTCTCCCTATGTATCATGATCCCTAATTCATATCAGTTTTCTCTCCCAGCCATCCAGCCACTGTTACTGCTTCTGGCTATTAAGCCCTCTCTCTAGGGACAGGATCCGTTATCCTTTGCCACTTCTCTCTCCACCTTCCCAAGGCAAGTGCTGCAGAGAGTGCTGCAGAGGGAAGGAGTAACTGAACTGTCATCTCTGCATGAGATGGAAAGAAGAAGCAGTGATGCTGTGAGCTTTCAGGACTTTTTTTCTTTTTTCCTTCTTTTAAAAATGAGTGTAGTGTTGTCTGAGAAGATACTACTGTGCACTGTCTGAAAAGCACTGCTAGGCTGCTTTCACCTGGGAGATTGGCAGATATAGTAGCCAGAAAATCAGTGGTGAATTTCTCTCTGGCCAGGTTAAATATTGTAAGGTTTCAGCTGCTTACCTTGTCATTAGATTGGCTTCAACCATTGCCAAAATCCTATCAGTTGTGAAGAAATTCACAAGACAGAATGGCATGCACTCAGAACTTAATCTTATGTTAGGCTAATACATGCAACACAAAATTAGACCTGTGATCTGCTGCTGTTTAACCTATCTTCTCTTTACATCTGGGCTTCCCAAAACAGGGTGGACTTTTGTGTGCATTGCAAGAGATATGGAGCTGGTTGCAGGAATGTGGATGGTGGTAGCTGTCCGAAGAAATTCTGCTGTGTCCCTCAAAGAAGAGTCTGGAGCAAGTTCTGTTGGCTTTGAGTCACAAGATCCTTTTTGTCTCTTCATTTGCTCCTTCGGAATTCTTTCAGACACCAGAATAAAACACAGTAATTTTTATCACAAGTTAGTGTTTCTCTGCGTAAGAGATCCCGTCTGTAGGTAGAGTTGAAGACAAAGGTTAAATTAAGCAGAAGAGTGACCCCATAAATAATGAGCGACAAGAGATAGGAACGTATCTGAGTAGCGACGTCTTCAGCAAATATTTGGCCTGCTTCTAGTTGAACCATGCTATGTATCATCAAGTCTGAAGGATTACCTCAAAAGCCAAAAAAAAAATAAGATTCAAGTTTTAAAACACCTGCATCATTTAAAAGAGTTCAGTCCGTTTAGCTTGCTAAAAATAATATCATCAGGTGATCTGATCAGTCACCTTCAAGGAGAGAAGAGCTTTAGGACTAAAGAGCTCTTTACCCTAGTAGAGAACAGCATAAATACTCATGGATGAAAAGTAAAAAGGATGAATTCAAATGAGAAAAATATTCCAACTTGTCAACAATGACAGAAATCAGCTATAGTTAGAAAATATCACGGAATGAGAGAAATGCTCTATTTTTTACTATCTTCACAGTGGTACCAGAGGCATTTCTGGAGATACATTGTTCTTAAAGTCATGTTCCAGGTTCAGTAGCTGCATGAGATTAAATGGTATGCAGCACGTCAGGCCAGATGCGTTATTGATTTGTCCTGGCCTTAATTTCCCTGAGAAGTCAGCATCTGCTTACCCCTGTTACACAACAGGAGCACACGCTTTCAAGGTGAAACACAGGACGCCACTGAGGGTCTGTAATCAGAAAGTGCTCCCTGTGCTTCAGAAGAGCATTAAGTAAAGGAAAGAGGAGTCCTCTGGCATCTTCTGCCTCAGGCCAGCACCCAAAAGCCAGATGGCATGGTCTGCAGTCCTAGCTATGTTCTTTAAACTGAAATCTGCAACAAAGTGAACTCTCTTGTGCTGGGGCTGTTGAATTGTTAATTCATACTGATATCACAAAATCAGAAGCAAATGAAAAATGTCTTGTTCTATAAATCAAACATAAAAAGCTGAGATGTGGTAGGGACAAACACTTCAGTTTCTTTATAGGGTTTTTTCCCCTCTTCAGTAGAACACAGCTAAGCTGACATATAAATATTTTAAACAGCTGCTCATCAGAAAAATGGTATATTGTAGCCTTAGCTGAAAGGTATGCTATTCATGCATGTTTTTTGTTTCCTTGTCAGTATTTGATCTCTGCCACTGCAAAAAAATCTGCTAGTTGAAGCATGAGTTTAGACTTAACATTATTACATTTCTTCATTTTTTTTTTTTTAACTTTTTCTTTCGGTGATCTTATACAAGGTCAGATCACACAAACTTGTCCCATCTGAAAATCTCCATGTAATTCAGTTAGACTAGTCAGATAAGATTGGAGAATCAAGCTCATATTCCATTTTTCATTTTACTGCAGTATTTACAAAAGACTGAACAACTGTCAGTTCAAACAAAAACCTGACTGACTCTGAAGAAAATGATTCTGTGTAGCTTTTTCTCTCTAGAATTAATCAAGTGGTCAAAGCTTAATTTAATGAAGAAGACAGGAGATAATGTAATATTTAGCAACTTTAAAGGGAAAGTGCATTCTAAAGAGAGACCTTGATTTCTTTTAATTTGCAGTAAATAATGCAAAGCTGTAATAGCACAGTTCAAATACTGTCAAGATTTTAAAATGTGTGAAAACTGCACATCTCAGCTAAGGCCACAATACAGAATTTGTACCTTTTTCCTGATAAGCAGCTGTTTTAAAATATTTATATGTCAGCTTAGCTGTACTCCAGTGAAGAGAAAAATAAAAACAACCAACACAACACTGAAAGAAATTGAAGTGTTTGTCCTTACCACATCTCAGCTCTTTATGTTTGATTTATAGAACAAGCTACTTTTCCTTTGCTTCTGATTCCATGATGTCACTATGAATTAACAATTCAACAGCCCCAACTCAAGAGAGTGCTCACCTTGTTGCAGATTTCAGTTTAAAGAATGTAGCTAGGACTGCAGACCATGCCATCTGTCTTTTGGGTGCTGGACTGAAGCAGAAGACACCAAAGGACTCTTCCTGCCTTTCCTCAATGCTCATCTGAAGCAGAAGAAGCACTTTCTGTTGACTCCAACGCTTTCTAATTACAGACCCTCGGTGGCATCCTATGTGGTTGTGGACAACACACTTTACTTGGTCTTAGCGTCATTTTATCCATCTGTTTAACAGGTGTAAGCAGATAGTGGTTTGGCTTAGACTCAAGATGGTGAAAAATCTCTCATTGAATAGTTTTGGATGAAGCCTCAAGAGAAAGAAGCCTGAGTAAAAGAAGCATTCAGGAGCTGCAGATTTTTTTCCCCATCCATGAATTATACATGAGTACATTGTGATTGTCTTGATTCTATCCTCTATTTTCAAATTATTCATCTAATTCCTGCAGAAATCTTTTGGTCTGTATGCTGTTTGCAAGCAGTTCTGAGAATCTCTACTCAAGCAGCTGCTAACTTCCAGGTGGGGCCAAAAACATTCCGTCTTCCCCCAGAAATCAGAACGGAAGGTAGCAACACAAGATCGTATTTCTTGCATCTCTTCCCTCCCATCTTTTACTCTAATTCTGTCTTTTTGATAGGATTTGTGTTATGCTTCCTCGTATATACTTCTTAAAAACTGGATGGGAATGGATCCAGGGGGAAAAAAATGACTGTGAGGATTTCACTAGAGGTCCTGTCTTGGTTTTGAAAGAGACAGGAACAAGGGGAGAAAACATGAAGTTAATTAGTGGGTTGGTCAACATTATATCTGCCTTTCCTTGAGTACTGAAGACTTGACACCATTAATCTTTGTTTCATTCAGGTGCACTTGTACACAATTCTTCTCCTAAAAGAAAGACAACAGAAATACATGTCTTTCACAAGTATAAAAACCCTTACCATAAGCTCATAAGCTTATGATAAGACCATGAAATCATAGCTGTAAACATGAGCTATATGCCCTGCATCTAAACTGGTAATGCTTTGGATACTGAATTGCCAGGAGTAAGTTGTTACCTTGCAAGGCCTCAGCATGGAAGATGGAGGGGAATGGGGTCAAATACAGGAAATGGGGAGAAGACTGCCTGCATTTGCTGTGAGGACCTCCTGTTCAACAGGAGATGGAGTATAATTGAGAGGAGGGAAATGCCTTGAACAGAATTTTAAATGGAAAAAACATGGGAAGTCTCTACCTGTCAAAAGGCTGGAGCAATTTGTTCACGTCAAGTTTCAGTGAGCTGTTGCAAATTAAAGTGGGATTAGGACTTCTCAGAAAATGTTATAAGAACACTCTGCAGTGAAAATTTTTCTGTAGCTGAAACACCTGAAGATGCTACTACCTTCCCTATCATGCATGCTTATTAATATACCCTTATTTATGGATTCATTCTCTTCTGACTGAATTAAGTAGCTAAATAAATATAAAATTAAATCATGTAGTCTTAGACCTTTCCATTAAATCCTGGGGCTTGATCATTTGCATTTTATTTTCATTTTTTATAATGTATGCTTATTTTAATTACTACTGCTGCACTTTATTTGTAATTGTGCAATGCCCAAGCACCTTGCTAAGTGGATAAGGGAAGCACTTTATTCCATAATAACAAAATTAATCCTTTTTGTTTCTGGAATGGACTGAAAAGAATGAGGACTTTGAAAAATACAATGCCAACAAATTATATATGACAAAAATAATTTTAACGGAATTCATACTTTCCTTACCTTCACCATTGTTTTCTGCTGGATATCACCTCTCCTAAAGAGAGAAGCAGCAACGTTTAATGACCTAAAGATTGGACTAAAATGCCAAAGATGTTTGAAATCAGAAATCTGTCCCCCTTTCTTCCTGCATGGCCCGGGACAAGTCATTTAGCCACTCTGAGTCCTTACTTCCCTGTTTCTCATGGCTAAGATCCTACCATTCAGCTTCAACGGAAAAGTAAAGCTTATTCACTAACGTGCACAGCTTTGCAAATGACGTATGCTAGGTATTGTGGCAGTGTAATCAAAGGGACACGATGATGGCTGCATAAAAGAGGCGTTTCCTAGCTATGCAGGATTCTTTTTTTACCAAATGAAAGAAGACACAGTTTCTTCTAATATCCTTGCAGATTCCTGCTGAATGAGTACCCTGTCTTCACTGAATTATCTTATTATGGAGGATTATGCAACTCTATTACCTCTTGAAGTTTTGTAAGGTGATCCATGCACAGTCTTTCACATTAGACACAAAAGCATTTTGTTGCATTTTCCTTTGGCTTATGCTCTCTGTAGAAACCTGGAAGGCCAGGGCTGGTCTCACCATTTTTGTCCACTGGTCATCACACATACAGAGAAAACATGTTTCTTTCTGATTCTCCTAGCCTGCTTGTTTTTAGCTTAACAATCCATGGCTGTAGGTCTCTGTTTAATTTATGGCAAAGATTTATTAGCAGAATCTAGGCTAATGAAACAGGTCAAACAAATTAAAGGTGCAGAAAAAGTGAATTAATTAATCAGATTCACTCCACATAGTAAACGCCGCATCTTCTTATAGACATTCAAGAACCATGACACAGGATTTCCAAGCTGTTTTGCCCCATTCCCAATCATTCAAACCAGGATGATTTTCTTATTGTTAGTTACTATTCCCTTAAGAACACATGCCACTAACTGGCTGACTATCCCTGGACAGGCCGGTACAATGCCTGTCTTATTTCTTCATCGGTTTTACCCAGCTGAGCTGCTAGGGAACACCATGTCCACTGCGAAGACTGAACTCTGCACATGGCTTGCCTTTGAACAGCCTCCTCTATTCTGCAAGGTAAACAGCCTCTGCCTGAAGTCTCTCCTAACAAGAAAAATGTAGCTCTGTGTATGTGTACATACATATATGAGTGTACCAATAGCTGTCCCTGGTTGTTTCCCAGAGTGTATTAATGCCAAAAGCATATTATTTCCATTGGTGTCCATGGACTGCGTTCCTGTGAGGCAAGACTGACATGATGCTTCTCAGTAGTGTCTTTGAAGGAGACAGCACACCAGCACAATTTCCCAAATGATCACTTCCACTCTTCCCCAAATACAGCTTAGGTGTTTTCACCTCCCCTGTCTTTCTGTGTGTGCCTTTTTTTCACATTCCCCTATAACCTTCTCTCCACTTGCTAAATAGTGCCAGTTTCTGCTCAGTCAATCCCCCATCATGAGACATTAACGGCACACTAGACAATGAGATGGAGGAAAGTCTCCCATAAAAATTTACAATAAAATCGTAAATGTGGGGATTTGAAAGCTGTTACTCCTCAGAGTTCACTCCGTGGTCTTCCCCTAGCGCACAATGGGCATATGGCAATGTTTCACGATCTCCAAAGCCATCTCCAACTGCTTACAAGAGAACTGTGAATAGCAGGGTTTTTTTAGGAGGAGTCTGTGAACAGCTTCTAATCCTGGTGATCCTGTTTGCATCAGTTTACATTTCCAGGGCTATCTGTGAACAGAAAAGACTGGAAATACACTTTTCAGCTCATCTGAAAGAGAGATTCTCCTTTACACTGCTCGATTCCTCCCTTCAGGGAATCCTTGCTACGGTGCAAGCTTTGCTGATCTGAAAAGACAAAAGTAGAGTGATTCTACACTCAAAATCACCTACTTAAAACCAGTTTGGTTTTGTCCTATAGTCTTGCACCTTTTGTATGCTCAGTTGAACCTACTTACATGCCTGCCTAAATGAGCATGACTGCTCGTTACGTCTCCTGGATCTTCAGCAACCACAGTGACACAGAAAGGATGCCACTTTTTTACCCTTTACCCTTTACAGAAATCATCAGAATGGATCTACACAGGAATTCCTGAAAGTAGGTTTATTACCTTTAGCCAGGTTACTTATGAATATAACAGTAAGCACACAGATAGTTTCTCATACTCAGGGCTGTAAGTTTGTGAACTCTTGAGGCTGTGGATGAGGAAGGGCAAAGGGATTTTTTGAGAAATGAACAAAACCTGCACAGAGTCCAACAGCAAAGGCCCTGCCTGTCACTTCCCTGGCATTATATCGAGAGCCTCCATGCCCTCGAGCAGAAATCCACAGTGAGTCCTTGTTTTCTTCCTAAGAACCTAAAGGACACTGAAGACTTGAAGGAGTGACAAGCATGCAAGGAGGTAGCAGATTGCTCTACCTGTTCGATATGATCTTTAAGGTCTCTTCCAACCCAAACCATTCTATGATTCTAAGTCACCCTGGGGAAAAAAAAAAGTAAGAGTGGCGACACCTACAAGTGCCATTCAGGGAGGAGCGCTGCCTCGCGGAGCGTGTGTGTGGCAGCGGGGTGCCCCTCAGGAACACTAGCCCGGCAGCGGGACAACATCTCACCTTTCTGCCCCTGTTCCCCTCCCGCGCGTGCGCATCCCGGCCGTGTGGGCGGGGTCTCAGCCTGAGAGACCCCGCCCCTCTCGGCCCTCCTCCCCTTTTTCACCCCGCCTGGCGCTGCGGGGGCAGGGACAGGCGCGCGAGCCTCCTGCTCTCCCTCCATTCCCGCGTTTCCACGCGAGCGCGCGCGGGCAGGCGGGCGGCCCTTCGGTGGCGCGGGTGCGCGCGCACTGGCGCGCGTGTGCGGGGCGGCTGAGTCGCCCTCCACGCAAAACCCGCGCCGCTTTCTTCGCCGGAGCGCCGGGCGGGCGCCCCGGCCACGGGGGAGCCTCGCAGCCGGGGCATGGAGAGCCTGCTGGAGAACCCGGTGCGCGCAGTCCTCTACCTGAAGGAGCTCACCGCCATCGTGCAGAACCAGCAGAGCCTCATCCACACCCAGCGGCAGCGCATCGACGAGCTGGAGCGCCGGCTGGACGAGCTGAGCACCGAGAACCGCAACCTCCGCGGGCAGCAACCGCCCCGCGCCGAGCTGCCCTCCGCCGCCGCGCCGCCCCAGCCCGAGCAACCCGACTCGCTTCAGCACCACCAACAGCTCCCGGCGCAGCCCCTGCCGCCGGGCCAGCCCGACTCGCTTCAGCACCACCAACAGCTCCCGGCGCAGCAGCCACCGCCGCCGGGCCAGCCCGACTCCCTTCAGCACCACCAACAGCTCCCGGCGCAGCCGCCGGCGGGCAAGCAGGCAGCGGCGGGGCCCGGCGGCAGCGGCCGGGCTGCCGGGCACCAGCACCCCTCTGCCCAGCCCCACCAGCACCCCGCGGAGAAAGAGGGCAGGGAGAAGGGCTGCTGCACCGCTTTGCTCCAGCACAAGCCCCCCCAGGCCATTGGCAAAGGCGTCCTGAGCAGGAGACCAGAGTAAGTGAGAAAGGGGGGAAGGGAGGAGGGCAGGGGTGGCGGGAGGATGGGAGGGGGTGTGGGAGGATGGGGGAGACGACGGGACAGAAGCGTAACGAGCTCTTCCCGGGCCCGTATCCAAGCTGGAACTGGGTTATACCCCCTGCAGCCTTGCACAGAGAGAAGCAGTGTGTGGGTGGGTGGGGAATCCCTCCCTCCATGCGTTCTCGGGGAGAGCAGGCAGAGTGCAAAGAGGAGCCAGAATGCTACTTCCAAGAGGCATTTTGCCTCCTAGTTCACCGCTTTTATTTTTACGTACACGTGTCTGTGGCCCATTTGAACCCACTCGGGCTGCTCACCCACGGTACTCACGCACAGCATCGTACCCTCATTGCTTGTCATAAATAAATAAGTCTTTGATCAAAGAGAAGTGCGGCTTAGCCCAGGGAAGAAGAAGCTTTGCAAAGGACAGCAGCATTGTAGCATCTTCTGTTTGTCTTAAGTCCCTGGTATCTGTCAAAAAACCCTGTCATCCCTGAAATGAGATGGGATTTTCCTGCCCTCACGGATGTAAATGGTCTAGGGTGTGCATTACATTGTACATGATGTGTATGTGTTTGTATAGATACAGAAAATGTACATATGTTTGACATTTAGGATGCTTTTCGCACTTGTGTGTCTTGGTTTTCTGTCTTTTATTTTGATGAGTGGCACCTGACACTGATCCAGCTCTTCAAAAGGGCAAGGTATTTTTGATGGTCTTTCCTCTTCGATGAAGAAAGCATCACCACTAATACTGAATACTGATAATGGTCTATGTGCGTGCATGTATAGTAAACAAGGATGAGCATTCCAGCACTATAGGCAGTGGAAAAGGTTACTATCAAAGAGTCATATTTTCTTGGATTATGTATCCAGTATATACCATCAATTCACCAGATGGTAAATACAACTGCGCTCAGTATGGTAATTTCATTTGTTTAGGCATTTTGAAAGCAGGGGAATGTTTTCTGGTTGAAAGTCAGAGTTACTGAAGTTAGGAAGAGAAGGAGCGTAGTTTATGATGTGGCTTCTTTTATGTAAGAAAGAAGCTAATGTAAGTAGTAAAACTAGATTGGAATTTCTTTCCTAGAACAAACTCTATTGTTTTCATTATAGTACTGTAAAAACAAATGAAGTATACAACACAAACGTCTTCCTTGTCTCTTTTGACACTTTAAATAAATGGGACCCTTCTCTCTCGTGTTTGTTTTGAATACTCAAGCATAGCTACAACATGGAGCTGGATTTTCAGCTGGTGTGAGTATGAGTTACACCACTTCATAACAGCTAAACATCCATCATATGATTCTAGAGAAATCAGTGGAGAAATTACTGTTGAAAGAAATACTAATAAAGGAGTATGTATGGTCAAGACGTGACTGAATCCCAAAAGGCAGATCCATACTTCTAAAATACTGCACTGTAGGACTCAATTTAGCAATCAAAACTTAAAGGGGGTGAGTGGGGCTACTTAATACAGGTAGTAAGCGTTTGCAGGATCTGGTCCTTATTCATCATGGAGTTTTGAAAAGACCTAAAACTAGATCCTGAACTCATGCCATATGGTGTAAATCCAGAATACTATAGTTTAGCTCACTGAAGTCAAACTGGTAAGAAACCTAAGTAAAAATGCATAATCAACCTCACTGTTTTTTCAATGGTGAATCCCTGCAGTGAGGGTTCTGTTAGAAACATCGTATTGGCAAGGGCTTTCCTTTCTCCTGAACAGAGTTTCTACTATACGTCATTACCCAGACTGAAGAACTGATTTCTATGCATAAGTCTAAATACCTCCTTCTTATCTGAGCTGGTTTTTCTGTGGAGTTAGTTTGGGGGAAGCATTGTGCATTTTTTTTTATACCAAAATGCGCAAATAGAAATGCATTAAGAACACAGCTGATCGCTGGTATATCATATGGTGATATTGGTATTTCAGATAGAAGGATAGGTGGATGGATATAGCCTTTTTGTGGAAAGTCAGGGCTGCTGCTGGGGGTAACAGAGCAATCCCCGCAGTGCTCTTCACTCAGGAGGATTAAAATAGACTGCTTCTGTTTCCTTCTATAGTGTAGGCAAACCAAAATCTTTGTATAGAAAAATATATGAGAGATGCAAAACAGTCTACATTTCTCTCTCCTGCATGTTCTTTTTTTTCCCCCATTGATTTTATATACTGGATTTCATCCCCTCTCATCTCTAACTGTTAGAAAGAAATCAAAGAGACTGCAAAATCTGACTTAAAGGCAACTTGGATGAAAGGGAGGCAGAATCTTTCACCACAAATTGAAAGCATGCCCAGTATCCCTTGTGATCCAACTGGCCAACCTGAAAGTTGTATTTTTTTGCTTTTGTGTGACAGCAGGAGACATATAATTTAATACCTACACAGAATAGGTATCTACATTCTCTTTCTTCCTCCCCATATCTGAACATGTTTTTCCTTCATTATAAACCCTGAAATTCAATGTCATCTAAATTTTTTTCTCTTAGCTAAGAACATAGGAACTGACTATTCACTACAGAAAATGGCCACTCTAAACAGATCAGAAATTATATTTTAGCATGTCAGGGTGTGGTGGCTGAAAGCAAGGGTTAAAGCAGTACCCAATCAGTGTCCAGCTGTCACTGCCCAGTAATGAAATTTCCTCTGCCTCTCAGAAAACAGGAAGTTCTGACAGCCTGTTTAAGTGTACTTGTGCTGGCCCTTCTCACCTCAGACAGAGCCTTGGGATTTTGCTCATTTTGAGTCAGGGTTGACTTTTTTTTGCAGTTCAACTCACCTCAAACCCTGGATAGAAGTGAAGACCTAAGCTTTTGGACACATGTTACTATTCATGTCAACTGGGGCAGTCTTCTGTAAGGGTCTTGGAAGGAAGACAACTGAGGCACCTCTGTTATTTTAAAAAAGAAGTTTGATTTTATTTTTGTTGTTTTCTTTTTAAAAAACTGATAAGTTCTCTTTTTTTTAAAGCCCTCTCTCTCTTTTTTTTTTTTTTTTAAAAGAAAAAAGGAACAAACCCAAGCCTATCTGCAGAACAGGAAGAATTCCCAAGTTATGCAGAAGCCCACTAAATGTTGCTGCCTGTTGTTGTGTAAGAAAGGTAGTGCTGAGCTTACCTATGAAAGGGGAGGCCAGGAGAAAGATTTTTGCAAAGATTCTCAGCAAGAATTAGGCTGATTATTATTCCGCGGCATCTGTCTCTTTCTACCTTAGGAGTCTATTGCATAAGCACCTCACAGCTTTAAAAACAAAAAAATAAGGTCATTCATCATGGAATGTTTTGCTTCAAAAATACAGGTTGCCAAATTAGCATAGCTTAGATCACCCTTACTAAGCAGCCTCTTGTCTTAAGGGACCATCCCAAAGTATCATCAAATCCTGTGAGTATAAATTTTCCTTCCTTTCTTTATCAGAATGCTACCTTCTTTGCCAATCTCCAGTACTCTTCACCGAGTATCAGGGAAATGCCACAGGGTTGAATTTAGCAGATTAAGTCTAAATGGCCCAGATCTTGCTGGTTTTTATCAGTGAAACTCTCAGTAGGAATTCTGCCTGTGGAAGGACTTCAGATTTTGAGACCATGCGTTAGCTGGAAGAGTCACTGTGATAAATGCAATTGGAATAATAGTTAGTAATCTCTTATAGTTCCTTCCATCAAAAGACGAGTACAACTTACAAACATTCTACATTGAAGTGGCATTAAAATAATCTTTTAACCATGTCACCAACAGTGAAAGCAAGGCACAGAAACAGGATTTGTCTAGCATGACATAAAGAACCTAAGTAGTGAGTTTAAATTATTAGACTGTGTTTGCTCTACAAGATATTTCTTCACACAAAAAACCCTCTTAGAACTCTTGGAAGAAAATTTCTGAAATCACATTTTTCCCAGAGGTCTCTTAAAGCTCATTTAGATTTGCATTGGGCTGAATGCTATTTTATTTGCTTTGATATTGGTTTGGGATAGTATTTTTAACCTTAGTAAAGAGGCAAGTTTTAAAAGACAATGTTGGAGTCGTTTGCTGTTGTGGTATGAGGCCATTTGTTGTATTTTTGTTTAATTTCAAAGGCTCAATTATGTAACATTAAAATCAAGATATTGCATATGCAGAGGTGCTATTTTCCATATTTTTTTCCTTTTAACTATTCATTAATGTTCTATTTTATGTATTATCTCCAGGGTAAAGTCATTAGAAAAAATCCCACTGATTTCAATGTATACTAACAATAACTGTAAATATTATGGCTTACTATTAACATATTTTGCTATATTTGCGCATTGCACCAGCACAAAAAAAAAAAAAATAGAAGACCAGAACAACTCTGAGTGGTTTATGTACCCCATATAACCATTGCTTTATTCCTTTCACTCTGGACGCACAAGGAATGCTACATTTGCCCTCTGCTTTTATTCTTTCAGATTTCCCCCAGCCCATTTCAGGCTTTAACTCTCTTGAGCTTTCACACACTAGAAATAGTTGCATTGGTGCCGGCTTCTTCAAATCCCTGCTAGCAGTGCAACCTTTCAGCATCAAAAGTTATTTAGAATAGAGTGCTGTAGCTGGTTACAGATGACAGAGGTCTGCATTGATATAGCTACACAGATGCTAAAGCCCTGCTTAGATAATGAAATAAAGAGCATAACAAGAGGAAAAAAGAAAGTAGACTCTTTGTGACTTCATCCCAGTTAAAGATATATCCATACTTGTTCCATTCATATTGTAATCAGCCTAAGACCTCCTTTATGACATGAATGCTTATCTACATCAGGACCTGTAAAAGCTCAAGCAGAGGAATATGGAATTGATTATTCTCAACAACATTTAGTTCTCATCTTGGGAAAGGTTCAGGATGAAGTTCTAAATATAAAATTGCTGAGTAAAGATGGCATGAGGAACTCCAGCCACAGGGACAGCTCCTCAATAGAATGCTGTATAGAGTCTTGACCAGAGCAACTCAGAGTCAAGGCTGAAAATATTATTGTGGGAAATCTCACTGGTGGGATGGGAGCATCAGGAAGTAATAAAAAGGAAGGAATCTGTGTGAAACACTGACTAGCAGTGCTTTGGACAGATACTACCCATGTATCTACGTCCCAAGACCAGTTAGAATGGTACCTGGAGTAATAAAGACTCATACTCATCTTTTAACTAGAGAAGCCATGGGCTGAAAGCAACAGCAACAAAGGTGATTTTTTTCATATTTAAATGAGGAGGGATGCAAATGCATTATTTTATTTTTCTGATAAGATGGTCCCTCAGCTATATGTTCTGCTGCAGCCAGGCCGCTCTTCTCTAGTGGCAAGGGTACATTTCTTCCATATGCTTTGTATTGGCCCATTTGGTATCACTTCCCAGGTAGATCCAAGATCAGGCTCTATGAGAGGACTTTAGGAGCAATGGACTCACTTGGCAACACTGTTTGCATTCAAAAGAATCCACACATGGCTGTTTGGAAGACGCATAAATGGAAGGATGTCCCAAAAGAATAGGTGTTCACAATGTCCTTGAGAATTCCTGCCAGGGACTCAGCATCAGATGACTCCTGAGCTGGCTTTCCCATTCGTGGCAGCACATGCAGTATGGAAGAACACCTGTTGTTCTGAGTTTGCAACAAGCAACTCATACTTCCATGTCCTTCAAAAAAGATGTGCACAAGGGAATATACAATTTGGGGATGGTTCATACAGTTTATGCACGCAGCATGTGGCTACTTACATGAGGCATAGACTGTACACATTCCCACCTGCCTCATACTTGAAATTATTTGCGTTTTAGTCAGAGTAAGCCAGAGAAATCTAGCCTTGGGATGCTCTTCTAGTCCTTAGATGGTACCAGACCAGTTTGAAGACTTGTCTTCTGTTAATTATGTCTTCTACCTACTCATTCAAAAAAAGTGTTCATGTGTTAAAATGAAGTACACTTGTGCAAGTAAAAATACCTCTAGACAAACAGTTGCATTAGACTGTAGAAATTTCCTAGTTTTGTTTTTGTTCCTTCTACCTTGGAATCCAAGTAGAAATAGTAAAAAAAGAACTACTGTCTCTCTAACTTAAGCTTTCTGTACATAGTGTTCATTCATCTTCTGTTCTCCAGTTATTTTCTCTATAAATGCCTTGTTAGGTTGTTAATTTTCTCCTTCCTTTCCTAGCTCAGAAGTGGTTTATTTCTCTTTTGTCCGTTCTTAGTTATGAAACCTTTTGTTTGTTTCTCCCTTAGGAAAATAATATTGAAAGCTAGAAGTATTCCTCTGTTTAACAGATGGAAAATATGTCATTTGTTATAAAATTACCTATAGCCTGTGATCATTACTTGGTCCGCATTCCATGGAACCATGTAAGAGGAAGTAAGGCAAAAAAGGAAAGACAAAGACGGAGCCTGAAGTGTAATCATTTTCACTTTCTTTTTCATACTTTTTTTTAATATATGTACTTTTTTCCCCTCAATGAGGTGTATCTTGAAACAAATCAGTAAAATTCTTGTATTCATCTATTTCAGAGTTTGTGATTTCATTTAGCTAAGCCCTAGGTGAGAAAATGACTCTTGACTATTGCATTTGTTCTGCCCAGTGGCTCTGTTTAAGATCTTAGTTAGAGCTTTGTACTAACAGTCATAAGATCAAAGCTTAACTCCTCCTAAATGTATTTTTATCAGGTTTGTGGTACTGGACCGTCCTTTTCATCTCTGTACATATTTTAAGATCTGTAGCAAAGCAGTTAGAGACCTATTGTTACAGATAAGAGTGGGCAGATAGATCAGGAAAGATCCTTTTTATAAATTTTGGCATAGGAAGCAGCATAAATCTCCTGTCATTACTTGCAATGTGCGCTGCAAGACAATATGTGTATTTGCACATAGAAGAGAGAATGTATTTGCATGAGCATTCATCTACAGTAAGTGTCTAAGAGCAAAGTTGAAACAGCATCCAGTTTCTGTGCTTTTTACATGCAGAAAAGCAAGCTGTTTGCTGGAGGAAATCAGTGTATTTTTACTGACGTCAATACAACCACGACAATTTACATCACCTGAGGATTTGTACCAGATTTTGTGGGTTTGTCCTTACACACAAATACACACATATCCACTGGCATAAATGAGTGTTGACAGTAGCAATACAGAGCAACTCATCACAGAAATAACAGTGAATGGTGAGAAAACCATTAAGCAGCATTCTGATTCTCTATGTAACAGGTTCGCAATGTTTTCTGACGGTATTTCAATATAAGGTGGTAGGAGTTTTGTTGCTGCAGGGTTATAAAGATGAATTTGCTCTGTTTGATAATGTGTTTTCTTTTATCTACTCTGTGCATCCACCCTCAGTCTGCATCCCACACAGGTATTATTTTTATTGCTTTTGCTAAGATTATGCTCATTGATCAGCTGAGAGGGGTAGAACGGGATCAATATTTTACGCAATTAGTCACATCTTAGAGGGGACATTTTGGTGAAAACGAACTGATTTTGAATAAGAAATAAAAAATGGCAAACATTTTTCGTGTCCTCTTCTAACTGAGAACAAGGGGGTCTGTGAGCTACACAGCTAATAAAGCTTGGCTTCCAGAAGATTTGTATCACTGTTACATTCTATGATGCCTCACAAGATGTGAGTTCTGCTTCAAACTTCTCCTGGTATTGAGGCTTTCATAACATCTCTCTCCAACATGGAGTTTTCTGTGTGGAGTAAGTTCTTCAGTTCACTCGGCAGCACCTTCCCTCAGTGGAGAACCTACGAATTTCTCTTTTATGCTCTGCCAGCTGTTTTCTTGGAACTTGTAAAAAGTTAGTATCTCTGAGATCACTGTTACTTACTCATGCTTGGTTGAAGCTTACAGGGATCTGGAGCTACAAAGTGGGAACCAATATAGACACACCCAGAGAGCAACAGACATGCACAAATGCATAGAAGGAAAAAAGGAAAAGATTATATGGTCACAGAAAATTATTTTCTTAGAGTCACAGCTAATAAAGACAAAATCCTAGATAATTTTTTGATTTAGCTCACCAGTACATCAAAATGGCTGAACAGTCCACTCCAAATCTGTGGCCAGTTCTTGGAGCTGGTGTTCTGTATGTAATAGCCTCTTAAAAGTCTTAAAATATTAAAGTTATAAAGAATTTGGAAACCTTTAAGAATACAGGAGGCATCTAGGTGGAAGCTTACTATTGGCTAATGGAGTCTGTTGCTCCTCCTGGCTTTGCATATGAAGTTGGTGGATCATCTTAATCCACCTGCCAACATTTGCATGGACATGGGCTGCCACTGAGACAGTTGCTACTAGAGAAGTTAATTTATGAGTGCTGAAACACACTAAAGAACTTATATCATTCTCAAGAGTAGAAGAAAATTGACACAGAAATTATTGTAAATCTTAAGGAGGCTTGGGATTTTCTTCAGGTTTTTCTGTACTTTAAATATTTGTTCATATTGTGACCTTTCTATTAAAATTCAGGATCTTGCTGTCAATCTGTTTGTCTATGTGATGTCAACTTCCCGGCAGCACTCCAAAGTGGTGAGAGATTTGCTCTGACAGCACCTCATTCAGCTCCAGCGTCCAGTATTTTGGTGTTGCCGTGACTCCATGGAACATCCTTGGATCTGCCTCCCAGAGCAGTGTGGCTTTGGCCCTGATAATCTTAATGAATTTTATAGATGATACAATTTTGCAAAAGAGAGGTACCTCTCCAGATTTATAGAGATTATTACCTTTCTTTCTACTTCAGTTATGGAATCAAGCTCAGACCTGTCTTTCCTTGCTTTTGCCTCTCTGTGAGGAATACCATTTCTACCTCTGTTGGGCTGTTCCAGGAAAAGTGTCAGCTCTGCAGTCAGTTCATAATTCTCACAAATGTCCTTGTCTCTCATTTGCCAGTTTTTAATTTGCAAATCTATTCCCAGTAGGACACCAGTAAATTGCCCTTGTCTGCCTAGGTATTCACATGGCCCCCTTCACCATAGTAACTGAGTATCTGGATTTGTCTTGAGGGCCCATGCTGATATCCATGCACACTGGACCACTAACTTTCACCTGAACCAGCAAAGAATTTGAGGAATCTTATCCCTTTTCTCTCGGCATTCCCTGGTTCTCATGCCAAAGGCCTCTCTTCAAGCAGTTTTCTTCTGTGTTTTGTGCCGATAAATCTGTATCCAGTCAAACTCCAAATGTAGATAAACTGCGTAGCTCTGATTGATAATTGGTACTATTTTACAATCTCGGTAATTCTAAGAGACACATTTGTTACCACTTAACTGTAAATCTGAGTGGATGAACTCAACTAAGTGGCTTCAAATTTGAAGAAACTTGAGATAACACTTGTCAGTAGCTTCTGATGTTACGAATCTTCTTGAGCTGACTTCTGCCCCACCATTGGAGCTATTACAGTTAGATTGAGTTAGCTATTAGCCTATAAGATTCTGTGCATACTTGCCATGACAATCATTTGGGATGGCACAGCCAACTGCTGTAATGTTTCCCCCAAGAATTCTTTATTACTCATTTGGGAAAATACTGATCTCCATGTTAGCTGCAGCAGCATCCGCTGCTTGTCCCTTGTTTCTGCCAAGAAATGAGAGAGTTTCTCATCTTTGTCAACCTGAATACATAAATATTGACTTCACTAGACATGCTCTGACTGGAACTATTATACCACCTCAATTACCTCATTTACAATGGCAGACAAGCAGACAGGGAATACCATATTGTATCCTTGGTGGATGAAAAACATTGGCAAATTGTTTCAGTCTCAGACATTTAAAGGTATTTAGCCTACCAAAGGTGGAATAAAGAATCTACTCAGTTTTAAGGGAGGATTTAGACTTCTGCCAAACTGCATTTGCTTACAGCAAGTAATTTTACAGGTAGGCAGAAGAAAGGAAATACTGGTAACAGGGGAATAGGGGAATGGGAGGATGAGAGGTGTCTACAGTGTGTTTCTCCTCTCTGCTAAGGGCAACCTTCAGGCTGGTTTTAAGTCTATACTAACAAACTCTACAAATCCCAAGCCTCAAAGTGTGGCTGAAGTGTTGCCTCGGGACTGCATCTTAGTGGTGTGCACATCTGCATGCTCTCCAAAGCTTCTGCAGCAGTCAAGATAGGATAGACCATACTTCTGGGCTCTGCAGATATTGCCTGTGCAGGGAGATACAAGCTGGTGGAAGAGTGGACAATAGTGGGAAAGATTTACAAGGGGAAGGAGAAAGCCTCTATAGAAGACTGTAGAATGCAGGAGGGCCAGGAGCCCCATAACCTTATCTTACAGAGGCTGTGAAGTTTCTGAATGCCTGGATCATTTATATGTGCGACTGTAATGATGCTTTGGCGTAGCTGAGGGGAGGGAAGGAATGACAGGGTTTTATGTTCTATTTTTGTGAAGCCTTTTACTCAGGAGTAATTAATAATAAACAGCACATACTGAACATTATCCTTAACAGATACTGACTGGTCGAAGCCACCTCCTCAGTAGGCTTAAGGAAGGAGTCCACTACTGTATGCACAGAGTATATGTAAGTAGTTCTTATCACTACGGGATGGGAGGTTTATCAGATCTCATAAAGCAATGCACTTTAACCTGGCCGGGCAGTGTCTAGGAGATCTCCAAGGAATACCAAGAGTGCTATGAGAGGACAGTGGAGTATGTCTGTAGACAGCATCATTTTCAGGATGTCTCTGCCTGGCATTAACACCTCTTTTTCAGATTAGGTGCTGGGGACCTTGACCACCTGTGTCCCTTCCTAGAAAATACAAACACAGAGAACAAAATTGTTGTCCCTGTTCACGTTCTGGTGTAAACTCATCATCACATTCCTCTCACTGTTTTGCTTAATTGACAGCAGGCCTCATTCTTCATAGTCTTCCTTTTGTGAAATTATTTTCTTTCGTGGAGCATGGATTTGTGGTGCTAGCAAATCTTCACTGAACACTTTATATCCCACTACCTCAAGCACAGGGATAATATGACTTACAGAGCATAAGGAACTAGGTCCATTCTGCTGCTGCATTTTTTCAAAGGCTTCATTACAGGCTGCTATGGCCAACTCTCATATCTCACACCAGAAAGTGCACCATTTCAGAGATGAACACATATACACAGTAATGCTATGTTTTATAAAGTGCTTTGGGAAATAATGCACTTATTAATGGGTGGAATATTGTTAGTGTATGTCCCTACCAATATCTAAAAGTGCAGCAAGTAGCAAGTATGTAAGGTTTTCCTCTAGTATATCTCTAGCCATGGCTAGATTTTGCTGCAGGATGAATGATAGAAATACCATGCAAAAATAGCTAATAATAATAGTAAATGTCTCTTCTGCATTACTCTTTCAGTAAACCCTTCAGTGCTTACAAAGGTAGTCCTCATTTCACAGAAGACATGGTAAATGTTTTCCTTGAGTTCACCCAGCTAGTCAAAGCTGAGAGTAAAACCTGTGTCCCAGGGCTCTGATCTGTCAAGTAGGCTACAGTGCCTTGAAAGAAGGAGACAAACAGGACAAGAAGTGTTAAATGTTACGAGGTCACTTCTATGTCATAAATAACATTGCTCTAAATATTGAAATCTGATTCACTCCCTGGACAGCTTGATATCAGGAAGAGTTTTGGCCAATTAAAAGTCTATAACTTGGCCAAAAATCCTTAGCAGCCATTCATGATTGGTGTCAGTTACACTAGAAAGAAAGAACAGTGGAGGCTGGAGGTAAAATTGAATGTTGAATTTGAGGAGGAATTAAGACGCATAGTTTCACGTTGGCAGGGCTGTCAACGTGTATTGCATGGAAGTTCAGCAAAGTATACCAAAGCAGCTAGATCAGCAAGAAAATGTGTCAGAGTAAAACAGTGCAAGAAACCACTCACGCATATTGGAGAGTGTTTTGTTTCTTGCAGCAATAAACTACTTATAAGTTGCATAGAGTGATGAAGGGAGAGGGCAGTGAGAGAAGGTAGGCTAACAGTCTATAGTGTCTGCTGTTACAGTCTGATTTGATGGGAGAAAGCTGAGCTACAAGGAAGACACCAAAAATAATCCTCTTGTGGGACCAAAAGGAAAAGCCTCCCTCAGAGGCAGGCACTGCATGTGAGCTAGGAAAGCGGAAGGTAATTATCACATCTGTGCATGTGAATAAGTTAACAGACTTCTCCAAAAAACACTGCCTAGCAAGACACAGTTTCTTCTTCCCACAGCTATGTTTTTCCTCCCCTTATTCTCCTGTTAAATGGCGTCATACCAGGGTCTGCTGCCTCCATCCGCTCCTCCCCTGACACAATCACAGCAGTACATGCAATCACCAAGTCTTACTCTGTCAGATTTTCTTCTGCCTCAACCAAGGAAAACTCCTACATGACTGATATGTGTGACTTAATGGATTCTGAGATGAGCTTTTGAATTCCACTAATAAGAAGGGCATTTGCATTCCCCTGTCCCTCTTGTTTTAATGGTAACTGGGCTTGATGGTAACAATGCTTCATTAGCCCAGTCTGGTTAACTGTTACCTGGGGACATAATTTTGACAGGGATCCTCCACCCTCCCTGTTTTTTCATTCAGTATTGTGTCAGGCCCCAGTGTTTTACAAGCCTGAAGGGTGCTCTTTGGGTCACTCTCATGCACATATGAGAGTGGGGCACACTCTGGGAATACAATTCGAATGCATTTCTCACAGTCAAGGGATGCATTCAGTATAGACCTAAGCTGGATTTGGTAAAAAAAAAGATGGCAAGGGAGATATGGAACAAGGGCAAGAGTGCCTTCAGGATGTGATTATGCCTTGGATGTTTCTAGAATTCCTTTCTCTTACCTGCAAGGAACTATTTATGTTGGTTAATGTTTCCTCTCAGCTTGTACAGTAGGAGCAATAGATTTCCTCAATTTGAAAGAACTCAGCACCTCAGAGGATCAAGACCTCATTCTCTGTCCTTTATCTTTCAGCTCTATTCTTTATTTCTCCATTTTTGTTTTATTTGTTGCTGTTTTGAATTCCCTGAGGTGAACACTAACCAGAGGCACAGTTAGTAACTGTTCCACTGGGATCCAGTATTGCACTAGTTGGATGTATGTCACAAAAAATAGCTAAAATATGACCAATTTCATGACATATCTCTATTACTACTCCTTTTATTAAAGTCATAAAGAAAAGTTAGGGCCTGAGTGGCTCCTGATAGCACAGCAACATTTACAAAGATATCAGCAATGATGAAACTGGCCTTCAGGAAAAGAGCTTGGAACCCCTCTCCAAACATCACTGGCTCCTTCCAGACAGCACCTCCTATTCATCCTTACTGAGTTTGTCCTTTTTGCTCTTTCTCACTGGCAGTTACACCCTCTCTTTCCCCCCAAATCTCGGTTCTACAGCTGTACTGTGAGAGTAGAGTAGGTGACAGCTACACCACAACGACAGCATATGAATACAGCACTTGAGAACAAAGCTGTGATGAAGGTTTCTGTTGCTTGATTCCCAGATAGCTGTTGGGAGGACCAGGAACATGGCATGTCTGCATGTACTGAACAGTGAAGGGTAGGGTGAAGTGGCATGTGAATGATACACCTGTATCCCCATGAGAATGTGTCTTTGCCTCTAGATCTACATCTCTGTGTGGAGAAGTGAGGTCTGAAGGAATAAGGAATTCTAAAGTATAGAAACATACATATTCACTCACAACTGGCTGGGTGAAGAGTATAAGTGACATGTGTGTTGTTTTTACATCTGTTTATATCTAAAGAGTTTTCATGAACCTACTGAATTAACAAAATCATGAATAAGGAAAGATTTACCCTATGTTTTTTGAAAAGAACTTACATTTAATTGTTTTGTTTTGTGGTGTGGTGATGACCACAGAAAAAAAAATCAGCTCCTTTGACGTATGTTTTGTGTTTCAAAGAGTAAGTAGGTGACTAGATTCTGAACCTGGGACTAAGAAGGCTCCAGAGATAGTTTAGAACATGCTCTGAGTAAGCAAAAAAACCCGCTCATGCTACAAGAAGGAAAGTAGAGTCTTCTAAGCAAGAGGAAGTTGAGCTTGGGAAACTTCTGACAGTGTGCATAAAACCCACAGATGAGAGTGCTAAGGGGGCGAACAAAATGCTGACTGAAGCAAGCAAAATGCTGACTACCTGTTACCCAGTTCCTGCTATACATTGGAACAAAGAGCCATCATTATACATACTATAATGAAGCGTAGCCTTCGTCAGTATCAACTGTCACACCATAGTCCATGGAGATAAAAGATTCATCAACCTTTCTTGCCACTCCAATTTTGAGGTGTTGTAGCAAACAGTGTGGCAGGTGCTGTAAGATCATCAGCAATCACAGCTTTGTTTTGACACAACCTTTAGAGATGCATTTATTCATACTTACACCATAACAGGGAATGCTCCTATTTAAACTGAAACACTACATTTTGTCTACTACCACTACCCTGTGCTAGGTGTGGAGAGCTCTGATGGCAAGCAGCCCATAGAGTGGCTATCATGCCAGTAGGCTATCATACGCCTACCTTAAGATAAACTAGAGTGAGCTCAGTGACATTTGTCTAACCTTTATGCAGGTATTTCCCCAGGTGGAAAACACAGGCTGGCTCAGCAGAGCCGCTGTGGAAGTTCAGAACTGCATTTGTGAGATAGAGTTGCTGGATAGAATTGAGGTGAATGTGAGAGTTCTGCATTTTGAGGAAGAGACGTGGAGAACTAGAGGAAGTGATGCTGCAGGACTCAGGTGAAGACTAAATGTTGTGCAGAAGACTAGCAAATGCTGCTCGTGTGAGAGAGATGAAAGAGACTGGAATAGCATGGGAAAGAGTAAGATAGGATTCTAATGCATTAGCAGAGCTGCATGGACAATCCACACCAAAACAACAAGTAATAACAGGCAGCTTTCTGCGTCAGCAGCTGAGCTGTGTGGAGGAACAGGCATGGGACATCAATGTTTGGGTTACTGGCAGCTGCACAGGTGCTTGAAACTAAGCTGTGGATGTGCTGCAGGTGAGAAAGAACTGCAGCACTGCACAAAAGAAGCCTGCCTGTGCTCTGCTTGGCGCCGAACAGTTGCTATTAATTTTTCACTTTCCCAAGCACTGATATTCATACAAATTATGAACAAAAAGAGTTCCTCAAATGCAGCAGGGAAGGCTCTTTACCTTCATATTTATGATCTCAGACAAAAGAGAATATGATATGAATCTGGAAAAGTGACTCAATTTTATCCTGCCCATTATGATGGTGAGCGCAAGTGTGGGCTGTTTACTTGCTACTGACCCCTCCCTTTCCCTCATGCTTTGTAAAGTTCTCAGGGAACTCCTTTTCACTCAATAGTTCAGGATGTTCTTTTTCCTTTCAGCCTTGTGATTTCCACTAGCACCAAGCCAGAAATCACCTCGTTTGCTAATATGTATTTTAGTTAATGACAGGAAATCCATCCACTGAGGATATTTCTAACCTGCTTTGCAAGACAGGAATGCTGTTTTAATGGTGCAATGCCTGCAAATGAGTGGGAACACAACCGTTTGTGTGGCTGGGTGTTGCTCACAGTCTAATGCACCCCTGAGAACTTGTGATGCCCCACGTCACTCACCCCAAACCTTAATAACAATGGTGGAGAGAGTGTAGTTATTCCATGAATAGCTGAAAATCTCCTGAGTAGAAAGACTTATTGAATTTCTATAACACAATAATTCTGAGTATGTGTTAATTGCCTGTTTGGGGATTTGACTATGAAGAATCCAAATCAATTTTACCAATCAGGCTTTTGATGTTGTTAATTATTAATTACGTAAGAATAGGTTTTCAAGAAAAGATAAATAAAGCAATCTCCCCCGAACAACATTCAAACCAGCCTCCAAACCAGATTTTCTACAGAATGAATTCCTGGTTTGTTTAGCTTGGCACAAGTGGAGAGTAACCATTGAAGGCAATGAAACCAATCCAGTGGAAGCCCATAGCCATGAACAGACATAACTGTGGAGAGAGCCCTTGGAGTTCTAATGGGCTCAAGGCAACAGATGCAGATTTAATTAAATTTTTATTAGCTAGATTGAACAGTTAATAGGGAAGGCTTTTTCAGCCTTGGTAGAAATACAGGCTGCTTTACTTACTTAAAAAATGTATCTTGAATAAGCAAACAAGAAGGATAGCACTGTAATCAACAGTGGCTGTTGTCTGTAAGAGAACAATTAGCTTTAGCAAAGGGCATGGCATGGGTCCCAATGCTACAGCAGTTGTTCTGTGCACTGCTGTGTATTTCAAAGTTCATGTCCATTCCGGTTCTACCACAAGTGATGCATAAAGAAACTTTTTTTTTTCTTTTAACTTGCCATTTTAGCCCTTTTAGATCTTTATTTTGCAAACACTCGAAGCATGAAGTTTTAACTCTCCTGTTTCCTCGTTTCCTCCTTTTTGTGGAATTCAGTCAATGATATTAGAAAATCACAGGTAAGAATGTAACATGAATCCGCCACTGACAGTACTACTTTTCTTCCACATTCCAGTTTTTAAGTACAAAAAAATATCAAAGAGGATCATCATCATTATCATCAAAACCCTCCCAAAGTGGAATAAAAGTTACCCTACTTCTCTCCTTCATACCCTACTTCTTCCCTGGCACACACTGTCAAGACGAAAAGCCCTACATATTTGTCAGTAAGGATCTGACACAAAAGAAAAAGGAGATAAGGTTGAAAAAAAACTATGAGAGGAAAGGAAGTATGAAATTAAAAATACAATGTCATGTGAAAGCAGCCTTCACAAATGCTAAAGAAACAAAAAGCAAACCACTTCCTTTTGGCTTGCATTCTCTGGAAAGCATTTACAGGGGCACACGAGTGCAACAGTCAGCCTGTTGTAAAGCTTGCATAGTTTGTAGTATGCTTACTCAACTGCTTTCATTTTGCCTCCTCCTTTAACAGATTGAGGGTCTTGAGATGGACTGCAAGCCTTTTCAAGGAGAGATAATAAAGAGAACATTGATAGAAGAACTTGTTGAGACAAATGAGTTTCAGGAGAGTGATTTATTTAAAGAATCTTGTAATAGCTCCAACCCCAACACTGTCTGACAGCAGCTGTTTTTATGAAGGAGTTTAAACCCAAGAGTGACTGCTGCATAGCCCTCTCCTTCAGAAGGCTGGGTTACAAAACAAAGCAAACCAATAAACTGGTGGTGAGGAGAAGATGAGGTAGTAGCTAAGGCTATCAACTGATAAGACCTGCTACATTTCAGAGGCACATGCCATCCAAGAGTCAAAAAGCCTCAGCACATTCTGCAAGATGGTATTTGGTCATCAAAAGTTTCTGTGTTTGGGCTGGATAGCCTTATTGCTGCTGCATGTTGAGCAGTCTATTGTCAAATGCCAGAATTGTTGTTTTGTGGAGAGCTGAGGGTGATGTGGCAAGTTTCCCATTCTCAGATGTGCTAGTATTGCTTGATCCAGAGATTCACAATTACCTCATGGCTTATCGTATCTCTTTTCACTGATGGAGCCCATCAGTGGAAGAGCTTGCAGATTCGTCTTTGAGGACCAAACCTCCCGATGCATGTGAATTTCAATTCTATAAGGTGGTACCTTTCCACTTTTTCTTTCTTCCTGACTGTATCCTCCAACTCCTTCCATTATTAAAAATTCTCCATCTTATCTTTCATTGGAGCACTCCTTGGATTGATATAAAAGCCCTAAATTAATTAATCATCAAGGTAGAATTAGGATGCCCAAACCCCAGGATAACACTCCATATCCACCTCTTGTACTTCCATCACACTCTGTTCCTTTCTTTTTTTTGTCTTGCTCCTTGTAGGTTTTTCTTCTTATGAATCTACCATTGGCCAAAAAACATCACCTAACTGGAAAGACAAAGGATTTTTATTTTGTTTGAGGTCAAACAATAAATGTAAGTGCTATCCCCTTGATCTTTTTGGGATGTTGATGTTGCCACAGTGTTTCTGAGCCATTACAAGCAAGAGAAAGGCCGAGGAAAGGGAATAAGTGCAGACACTTCTAATCTAATCCTGACACTTGGAGCTCTCAGTATCAGCTGTTACAAAGTAACTGATTGTAGTTCCTTGCAGACAAAAGCAGCCACACAGCAGGTATTTAGTAAAAATCCACACCTCTTTTATTCCACTATCCAACAAACTTGCATCCTCTGTCAAAAGAGGAAAAGAATAAAAGTGAGAACTAGAAAATGTGCCAGAAAGAGAACAAAGGAAATCAAGAATACTACACAAGTTTTAATTACTGTAGAAGTAAGGTGTGGTAAGTCAAACTCAATGACCCTAGAAAGCAAGCCATGCTGTCCACTGGAGAGATGGATAATTAGAAAATAATGGTAAGCTGAGGAATGGTATGAAAAAATACAACAAATGCTTTGGGTTTAGAATCTCCTAGAAAAAAATGAGAGTGTCACAGACTTATATACACACAGTCAAGCTCCTCCTCCCTCCTCAGACGTAACACCTCAGGAGCTCATGATTAAGACTGCTTCTAGGCGTTCACAGAAATTTGTTCAGAGCACTTAGCACATGAAAAGACCAACCTGTTGTGTTGGACTAAGATTGCCTGCATCTTTCACATCTACGTAGAGACTACGAAACTTTGGGTGCTATATAAAGGAGAAAAAACCCCAACCCTATAGAAATTCAAGACACCATCACTCCTTCTCTGCTTCCTAGCATTTCCTGCCCTCAGATGTACTTTAGCTTTTAAAAGTTGAGGAGCCAGCCTAGTTACAGACATACTTTCAGAGGTTTAAGAGCTTAGATCTGGGTTATGGAGAAAAGCGTTGTCTTTCCCATTTTAAGGATCATAAAGGGAAATGTAAGACTATGACACTGAACTGTTGAGTAGAGAATATTGAAGAGTATTTTGCCAACCTCTAATATCTTACTCATTCCAGCTAATCACCATTAGATTTCCAGTCATATTACCAGTATCAGTGTAATGTGGAATGTGTGAAAGTTCAGCTTATTGCTCCTTGATCTTTAGTTTTTCTAGCGTGCACTTCCATTCTGTGCATGACCCTCGGCAGCATCCAGCCTTACAGGTCATCCATAGAGCACCATTTTGACACAACCATGTTATACCTTCTATTCTAAGCATGCTGTTAAGGTGCCCATGACCACACCAATGGATTCTACTTCTCCTGCTCTGTGATTCCAGTTTTATGCTCTGCTGGAGGTTTTGGCGTGCACTTCTCAGGGGCTCTTACACAGGAATGCAACTAAATTTCTATTAACTTCCAATTGTTGCATGAACTTTAGAGGGATTTTTTGGCATTCATACCCTGCACTGAAGCACTAGCTGAAGCAGTTAAGCATTAATGAGGCTTTTCAGAAGCATCATTCCCTTTAAAAAAAAAAAAAAAGAGTTTGTGAATTAAGGAGTTCAGAAGATATGTAATTGGAAAGAGTTCCATCAGTTAATGGCTGTAGACTGGAATTCTTGTCTTGCCCTGAGGGACAGTGTGCTTTGTTTCCAAACCAGAAGAATATTAATTTCCATTGACAGAATGCTGCTTCTTTCTGAGCACTCAGACTGACCATTACCTGCCACTGAGACATAGCTGCCTCTGGGACAGAAAGCAGCAGTCCCTTGTGATTAGATTTGCCATTTCTTCTACAAAACCTGTTGTGCAGGTGTTAGGCTGGCCAACAGAGACCAGCCGTTAGCTGGTGCATATGACAAGTGATTTCTGTGAACCACACAGAGTTTGAGAGAAGACTCCAAGTTTAGAAGTGCTATCATGGAACAACTACAACAACAAGAAAGCCATTTAGTCTTATTAGGAGTTCAGTTGACTTCAGCATTACATCTTGCTGGGGCCACTGAAATTTACAGCACCAGGCCATGGCACTGGTGCAGTGATAACTCAGAAGGAAGACCACTACTTACTGCAGCAACGCCTTCAGGTTTTTTTGGACATCTTAATCTGTCTGCATGCCTAGACTGACTCATTAACTTATAATAGCTGACCTGAGTACAGCCTGAGGAAGTGTAGCTGTAGGCCACTGAGTAAACAGACTTTTTTAACTGATTGAAGGACATCTAGCAAGTACAGCAAAAACTTGTCACAGTCTGTTTGCCTTGGAGTCCCCCTTAATCTGACTTTGCTATGAATTTTGTTGTTTTAAACACTAGGATTTCACTCCAGTTCTTATTAAGGGAGGGAAACATATCTTTTCAGCTGGCAAGAACACAAGACAAGCAATGCCCGATTTTATTTCTAAAATAATTCTAACTGCCAGTCTTGAACAAAATAGGCCTCAATTTGTACCTCTTCTCAATATTTTCACTTTTTTTCTTATATAAAATCTCCTCATGCTGCAGTTGCTGCTAGTGAAAGGAAACTAAGCTATCAAAACACAAGTTGAAAGGGTCATTTCCCCTTTTGTAATCCAATCAACTGCAATAATTTAGTCAGAAGTGTGGAAAGACTAGTGCAAAGCGATAAAGAATCATGTAGAAGTTTATGAAGGGAGTAAAAGCAGTAGAATGACATACTCTTGTGGTAACTCACATAATCCAGCCTGGACGCTTGCTCTAGGGCAACACAATAAACTTAAGGAGATCAGTCACTTTTCAAGGCACATTGGTTTCTGAGGACATGCCGCAGTCATATGTGGGATCTTCAGCTTAGCTGCAATCTATAGCCAAGAAGGACAGCTCTTAGTTCCTATCCAAAATGGCTTAGTCATCTGAGTATTTATTCTCTTAAAGGGGTTCAGTTCAAAGGCAAAGAAACTGGCTTCTTTGGAGCCCGTGGTAGAGCAGCATATCTCAGATTAGAAATCTGAACAGCAGCATTCCCATCTGCTCTGAATCAGTTAAAAAGACTGAGTCTTCCAAAGTCACCGAGAGATTTCAAGTGCTTAGTTTCCATTAACACTCATGGAAAAGGATCCTCTTGGGCAGACTTGAATCCCTAAATGATCTTCCAGTATCTTTTGCAAGAGAAAGGATTTGTTTAGATATCCCTGGCTCAAAGCTCCTCCTTAAACAGCTGTGCAGCATACTGACTGCCAAATCCCACCTGAGAGGTGGCTAGACATCAATGACACTCCCTGCATTTCTTTCTCCCTCCTATCCTGCTTATAAAGCACTTAGTGGATTAATGAAAGACTTTTTAAAGTCACCTATTGTTCTTATTCCAAATAAGTGCTCCACTTTAATTTTACAAAAGATATTTGTAGCACCAGGGAGGTCAACATACCTTCACTGTCTTTTTTGCCTAGCTGTGCCCCTCACACAGTTGGAGGACTCAAGAACATTAATTTTTATCTCTTTCATATCATCTCCAGTGATCAGGTTTCTAATATTTTCTCCTCCCCAATATGAATGCAATCACAGATGTATCTATGGTCACCACTACTGTGTAAAAAGGAGTATATGATATGTCTCAGATCAATGAATAGCATTGCAATGTCTTTCTCACAGCTACAGCATGAAAACAGACATCATAATGACAGTAGATGGTGTGGGTGGGGGAGAGGAGGTGGTGTGTCTTCACAGGTAGTTTTGAACTGTACTAGCATTGTTTTACAAGGGGGTAAACTTCACTTCTTAGATGAAGTTCAGCCACCTCAAATTGAGATGCATTAGGGAGAAGACACTGCACTTAGTCCATGATGAGGGAATTGTGCTACCAGAATAACAGCATCTAGTGGTTAGACTCCAAGAGGAAAGGTTTTCCATGTTAGGAAATAACACAGATTAGTTAGAATTCAGAAGCCCTTTCCATGGAGCAGAAGCATAAGGAGTTCTTGTAATCTGACTCTGGCACCATTTGAGAATATTTACGAACACTAAATCTAGCTAAGAACCTACCCACACGTTTTAAATGTATGATAAGGTCTTATGAGGGCCTGTCTCTTTCAATAAAATGTGACACTTAAGAATCAGCAAACTGGTTTTTGTTCCTAGATTTTCCATTGGAAGGCTACTAAAAAAAAGTTAACCAATATTTAAAAATATTTAAATATTCTTCCTGGGCCAAAACCCCACTTCTTTTCAGGAGAACATTTGAACTCTAGCAATTTTTGTTGTTTAATGAATTTTCATTCAGACAAAATCTTGAGAGCTTTGACTTCTTTTACTTCAATCAGAAGTGATATGGGCCATGGCATCTTTGGAGCAAGCTGTCAGAAAACGACTCAACGATTTTGCCTCTAATTGTACCCATTAACAGAGCAAGGAAACTTCCTACTCATTATTCCAAGAATAGCAACAATGCCTTTTGAAAGGGGATTAGCTGAAATTTCAAGTGTGCCAGTACTCCTCAACTCTGAAAGCTCTTCCATTGACGCCAAGCAGCAAGATTAGTCTGCAGGAGGAGGGAGCCTGCACAGCAGTGATGTGGTGTTCAGGACTGATGACATGAGTTGCAGTTTGATGAAAACTCCCAGTTATTCCATATGAGTAAGCACACTTATGGCAAGCTGGCCTTCCTACTGGCAGGCTCAGCAGAAGAACCCACACCTGTGGGAATCTACAAAGGCTAACAACCTTCTCAAACCTAAAACCAAAGGCAAGGCACAATGCTAGAACAATATAGAAGGGGGAAAATGGCTGCTTTACGTTCTGCGTGGATCGTATCCCCTGTTCCTTTCATGTTCTTTCCTTATACTGGAAATTCCATATAAAGGAATATGTGATGGGATCAGTCACAGAAAGTGATAAACCTCATTATGCGGGGACTACATTTTGTTTGTCTGTGTTCTTCGATAAGCAGAGAATACCTCAGATGCTTGTATGAATCTTTGGTTTTGTTTCTTCCTGTTGACTGGATGAGGCTTCCATTTTGCTGGCTCTCCATTTTATTTTTTCCTTTGCTCCCTATTAGTGACAAGCTGTTAGTAAAAGAGATTTCTTATCTCCTGTTAGGGCATGTAGCAACTTTTCAGTCTGATTGTTTTATTACATCAACCCGAATTATTCTGCACTTCCCACCTCCTGATATACCTTCTGCCTGAATGGAAGCAGGAAAGATTTGAGGACTCGAGTAGGTTGTTAAAGTGTGTCTTGGGAAAAGTTAACATTTTTAACAATCCCACTAAACAGATGCAAGTTCTAGACATATCCTTCATCTCTAGTTTTCTTTGTGCATATTGCATCTGCTTTTTGCAGTGTAGTAGGAGAGATGGAGAATGTTTAGTTTAAGTAAGCATAGAGACTGGAGGAAATTATCACAATGACACCTACGTATTCTCACAGACGTCCTCTTTTAGCTCAAGCGGGAGAGGGTTCTTTCTCCATAAGAAGACATCAGGGGCTCCGTTTCTCTACTCTCAACATACAAGCAGATGTTTAGTCAAATGCTGCTGTGCCCATTTGTATGCTGCTGCAAGACTTCATGAGCTTTAGTGGTAATTTCAGCAGAAAGGTGATGCTTATTTGGTGTGCTGATAAATAACTGGAGGTTCTCACTGTGTTATTGAGGCTATGTGTTCTCTTCTGGAGAGAAGGAGACTGGTTAAAATACCTGTGAAACTAGCCTGTTAGGAACAACTGAGCAGCACAGGTCAGCTTTATTCTTGTTCCTGTGGTTTATTAGTGATGTGAACCATTTAATTTCCATTCATTTTGTGTTGCCTTTGCTACTTGTAATAAATGGATTGGTTGGCTCAGCCTGGAAGGGTCAGGTTTATACTGCTCAAGTTCAAGGGCTTTTTCTGGTTATGTGAGCTCATTTGCTCTTCCAATGACAGGCTCCACAGTGTCTGCAACCCTATCAGAGCAAGGATAGTACTCAGCTCAGATAGGCATAGTATAATGCTTCTGAGACAGACAGACAGACATACCCTTTTGGGGCCACAGTTTAGGCCATGTAGAAGAACACCAGGATTCAGATGCCATTCTTTTCAAGCAGAGATTCCCAGTTCGATTCCCTGGGGCTGCTATCCAGCAAAGAAACTTGCAGTGACCTTTAGGAGAGCTCCCGTCCAGGTGAGCTACTGGGCAGAAGTGACTTGCACTCTGTTCTTTAAAAAGTTTCTCCCTCATTTAAAGAAGCTTTTTGCTCTGCAAATTATCTCAAATCAGACTGGGGGATGCAGGAGGGAGGGGAGGGCTAGATTTGTCAACTACAAGCTTCAACAGTTAAGCTTAGGTTGTTTGTTTTTAATCAGTACACAAGTTCTTCATTCCTCAACTTGTTGAATTCTTCATGCTGGTTTCTTCATTTCCTGTGAAATGAATTCTTTTGGCTCCCGTTCAATACGGTGTTAAGTACCTACTTAATCCTTTGCAACAGTTTGAGCTGCTGAATAGAGAGAAAGTTTGGACTATTGCTTAGAAACCAGGACTGAGGTGTCAGAAATGTGGGAGCTTCATGCTACAGACAAGGTTGCTGTGTGACAGTAGGCAAATTGTACTGTCTCGCTCTACTGTAGCATCCCCCTGTGCGACTAGAGGACTGTTACTCATTCCCATTGCAGGGGGTAGCACGAGGTGTCTGCCAGTGGGGTTTATAAAGAGCTTTGAGAACGCTGCCTTTGAAAGATGAACCATTTTGCTGCAGTGAGCGCTGGATGACTGGACATGTTTGACAGCGCTTTGTGAAGCAAAGACAAGTGCGACTGCGTCATTGTCATAAAGGGGAGACAGTTTCTGAGACAGCTTTTGAAGTTGAATTCTATATATCATTTTAATGCAAGAATATATTTTAATTTAGACAAAATACAAGGCACCACAACTTCAAAAATTAGAGTAGAGACTGAATCAGACAGACATACTGGAAAATTCCTAGTGCTGCCCTAGAGCCAGCACTGAGCTTTGGGTCTTGAGAGCCTCTAATGGAGAGTCACATACTATGCTTGACAACTCCATTTCCTCTTTGAGTCAGGTTAGAAGAAGCAGTTTGAGGTACAAACACCGCTTGGTGAGAGAGACCTCAGGATGGAAGTTTAAAATTGCTTACCCACATTTCTATTTTTCCAGCACCTCCAAGTGACATAGTGATTAAGACACGGGTGACAACACAACTTTCTATCCCAATAGGTGGAAGATAGACCCTGAAAAAAAGACAAGAGTTTCCTGGGAAGGCTCAAGGAAAACAAAACCCATGAGTCTTCTGCAAGTCTCTGACAGAAATTAATAAAATTTTTAGTATTAAAATGTTTTGACAATTAAATATGTAGATGCATATGGCATTCCAAATGCCTTGGTACAATATGCCACTGAGAAGACAAAGAAAAAAATTTGGAGGCCGAAATTCAGATCCAGCTTAGCATTTTTGCAGGTAACGTTTTTTGGATTCAGAACTCATTTGGAAAGGGAGAGAGGATTAGGTTCAAGTCACTGAAGATTCAGAGCAAAGATTTTCCTCTCCAGTCACTCTGAATTAGGTAGAAGAGGAACACAGCTCACTCAGTTTTCCACATGCCATATCAACAACTGAAAAAGCCCATTATGCAGGTCGTACATGACAATCAGAGGTCTCCTTTTGGCCTTCTGGCACACTCATGAGGGGACGATGTAAGACAAGATATGAGATAACTAAACATAGAGATCATTCCTTCTATTCTTTTCCCTTCAAATGAAATTTAGTCCTGGTGAGAAGTTCAGAGCTGACATTACTGAGATGTGAGATTTCCTGTTTACCTCAGAAAACAAGCACAGCACAGGCCGTGCTAGCTCAGAATTCCACAGAGTGCCTCAACAAATCATCGTCACCCCTCACTCAAAGAGATGTGCTACAGAAGCACAGGGGTACTATCCTTGCAGCCACCACCAGTTTTACTCTTTCAAAGTGTCTTCAGCCCAAGGATAAAAAGGTCTTTCCAGACATTCCCAAATGATGTGTGTAGCACGTGCAACAGGTTCATTGGTCTTAGTGAGGGGGTGGGGCAGTTAAGAGCTATAGCTTTTTTTTTTTTCCTAAAAGTGAAGAATGCACCATCTTTTACTGCAAGCTATGCCTGCTTTCATCTTCAACATAGTGAGACACAATAAGTCATGTAGAACTTTGCAATACTGACATGTAGACTCTGTACTGATATATGGGACAGTTCACACCTCTCTTGCTGTTGCTTCAGTATTTTTGTGGCTTGTGCTGGATCATATGTTGTGGATTATATGTGAGCTACAGATTTTTTAGAACTGCATGCCAGCACACATGATTTCTATATAAAGTCATGTTTGAGAAGTATTTGTCATGGAATCGTTAGAGGCTCTTAATATCAGGCTGTTCTGCTACTCATAGAAAACTCATAATTCTGCTACTCATAATTCTGCTACTCATAGAAAAATATTCTTATTTGAAAGTGTTTAGTTTCAAATGTAAAAAGCTTGAAGACAGAGAGGACAACATTGGCATTGCTAGGGGAGACTGCTGTTTGAGAAGCCATATTGGCTACTGATTCTCCCACTTGAAATGGCAATAAATTACATTTTACATGCAGTAGACACAAGAATAAGATCTTTTCATAAGTAGGAAAAGCCTTCATTTGAATGCAGATAGTTAGCATTTGAGTCAGGACAACCCTTAAGAGCTGAGTTGGCTAGGATTCATTGCATGGGACTTGAAATCAGATCATACATAAACTCAGTAGAAATACTGTTTTAGTGTGAGTTGGAGCAGATCCCAGATGAATAACAATCAGATTCCATTTCAGCCCTTACTCTTGGCCAGCTGCTTCTTTTGTATGTGCTGTGAAAGATTAAAAAGTTTGGAAACAGTACGCATGTGGTGCCTTATTGCAGTTCTGGGGCATTCGCTCCCTCTCTCACAGTACTAGAAGTGCTAAAAGTTTAATAAGACCAGCTTCAGGAATGGGATGCTAAAGGGCTGCATATGGCCAGCCAGGGTACGTTCCATTGCAATGAAACCCATGCTGCCTTGAGAAAACTTCAAGGACAAAGGATGATTACATGCAGAACTGATGCCTACACAAACAAGTAGGTGGTCAAAGATATTACAAGCTTTATTTTCCCTTTTGTGGCTAGCGTATTGATAGCAGTTATTGTGTTTACTCTGAAAATATTAAGAATTACATAGAGGCCTCTAAACTCCTCCTTTATGTTCTATACCTGGGACTCCATACAGAGATCTCCATGTGCATCACCGAAACCTTTTGGTCTTCTTCCTTCTAATATTTTTGATTATGGGGAATCTCCTAGTACATGTAGGTTTTACTTGTGTTTTATTTATGGAATATCTTCTAATATGGTAAATCTTTACCAGAATCTCTGATTCTGTGTCAGAACTGTTGAGAAGTAGATTGCAAGGCAACATTATCATGTCATCTATGAAGTTCTCCAGTAGAGCTGGACAAACTGATTCCAGAGTAAGAAATATAACAAAGTTCACTAAATGTATTTTTCATTAGTCTTCACTTTATTCATATAGCTACAGAGTGAATAAAAACAAATTATAAAATGACTCAGTGTCATTCACCTAACTACTGTATAAGAAGAGAGTCATGCTTCTCCTGATATCAAGGGCTGACATTCTCATTAAACTTGTTGATTAGATAGGAGGTAGAAGTCTCCAAACCAGATCCATCTGTGCATACACTATGTAAATGTCATTGGTGCCAATAAATTCATGGTAGGGCTGTATTTTGCCTTAAGTGTCCTTTTAGATGGTTCTTCTCTACAATATACAGTCTTGCATTGGTACTTTAATTTCACTGTAACACAAATGCACCCTGGGTTTGACTATTGATTTTTTAAAAATAACCTTATATCTTGAAAACACACAAACCAGCTGGGCATTTTCAGCTATGTAAGTAATGAAAGGTGACCACTCCAAACAACATCTTAACAATGGTACCTTAAACATACAATTGAATCATGGTATACAGTTACACCCCATGGCTGAAGCAGAAAAAAACACCAATTTTTTTCTCTGTTGATGCCTTTTATACAAGTCAGTGCTGTTTTGCAAAGAGGCTTGAGTTGCCCTATAACAGTAACCACTATGAAATCTCAATAAACGCTAGAAAAGTGGGGTCCGTTCCAAGTGCAGCCTAACCAGTAAGACTGCAATCCATAATGTTTTTCATGAAAACCTGTTTTTCAAATTGGAAATTCTATCTCTGTCCAACTAAGAATGGATAACCTCGGAAGTGAATGTGGGAATAGAATCCAAGTCTTGCTATTATAAAACCTGAAGAGAAACAGTCTCTTGCACTTAAGTTATTTGAAAACCATTACTTTGGCAAGAAAGGAAAAATTATTGCTATTCTAAGACCTTGTAGATTCCAAAATAACATCCCTCCAAGAACATCCCAACATGCTCTTCCCACGAGCCTTGTATGCGCTGGATCAAAACTTTGGTAATATGATCTTCACGGTCTTAATAGTGTGTAGTGCAGAGACAGGTAATACACAAGAAGAAAATCGTGGTTGTTCATAGACATACAGGAATTTAAGTGCCTAGTAACTGAGGACATAGAAATGGAGTTGAAAATGTCTTATGTATTCCAGTTATTCTGTTAATTTACTTTGGAAAAAAGAGATGGCGGTCTTCAACATGCCTAAAAGGGTGGCAGAATTCAATAGTTCTGTACAAAGGTGCAAAAATGAAGCAAATGCTCTCAAATTCACAGTGGCATCAATTACCCCGAGCGCGGGGATCTTGGAAGATTTGCTTCAAATTGTAGTGTTGCCCTTTATATAAAGAGTCATGAAGTTAAGTACCAAAGAAGTTGATACTAGTTAACCAGAGGATGATTTTGCAAGGGGAAGAGAAAAGGCTTTAGAGGCTATCCTTTCACTAAAGAGACAAACTTAAAGCATTTTAGGTACTTGCTGCCTTCAGCTCGCACACCCTAACGTACTTCCTTAAAGAAGGGAATTCTGCAGCAACACAATTAAAAAATTCCAACCATAAGAGAAACTTCTGACTTGCAAGAATAATCTTAACTTCTTTTTTCAGCATTCAGTTTTATACAAAACACCTGTATCTCAAGACTGAGATAGAGACACTGCTTCTTTGTACTGCATACAGACACACAATAGTACTTTTAATGACATCTTTTTGACCATTTTGTAAATATCACATAATACATCTTTTCTTGCAAAAGCAACATTTCCTCCTTATAGAAACTGCCTATCAGAGTATCCCACCACATAATCTGTAGTGACCACCGTTATTGTCCTCTTACCAAAGTATCTCTTGGTTATGATGACTCAGATCCAGCAAGGACCACTGTGCTGAGCCCCATTCCAGTTGTATTGTGGACCTAACTGCTGCCACACAGACCAGAGAGAGTAATCTGTAGCATCGAGCTTAATGAGAAAATATGGTGGGTAGATGGAGAAAGAAATACATCAGTGAATACGACTTGAGCAAGCACTGACTAGGAGTGGTGTTGAAAACAATCAGCATTCAGCTGAGAAACAACTGTTAGGATAGATACAACGAGAAGGGGAATAAAATGCAGCAAGAGTTAAATTTAGACTTGCCTAGGAGATCTGCTGTTTGATGGAGAGGTCAGCTGAGAAACACAGAGCTAAAAACACAACAACAATTCTCATCTAGTCTGGGTATGATGTTGACCCTTGCATTGAAGTAATCATGACTAAAGAGAAGGCATGGATAAGGAAATTTCTGAGGAGACACATTTCTAGTTAAAATAGAAGGCAAGCATATAAAAGGTAGATTTGCCTCTCAGTGTTATTTACTTGTTGGTTTTGCAAACAAGGTAGAAGAACTGCTAACTCAAAAATAAAAAGGATGCCCCTTTCTCACCCCATTTACGTGTTTTTGTCAGTTTGCTGCAAGGATGAATTTTATTCAGTATTACTCGCCCTCCACTACGAATCAGTTCTGATTGTTTTTTTTTAACCAGGTAACTGCTCACAGTCTAGCAAGAATTTCACTTTACAGATGGTACCCCGATAAGCCTGTAGAGACTAAATAGTTGTCTGCAGCTGCAACTCGATTTCTGCCTTTCTCAAGGGAAAACAGGCAGGAGCCCAGGACAGCATTCCTGCTTCCTCATACATTTCATGAGTATTTCTGCTGTGTGAGCATGAAGTTCTCTGCTAACTGTGCAGGGAATCAGATACTAATCCTTTAGAAGAGGAAGTAGCAGCTGTGGGAAAACAGAAATTCTGGCAATCCAGGATCAAGACACAAGCCATGAAGAATCACGTCTCCCTGTAGGGTAAGACTGGGATGAAGCAGCCCAGCCACATGCAAATAGCATGGAACTAGATGACCGTGGAGAAAGCACCCTTCCTAGCACAGGAGGAGGGTATTTAGTCTCCATGGCACATGATCTCTATTTCATTGTGCTGAAATAAATTCAATTACTAGTGAATCTCTGTCACAACTTTTTTGCTTTGGAGTCAAACTGAGAGCAACTTTATGTGTAGCTACTCCCTGGCAGAGGCCTCTGTTTCAGCTACAAGCAAGGCTTTTTGCCTATTCATACCTATGCTTAGAGAATATGAAGGAAGATGTCTGTCCTTTCTAATCCGGAGTTCTGCCTCTGTGCTTCTTGCTGTTTGAAACTTGTTTGATTGAAATCTTATTTTTACTAGGTTGTTTTTCCTGTGAGAGGCTTCATTGTCTTTTCCCAACACCTTTGCTACAACTCTAGGATCTCTTCACACACTAGGCACCTCTTATACAGAACAGCAGCTGCCAAAGTGGAATTTCCCCACCACACATCTTCCAAGGCTAACCCAGACTCTAGGCAGAATTCATCACAAGAATCCAGATTTCAACAGCTCTTAGTGCTAAAGTAGCCACAGATGCAGATACTGTCACTGCTGTTGACTTTTCCCAAGATGGGAAGTATTGTCACTTCCCAGCATCTAGGGTTGGAACCATCACTGATGTAGCTTCACAGTTCAAGTGTGAAAGCATAAATAGCACTGCCATCTTATGCTGAGCTGCATGGTGTCAGCTTATGCTACAGCCCTGTTGGCAACAGGGTACCAGAGCAAACTTGTTAAATCTCAGTTGTTAGAGGAGATTGCCCAGCTGTAAGTACCACAAGGTTCAGAAGGTTTGCATCAGCTGTCTTTTTTCAGCAGCAGAAGCATAAATAAGTCCCACAGTTCCTCACTCTGATTTTTAGTAATTGTTTTTGCCACTTTCCTGAAATATCTCTGCAGAAATCAGGCCCCTGTAGTACAGAAAAATCTCTAATCTTTCCAGAACGACAGCTTATATGTTTGTTTTTTCCAAATAATGGAAAGGAAGCAAAGGACTCCAGCACATGGTGGGAAGCTCAAAGTTTCATTAAGTAAAGAACAGTAATGAAATTGTAAGTCAGATGCTTTAGCAAATTAAGTCTCCCCCTAAGGAACAAGCTAGTTGCACTACAGAGAAATTCACAAGTACAGACAAACATAAGCAGCTCAGTTAATTCAAGATGAGCTGTACATTTGGTTGCAGATGCAGACTATATAGGATCCTCTAATCATCACTAATGGAAGCACTGCTCTTTTGGTCAGTTATATAAGTTGACATTTGTGTCTCAGTTCTGAGACACGGCACGGATCAACAACTAATATATGCAAGGGATCAGGTTAAGAAGTGATGCCTTCTCCAGTTTTTGTGATTTTTTTTTCCCAGCACTGCTTCACCAGACAAGGAGTATAAAGTAATCCAGCTCCTGGATTAGGCTAACCTAAACCATCATAAACTTGATAAATTGACTTGACAGTACATTGTGTGTCCTACTGGTTTTAAATACCAGGATTTATTGAGCAGTTAAGACGGGGAAAGGGAACAACTTTCATAGCTTTTCCAAATCTTAGGATAGCTCATTAATTCCACCTGTTTTTCTGCTACGTTAGCAAGGTCAAGAGTTTATGAAGCTTCTGTGATACTGTGACATTTTCTCTTAACCCAAACCCAAGTATCTGTGATGGTCAAGTGCTGAGCATAGAAGTGGCATCCTCTCCCCACTTGCATTACCACCAAATGATATTTTCCTTCCAGGGTAATTACATATGCAAAAATCTGCTGCTCTTGGTGTCAACAAGCTGCTGTGTCCACAAGCAGTCTTGAACACTGCTTGCTTTCCATATGTCAAGGCCCTGGTGGAAGCTCATGTGTGTGTTTGAAAGGGAAATGGGGAAATCGCATCTCCCCCAAAACACTGGTGACTATTCGTACCTGACACCCGAGGCATTAGTGTCAGCTCTGCAACCAGCCCTGCCCATTTCTTCTGCCCTTCCCACAGCACAAGCAGCTCAGTTCTGAAGTATTAGAGAAGAGCAAAATTTAGTCATATGTATGCCACCAAGCAGCCTATGTCCAGTTCTGCATTCTTAGTTCTCCTTGCTGTCCTTCCCATTTAGGAAACCACTCCACTTTCAATGTATGTGTCATTGATGCAACTACATCAGAAACCTGCAGGTCTGGTAGTAACTGGGTTTCCACAAGCAAGACCCCAAACCAAGAGCCTGAAGCAGCCTTCTGCAAGCCAAGCCAAGCCAGGCCATGATCTTTCTCAGGGTGTTCAAGTGCACTCCTCTTGTTATACTGTTTTTTTTGTCAGGCCTCAACATACACTAGAGCCTCAGTAGCTCAGAACTAGGCAGCAGGACTTACACCACAGAATAATCATGATATATGCAGAATAAAACTTCTAATTAAATTTAGTGCATTAGCCCTATGTGGTAGTTACAAGATTTTAAGCTTGTCTTTAATAGCTGGTGCGATTCACTGTCATGTTACTCTGGTATCCAGCATTGAATACAGAGCTGCCTGCAAGGGCACAGAACTCCAGTGATACCAGCAGCAATTCTGGTCATTCATTTCCATCCAGGGTGAAGTCTACAGAAGGCTGTGTTGCCGAGGTGCATGAAGAGCTCAGGGGTGAGCCACTGTTGTGAATGCAGCTAATTTGCATGTTTATGGGATTCTGAATTATTGAACAGCACTACTTCACATAGCTTTGTGTCATTCTCCAGTGCTGCAGGACAGTTTGATTTTAGCCTCTGGAAAATTCCGGAGCTTTCTTCCTGTACTAAGGAGTTAAACATGAGCCACATGAATGAGAAGCCAGTAAGAAGTCTAAGCCTGATTAAAAACAGATCTAATGCTCAGTCATAACAAAAATCCTTTTACTGAGTCCAATTCTGAAAATTATTCAAAAAGTAAAAATAATTTATTCTTACTGAGGAAGAGACCTAAATTCCATTTATATGTCACAGTCCCAGTAATTGCAAAAAGGGTTGCCACTTCCACTAACACAAACCTTAGCTTTTTTATAGTGTTCATTTGTATTAGGAGAGAATAGGAGAGCTAGGAGAGAAGAAAAACGGCATTTATTCTGCTAGCAGAACATTCAGGCAGAAAGCTAGTTCTGAATCTCTTTAGAAGAACCATGTACTCATTGGTATTAGACTGGCAAACTATAATTATTATATGAACAACTGGAGGGTATTTGGAGAATGCTCATCAGTGTGATTAAAAATGAGGTTTTGCTAGCTTTTTCCATTTTATGTGGTTATAAATGTATTATTTGAACAAAGAAGAAAAACAGAAGAGGTATGAAAAGATATTTCAAAGCTACGGAAAGTTACTATCAGCATGCATTTGCAGACATGTAATTATTCCATTACATATATATAGCCTTTAAAATAAATGATGATATTGAAGCCAGTTGGAAGTGAAGGATGTTGTCTTGGAAAAAGTTGCATGTTTTCTTGGAAAAGTAGTCTTGTATGAATATACCATCATTCCATTAAGAAATTCATCAACACAACTTCTGTTTATGGTAATTATTTAATTGAAATTATTTCAGGAACTTACACAAACTCCCCCTCACACATGCTGCAGATTTTCATAGCAGCTTCCTAGCTGTGATATCTGAAGTATAGTTTTGGCTACAACTTATTAAACCTCTGTTAACTCCCAGTGAGTGTAGCATGTGTCACTAGAGGATCCCCTTCACATGATTAGCTGTGCACATACACTTAGAATATCAGATTGGTCTTTTATGCAGTAGCTGTTTTTCCTGAGTACCACTATTCACCCTGTTAGCTAGGCAGAGATAATAATGCTGTGACTTCTCTATCCCAATAAACCATCAGCTGTTTCCACCATTGACAGAGGAACTAAACAAGACTGGTGGTGCAGATTGGGCTGTTGCATAGTCCAACATACAGCTTTGTCTCCCATGGTGGCCGCTTTGCCTTCTTCCTCTTAACACTTAGAAAGCGCAACTCAATTAGCAGACTGCCTTGCTCTATGTGGCTGATGTTTCTCTGGAAGAGAGAAATCCAGTTTAAATGGAGTGAATGAACTCCCCATTGACATGTGATTCAAAGACATTTTAAGAGAGGTGGCCTTTACAGACCCTCTAACAGTTGGTGACAAACTCTCTTCTACCCAAGAAGTTTCTTCCTGGAAATTGCTTAGCAAGTGCAATCATTTCCCTCCTTGTTCCTACTGTGCCTTAGGTCAGAAATTAATAGCAAGAAGAGAAGCTTCTGAGTGAATCACTTCCACTGGGCGAATATGAAAGCATGAGAAGCATCCCTCATAAGCCCAAAGAGTATTTCCCCAACTAGTAATTCTATAAGAGACTACCGACACAGCAACATCAGCGATGCAAGTACCCCTCTACAGAAGCTTTCAGCAATGCTAGCTTCTACCAGGCAATTCACAGGTCCCAAATCTGAGTGCTTTGTTCTGTCAAAATTGAATGTTATTTCCAAATCTCTTCAAGATGCTGCCTTTTATTAAGGTACTGAATGTGTATGCAATACCTTATGTTTACTGCTTTAAGGATTAGACTTTGTTTGTACAGTAGATACTTGATCTTGAGTTTCCTCCTGTGGACAATTTCTGTCACCTAGACTGACTCTGGTTATAATGAGGTTAGTCCACAAATAACTTAGAGTGAGTGTATCATCCTTAGCTCACCTTAAGGAAGTTATTTCATCCCACTCTAGCCAAAGCACCAAGAGCCACAAAATTGCACAAAGGGTAATATACCCCCTAGTATGAGGAGCGCTGGCCCCAGACTTTGCTTCTGGCTGTCACAATGAGATTATCTGGCCAGAATACTTCTGATCCAGAAGCCAGAAGTAGAGACTCTTCCCCCTAGTTGATTCCTGGGGAGCATATGAATACCAGCTGCTCCTTCCATTCCTTTTTGTGCTCTTGCCCCTTTCTAGCATACAGGGGAAATCTGTCAGCCCAACCACTACTTGTAAGCTTAATAAATGTATTAGATTGCCTTCAAGTGTTTCTCGGTAACAAAATGGGCTTGTCAGCAGCAATTTTCACTGACTACAGTGAATCCACAGGTGACATCTTTCCAGTCTTCCTCTCTTGCTAGTGATGTATGGAGCCTAGATCCTTGGGAAGTGAAATTTCTGCCAACTAACCTGTCACCAACAAGAAAGAAGAGTGCGTCTAGGTCTCTGGCAGAGCAGCAGACCCCACCGAGCCAGAACACAAGCCACAGCTCATTTTCAGCATCTCACAGGCCCATTGCTGACTCTGACCCTAAGTCCATGAATGCTGGCTCACAGTATCCCTTCATGCTCAGACCCTTTTTACCACACATCCACATACATTTTTCCACCAGTCACGTTCTTTGCACTGAAAATGGTGCAAACCACCCCAAATTCTCTTTGAAATCGATGCACTCATCTGCCAGTCATGCCCACACTTTTCCCCAAGAATTTTTTTCAAGCTAAGAGTGAGGATGCTTGTCACATATATGGACTAAAGAAAACTGAGAAACCAACGGTTCAGGAAAATATGACAATAATATCTCCATTCCTAGGAGCAGATGGTGATAAATGAAAGGCATATTTGACATATCTATTATAGTCACCCAACTAGTTAACCAAAAAAGATCAGATCACAGCAGCATTGGCTCAGATCTTCTTCCTTCAACACAGGAAATTTCATTTCCTCAGCGTGGTGCCTTGTACTTATCCTTCCAAGCTGTGATGTTCTGAAGAACCCACAATAGCTCCAAGACACATTTGCGTCAGCATGTCACACTGAATTGTCACTTACCAAACAGTAGTGTATGCACATGGGATTTTATACTACCAAGGTGAATCTATTTTAAGATACTTTATAGGGTCTCTAAACCCAACATATTCTGTTGAGAAACTGGAGATACTCTTTCAACGGGAATATCATCTTCATCCCATCCCCGAGCACTAGAAAAACAAGTATATAGCAATTCTATACAAAGGATGTATGACTTAAAACAAATTTGCACCAAGGAACAGTATGACAATTAAGCAGATGTGAAGTAGGTATTAGAGGATAAGTTCTGATCTTTTGATGATCAAATTGCTAAAGAAACACCACAGAAGAAGACATTCTGTTCAACACTCATGCGATTTTCAAGGCAGACGAAGATCCAGACTACAAAACGTATCTGACTTTTCACTTTTGGCAGGCAAGAAGAGAATAAATGCTCTAGGTAAGTTCTTCCCTCTTCACCCCATTGTGGTGAAGAACAGCAACAAAGAACCACATAGCTGCTTGCTCATTGCCTCCCCCTCCTTCTGAGTCCCTCTGGTCACAAAAATCAAAAGAAACAAGGGAAAACTCATAGGTCAAGATAAGGACAGGAAGGAATCAGTCACCAATTACTGTCACAGACACAACTGACTTGACTTGGGGGGTAAAAAAGCAATCTAATTTATTATCAATCAAATCAAAACAAGGTATCGAGAAATAAAACCAAATCTCAACCCCTCCCTTCTTCCCAAGATTGACTTTTACTCCTAATATTCTCCCCCTGTTCCCCACACAGCAGCACAGGGGGACGGGGAATGTGGGTTGTAGTCAGTTCATCACACATTTGTCCCTGTCACTCCTTCCTCCTCAGGGAGAGGACTCCTTACTCTCTTCCCCGGCTCCAACACAAGGTCCCTCCCATGAGAGACAACCCTCAATGAGTTCATGTGAGACCAATGTGAGACCTTTCCTACAGTCATCCACGACCTGCTCCAGTGCGGGTTTCCATAGGGTCACAGCTGCCTTTGGGCACCTCCACCTGCTCCAGTGTAGAGTCCTTCACAGACTGTGGGTGGACATCCACTAGGACTCCTCATGGGCTGCAGAGGGACAGCCTGCTCGACTGTAGTCTCCTCCATGAATATTTGCTCAGGTATCTGGAGTACCTTCTCCCTCTCCTTCTTCACTGTTACCTTAGTGTTACCTGCAGTGCTATTTTTCTCAAATCTGATGTTTACATAGTTGTTTCTCTCACATCTGATGTCTGCAGGGATATTTTTCCCACATCTCCCTGCTTTCTCTCCACCATGCCATGTTGGCCCGGCCCAACTGTTCCAATGAACCCTGGCAGCCCAGCCACCTCCCCACTCTCTCCACTATTGCCCTCTCAATACTTTTTCCCCCCTTCTTAAATGTGTTATCACAGAGGCATAACCAATGTTGCTAACTGGCTTGGCCTTGGCCAGAGGCAGGTCCACCCTGGAGCCAGCTGGCCCTGGTTTCTAACAACATCTCACAATGAGCCATCTATGTAGCCCCTCCTCTGCTGCAAAAACCTTGCCTTGCAAACCCAATGCAACCCTGTCCAGCATGACTTTTGGGCAACAGAGGAGGAAGGAAGGAAGAAGAGCTTTGAGAATGGCTGAAGAAAGAGCTGTGGAATAACAGGCACTAAGGTGGACTGAAAGAAGAGTTAGGCATAGATATAATGCATTCATCAACCATGCTGACACTGCCAGGGTTTTTTTCAGCAGTTTGCTTTTGTAGGCAGTACTTATATGCTGGCATCTAGACATCATCTAGACACATCATTTTTTTCATACAATTAATTAGATATCTAAGCCTGTGAAGTGTTACAAGCAGAGCTAGACAGTCCCTAGTCTGAACTAAGAAAATCCTAAATCTGGATGATGTAACTGGTACTCTGCATAGATTATGAGCATCTACCACTGTAGGCAACAGGTCAGAGAGTCAATGACAAGTACGTGAAACAGCTATATAGTGGTTCTGCATAGACTATTGTGGCATATGCAAGCCCTTTACAAATATGGCACTGATCTTCCAGATAGCTGAAGGACTAAGGATAGGCACTGTCACTTGAGAAGATGTTCCTAATGTGGGAGTTGAGGCAGTGATGGTGCGAAGAGCAAAGTAAATCTACAACCATAAACTCAACAGATGTGAAGTGCAGTATAGGAAGAAGTGAAGACCAACAAGTTCGGGAAGGGGAAATAAAACCAAAGTAGCCTAAAGGTGCCAGTAAGAACTTGCTGGATCAAAACACACAAATTCCAAGTCATCTTTCTATCATCTTTTTCTCAGTTCTTCCCTCTGCTTCAGTTGTTGTAGTTTCATCCTCAGCAACGTACCATGCAAATGTGTCTCCAGACTGCTTCATTCTCGTTCTCCTCTTTATGGGATAACAATGGGGCATTTTTTGATGAATACAGAAGTTTTTGGCAATTTGGAGAAGATTACCAAATCAGTCCATATCTAAGTTGCATCCCAAGGACACACAGTTGGCATTGTTGCAGTTACTGTGAATGTAAAATAAAGTGGCAGTTTCAGTCTTGTTGCATTCCTGCACTTCAATATCCTGGCTACTAAGCCCCTTGCCCTTTAACACAGGATTTCTTAGACAGATTTGTGAATCTGGTTTGTGTATCTTTTTTTCAGAGATGGCTAACATCAGATATTCAATAGTGAAGAGCTCGAAGAACCACAATAGAGAGCCATGGGACACCTATAAAAACCGCCTGCTAATCTTGAAATACTTGAGTACTATATGTTTGTTTTGGGAAGGACCTGCTTTAAGTATTCTCATAGGACAGTCATTAAAATGTCCAATTCCTCTCTGAATCTTGTAAAATTGTTGCTGTCAGCAGTATCCTGTCAAAATGAGGAGGCCATCAGACTTACAAGGAGTAAAAGAACTCAAATTCCAAAGATTATCATGAAGTTATTTTTAATCATGTACGGTATCCCTACAACATAAAATCTGCCCATACTCAATTCCCTCCAAAACACCAGTCTAATGATCTTCAATTGAGCTAAGTAATTAAGACAGCTAGAAAATTTTAGTGAGGGTTTTTTGGAGTGAAGAACCAGGGGAGAAAGAGCTAGTTGCTAGAAGGTACTCTTTTGGAAACACTGCCTCTTTCAGATCTCACTTTAACACTGAGTTCCAGGTTGACTGGAATCAGAAACAGATCTGGCACAGCAGGGAGATAATAGAAGGAGTAAGGCCTACAGCTACCCTTAGCTGCATTGCGTCACAACTCCGTTGGTAGGCAGAGGTAGCCTTGGCCTATACATTTTGGGGGAGTCAGGAGACAGACCAACCAGCCTTCCATAAACTTAGGATTGCTAAATAGTTCCTGGTTTTGGTTCTCCAGTCCTCATCTTAGAAAAGATACCAACCAGTAAAACTTCAGCTGAGAGGAATTCAATTCTCCTTTGACTCTTTCTGCTTTTAATCTTCCCCTTCTAGGTTATGATTTTCTGACAGCATCTGTTGTCTTGGCAGCTGTCCTAAAAAAATGCAAGATAGAAAGACAACTAGCAACAGACTCCAGGAAAGCTGGGATATCCAGCACTACAAATAATGACTTTTGGTCAAAGCCTTTAGCTTTACTTCAAAATGTGGCATTTTACAGAACAGCTATGTGAGTTGGACTAGTTATTTACTGATAGACCATTGGGGCTAACCATGTGCCTTTCAGCATTATCAGATTTCTAAGAACTGATGTGCACTTGGCCAAAGGCAAGGTTACTGAATATACAGACCAGTAGGGCCCAAGTACCAGTGCACAGAGGTTAAGCAAGTACTGGCATTTGGAGACCCCAGTGATCTTCATGGTTCTTGGTGGCCATTCCAGCTATCCTGCATAACAGACCAGGGCAGCAGTCATGGTCGGATGCAGGAATGATGCGGCATATTTGAGAGACTCTGTGTACTTTTAGTAAGAGCAATTTTCTTTCTGTCTTGTTTTGGCATTTCTTGTAGTCTAAAATAGTTCATGCAGAAAAACATGGAGCTACTGTTTATCTATTGGAACAGGCTGCACTGGATGTTTGTTTAATTAAATCTGACTGCTGAAGAGCAGGAAGAACCACCGTTTTCCATATGCTGTTTGGTTGGAGGTTTCCTTTTGTAGGGAGAAGGAAAAGAAGGAAAAGGGGTTAAACTTGTTTACCATACTACAGGTGTCAGCAAACATGTGTCTCTATTTCAAGACAGCTATCATCAGTGCTAAACTACTGGGCAACAACACTCAAAGAACATAAAGCCCCAGCACTTGTCCTAAGGGAAGATATAGCATAAGACAATTTTAGGAAAGTTTTCACTCCTTTGGCCCTTAATACACAACCTAGGTAGCGACAGAGAATTTCAGTTTTTGGAGTTCCACACCAGTTTTTAAGAGAAAAGAAGCTTGGGCTCTTTGGGATCCATAGCTGTAAAGAACAACGCAGCACGAGTCAGGGGACCCCTTTGCAGCACAATACAACATTCTAAGAAGCCAGAAAGGTAGAGCTAACTCCTGAGATGACCAGACAGCTTGTGCTAGCCAGGAGGTTTGGCACAGACCTCTCTAAAATTCATCACAAAGCAGGAATTACTGTGGCCGGACAGTTCGTTCACAGATACCCCCACTGAGGCTGCAGGCAGCTGACTGGAGGATACCTCTTGTCAGGAGCAATGTTAAAGACAACTGAATAAAATTCAGTCAGTTGTTTTCTCTCAGAGGAGAGGGGGCTAAAGTTTCAATTGACAGCAGGGGTTACTACTGGGCCAAGCATAGCTTTCACTGCATTTAAGATAGGTCTAGACTGTCAAATCCTTGCCTCCGGAGCACACGTCCCAGATAGACAGAGCAAGGCACTGACAGGCTCAGGCTGTTCCCAGTCCTCGTTTTGCATCTCTGCTTGTCCTTGTCCTCTGCTGCTCCTCTCCATACAACTCACATACTGCTGGCAGCATTTACCTCAATAAACCCTTCAGCATGCCTCCCCCTCTCTGTTGGCGTCTTCTTTTGCACCACCCAACTCCTCTTCACTTACCCAGAACACATTTTCTTCTTGTTGGCTTTCATCAGGGTGCAGCCCAAGAGGTAATAATTTATTTGTTTTTAAAGCAATATACTTGAAACAGAATAGTTCAACAGTATCCAAACAGACAGGAGAAATCATCCCTCTTCCCAGTCACCTGCCTGATCTGCCCACAATAGTGTTTGTTGAGCTACAGTTTCTGCGATGGTTTGCAACTCTCAGGAAGGCAAAGTAGAGGACAGAGAGGAAAAGACAGAAAAGCAAAAATCAAGCTCTGGACCTACCCTTTTAATCGGAAGACCATTGCCACCTACCTGAAGTATTTTAAAAGAAAAAAAATTACAGATCAGTGCCCTATAGTAATGAGTTTGGATCAAATGTCACTTGATTGAAGATATGTCATCTTCCTCCCTGTTTTTCAAAGGCAAAGCAAGCCTTATGCTTTCTGCTGTTTGAGGCTGCACATTCAAGTTTTAGGTAGCCTTTCTGACTTATCAGTTTGGATTTGTTAAAAATAAAATAAAAAGAAAACACAGGAAGAAAAAAAATCACCATCAAAAATCTTGCACTAACTTCAGACAGATACTAAATATCTTAAGATTCTCTTTAAAGCTGCGAAGTTTGACAGCACCATAGGGAAATTAAATCCAGGTAGCCACCAGCCATTACAACCCTGACAGGCCCTCTTGAATCACAACAACCAAAATAACATCTTACCTGAAGACTTTACACCGTTAAGATGACAGCTGTTTTCCTAGAGAACTTAATTTAGTCTTAGAAGTGATAATAAGGCCCTAGAACACTTACCTCTTGCACTCATATAAGAACTGCTCTGTCCAGATAATTAATAACGCCTCTTCAGGGTGGGAACAGCCCCACTTCTTCCATAACAATTTAACTCTCTCCCAGCTCCTGTCTGGGCTATGCATGCTATTCTGCATAGGTGAGAGCATGAATTTGCAAAATATTAGATATATACAGGATCAAGAGATGGAAAGAAAGAGGAAAATGAATGGGAGTAGTCTCCAAGGTAGAAACTAGTCCCTGTGGTGTATGCCTGGGAAGCATGAAAAAGTAGGAAGCAAGCTGTAAAAGAAGGATTTAAATAGACCCAGAGCTCAAAATGCTCTTGGACAAATGGGGAACTCAGATTCTATAGGAGTAATAAGATATCCTTCCCTGCCTCTAGTGAGGTGAAGAGCTTCCAACACAGTCTTGGGATATCCTTTTACTCCTCATATATCTACATTATCAAGCAATGTCTGTTCTTCACCACTCCCCTGATGGCTTCTCCATGGGAGTCATGGCCCCCAGAAGAGGACTTAAGGATCCCAAATGGCCTGGAGGCAGATTTCTGTTTGTGGGCATGATCAGAATCTGGTGGTGGTATGTATGGTACACAACTACTTTAGAGATCTCAAGACCTCAGAAGTTCAGGAGGACTCTGTTTTGGGCAGAAAATGCCCAAGGTTAGCGTTACAGTGTTAAACGCACATGAGAAATCATGAGAACCAGAATCAACAGCTGACTGTGCAGCTGCAGTGCTCAGAGCACACTGATTCTCTGAAGAGTATCCACAAGATGTTTTTTCTTAAAACACTTACAGGAGAGTGAGCCTAAAGTCCCTTAACTTTACACCACTTATCCTTTCCGTTTCCCCTTTACTTTTCTCTGTTTCTAGTACGATAATTAACTAGCAAGGCATTTAATCTACACATAGGCTTCTGTTTCTCAAGTTTTTGTCTGTTGTTTTTCTTTCCTCATTTTCCCTATGTTTTCCCTCCCTGTTGTTTGCTTTCTTTGTGTGTAATTAGGAATTGGACTGATGCATCTCTTGTTTGAATGAAAGGAGGGAACAGTGCAGCTTATTTAGGGAAGCGTTGAGAGTAGAAACAGCTGAAATTTGGACTGTCCATTTTTTTGAAAGAATCCATTTGGAAGCTGCTGAAGGGTTTGGAGCACAAGTCTCGTAAGGAACAGCTGAGGGAACTGAAGCTCAGGGGAGACCTTATCACTCTCTACAACTACCTGAAAGGACACTGTAGCCAGGTGGGTGGCATCTCTTCTCCCAAGTGGCAAGTGATAGGATAAGAGGAAATGGCCTCAAGTTGTGCCAGGGGAGGTTTAGATTGCATGTTAGGAAAAAATTTCTTCTCTGAAAGTGTTGTCAGGCACTGGAACAGGCTGCCCAGAGAAGTGATTGAGTCAACATCCCCGGAGGTATTCAAAAGACGTGTAGATGTGATGCTTAGGGACATGGTTTAGTGGTGGGGTTGACTCAGTGATCTTAAAGGTCTTTTCCAACATAAATGATTCTCTTATTTCAAAATATGGTGTTGCTTTTATCTGAAAGTAGGCCCTTTTTTTCCCCAGCAGTTTCTGTAGAGATAAAATTCAGTAGGAAATGCCAACACGTAATACTTCTAAAACCAGACATGTTCCTCGGAATGAATGCCGGCTGTTGCTGAATGAGCTGAGTGTTGTGCATTTCCACACTGCAGCTGATGATGCCTCTGACTCCAGGGCTGCTATGCAGAGCCAACTGCCTTGGCATGGGTGTCCACACCTCTTGAGCTAGCCAGCTCCCAGCATTGCTTCTTCAGAAACTGGGAAGAACAAAGAGCTGGGCAGAAAACCTGATTTCCCCTCCCTAAGGGGCTACTTGGATGGCACAACTGGACGAGAGATGTGGGATAAGATGGTATGGTTCTCCAGCAGCTTACCAAGAAGGAAATTCAATTAAAGCTCTGTAATTTGAACAATCTTTGTCAAACCCAAGATATTTTCACCAGATAGATTAAATTTGACAAATCAGTGTTTTTATGCAAAACCAAAATTTTATCAGAAAATTCCTGACATTTTCTAGCTGGAAGCAGGATGACAAGATGTAGGAGCTGGAGTATTTGTGTGAGCTGGCTTGAAAATAGACTCAAATGTGATCCCACCACTTGCTTCACTAAAAAGACAATACAAGTAATTTATGGACACACCAGTCAGGTACCACCTGAGAAGTTTAAATTGGAAAATACATAGTGAGAAATTAGAAACAACATAGTGAGAACCAGCAGTAACGGGGCTGCCAGGAGAAAAGGGATGTGAGCTGGATAGCTACAGAAATGGAAGACCAGGAGATGAATTTTGTATGTCACACAAATATGTCCTCTTTTCCAGCAGATTATGTGTTACTCACAGGGACCAAGAGCATGGGCAGAGGTCAGTGAGGTAAAGCTAACACTTTCATTTTTCCCCTGCTGTGTTTCTTCTGCCAATCCTGTTGTTTCTGAGGAAATATTCCTTTTGAGAATGCATTGGAAGCCAAGAAAGTGGAAGAACAAAGCAGTTTGCTATATTAAGATAGCTGGGAGGGCAGAGGGAGATGGCTGGGAACAGCATCATCATTGCCTGTAATTTAGCTGTCTTTGTGACTATGTCTGTCAGACTTTGAGGAAGACCAATGTGATAAGCTTCACATTTCAGAGTGATGGAAAATGTGGTAGGGAAGAATCTAAGACCCCATTACTGGCCAGGAGACTTAGATTTACTGCTTGTGTCTGGGTTAGAAGCTGGAAAAATATTTTTAAAAGGAGATGACTCCATTTGAGCCCTGGGTCTCCACAGTAGCACCAAGAACAGAGCTTTAAGTGCTGTCCCACTGACTTTGAAGACAGTGTGATTTTTATGCCATCTGAGGATTCAGCCTGCTCTATCTCCCTTGCTTTCTTTTCTCCTATTTTCATTTTCTTTTCCATTCCCCTAGTACTTTCCCCCTTGACACTGTGTCTCTTTTTAGTGACTCCTTTTCATTGACAAAGGTCAATATGTTCAAAACTGTCTGTTGATTTGTACTGCCTGTTTCACCTCAAGGACCTCCCTGGACGTATCTTAAAAGGATTTCATTTTCAGAGGTGCTGAACAGCTCTTACTGGGTTTCAATGCTGTGATAAGTGCCCTGAAAACCAAGCTCCTTACAAATGTTTCCAGGCCAGGGACTCAAGAACAAGTCATTCTATATTAGTGAGCAGTTTGGAAGTCTGGTCTACCACTTCTTCCTTTGGATTAATTCTTTGCCTTTCTTACCTAACAAGTGTATTTTTAGCCTTCTGTTTTCCTGTCTTGCTCAGGTTTGTTACTTCTTGTGGTTTTGTTTATCTTTGCTGTGACCTCTTCCTCTTGCCATGATCTCAGCCACTCATACTTGTGCTTGTCCTGTCAGTTTTCCAATACTATTTCATGAGATGTATAGGATCATGAGACAGATACCGATAGAGGGAAAACGTTATTTGGGTGTTTTAGCCCCATACTATACAGCTTGACGTCAACAGCAGGACAGGTAAGGTAGAGGAAGAATTGCCAGCCCCCTTCTCTTCTGCTCCTCTCCACCTTAGGGTGCAACACCTTTATGTAATACTCAGATTTCTCTTTCAGCATTGCTGGAAATCACTATCCCCTTGGAACAGCTGTGGGAAAGGCATTCTCCCTTGACTTTTCTGCTGAGTGAGCTCAACACTGACCTTCTACGGTTTGTTTTTTTTTCTTACAGGAATGAAACGGTTTTACACCAGTTCTGTTGCCCAGCAGCTGATGCAGAGCAGAAGCCTTCATCTGCAGACTCCTCACCAAGGTGGGAAATTGATTCCAGCAAGATCTTTTCTGTTCCACCCCCAACTTCCATATCATCCATCACTAATCTTCCTTCCTCAAACAAAACTCACATATTATATATGCCCATCCTTCTCCATCCTCCCTCATGTCCATTGTCCCCAGCACTCCTGTCCATCTTTTTTCCTCTGTCAGAGATTACTGTTCATACTGTTGTGTAATTGATCACAAGTCCCATCTGTTTGTCTCTCACACACACTCATGCACCTCCAAAAACATACTTTCAGCCTCTTTTCAAACACCTACCTCCAACAACTTACATTCATACTTGTACCTTTTCTTACCCTTCTGCATCACTTTGACACCGACATACGTGTTTTACTCTTCTCCTTCAAATTAGTTATCCCACATTATAAGATGCCTGAACACACCTCAGAATAAAGTCATAACCTTTAAGGTACAGCAAAAGCCACCAAATAAACTCAGGGCTTTGTTTCACACTCTGAGACATGGTGGGAGGTGCAGTTTTACATGTGTTGAAATGGTCTGAGCTTGCCAATGAAGGATAGTTATAGACCGGTACTATTAACTATTACCAACTTCTATCCAGTGCAGCCAGATGTGGGTATATCAGCAACTGTCATGGCTCTCCCTCATCAGTAAATGACATCCTTGACCAAAGGGTCAAGGAGCTTCAAAAGTACTTGAGATGCCTATACTCATATAGCTTCCGTGCTTGGCCTTGCCCATCTGTTCTTGCCACCTCTTTCTCCTCTTACAACTTCTTTTCTTTTTCTCATGCCTCGTCACTGTTCTGTCAACAGCAAACAGATTTCTCTTTAAAGATTTCCCTCATCACGCTGATAGAATTTTACATCTGACCTTTGGCATCTGTATAAGAAGCCTGAGTTACTAGAGACAGCTCCAGACAGAACTAAGCAGCTGAATTATAGTAGTGAGGCTACAGCATTTTTTAGATTATGTTTCTTTTCTTTGTTCTGCTCACGGGAGAAGACTGTGGTTTCTGATTTTCTTCCAAGGAGTGGAAGTTTGAGTTCTGGGCGACTATGAAGAGATCATAGCTGGGGGGATGTGCCTGTGTGTGTTCAAAAGTAGGGTTCAGATACACTTGGAGACAGGGTAAAGAAGCATGACCTCTCCAGTCCATTTCTGTATGAAGATGGAAGGATTAACCCCCATGATGTCTGTGCTGAGTGCTTTCAGGCATTGGTAAAGTTTGCATGACAGCCCTTTGGGACATCTACAGCTACACCTCCATGGCAGATATGGAAATGCTGCCAAGGAAGAAGAGGAGACAGCAGAGTTTTCTGTGGTAGACACCCACCTCTCTTTTGCATTTCTGGAGAGTATTTTGGTTATATGTGCTCTATTTTGTCTGAACCAAGACTCGATTTTGCTACCTTGTTCCCTTTTCATATCCTGATCCTTGACCCTGCCCCATTCTTGTCCCATCTTCTGTCTTATTTCTGATCAATTCCCTTAGTTTCTTGCATTTTCTTATCCTACAAGTTTGTCACTCCTACAGTGTATTAAGTTCTAGGGCCATTTTTTGACATGCTTATGCTCCAGGCTTTCCTTTTGCTCCAATGACTCCGAAAGACCCTACTTACCTCTTGAGCCTGAGTTTGCTTGACCTCTGTGCTGGGAATCACCAAATTTCTTACCTGATGTTTTGCAGGCAAACTGAAGAGGAAGAAATCATTTTTTTCAGTAGCTTAGCAGTTTTGGCAAGTTGGATCCAAAGACAAGTCTGAGACAAGAAATTGAGAATTGGGGACGAATGATAATGACCTCTACAGCGTGTTGCACCTGGGTTTCTACTTCAGGGGCTTCTCATACTGATCTACATCTGTTTATTTTATGGTTTTTTGGTAGCTTGTCCCACTCTGCAGGCCTCCTGCTTTCCTTACATTTTTTTCCCTCAAGGCTCTCTCTTGTCCTCTCCATTTCTAATGCCCTCAGGCACCAATAGCAGTCCTGAACCTGTGTAGTGATAGAGATGGTTGAAGCTACCACAGCTATTTGAAGGTGAGAAGCAGGCACACAGAATATTTGCTTTTTGAAACAGAGCAGATTTTATATTTGATCTCTCTACATGACTGTCCCACGTGAGAAGAGCATCCCTGTTTCCCACACTGTGCCAGAAGAAAGGCAGAACACATATAGGACTATTAAACTCACCAGTGAGCTTTTTGCTGGCTAAAAAGCACTTCCTAGTCTCTGCTAGGTCCTGCAGTTAACCATAGGCTACCTTCATATCTGAAGTTACATATACGATGCAGCAAGATGGGCAGAGAAATGGCAGAGAGAGAAAAACCCAGGGTCACTGTGGAGCTGGTCCATAGCTGATAGCTATGCTGCTTTGGAATGGCTCAATACGCTGCTGAGAGAAGCTCATCAGATCATTTACAGAGCCTGTCACCCTGCTCAAATCATTGTCTCCCCATTGAACCAAGGCAGAACAAAAGTCAGTCAAGACTGAAATACGTGGGTCAGACAACTTGAATAGGCAATCAGTTACCGGGTGAGCCAGGCATATCCCTAAACAAGTTCATCAGGGTTCCTGATGGGAGAGCCTGGCAAACAGGGGCTCCCTGTGCGGCTCTCCTGAGCCCTGCTGAATGGACAGCCAGTCACAAGTGGTGCTGTGGTGAATTTGATCAACCAGCTTGGGTTATTCTTTCTTTCCCCCGTCCACGATCACGCATTTCCCTAAACGAGGTAAATCCTGTCAGAGCTGATGCCACTAATAACCATCAACCATCTAGTTTTAATTAGAGTTTGCTTCATTAATGCCCCAACTCCTCTCTGTGCAGCAGATTAAATAATGTACTTGCAGCTCATTTACACAAACCCCCAAACTGCAGGGCTGAGCTGCAATCCTTTAATTAAACAGCCTGGCTGATCCCTACCGCTGCCTTGGCTCATCAGTCTAAGCCGATTAAAGAGAATAGGGACTAATAAAGAGCATAAACAGGGAAGTGACTCTTGTCTCTTCAAGGGACTCAGAGACTTCAGTGGTGATAGGCTGCTTTCTCCTCCCTTACCAGCAACGTTACCTCAGCGCACATCGCTTCCTTCTGGGACCTGCAAGAATGGTTCTGGTTTCAGCAGGAACCCAGCCTTATCTTGTGGAACAGAAGTCCTTTGGGAGGTTGAGGAAACATCGGCAGCAGTAGGGTAACTCAGCAGGGAAGATGAAGATAAAGAGGGGCATTAATGCAGTAAAGACGACTTCTGCCTGACTGCAGAAGAGACCAGCAAGAGCAGCCATTCAGCTCAAGTGTTGGGCAGAAGGAAGCATAGGGCATCACAGCAGGAAGTTGGCTGTGAGGAACAGTCTAGGACAGAAGTTTGTCTCTGTTTGTGGTTTGTGATGGCCATCGATGTTCTGGTGTGGTTTTCCCTAATGATTGTCCTGCAAGATTTCTGACTCCTTCTTTGCTACCCAGATAAAAATGCCTTGGCTTCACCTGAATGGGAATAATCAGGAACATGTCTGTGTCTAATCACTCAACAGAAGCCAGCCTGATGAGGTGTTTATGATCATTCCCATTCATATTATTCCACTTTCCTTCACTGACTGCCACAAACAGTGCTATCCCCTTTCTCTCATACAGCATGTGAATTCCTTGTGTGTGAGGGTACAGTTTAATGAGTTTAGCAGTGCAAATTTCTCACCTGGCTGCTTATCTGGATTGCACCAGCAATCAACAAGACTGGTGCTGTAGGCCATGAAGATTAGGAGACCAATTTGATCCCAGAATCTGCCCCCAAGAAGCTGAGAGCCAAAGTACAGTATGAGGTAATGGCAGCAGCAGGCAGATTCCCATTGCTGAACACTTAGGGCTTCCCCATTTCAAAGTCCAGTGTAAATCCTGGATGTGGACCACCATTGGACTTGTACACCACTGGTTTCATGACCATAACACATCTTTCAGGTTGGGCTTCCACTAAGGGTGCCAAAGATCAGGTTGAGTGGAATGAGGAAACTCCACAGATAGCAATAAGAGCTAACCCAGCTCCTTTACTGAGGTGCTGATTAGACTCTGATTCAGCCAAACCCTATAATTTCATAAAGCAACTTCTCTTTTTGTTGCTGGCTTCTGCCTGTTAATGGCAAGGTTTCATTCTAGGGATTTGAATAGCCTAGTAATTGCATTTCCCACTTCTCCCAGTCTCACACAGTAGAGACTGGCATCCTGGAACAATGACTTTAAAATGTGTCCAGCAGCAGCCCAGCTCTAACAGGATTACATACCATTTTCCTTTGTGTGGGGTAATAGGGCTGAGATGAGAGAGATTTGTTTCTATTAGAGTAATGAGAGGAAATGATGGAGTCACAATTGGAAGGAACTGTATATTCATTCAGTTGCCTTTCACAGGCTTTTCGGAGCCTGCCTCTGGCTCGCCTGTGATGCTGAATAGGAAATTAGCAGAAAATCACCTCTGCTCCAGTGTAGGGAAAAGTTCTACATAAAACTTTAAGCACCTGGGGCAGGTCCACTTAGGCAATGGCTATGCAGATAGCACTAGAGGGCTAAAGGACCATGTCACAAGGTGACATGGATGGGATCCAGGTATATTTGTGTGCAAGGCAGAACCATATGCCAAATAGCTCTTTGGGACTGGGGGATGTACCACCTGCATTTGTGGAGAGAGAAGGTCCTTCCTATCTGGAAGGAGTGCTGGTGAGAGTGGACCCACTTTCAAGGCAAAGGAGACAGAGACCTCTCAGGAAGCAGAGGCTGGGCATGTGAACACAGTCTTCTGGAAGGGCTTGGAGGTGCACTGAGCAGAAGGACTAGGATCTGAAACATCTACAGAAAAGCAGGGCAAGCTTTGCTTATATTTGCCCATAATATTTCCTCACTTTCCAGTAAGGACACTGCTGCTTAGATCAGGGTTAAAATATGATTAGTGCACTAGAAAGTGTTTACTTCATGACTGCAGACCAATTTAATTGTAACTCAATATAATTTAGATTTCAAACAGCTGTGTACTCATTTCTAAAGTGCCTGCTGGATTAGTCACCATCACAGATTGGTTAATGCCTGGCAGGGCAGCACCAATTAGTGGTAAGGAGATGTGTAGGTCATTGGCTACACCTCCAAGCCAGCCTTCTTTGCAGTTCTGGTGAAATTCCCTCTTGCCCTATTTCTGACTTACCAAATTACTCAAATGGAAATATATGTCCTTTCTGCTTGTTGCTCCATTTTTGTATGTGGGAAGGTGGAAAGTGGATGGACAGATTTTGGACAGTTCTTTGGAAAAAAGCCTTTACACATCTTTCTTCCCAGCTCTCTGAGCTGCATAAAAGAGTATGCTATGCCCTAAGCAGCACGTGGTTAAAATCCAAAATCTGATTTCATTTACTTCTGGAGGTCTGCTCTCTTTCAGTCTTCATGTCTCTTTACCTAAACTGTCTCTTTACCCGAACTCTCCATTTCTATTGAACATTTGTTCTTTGTCCTATGAAGACATGCTGGAAGGCATTGACACAAAAGAGCCATGAATATCATTCACTGTGCAGGCTCTCCACTGCTGTAGGTCAGGAACATCTCTCCTCCCAGTACAGTTCTCCCTTTGCTCTTGGGTCACTCTAGGTCCTCTAACAGTTAGATACTCCTGAGAGGATGCAACATAAGACTTTGGATTGTGAACTCAATACTCCTTAAGGCTAAGGCCCATGAAGCTGAGAAGAACTGAACTGCTCTCCAAGTCAATTCTCCTTTCAGTAACCACTGAAGCGTCTTGATAAAAAAACAGGTGGGGAATGATGATTTCCCCCCCCATATCCATCACTCTTCAAGCATTACAGAAAAGCAACCGAGCTGCTCAACAGTTTTTCTGAATTTTTGAAAGATTGACCTTGCCTGACAGGAAGAATGCAAATCCAGTTCATTAGATGGGAAGTTAGCTTTTCTGTTTTAGTATTGTTGGCAGGATATTGGATATATGATCTGGAGGTCAGTGCTTCCTCTCAGCTCAGATGTACTCAGTGGCTCTGGCCCAGGCATGTAAAACATGATAATGACTCGAGTCTGTATCAAATCAAATCTATAACTTACCACACAAGTCAGCATAACAACTTATCATAGCTGCACCCACAAAACAAACAATCAGTCACTGAAAATAATTAGGATTACTTAGCACTCCTACAAACAAAAATAAGCTAAAGGTCTGAACATGAGTTGTGAATATTACTGTACAATTACCTTAAGAATTTCTAAGTTTATCAAACATTCCTTTAGAAGGACGATCCAAAATGCGCAGTCACTCACAAAAGGAACTCTGTCTCTCAAGGGTACCCAGAAGATAGAATAGTTCACCCAAAGGGGTGAGGGCTCACTCAAAGATATATCCAGAAGAAATAGTCCCTCACCAAAAAGAGGATGAGGGCATGCAACCCAATGGAAGTTACCTTGGTGGCACCCCAATCCCAAGCAGAGAGTCCTCAGTGCAGGCCTGTCCCAGCGGGATCCTATTTTATACCATAGACAGGTCTCATCTGTAGTCATTCTGTGGACTCACATCTTCTGGGACTGTGTGTCTGGCTGTAACTGCCCCTGCAAATGGAGCAGGGAGAGGGGACACAGCAGTCTTAGTTCATTACTGATCTTAGTGTTCTCTGCAGTGAAAGAACATCTCCCCCCTACTCCTCCTTGAAACATGGAAAAAAACTAATCAACTTTCAACAGCTGGAAAGTCTTTGTATCTTTGGCAAGATCAGTATTTATCAGGTCCTTAAGCAGGCCATGATCTTCATGGGCCATAATTTATCTGGTCTTTGTCAGGGTGGTTGCACCTGCCACACAACTCTGAATAATTGGCCCCCAGCTGGCATTGTCAAGTGCAAGCTCCCACAATTAGTGGACCATGGAGGATGAATTCTCTCTGATTCTTAGTGGAGAACACCCCAAGTCAGGCTTATAGTACCTGAACGTGCTAAAAAAGTGCAAAGCAAGCCTCTATACCCATGGTATATGCTTTGTGTACTCTGAGGATGAATTACTTCATATGTAAAAGTCTTCAATCTGACTTATTCCATTCATGCTAAATGCCTTGGTAGCACTGTTTTTAAAAGCTCGCAGGAGAAGTTTGAGCAACATTTCTGCTTTGTTAGCAGATCCTGTTTGTGTTTCTTTGATTTTTTTTTCCTTATTGAGGTCACAGGCATGAAGAGAGGTTTTTTCCTGCTACTTAACAGCTCATCTGCTTCTTATTCTTTCCTCCCTGTAGACTTAATAATCCTGTTCAAGATATTACGATTGGACATTGTGGGGATGCTGCAAACAGGCAGGGATGGGTCAGCAAAGTTCATATAAATATTCCCCAGGCTCAGAGTTGTCAGAGTTTTGGTTTTAGTTGGACACAGAGATGTGGGCGAGGAGTAATGTCTAGACCCAGATTTGAACTCTTCCTAAACGTGACGGTAAGTAGATTTCTCACTTTTTATGGGTGTTTTGTTTAGTCAGGACTAGCAGCTTTAGTTGCTTTGCAAGAGCCTATGTCCAGAGCCACAGAAGTATTTAGTGCAGGTAGGTCTAGAGGAAATATGGAAACAGTATTATAAGCAGAAAACATTTTAGAGAACATCCTTAGCATCATAGTTACGAACAACCTTGGGAATCTCTTGCAGGGAGGTATAGTTGGGAATTCTTCTGGTACTATGACCTGGGAGGAGTGGCTCTTTCTGGAAGCATCCAAAGAAACAGGAGGTGAGTCACAGATGCAACATCTCAGTTCTGTAAAGGAGATCCTCCAGAACATTTTGACACTATCTATCTCCCACACAGGCATTCCTCCACTCCTTCTCTCCAACAGCTGTTGCAGCATCTTTCAGGCAAATCTGGGAATTTAAGTGAGAAGTAGTTGGCCTTTCAACGGGAAAAAAATTTCTGTCAGAAACTGGAGTCTCTCTGTCACATCGGTTACTTTGTTTGCCTCTGTCAACACCTTTCTGCAGGGAGGAGGAAAGTGGTTAAAGAGTCCAAAGAAAACCTGTCTGAAGTATTCTCTTTTGAAACTGCAAAAATACCCATTGGCCACGTTTTCTGAGAGCCTGAAGCCATATCCACACATTGCCCAGCCACATATTCTTCCACTTCTTCCTTTTCCCATTGCTTCTGTTGCTTACATGAGTCCTGTCCTAGAGGAATTTGGATTTGGATTCAGGTACTCTTCTCCCACCTGTGACAACATTTGTCATTTCTTGGGGCACAGCAGTGCTAATGTCTGTGAAAGAGAATCAATCATAGCCAACCTTATAGCTGTGGGAGCCACTTTGAACAGCTATTGAGATCAGGCAGTTGCTTAATTCTAGCCTTGCAGATGATCCTCTTGTTCTCTCTCTTGTACTGCAAAGAATTCCCTGCCTGTAACATGGCAACTTCATGGTACCAGTGGAATGGAACATAAATACCTACTGTTCCTTGTGTTTTCTGTGTGCCACAGAGATGCATGAAAAGATGCTATGGGAGCTTTGGGAATAGTCCCGTATCTAGCACTGGAAAACAAGCACAGACGGTTGATAAAGTAATAGCAGATGGACTGTGGTGGAGCTCACACCATTCACACTAATCCTCTACTGATATCATCTGCCTCGATCTGCACCAGTTAAGATGCATCCACCCTCAAAACTGGGCCATTCCAGATCACTCTTACACTAAGGTGTGTTCTGTTGAACTCTATGGTGGTTTCTGTGGACTCTCTGTCTTCATATTTTCCCACGGCTTACAAGGCAGAGAGAGATAAGGCAAAGAGAAGGAAAAAACAGCCAATGAGAGAGATGGCAAACATGCTGTACAGAGGAGAACGACAGGAGAGAAGGAGCAGGAAAAGCAGGTAATTAAATAATAGTGTAAATGAAGGAAGAAACTGAAGGGAACAAGAACATAGGAACAAGAGATAAATGAGCAGGTCCCTTGGCTGGAATATTGCTGTTCATGCCAGCACTTTTTGGCAGTGACAGCAATGAGGCTGTGGCCTTTTATTACAGATCACCTTGCAGTGTGGTGTCAACCCAAAGGCTTTTTGTCTTTTCTGTGCTCTGCAACACTAACTCATATGCAAGTTCCTCTTCTGACCATCCCTACGGGGCAGGTTCTGTGTTTAAATACAATAAGCTCTCCTTTTGGAAAAACGTGTCAGCTCTCCAGTGTTCCCTTTCCTGCAAGCAACCCTGGCAGGCTTTCATATGCTCCAGGAAGAACTGAAGAACATGAGATTCTGAAGAGGAGCATGCTGTACAGCTGCTCAGGCCATTCTACTTGGGCTCTGCGAACATCTAGATAGCTGAGGGAGATGGTGAAAAAAGCTTGGGAGGTTTTTGTGACTGTCACCTGGCCTGTTCAAAAACTGCATAAGAGCTGGAGGCTGCATCATCTTCTGTGAAGAAACACCATCCTGAAGAAAAGCATCAAGATGTAAACAGGAGCTGAGTTCAGAGGGGTTTTTATTTTGACTGAGGAACCTAACACCATCTGGAAGTGCGTTCTAGTAACTTTTAGCCATCTCTGGTTGGCATATTGGTTCTTTCCACACACAGGTTGTACCATCATCCCACTGGGAACTGTATTTGTCTAGTGACTATAGCCATGTGTCACCTTTGTCATGTCCCACACTGGTATGTTGCCGCTTTCCTGTGAACAGGTTATGGTGCTGTTATTGTTGCCCGTGTACCTGAGTTGACTGCAATCTTTCTCATTCCATCTTCTGGGGAAAGAGGGAAGATGGGGATAGGCTACCCTATCTGTACCTGTCTGCTGGGGTGACTGGTGGAATATAACAGATGCCTGTAATTTACCAGAATACACTCATGTGAGAGTGGTAGGTCAAGATGCACAAAAATGCGTGGTATAGAATTGCATCATGAAAAGTGTTGCTGTGCTGCTACAGCATGAATAGATCTGATAAGCATGTCACAGATTGTCGTAAAATATGGTATATTGGGCTAGATTCTCCACTGACTTTGGTGCAATCCACTGGCAAAATGCCATTTATCACCAGCCATTGTTCCGCTCAACAACATAGTAGAATTGGTTGTGTCAAGGCAAACTCAGTTTATTCTTAATGATCCTGCCCCAAAAGGTCCGTGTCTGAGTAAGAAGTGTGGGTATGGGAATCATTTTTATTCCTCATTGGGAAGAAAATCTTAAGTGGCCCTAGGGGAATCTCAGCTGGCATGACCAATTGTGTAAAATGCAAAGTCATCCTGCCTTCCAAATGGGAATGAAGGAAGATAGAAGTGGGAATAAGGCCTCAAGGAAGAGAAGTTACCTGAAATGGATCACAGCATCATAGAATCATTTATGTTGGAAAAGACCTTTAGGATCATCGAGTCCAACTGTAAACATAACACTGCTGATTCTACCACTAAACCATGTCCCTAAGCACCACATCTGCCTGTCTTAGACACCGCCAGGGATGGTGACTCTACCACTTCCCTGGGCAACCTTCACAACCTTTTCGGTGAAGAAATATTTCCTAATAACCAATCTAAACCTCCCCTGGCACAACCCGAGGCCATTTCCTCTGGCCTTATCACTTGTTACTTGGAAGAAGAAACCAACACCCATCTCACCACAACCTCATTTCAGGTAGGTATGGAGATCAATAACATCTCCCCTGAGCCTCCCTTTCTCCAGACCAAGCAGCTCCAGCTCCCTCAGCCACTCCTCATAAGACATGCTCCAGATCATTCACCAGCTTGGTTGCCCTCCTCTGGACATGCCCCAGCACCTCAATGTCTTTCTTGTAGTGAGAGGCCCAAAACTGAATACAGTATTCGAGGTGCATCCTCACCAGCACTGAGTACAGGGGGACGATCCCTTCCCTAGTCCTACTGGCCACACCATTTCTGATACAAGCCAGGATGTTATTGGCTTCTTGGCCACCTGGGCACACTGCTGGCTCAAAATGTAAGTGAAGCAGCAGTTTAGAACTTGGAAAAGTTGAGCTTTGTTCCTGCTGCACAAGGCTGTCAGGGTGTTTACTGAAATGGGGGAAAGGAGGAAGGAATGCTAACCGTGCTGTTTCTATCTTGCTCTTCGGCCATAGGCCAACCCAAAAGCCTAAATCTGAACACAGTGGCAAAGTTAAAACCTGGATCATACCTGCTTTCCTAAAGCTGGTGAATGGTATTAGAACTGTCTGTTTTGAGGATGGTGATTTGAGGTAGTGTTACTCTTTATGTTTAGAAGCATTGGCCTTCTTTCTCTTTGATGCAAGTAGTGGCCTTCTACTGAGCTGCAGTGATTGCAAGAGATGAAATGGCTAAGGCACTTGAAAATAGAAGCAAAATTTGTCTGGGTTACGCTAAGATCTTCCTGTGAAGTTGCTCACTCGCTACCTTCAGTAATCGATTACCCTCATCCCTTAGGAAGGAACCCAGACGTACACTTCAACCCAGGGTCTGTCACAATAGGTGGAAAATGAAGACCACAGAAGCCCTTGCCTAGGTCTATAAATGCCTAGAGTTGTGTCCCTCACCCAGTGCACAGGCAGCTGGAATAGGAGAGCAACAGGCTGAGGGGATATGATAGTTTTCCTTGCCTTGTAGAGGTTCTGCTGCCTCCCAGCCCTGAATTCATCTCTTTTTAGCAGTGAAATTCTATCTTCTGCATGATTGCACCGGCAGGCTTTTGTCAGCAAATTTGGTGATGTTCAGACCAGCCTCAGGGATGAGGAGCCAAGAGATCTGAGTCAAAGTGGCAGAAAGACTGCTGCTGAGAAGCCAAGTTTCTCTTTCCCGGGGTGCTGAGCCGGCAGTTACACTAATGCAGGATGCCATCTGTTTTTTCCTTCTCTAAAAGGTCGTGTTTACCAAACATTGTAGAGGCAAGAGAGGTCTGGGGTTAAAGTAAAAGTAATTAAACCCTGCAGAGCAGGGCCCCCTATGCCTTCATTGTCCACTTGGTGCTTTTCACACCTCAGTGATAAGCACAGGTGCCCTCTCTGACACAGCGATAAGTGTCCCCCTCTGCAGTGACAGGATGTGGGACCTCCTTCTAGTGTAGCCTGCAGAGGCAACGCAGCAACCAGCCTGGGGCATGAAGCATTGAGGTGTGGTGGGCAGCTGAGAAGAGGACTGTACTTCTTAAGCTGAGGTCTGTGCTCCTGCAGCTGGTAAAACAGGAGGGATGGCTGGGAAGGGAGGAAGAAAGAGGAATATGCCAGATAGGTGCCCAAGTGTCCATCTGAGGTGTCACCCAGGAACTATAAGGAAAAAACTGTGACAACCACACCACCCAGGAGAGCCAGCCTTGCACCATAAACACCACTTCTCTTTTAGTGGGAGCTGCTTAGCAGTTCCAAGTCAGCTTCTGGAGGATCCTGTCTGTATCCATTAAAAAGCAGAGATCCTAGTCCTCAAGTGGCTAAAGTCAGACAGGCAGCCAGCCCAGACTGACACCTGAAAACCTGTCCTTGCACTACGAGGCCATGCAGTGCATCAGAAAAGTTTAGCTCCTGTAGTACATTTCTGTAGCAAAACACACACCACCACAACAATGTCAGAATTACACAGCATGTGGGGACCATACCAAGCCCAAAATGGAGGCCCTGACTTTGGCATATAGGACCCAGTTGGGCACAAGGCATTGCTAGTATTATTGCATTTCCTGTTTGCTTAATATACTTCTCACTGAAACCACTTCAATCAATGTTCAAAAGATGTTTCTTGGTACAGTCTATACTAAACGATGTTAAATTTAATTGATTTTCAATATATTTACAATACTGTACTGTCAAATCTATTTTATAGGGGTGTGTGCCAGCCTTTTTATGAAACAAGTAATATATTTCTGAGATGGGTAATGAGAGCTTAGCTAATTATCATTAATTCCTCTTGGGTAAAACTAGTGTGAGAACATGGCTTGATGCCACTGTTTTGCAAGGTGTTATGTAAATGTAGACAAAATAAGAATCTTGTTCCTATATTTGTCTGCGTTAGGGGAGAATGACTGAGAAAGCTGCAGCTTGGCTGGCAGGGGATGATTTGCCAAGATCAAGTTCCAAGTTCCCTGCCTCTCTGGCAGGAGAGACTTTTGCCTTCCATCATTTTCAGCATGATCCCAGAGAGCATTGCCTCCAAGTCACCCTAAAACCTGAACTTTAGAGCAATTCAGAAACAATTCCTTTGTACTCAGACTCCCAGCATGTCAGAAGTCTCTGAACCTTGATTAGATCCCATAATATATTACCAAGCCTGTCTCAGCCATTTTTTTTCATTGAATTCTGATCAACCCATTCACCATATGTTATGGGTGTCCTCAGGGAACACTGAAATTAAATAAACTGAAAAGGTACTTTGGACTCTGCAAACTCAGCGACTGATTTTGCTCTTTTTTTCTAAGCGTGGAGAGGAGAGAGGGCAGTGGAAATGCTGAAATGTCTTAAGACAGGGAGAACAGGTTCTTGCAGACTTGGGGTCTGGACTTTTTTCTTGACATTAGCAACCTCTTTTTCTAATTCTCCATATGATATTTTCTAAGAGCTTTTATATTCTGCCATGCTTTGACATCTCGTATGGCTCTAAGGCCATGGTAATACATGATAATTGCTTACAGCACTTTAGAGCAGCATATATACAATAACTACCTGATCCTTGTAAGGAGCTCAGAGAAACAGATTCGTGATATTTTGTGGTCCTTCACAAGTAGTCCATGTAGTCTTTGCCTTCGTTATAGGTCACAACCCTGCACTCTGATCTTGAATACCACAAAGAAAGTGTTTGGTAAGTTATACATGGGAAACAGCAATGTTGTCTTCTCCTGGAATGACACAGGGAGAAAGAGGAGGTGAGATCAGCCTCTGCAGTACTTTTTAACACCTCAAACCCATAGCTTCCTCCTATACAATCAGCTAATCAGCTAGATCTTTTTACATAACCTCTACACCTGTCAACAGGGCATCTGAGAATACTCGACTTGAGTGACTGGTTTCTTACACTAGTGTCCAAGTCCAGAAGAGCCATTGCTGGTTTTGTTACTCTGTTGTTGCTCTTATTTATCTGCAATAATTTTTCTTCTCGTAGGAGAGAAGGAACAGAGAGATATTTTGTGTCCTGACTATTTGGGAGCTGTGTAGCTACGGAGTGATCAGTGAGAAAGCTCAGTTTCAATTTCTTACAGGACTAACTTTACTATCCTTTAGAAGAGTGACTCTCCTGGCTCTAGAGCCCTGTTTAGTCACTCAGCTATCCTGTAAACACCTTTCTGGGAGCCCTGAAAATTGCTCTCAGATTCTGGTATTTGATAGCAAGGCAACGGAATGTTATGTGCAACATCCAGCTTCTGAGTTCCTGCCTACAGGTCTAGCTTGATATTATCTTGAAATATTTGGGGGAAAGGGGCTGCATGTTCTTTTTCAAGCCATCAAGTATGAGAATATTTAAGCCTGACAGTCAAGATCCAGCAGATAACCATGGTTCATCTGCAATGAGAAGCACAAGCCCTTGTGAAGCTTGAAATGTGTGTTTCCAGCAGCAAGGAGGTGGTGAGGTAAATGCAAGTAAGTGCACCATTCTGATGCTGTAGGAACTGAACTGTCCTCTTCCAGGACAAAGTATGATACAAGAACTCTGTACAGACATGGGGAGCTGATATTACCAGGAATGGGTGGATGGGCTCCTCTGCTTTGATAATTTAGTGTCACTGATCTCAGCTTTAGGTTTCAAAAATACCTGAAAGGGAGACAAAAGAAAGTTGTAATAAACCTCTACCTGATACCATTTTTCCTCTGTCCATCTCTCTACATCCTTCTCTCACTGTAATCCACCTAGAAAATCTTCCTGAGAACCCTGCACATAGAAGCTAAGTATCAGAGGTCTCGCTTAACCTGTGCTAGAGAAAAATATTTATAGGTACCCAGATGAACTATCTCAGTGAGATTTTTTTCACCATCCTGCTTTCTTGAAAGAAACACTAGGATTCAGCCCAAAACTATGACATCCCTGTTTTGAAATCCAAGGCTAGGTATAATATTTCATATAAGCCCTGAGTCAGATTGTTTGTAGTCACCAATTTTGTTAACAAATATGGTTTCTGCTTGCAGCAGGCTTATAGAAGTCAGCAGTGCAAAAGTAGCAGGAGATACCTGAAACATGAGAGATGCTTGCTACAGTGGATTAAATCTCTTTGTGATAATGACTAAGCTAGCTGCTATGGGTCATACAAGCCATGAAGGAAAATCTAGGAAGAACAGAACAGATGAATTTTTAGTCTTCCTTTTTTTTTGTCTGATTGCAAGTGATTTACATTAATATACAACTTTCAATCAAGCAGCATTCAAAGACCTTACAAACCTTCCCTACCTGATTGCATGACTAGCAGAAAATTGCTTTGTTTATCATGCAAGAGTAGCTGTATAGACTGTGAAAAATGATGGTATATGATGCTTTAGGATAGCAAGTAAAGAACACTGATTACAGTTGAAGCTGCAAGGGTGATACTGCGATACAGAGCTATATTAACCTATTTGGAGTTTGGCCAGGACAATGGGATTCACACCTTAGACTCTGCAGGGGATGTTTAATTATTACAAGTGCTTGGGAAAATATTCTCATCCAAGAAAGTGAACAGGCAATAGCTCTACTCCCTTCTTTCATCCCACGGCTGGAGAAGTTGGTTGTTCAATGGCCAATGGAAAGCAAGTGGATCCCCGTAATTTAGTTAATGACACTTCTTTTCTCTGGACATCTTCCATGCCTTATTATCTTTCCTTGCCCTACTTACTTTTCTTACTGTTGATTTTTTTTGTTACTATGATTAAAATAGCACATGAGCCTTCACTTATTAACAAAAACTGTGCTCTACTGATGCAAATCAACTGTGTCACTCAGAACAGAGTGAAAAAAAAATCAGGATCATTAAGGTTTTAGCCTATATTTCACTGCAGCATTAGTTTTGGTCTTTAGAAGTGTGTTTTGTCTCTCACGTGGCTTCCTCATCCATTGCTGCTGCTGGACAACAGAGAATAGGCCTTCCTACAACACTTCCTCAGAAACAGGTTCAAAATGGGAGTAAACCTGGGAGGAATAGGGAGTGGTAAGTGGAAACACAGGGCTGTAATGGTAACATTAAGGCTGTTAAGAAAAGCCTGTCTTTACCCCCTTTTTCCATGGCTTATAGTCATTGAAATTTACCAGCTGAAACTAAAATTTCCCAGGTTTGATCTCTTGCTCAAAGGTGAAGTAGGTTTATCTTTTCTTTTTTTAAAAAAAATTTTTTCCCCAAAATTAAGAGTGGTTCAGCTTATTTTTTTTCCACAAAGAGCATGTAGAAACTATTCCCACTTCAGCAAGTGTATTTGCTATTGCTTTCTGAACAGCTCAACAGCCAAACCAGCAGGGGGTTAAAAACTTTAGCATAAAAACATCTAGCTGAAAAATGCCTTTGAGTGCTTCAGTGGAATTTGATTTTGATTTGACCGAGTTTTGACCCTCAGAAAATTCCATGCATAAGCACAATACATTCTGTATGGGTGTATTCACTGAACTCAGAGCATGCATGGAGGAGGAATGCAAGGTTATATGTGTATGTGTGATTAGTGTACGTCCTTATCTTAGCACGGTGTCTTTAGGGGATTCAGTTATGCACTGTGAGTGGGAGCACTGAGCTTGGTGACGCTTCTCACACATCTGTGTGCACTTACTGCTTGCATTCTTAGGGCCCACCTATGCCTTGAGGAACATCCTAAATGCCTAACGAGGTTAAAGGGGGCTTGTGAGCATTTTAGGTTTGTCCAACACCCCCTGTTTCATTGTCCAGGGTAAGAACCAGGACAAATGAAGAGTACATAGGGTCAGACACAACCCAGTCATCAATGGGTAGGTCTATTGGGGTTAAGGCAGATCCAAGGTCAAGCTGGGAAATCAGTCTGCAGGTCAGAGTCCAGATCAAGAGGGTCCATGGCCACAGAAAGGGGAAGGCCGTAGCAGAGTTGTAGACCAGCACTCCTTCAGTGTTGCTGGGGCAGGGACTGACTGCTTTGGGCTGAGCTGAAAAGAGGGAACTGTGTGAGGGGTATTTATGAGGGTCTCAGGTGAGGCTAGTTAGGCCATTAATGTCTGTTAGTGCACTAAGGGCCCTGAGAAGGCTTTAGACAGGGCCTGGGGAAATTTCACATCTGGAGGTATTCAAGAATTGACTGGAGAAAGCCAAGATCAACTTTATTTGTCTTTGAAAATGGCCCTACTTTGAGCAGGAAATTGGAATGGAGAATTCTAGCCTTCCCTCCCAGCATAGGTTATTCTGTGACTCTACCAAGCTTACTGTTTTTTCTTCTATGCTAGCAATGCGTGCAAGATATCCTGTCACTATGAATGTTACTCACTCAGACTCTAAACTGTGTGTGACAGAAAACCAAATAGGCAGCATATACTAGAGGTGATGTACAGCCTTCCAGAGCAAGGGACCTGAATGCTTCAAAGTCTTATGTGCATACTTCAACTTCTGTCACAAGCACTTGTAAAAACAGAGTTAAGCATATGTGTGAGTGTTTAGAGGACCATCAGGTCAGGGAATATTTGCTGGCATTTAGAGTCAGTTCATGCTGCAAGAAAAGGCTACTCGCTCTCTGGTCTACTGCCTTGGGCCCTGACCTGCCCTGAAGAAACTCTGCATAGCACGCTGTGCACTGTGGCCTTGACTCAGCAGAGCAATTTGGGATGTCTGGATTGCTGAATCAGAGCCTGTGTGTCTAGCTGAAATTGCTTTGCAGGGTACAGTCCAGTTCCCACTGAAATACTTGTAAGGCTTTTGGCTCACACTTCAATGAAAACATGATCAAATCTGTGTTCACTTGGTCATCCCTTGAGCTGAGGATAAAAAATACTGCTCTCCTGGTTAAAATGAGAATGGATAGAGCAGAAACTCCCAATGAAGATGTTACAGTGAGACCTGTAAGGATAAAGTCTTTTATTAATATGTCATGTTATAAGGATGGACACATAACAGAAGGAGTTAAAAATGGGTGCACACTTCACATGTACTCTTTAGGTATAGAAAAAAATGTTTAGTTATATAGTATCAGGAATAGAACAAAGAAAGATTTTATAAAGTGTACAACCTAAAAGGACAAGTTTATGCCTCATTTTAATAGTGGCATTTCCTGATTGATGAGTCATTTTAATATGCTTTGACAAAGTTGGTTATGTAGCGTTTATGCAAGAGACTGGTTTCTTCTGAGATTTTATTTTTTAAAGTCTCATTGGTGACTACATGCATGGACAGCATGAAAGAAGAAACTTTCTACTTTTAAATGCTTTGTCTTTCTTAGTTCTAAAGTTGTGATACTGTCTTTCACTCATCAGATTTTGAGATTTTTAGAAACTGTGGGAATATTTCTATATTTATTTGTTAAACTTACTGCCGTTGGAGAGAATAAACTTCCTTTTAAAGTACTAGTAAGTATGCAAAAGTGCTCCAAGGCTTTAGGAGGCAAAGTCTATTTACAGTTAGAAGACTTGGGCTCTTAAGTGCTTACAGCACTTTTGAATATGAGACTTAAATGCTTCTAAATAATTTGGGCACTACAGAAAATCACATCTAATTTCTCTGATTTTACTCTGACATCAACACCAATCATAAAATGTGATATCTAGATGACAGCAGAACTGGTCGTATGTGGAGCAAATCCAAGAGAAAGAAATATGATTCAGAAGTGAATTAAATAATTTAATGGTGTTTAAATATGGGAGGCAGTACACATTCTCGGTTTCAATGAAATTAAATGCATTGGTTCTGTGTAATTATTTCCAAACTAGATGTTGCTCTCAGCTAAATGCTCATTCCCTGGAAACCAGTGGAGCCGTATCTGATGTATGTGGTGCAGTAGAACCCAGAATCCATGCGGACTGTCTGTCACACTCTTGGAAATCATAAATTATTCCTCTGTAGCCACTAGAAGGAGACTAATGTAACAACAAACAAACACTCCCATGGTTCAAAAATTCTGCCAGAATACCAAAATCTTGTGAAAATTTTTGAAAATATTCGGCAAGAGAGGTTAATGGCAGACTTCCTCGGCTCTTCAATGGATCAGAAATATGCTAATCCCATCCTGTCTGGGGCAACATGTCTTAGAGTGCTCTTTTGTCAGGCCCTGGTTTCACACAATTAGTGCTGTGGCTGACAGGAGAAAAGGGTGTTTTCTTTTCTCCAGAAGATCTCAGTGGTGCAGCAATACGTCCTGTAGGTCAGAAAGAAACAGTTTCTTTTTTGGAAGCGCTGCAGTCTGCTGTGGCTGTATTGCAGATACATGCTTTAAAGAGTCAGGATCTCAGCCCTGGCTGGCTCTGTTGCATTTTTATACACTCAGTCCTCCAAGAGTTCCTCTGGAAACTCTGCATGATTCAGCTGCACCATTTCACACATGCCCTTAAAAAGTCCAGGGGAAAGCTGGATTCTTGGGATCCAGGCTTTGTGCCAGATGGGAGTCTGGGATGCACAGGTAGATGTTGAGCAATAACTATCAAGGGCACAGGGGTGACTGCCAGCTGCTAGCTGCTCCAGGGAGCAGGAGAGGTGTCCATAGGCCATCACACCATCTTTGGACCCTCACCTCCAACTGCAGTACCTTGAGCAGAGGCAGTTGAGCAGCTTCAGGAGTCACAGGACTGGTTTATAAAGTATGTGAAACACAGGTGACTGCTTTCAGGGAGGGAAGGATGAGAGCTTTACTTGCGTCAATCTGAGGTCTTGATCCATCACTGAGAGAGACCCCTTGCAGCCCAGGCTCCCTAAACATTTAAAGTGCAGCTCAGTGAATGAGTCTAGTGAACAACAATAAATATAATCATAAATCAAATATAATAAAAACAAATAAAAAAAGCGAAACGTTGCGTTTTGTTCACAGTGACGATCCCAGCGGTTCCACAAGCAAGAAAGCCGGCTGTGAAATGGAGGATCCGAAGGAGGCCGGCAGACAGAGTGGCCAGGAAGGCAGGTCCGACACCCTGACGCTAAAAGCCCAGCATGAGGAGCTCCAAGAAGAGCAGGCAGCGGGGTGTTCCCCTCTGGTGCAGAAGGCGAGCCTCCACCACACGGGCTCCCCAGTGAGAGTGCAGCGCAGCAAAGGGACGGCCTCGTGTTCCCATGCAGCTGCCTCCGATTATGAGCTCTCCCTTGACCTAAAGAATAAACAGGTACAGAGGCTTCCTCCTCAGGCTGTGGGAGAAGGGGATGGGGTGGGTGGGACTGCATTCACACTGTGGTGGGACATCTTTCAGCAAATACTTTAGATTTTTGTTCACCTTGAGATTTTGCCCTGCCTAAAGAGGCCTGGCCCTTTGTCTACGTGGGGCTGATGGAGGAAGTAGCTTCCCCAGCTCTGACTGCTGCATCTTTTCACTCAAACCTGCAGGGCTCTGTTCCTCATTGCCTGGGTTCTGTGGTCCAGAATGGACCTAGATGCTCAGTTTTGACTGTAGGCTTAGAGACGGGTTGTGAGCAGCCAAGAGCTGCAGCATTCAGGGATACTGCCTTGCTCACAAGTGTACAATGCCTGTAGGCTCCCAGGAACTGATTTTCCCAAAAGGCCTGCCTTGTGGGATAGGTCTCCAAGAGCCATCTTTCCCTCTTGGATCACACTGGGCAAGCCCCCAGTGCACTTCCACATTAACATCTTCAAAGCAAGAGCTCTCAGGGGAAGTGGGATTTATTTAGTGAGTGTCCTGCACAGCGTACACCATGATGTTTGCATGCTACTACCATCGCTGCCTTCAATCCAGTGATGAATGCTGAAGAGACAGACAGGTTTACTAGGCTGAGAGAAAATTATTCAGTTCTTGAAGTTGCAAGCCTTGCCTCCTGTGCCTGAGGCTGCAGCCTAGTTCCAGAGCGCAAATGTACCTATCTCTAGTTGCATCTCGTGTTGGGAAATAGTGGGATGGGGGCTAATAGCAGCTGGCCTCCTCACTCAAAGGCAATGAGGTGGAACGTTCCCCACACAACTCCCCACACCCCCGCATCTCTGCAGATTAGAGCCCAGGAGAGCTGTTGTGCAAAACAAAACCTAAAGAATAGTTTCTGACTTTTCGCTGGGATGGCAGTTCAACCAGAGACTGTTTGATATGCAGATCCTGCAGCATGTGAGATGAGGAGGACAAGCAAGCACTAGTGACAGTGTCCAAATTATGTTCAGTGGGAGAATTCAGTGGGAGCTGTGCTATTGCAGATGGATCTCAGCTAATGAGGTTCCCACAGAAGAAGCTGCTGCTTCTAGAACATCTCTCTGCCACTTCCCTAAAGGCATGGCTGCTGTCCCTAAACCTACATGTCTGATCAATGGCCCAATAAATTCCTGAGTAGAAAAGACACCTTGGATCTTTATCTCTGTCTTTCTTAAAATACTGCATACTCAACTTGGACAGAATTCTTGCTTCACACTAGGAGAACAAACAAGAGAGACTAATTAACTGGCTTCACAAACTAATGTGACATATCCTGAGGGTAGGCCAGATCTTGGCTGCTATATATGGGCTTAGCATCCTCAATATCCTAGAGCTGCTCTGATTTGTCCTGGAGAGTGTCTGTTCTGTGTTATTTTAGCTTTAAGGTCATGTTGTCCTACCACTGTTCTTGCAGCAGAGGCCAGACCTGCCCTGGATGCATGTGAGATAGAGAGACTTGTTAGCTGCTTGTTCATTAAATTCTGGTGCCTTGTGGTACTGCCCTTGCAGGGACCTAGCCTATCTCATAGGTGAAAACACTTTTCTCACAGCAAAGGGGCCCTACAGTATGTGTGCTCTTCCAGCCTGATGGTTGTCCTCAGTGTATTGCCGCTAGCTCTGGAAGGGAAGGTTTTCAGAGACAGAAGAGTGTTAATTCTTCCAGCCTTGCAATCTAGTACATGTTTTCATATGTATTTCTATCAACTTACTTGTCGGGTAGTTGATAGGACCCTCATAGGACTGTTCCAGTAGCTCTCAAGTCATAGCACAAATTGTAAGGCATTAATAGAATTTAGAGTAAGAAAAAGAGGTAAAGGGAGAGATTTCTAGTCTCATAGTGCAGTTGGAGTCACATTTAGCTTTCAGGAGAGGACTGAGTGCTAGTAGGGAAGGGGGGTAGCACACAGACTCATCTGCAGGGCTTGGAGGTGGAGGCCACCTACAAGTCATTGCTCCTTGGCATCATATGAGAGGATGAGTGGATGGATGAGGTCATGACTCTCCTCACTCTCTATCCCATGAGAGAAAGTATGCTGGCAGTTTGCAGAGCAGAATTACACTATTCTGGGAGGTTGGAAAGGATGCTCAAGTGTTAAAGTTCCCCTTTGTTTAGGCTCTATTACAACATTATTATGGAGGGAATTGCAGGAGAGAGGAGCCTGCTTTCAGTCGCACGTACTCTTCTGTGCCGCGGGGGGCCGATGTCTTGTGTACGAAGGAAAATACTCCATTAACACATGGCCCTTATAGCAATGTCCTTCCTTGTGAAAGGTCAGTGGGAGGGTGAGGCATTGAGAATGGGCAACAGAGAACATGTATGCTCTGTATGTCTTTGCTTTTTACAATGCATGCATTGACTCAAGTGACTCAGATTCTGTCACTGAGCCCAATTCATTTCTTGCATGTCACCATGTTCAGTGACAACCTCGGTGGAAAACCAGTGCTAACTGAGAACAAGATCAGACTCATTCTCTCCTGGCAGATTTATGACTTTCTGCCTATGGGCGACAAAGCCATGAGGTGTTTTGGCCCTATCCAGGCCTGGCATTTGGCTTGGCTTAGGCTGAACTTGTTAAAGCTCCCTTCATGAGCAATCGCTCATGGCAATGGATATTCCGCCACTAGGCCTGGATTTCTCAACCTGAGTGTTCATATTGAGGCCCAGAAATGTATTAAGCTAATTATTCTTTGAAATTCTCCCTGACTCCCCTCTTGCCTTTCCCTTCCTTTGACGCCGGCTGTCGGATCATTCCCCAGAGAAGAGTAGCTTTAAGTAGGCAATTATTTATGATTCACAGGGTTTATTAAGAGTGAGAGAAGGCCAATCATGTCTGGCCTTTTTTGCCTCTCAAATGGGAAGAGAAAGTTCCTCCAGCAAGCCAGACATACATCTCCATCACCTGTGACTGCTGTGGTGCTAATGGATGCCCTTTCCTCCTCTTGAGAGGAAGAAAACAGGCCAACAGCTGTGTGAAATCCTTAATTCCTCTGGAGTGTCAGTTAGCTCAACCTGATAGCAAATGTGAATGCCTCAGACATCAGTAAACAGTAAGTGGCTGGGCTCCTACCAAGCAAGGGCTGGGAGAGCATGTCTCTATGGTGGTGCTGGTTATGCCTTTGCCTGTGCTCTCAAGCATTCTTTGGACTAATACCCAGTCCTTGTTATTCCAGCTACAAGACACTTTAGGACTCCCCTTGCTTTGAACAGGGCCAGATGGCTGTAGACCATATACAGAACCTGTTCTTGCATACCTGGTATGAACTGGAGAACAGACTAGTTTGGGAGTCTTCTCACTTTACATCTTGTTCTGCTCCTTGATGCCTTAGCCTTTTAGGAGGACTGAGACAATGGACTGCAAAAAGCTAGTGATGTTTTTTTCAAGGTACTGACAACTTGCACTGTTCCTTTAGACTTTTGGAAGGATCTCTCCTCTCAGTAGTTATTAAAGTCTGCCTTCTCATGAGATAAACTGGCCTTTTACTTCAGATCAGCAATGACATCTTGTCTTGGCCTTTAATAAGATCAGAGTATATGAATTTCATGTTTTCAGAATGGCTGTCACCTCCTTGGAAATATCGGATAATTACAAGGCTCTTGCTTCTGCCTTGTTTTGCATTTTACTATTATTCTGTCCCTCAGATAGCTGTGTCTGTCCCTCCCTTTTGTTCCTCTTTCTCTCCCAACACAATTAGCTCTACATTTTGATTAACCAGACCATTATATTAAGTGCTCATGGTCAGTTATCAGTAATAACTGTCTGGGTTGGGCTTGTGCAGGTTATTGGTTTAATTTGCATTTATCTGTACAAGCTTTCCTCCTGAAGGGAAGGGCCAAGGAATAACTCAGTCTCTGTCAAGGGAGGCCAACTTTGAAGAGATGTGGCAGCAGTGTTGGTTTTATGTTGGAATTTAAGATGGTCATTTTGGAAAGAAGGACAACGAAGCCTAGCAAACTCCTTCTGCTTGCTATCCAGGATCTCTTTTTGTCCCTGTATTCCACTTTTCTGCCACATCACATTCTGGGGATTATCAGAGATCTTGTTTATCCAAAAAGCCTACTGATAGGTCTTGTGGTAAATGAATCTGAATCTATGATCATTGTGTGGGTGATTTTTAGCACCAGTTCTGCCAACCCTTTCTGTGAGGGCAGCAGGGCAAATATTAGACCAATATTCTTTAAATTAGAGGTAAGCAGAATTCTGAGACAGCTGCCTCTACAACTGCAGTGGCCAACCCCATTGCTAAGCAAATTCCTAGTGTTTCTCAGTGGTGGGCTTTGATGTTTGCTTTGGACAGAGGTTAATTTAAGGGCAAGGCAAACAGAAAACAAAAGCCTATGTTATGTTTGAGCACAAAGCAGAGGGTCCCTGCTTCATTTCCAGTGAGGCAAAATGAAAGGATGTGTTCCTGCTCTGCTCCTTTCCAGAAATGGCAGCCTTCCATCCAGTGCAGCAGGATCGCTAGACTTGTAGCTCTTTGGGGTGCCAATGAGCAAGGCCTTCAGTACTCACTCCAGCAGCCAGGATACCAGTGCAGGGACTGAATGGCTGGGGTCATGTTGTTCCTCTCTTCTTGTTATCTCCCAGAGTCATATCATCTTTCCCTGCTTCCAGAGTTGGTATTGGAAAGATGCCAGAGATGATTTACACCTCTCACAGCTGCCATTCCATTCCTTCACTTATACCTAGGTCACACACCGACAGTTTTATATGCAGCTTCCCTAGTGTTACAAAAAAAAAAAAGAAAAGAAAAGAAGAGGAAAGCAGATGACATGACATGACACGGTTCTGAGAGCTAAGGCTCATGCCTTATACTCACTTTGACTACAAAAACAGTTTGTACTTCAGCTCAGATCTTCTATTAGCTCAGCCCTTCGTACTGCAAGTACTGGGCCAGCAAGGCATGGTGAGGGGCAAGTAGTATCTCTCTGGGGATCAAGATGCAGTCAGCAAAACTCTTCCTTTACATCTGCTAATGAGCTCATATTTGCCACATGAATGATGTAACAAATCCTCTGTTAATTCAGGACTGATTTTAGCAGCACTCTCAGTTCTGCACCTCACCTTTTTTGGCTTTTCCACATGTGCATGCACACATATGAATACTACAGTCTACACCTGCACTCTGCTGTGTGAAATGCTAATGATATAGAGTTTAGCTCATAGTTCAGCCAAAACCTCACTGCAGGTCGTTTGAGTTCATCCTTGTTTTTTCTTCAATCGCATTATCCGTCATCAACACCACATTGTCCCCCTTGTTCTTCATCAGTTGCTCACTGGAACCATGTCATCTCCTGTAGCATGTTAGTGTAGGCCCAGTTGTAGAGAAGGAGTGAGGGAATTACCAGGAAGTATAAATACTAGACTTTGGAAGAGAAATTACCATAGATAAATGCTTTGTCACCCTGTTGAGATGCCAGTTAGCTGTGTGTGTATGTATTTACACGTGTGGGTTTTTTTAACAGCTCAGGAAGAATTAAATTTTCCTTCTACTTTTTTAGCAGTTAAATTCAGAATTTTTTACCTTTCAAAATGAGAGTCTTTCTTTTCTTGAGTAGTTTTCATTTCACTTCTGGCTGACACCTGAAAAACTCAGCTATCAGAAAGGAAGACACTTTGGGATTCAGAGTGTTTTTTATAACACACTGGATGAACACAACCTTCACTGACTTCGATGGAAGCTGTTGTTTCGTACTAGCTCCTATGATCAAGCCAGCATTTTCTGTGTTTAAAGATTAACTTTTCTTTCCTTTTTCTGAATGGTTTCTCCTTTCCCTGACAGTATTTCCTAAGGCGACTAAGGAGGGGAGGAGCAAGGAATAATGCTTGACATTACCAGAGCACTGCTAAGCAGGAGGACACAATGCTGGAACACTGTATTTGCAGAGATGAGCTTGTCCTAAATGCCATCAGAAGTGGCTCTGAAAGGGAAGGGTACTTCCAGGCTCCAGTCTGTATGGCTGGAATTCTAGGAAGAGGCATGATCATGTTACACTTGCTCACAGTACTGGCTTTAGTGAACCATTCCCAAAGCGGAGAGCCTTCTGTTGGAATCAGAGGCATGTCAGCGCAGGAAAAATCTAATTCAGTGTTATCAGTTGCTCTGACAGTGATTACAGACTAATAAGTGTAGGAAGTGGCGTAACAAGAAAGCCATCAGAAATCAGTTAAGGAAAAATAACCTCTCCTGATTGTATGTCTTTCAGATCGAAATGCTAGAGCACAAATACGGAGGTCATTTGGTATCTCGCAGGGCAGCCTGCACCATTCAGACTGCTTTCCGGCAGTATCAGCTCAGCAAGAACTTTGAGAAGATCCGCAACTCACTGCTGGAGAGCCGTATGCCCCGACGCATCTCTCTGAGGAAAGTCCGAGTCCAGAACTCGGAGAGCTTCTCCGCTGAGAAAGCCCTGGTGGAGGGGTACAACTTTGTGGGCATCCCATTGGTGAGGTCTCCATCTTTGCCAGCCACCATCAGTGGAGCACTGACTGAGCTGGAGGACTCCTTCACGGAACAAGTTCAGTCCCTGGCCAAGTCTATTGATGATGCCCTCAGCACCTGGAGCCTGAAAACCATGTGCTCACTGCAAGATGGGGGTTCGTACCAGATAAGGAAGACTTTCAGTGCCAGCTCAATGCAACCAAACCAAGAATTAGAAGCTGAGCTTCAAGACAAGGAGAAGGAGGAAGGGCTCCTGCCAGATACCCTACCCAAGAGCAGCAGCACTCTCATGATGGCTTTTCGAGATGTCACAGTCCAGATTGACAACAAGAACATCTCTGTCTCATCATCTACCTCGGTGTCCATGGCAAACTGCCTCAGCAACAATGCCCAGGCTGGACTTGCTCAAGCTACCAAGGCTGAAGAAAGCCCAGGAGAAGGGGAGGGAGAAGCCAGTGAACCACTGGCTTCCCCAGAGAGCTTACCTGATTCCAGAGCTCTCCAGAACAGCCACACTTTCACCGAGGTGAATGTCAGTACTAACGGCGCAGAAGAAAGCAGTGCCGAGCCAGAGCAGATGGCAGTGCAGAAGCTCCAATTTGATGCTAGCAATGAGGCGGGGCAAAGCAAAGGCTCTGAGTCTGAGAATGCAGACAACTCAGAGCAGCTGAGCAGCAGCAGCACCTCCACTTCAGCCAAGTCAGCTTCTGAGGTGTCCTCGAAAGAAGCACTGCAGGCCATGATCCTCAGCCTCCCAAGGTACCACTGCGAGAACCCAGCTAGCTGCAAGTCCCCCACACTTTCCACAGACACCATGAGGAAACGTCTTTACCGTATTGGGCTGAACCTCTTTAATATGTAAGTGACTCTTCCTCTCTCATGTTTCCCAGCCTATTTCACACCTCACCGGAACAGGTGATTTCACACTCTTGGTCTAGATCCACTTCTGGGGACATTCTTTTGTATTCAAGGTCACGACCAACTGGGTATGCAATGCAGACCACAGGCTGGCTGCTCAGAAGCTTTTTCTCTGAAGGCCCCCAAGTGCTGTCCTGATTTTCTGTCCAAAAAAGGAACAAACCCAGTGCCCCATAAGCAGTGCCCATGCTCTCCTGAATTCTGAACTTTCAGTCCCAATTATGCCCATTTGGCACCCATCAGCTGAGCCTAGGATTCCTGTTGCAAAAGAACAAGTGTAGCTGGGGATATAAATCCAGCCCTGGTTGCTTAACATGGGACATTTCCAGGGAAATACAAAGAGACAGAGGTAGAGCTGAACTTAGCTAGCCCAATATGAGTGCTCTGGCTGTCATTTTCCTTCACGCATTCTGGTAGATTTTCACCTGAAAGACCGGATTTAGTCTTCTCAGTCTCTCAGACATCCTAGTCTCATATCCTATGAAAAGGCCGTAGGTGTGAAAGCAAAAGCAGAGCAGCTCAGAGAAGAGGTTAACTTGAGGGGTCACAAATAGTCTATTTTGGATTGGCAGCAAGTAGCTGAGCTCCTATAAGGAGCTTTAGATTTGCTCATTGCCTTTCAATGAGACTTTTCTCATCTAAGCAAGCCATGAGAAATATTGCCTTTTGCTCCATCATCACACTCTCATCTTATGCTCTCTTGGTTTCCATTTAAGTCCCCTGATGAAGTTGCTGGCGTTGGCAAATAAGCACCACACAGCTGCTTGCTCTCTGCCCTCTGGTGGGGTGGGGGAGAGGATCAGAAGGGTAAAAGTAAGAAAACTCTTGGGTTGGGATAAAGGACAATTTAATAAGTAAAGCAAAAGCCATGCATGCAAGCAAAGCAAAGGAACTAATTAATTCCCTGCTTCCCATTGGCAGGAAGGTGTTCACCCATCCCCAGGAAAGCAGTATTTCATCACGTATAACAGTTACTTGGGGAAAAAAATGCCATCACTCCAAACATCCCCGCCTTCATTCTTCTTGTCCCAGCCTTATAGGCTGAGCATGCTGTCATATGGTATGGAATATCCCTTTTGTCAGTTGTGGTCAGCTGTCCTGGCTGTGCCCCCTCTGAACTTCTTGTGCATTCCCAGCCTACTCGCTGGTGGGGCAATGCAAGAAACAGAAAAGGCCTTGACAATGTAAGCACTGTTGATTTGTAATTAAAACATCCCTGTGTTTTCAACACTGTTTCCAGCACAAATCTAAACCAGCCCCATACCAGCTACTATGAAGAAAATTGATTCTATCCCAGTCAAAACCAGCACAGTATATATCAAAGTCAGGCTCTGTGTGCACACAAATTTGCATAATGAACGCAAGCAGGCTGGAATGAGAGAACATAGGCACGAGACACAGGTGGGAGTTGATTACAATAGAGATAGTTCCAGGCCCACACAGATGTTCTGGTGTTTGTGTTGGATAGATCTGCCTCTGGATGTGGGGCTCACATCTCTGCTATTAAGTGTTTCAGTAGTCTCATCCATGCTTGACAGGAGTCCCTCCACCCAATGTATTTTTCCTTTGGTTCCTGCACTGTTGATGTGAGCACTGATGTGAAGATAAAGTGGGAGCGAAAATGCTTTTCCTCAGCCTCTTTTCCTTCCCAGATCTGCCTGGCACACATTCATGTGACAGATTAGCAGTGCTAGGTCTGTTTTGGGGAAGCAGCTCTGCGATCCCCCTTCGTTCAGTGGCCTGGGTTCACTACATCTTGCAGGTCCCTGTGGGATAGAATACTTACTGTGGAGCTCAGAAACAACTTCCTACTCAGACCTCCTCTGCTCCCTTGAAAGTAGCTGTTGAGATAATGTGTGCTAACCTGTAAGGCTCAGTTTTCTTGACAAAATGTTGGAGGACAGGGAGGTAAGAAAGTGACCTCTTGGCTCTGGGGAGTGAAGTCTTTTTTTCATTCTCTGAGTGGGTTCTAAGAGACACAGGGGTCCCCTTGTGACACCGCAGTGCACCTCCATCCAAAGGGATGGAAAGGCCATTCAACTTTCTGCAGTTATTTGGTGTTGGTTTCTCTGACAATTTCTAGCAAGGAATCCAATTTACCATTGCAGGGTTTGCAATGTGGGCACCAACCACAGGGCATGGACCTGAAGCCTTGCACGCCTATATGCACATCCTTTTTGTTGCCCACTTACCTGGACCAAGAGCTGAAAGGGACACCTGGCACAGTCTATCCAGCTTTGTGTTGCGTTTTCAGCAGGCAGTGCTCTGGTTCGGAGCAGGCCCCTGGGAGCACATCGATGCTGTGCTGTTGTGGCACTTCCCTCATCGCCACTCCACAGTGAGGGGGTGGAATCCCTGGAACAGAGAGAGCTTCATTATGCAGTGCTGCTGTAATAACTCATTGTGAGTGGGCAGCTGGCTGTGTGGGCAGAGGGAAAGCCAGCAGGACGTGAGGAATCCCGCAGCAGTTGCTGGCTGTGCCTAACGCCTCTGCAACACTAAAGAAAATAGCAGAGACCAGACGCAGGAGAGATGGAAGCGTAGTTGTCTGCTGCACATCTCGGTAAAAGCCGCATCCTGCAGTACATGGGATACATCTGCAGGTGTTCTGTGTCAGAGATGCTGTATTGCTGTTAGGATTTTGTGGGGAACAAATTGAATGCAGAGAAATAAACAATGAAAGGCTGCTGTTAGTGGAAGAATAGTGTGCGCACGTATATTTGAGTTATAGTCTAGGCAGAGCAGGAGGGCTGTCACAGCTGGACTGTTTTGTCCTACATTCTCTTGCATTCTATGTGCCATCTCTACTGAAATCTGCACATCCATGTGAGTGTGTGAGCTGCATTTTTCTGATCACATTCAGCTCACAGCTCCTCTGGAGTCACACCAATGTAGCTGAGCTCATCCTCATGCTGTGAACACCCACTATACTGTCCCTTTCCAAAGACCAAAATGTGCAGGTGGAGGTGCATTTTATGAATCTCTCTTTCTTATCTTGACTTTAGCCCTGACCACATGACCTTTGCAATTAGCCCAGAAACTTGCCTGTGCTCTTCAAAGGTGTACCAGCATATGTGTGATAATACAGACGGTACACTGTTGCTTTTCCCTGAAGAAGGCTGGCATTTTTCAATATCAGATCTTGCAGCTCTCCTTGTGCTGACTTGTTCTCCCAGCCATGCTCCCTGTGGATGTCATGCTGCCCAGGATATTTTATTTGTGACGTTACATAGTAAGCAGAACTATTTCAAGTCCATCTACTTTTTGTATACCTGTGAGGCCCCTGTAAGCAGCAGGGCATTCTTCTGAATGCTGATCCTCTCAAAGTCAGGCATATGTTGCTCACCCACATTGCTCACCACCTGACAGTGTCACAGTCTATGCCTGTGCGTATCATGCATTCATGTGCTCTGAGATCTCATACTATCCTTTCCTCACCCCAGGGAACGACCTGAGCAAACTCAGTCCTTGGGCCTTCAAAAAGATCCCTGAATTTAGGTTAATAATGGAAGCATGGCATCCTTTCATGAAGAAACTATGCTCCTACCTCTCCCTGCTCACCAGCTTGGAGAGCCAAAAGAATGTGGAAATCTTCCTGGCATTGGACTAATTCTGCTCAGGAAGAGTGCATCACGATGGACACCCTTCGGTAGGGCAGACAGAAATATGGGAATACGTCCTGCACAAGACAAACATACACACTCATTCGGGTCCGTACTGTGGGACAGATGCCATAAAGGCTCACAACCACTCCCAGGATACATAAAAACATGTGTGCTCATAGGAGACATGAGGAAAAAGCCAAAATGTACAGACATATAGGCTTTAACAAACATATATAGTGCAAGAGAAATCTGCACATATAGGACATAGATGCAGACAAACACGTGTGCTTGTTGAGACGTGCACTACCCCCAGGATCTGTGCATGCGGGCACAGACACTGGCACACTAACAAGCAGAAAATCACTCCCACAACCAGGCAGTCAAGCCCACTCAGCACCAGACCTGTTCTCAGGGAAGCAATCACAGCCACAGAGGTAGAAAAACCCTCTGTCTGGGAGCTGTGTGCAGCCCTCCCTCAGCTCTGACTAGGCATTCTCCAGGTGCATGCTCTCATCCACCCACACATGAAGACTCCTGCCTGGGAGGGTAAATCAATATAGAGAAGGGAAGAACAAGGCAGCTAAGGGTAGGAGAGGTGAAGGAAGAGATAAGCAAGTCTGAATATGGGATTCTGTTCAGGCAGCCAGCACGATGCTCAGGTGAGGAAGGTAGAAATTGTCACTCAACACTAAGCACTGAAAATGTATGAAAAGGGATTTTTTATTTTTTTTTTACAGAAAAAGTGCCCACCTGTGGTGAGCCAGGGGTAATAATGCCTGAAAGAGATCATGCAAAATTACCATGCTTCTGTCCTTCTCTTTCAGAAACCCAGACAAAGGGATCCAATTCCTGATCTCCCGAGGCTTCATCCCGGACACCCCCATTGGGGTGGCACACTTCCTGCTGCAGCGAAAGGGCCTCAGCCGTCAGATGATTGGGGAGTTCCTGGGCAACAGCAAGAAGCAATTCAACAGGGACGTCCTGGAGTAAGTGTGGAAATTTCTCTCCTTTGTCCCCGCACTTTAAAGCAGTTGCCGGCCCACTCTGCCCCTGGCTGCACCAGCAAGTGCCCTGTCCTCTACGCCCCTCCATCCCCACTCTGTAGGAGCCCTACCATTCCCGCTTCCTGTCTGGCACCCCTCAATGCTTTTCCCATCAATGTGTTTCCCCCTTAATATCAGCAGCCCTTTCATTTCAAGTCTCTCCTCGGGGGGCTCGTGGTCATCTAGCAGGAGCTCAGCACCATTGGGTGGGAGGACAAGTGCTACTGGGAGATTTTGTGGCTGGGAAATTCTGTAATTGGGGTCTCCCCCCATCCAAACAAAACATTTCTGATTCTTTCTGGGAAGTACTAAGAGAGGCAGAGGAGGTAAAATATCTGTTCCTTGACATAAAACTAGCAGAGAGCAGCAAATGCTGGCTCCAGACTTGGCTCTCCTTCTGTCCAATTTTGAGATGGGTGGCCTTTTCAGTTTGTCCAACTGCCCTACAAGGAGCAGGGTCAGAAGTGTTGAGAAAAAAAGCATCTTACCTGTTGCTCTTAGTGTTGTCCAAGATGACAGGCTTTCTTGCAAAGATAGGCCTGGGGAACTGAGTTGAGCATTCATTTGCTGCTTGGTCCTGATCTACTTAAGATGAAGGAAAAGGAGAAAGTACAGCTCTCTGTATGATAAAAGGAGGACATCAGGAACAGGGGACACCACGTCTCCCACCCTAAGAACTAACACTGTGAGAGCAGTGTGAGTTTGTGAGGGCTGCCATGCAGGGTGATGTGATGTATGTAGTCAGGGGGCAACAAGCTCATTTAGAGACCCATTTCAAGGGATTCCACCACTCATCTGGGTCCTTCTTTTTTAGGCAGAAGCACAGTTCTTAGTGATAGCTGCATTTCCATTAGGCAGGAAGCCCTTTGCTCTGGATCCCTTATTATATTCTCCTATACACCAAAATGTTCTGTATCTCCCTTGAATTTTGCAGTGGTTTCTCTTGAACCAAGCAAAACAGAAAACCTATATCCAAAGCACACAATTCCAGGGAAAAACTGGAGGATAGGATGCCAGTTCAAGAGGCAGATCTGGGCCCAAATTTCAAAATCAATTCCCGCTGCAATTGCTGTTGATTATTGTTGCAGTGACCTGACCTTTGGTCCAGCTCTTTTTAAAATGTACTATATGGGCATTGATTTGGCCAGCAACGAGAGAACACACATTCTCTCCAGTCTCTTCATACTAAGAGCATACAATTAAAGGTAATTGCCTCTTTTTCTCCAGCAAGCAATGTGTGGGCTGCTTCTTCTGACAAACACGCTGCTGAAGTCCAAACCTAGCCTCTGCTTAGACAGGGGAATATTGCAATAGTAATAGGCTGGCACTTCCTTGTAATCCTGAATTTGGCATCATCCCTACAAGTGACCATGTTGTTCTGCCTCACATGTGACTACAAACTATGTCAGCAGCCCCCGGGGACAGCACCTATTACAAAGTTTGGTGCCTGCCTCCCAGTGCTCAGAAGTTGACATGTTATGGTTGCCTGTCTTGTCTCTGCATGTTGCAGGAGGGCGATTAAAGCAGGTGACCTTGCTCTGTCATGCTCATTACTCTCAGTTTTCACTGCATCTCTCAATGTAGCACTCCAAATGTTTGATGAAAGAGTGACCCTGCTTGACCTATTTACTGCTGTAGAGAGCAAGGCTCAAAGATGGGAACTGAGCTGCTAAGGCTGTGTGTACATGGACATAACTTGGACACGGACTGTGTGTACATGGACATATATCAAGCAACTGAGTTTGAATTCAGGGTTCAGACCTCAATCTGATCTCTCCAGGGAATAGATGATGTTCTTGCACTAGCAATCTGTGCTGCTATTCCTTCTTCACAATAAATTGCTGATTCATCTTCCTTAAAGGCAAAGATAAAAGTAGACCTAAAATACATAAAAAATGTTCTAAAACAGGAAGGAAAAAACACACACATTAGCTGGTTGTAGCCGTGCTATTTGCAGGTGCTTTCACTCTCTTCCTGTGTTAGTTCTGAGCTTGGGGACAGCAGTGGTTGGTGTTTTTTGCAAGCAAATTTCCATCAGCTACTTGTGAGAGCTGGATGTGTAATGGTTGCACAACCACTGGTGTGACGTGCATAGAAACGAGGCATTTCCAGGAAAAATTCTGGCCCAGGATTATTGTCCTGGATACTTTTCCTGCCGTGCTGCAGGAAGAAGAGGATTGGCAGTATAGTATGAAGTACTGGCATTTCCTGTGCACTGTAGCTCTAGGACTAGTTCCAGCTGCTGACCTGTTTGTGTGAAAGAAAAAGACAACTCAAAAACCTTTGGCATTCTAGGATTGTTTCAGACCTAGTCTGGTTCTCAATCCCCTTCAACTCTAATCAAACTAGCTCAGGAAAATTGGCACAAATTGGGAGAAAGGCCTCTGCAAGGGCTGTCTCACAGTCTCCACATCTACCCAAACTTAGCAAGCTGATGTTAGGGTATATGGCATTCCCTAGAGACCAAATGACTTACAGAATAGCTCCTACAGTAGCTTCTGTACAATTTGCCCAATGCCACAGTAATTTTTGTGGTCCAAGTGGACAGAAGAAAAACAGGCACTGCTAGTCCTGGAAAGCTCAAATGCCCAGGCAAGGTGGCCATGAGCAGGCAGTAGCTGTTGGACAGGTTCTGACCACCTGCAATGAGCAAGCCAGTACGCAGGGGGAGATGTCTCTGCTCTTTCACATCATTTCAGCCCTGGCCGGAAGCCTTCCTAGTCCATGATCTCCCTCCCGAAAGCAATTTCAATTATTGATGCCACTTGCTGTGTTAGTTTAGCTTTCACTCAATGTGAAAACTTGTGTTACAATTGTGTAGTGTAAGCATTGTTTCTATTGCAACCAGGCTGAACTAACCCAACTGCATGAATAAATAATAGGACAGCTTTTAAAACATCTGCAAAAGTGTCAACCTCCTCTGTTTATTTGGAGGAAGGGCAGAGCTGTCCAGGTTACAAACTCCAGACTCAGCTGTAAGTTCAGCCGTAAGTCTGTATTCTGTAAACTTCTCTTGGCTTCCATAGGTATTGAAGCTGTACTGGCTGACAAAAAAGCCAACCACTGCCTGTTCCTGGAGTCAGGCAAGAGCTCAGGTGTGCACAGTGACATTTGGCACCGTGAAGATGAACCTTCTTTACTGACAACTTAGTAAATGCAAAACTCCAGAGTAGTGCCTTTTAGGTACTTGGGCAGGAGGGTGAGTGAGGGCAAGCACAGTATGAGGCTTGAGCCTTTTTGTGCGCTTTTTTGCCTTACAACACTGGCATATCCAGTACCTAAATGCCCTGAAATTATATTCTCACTTCCATCTTCCTACTCTATCTTTCAAACTTTAACTGATGTTCCTGGAACCAAGAAGAATTGTCTGGGAAACTCACAAGTAATTATACATGCTAGCCAGAAGAACAAGGGCAAGAGAAGGTGATTTTCATCAGATTCTGACTATAACTGGCACACATCCTTTGATAACACCAAACTACTCATGCCTGTCTGTTTAGGGAGATGCAGTATGTAATTTTCTCTTGTAGAAAAGCCGGATTTATCTCACCTATTCTTAGCCACTACTGAGTTTAGTGCCTGCTATCAATTTATGAATTCCTTTAGTCAATGGAAAGACACAGGTCCCTCAAGAGTGTTGTTTTTCTCAATGTGCTAGTTTAGGCTGGACATCTAGATTTTAGGCATTTTATATTACAGGGGATAAATCCCATCTGTAACCAGTTTAGAGCATCCCAGAGTGACAATCGCTCACTGTGATCCAGCATCGCACAGTAAGATCCAGCCTCTTTTCCTGGGAATCTGCTTCCACAACCTACTCTGCAGATGGCCAAGGAGAGTCACTGGGGACCTACCCCAGAGTTTCAGTGTCTACTGGTCCAGGGAATACAGCTGTAGAGAGGTAGCCTGGGCCATGAAAGCACTGATGTGGTACTTGAATAGTTTTTATCAAATATACCTGGCAAGTACCACAGAAAAAGTCCAAGGCATTAACATATATTTTTAATATTAGTCACATGATCATTCTTGCACCCTTTCGTCTTTCTTTTCTTTTGTATTATATACTCGTATGAATTGTTTATTTTTTTTGGTGCTCTTCATTCTGTTATTGTTTGTTGCTTTTGTTCTCCTTCATTCATATTTCCCTTTACTTCAGTTCATTCTTCCTCTCCACCTTTTTCTGACTCAGGATTGCTTCCATTTATAGTCCATTCATGAACAAGATATTGTGACTGATGCCAGTGCTGCTGGTACTGGAGGGTTTGTGTTCAGGTTGTAGGACTTGGAAGTGGAGAAATGGCTGTCCTGGTGCATTTGCTGTCAGAGGAGAACGTCAGAGAGGAGACATTGTGCTGAGTTGGGGGCTAGTGAGTGTTAGGCTGTAAGTTGCTTTTAGACACACTCTCCCTGGGGGTGAGCAGCTCTCGTACCTATTAAGCATGTATTGTCTTCTCTTTCTCTCATGGGAAGTCAGAGAGAGAAAAGATGCTCTTAGGAGTGTAAGTGCAGAGCTGGGAGCCCAGCAAAGGGGCCGTCTCTCAAATAAGTGTTAGATTCTTCTTGGACTGGCAGAGTGAACTTGACAGCTTAACCCAAACTGGCTTTCCTTCCCCTTCTCACTGAGGACATTACAGAGGATCAATAGAAGACTTTTATTACAGGAGGGTTTGAGCAGCTCTGTGCTGCAGCTTGTGCTGTGCAGCGATAGATAATGATGTGATCAAATCAGGACAGAGGGAAGAATGAGCTAGGCAGTTGTGACTTTCTGCTGCAAGCAGAGCTGTGGCACAGATCAAACTTGTGAACAAGAGCAGCTTTTCCAGGCCAGGCTTTCCAAGGCCAAATGTGCCGACTGAACCTGCCTAGGTGCCCAGGGAAATAGTCGTTTCCCTTGTCCCTTGCAAGGGAAGATGAAGGCTGGGCAGAACATTCCCCTGCATGGCCAGTGGCTGTTAGTCTGGAGTACTAACAGCTCTCCACCTTGGGAGACAGCTCTGGTGCAAGGCGTGGCACACTAGGCGATTTCTCACTTAGGAAGAAGTGGATGCCCAAGTGTGTAGCCATGGGAGCTACCAACAAACTTGGGAGGGTAAACAGGCATGACTGAGCCCCAGAAAAAATCAGTCAGTGCATGCAGTGCAATGTCCCCCAGAAAGGGAAGACTGGTGTGGGCCATGGTCTCTATTGTGGAGACTACCCTTGCACAGGGAGGGCATGGAGGGCAGGATTGGAACACATATTGGTGCAAGGGATCAATGAGTCCTGCTCACTCTTCTTTCTGTAAGCCTCAGTTAACATGTGCGAGCCAGCTTCCTCACAGGGAGCTGAGCTCTTCCTCTGCAGCCCACCCACAGCGGGGTTCATCTTCAGAAAGCTCATAAGGTTAGGGAAGCTAAGGAGAAGGATGTTTTTTATTAATATCTTTGTGCCTTGTCGTTTTAAACTTTCCACCTGGCTGCCTCCCCCCTTGCTCCCTCCCTAAGCGTGGGCTACAGGTTCATTACAGACGCTTTTATTTGCAGCCCAGCTCTTGCTGCATTGTCACCTGAGCGGAAAAGCTGGAAAATAGGTCATTATGCTTGGGCAAGCAGATCCCAGCCCCACACGATACAGCTGCTTCCTGCCTTCGCTGAACCCTTTAGCCACAAGGCTTTTTTTGCCATGCTTAGCCCTGTGCTAAATCCTTGAAGCTCTATGCAACTATGTCCACTCCCTTTTGGGGAGATCTATGCCCTGCGGCCCAGGAGGCAGCCTGGCCACCACAGAGGTAATGGCTGAGAAAAATGGTCAAACTAGGAGCCCACCCTGTGGTCCTGTCACCGGGCAACTGGTGTGCAATTCTCTGCAGTTGCAAGGTGCCTGTCTGCAAAGTGCCTCAGGACAGACCAAGATCCCCATGTATATAGATGGCACAAGAGACCTCAAACTCCTCCACCTTGTTTATGAGACAGGGTGTTAGTGCTTTTCCTACTCACTTCAGCAACATGATCCAAACATCTAAAGTCAATCTCTGCAGGTACTGGGCTAAACACATCTTTGGTGGCACTGCGAGCTCAATTCACGTGGCTTCTTGCAAGTCTGTGGGTAGGAAGGGGTTGAAACAAGAGGAGATTTTATAAGGTATTTGCTCTGCCCCTCCTTCATTATCCTTCAGGCCTCCTGGTGGTCCTGGAGCAGGTATCTCACAGGTGTTCTGCTGTTTGTGGAAAAGTGAACTCAGCACTGGTTTTGGCACATACACATATGCTGCTGGTTTATTCCTTGGACATAGAGAGCCACTCACTCTCAGCTCAATCTTTGTGTCTCACATTGGCAAATCCAGTTCTGGGGAAAGACACCCCCCTCATGCATGCAATTAGACTGCCTTTTACATTACAGCTCTGGAGGCTGATGAGATTGATGTTCTTTTTGCAGTATACTTGCCGAGAAAAAAGGACAAGTAGTGATAGGATGAAGGGGAACAGCTTTAAATTGGAAGGGGAAGAATTAGATTGGACATTAGGAAGAAATTCTTCACAATGAGGGTGGTGAGATACTGGCACAGGTTGCCCAGGGAAGCTGTGGATGCCCCCTCCTTGGAAGTGTTCAAGGTTGGATGGGGCCTTGATCAGCCTGGTGTGGTGGGAGGTGTCCCTGCCATTCTGCCTGGTAAACTTTTCTCAGGAAGCAGGATGAAGGCACGCTTCTTTGGGCTGAGAGACAAATGGAAGGAACTCCCAGGAGTTCATCTTAGAGTTCACAATGTAAACATGTGTCTGTCAGTCTGTGAAAGAGACTTAAAGGAGAAGCTGAGCATAAGTCAAGGAGCAATGCCTGTTTGAGTTTGAAAAGAGCTGTAAACAGCTGTCTTGCCATACTTGTCCTAATAAAGGTTTGATGCTTTCTGTATCAAGGGAATTTAATTCATTATCTGAGATTTCTACACAAAGAGGAGGATGTGTAAGAGAAGCCTGTGTGGAGGGGGAGGGATTGATCAGTGAGGGAGGGAGTGAAAGATGCATGATTTAGTGTTGGTAGATTGGGGTTACTAAGGTGACCTCAGCATGTCTCACGGGTGTGTGCAAGGTCTCTGTTTTCACATATCTGGAAGCAGACAATAACAGTAAAATCATTGGGGTCAGTGCTGAGAAACATCCTGCATTGGGAAGAATTAAAAAATAATAACAAAATTCCAACTGCAGAGGTGGTTGCAGCTGTGAACACAACTGCTAACCAGAGAAAAACTTTTCTTCCTGTTAAAGATAAATTCCAAGAAGCAGAATGCCTTGATGTCAACCCAAAGGACATCTGAGTTTAAGTATGATAAAAATAACAAAAGAAAGAGGCAGTGGGGCAAATTTTTGCTGTTGCCAGAAAGTATTTGTGTTTCTGCAGTCCACCTCTTGGAGAGAAAAAAAAAGATTTAATGTAAAATTTTCCGTCCCCATTGATTCTCTGCCCTTGCTCCTCATCAGTTTTTCCTACCTTTTGGTTATACGGAGATTGTACAGGGGAAGAGCCCACTTTTTCTAGTTGAGGTTGTAACAACTCCAGCCTTAGAAGATAATGAACACTCTTACATTTAGCAAGAGTTCTTGGTAAGTTATTCTGTGGGTGTCACTCCAGTTAAGCAATGATATCTCAGCTCCTGAGTCAATAGAGGAACAGAGGAAAGGAGAGACAGCGCTGAGCATTTGAACCCTGTCACTCACCCATTTGAGACATCATACAATCAATGTTTATTCTAGCAAGGCTGCACAACGCATTGAACAGCCTAGCTCACAAAACACTTCCCAACAGCTTACTGCAAAGTGCAGCACTGTGCAGACACACCTTCTGTTTATCACAGAAAGGAAAAAGTAAAAACTGATGACAGCATGTCCCTTTATTAGCATTACCCCTCTTTGTTTTCCTTGTACTGTTCCTCATACAGTACCAGCCAACCTGTTTTGTGGAAAATTTCCTCCTAAACTTAAATTTGTGGTCAGTTTATACTTAACAACATGAGAAAGCAAACCATACACAATACAGAGGATGAAATAGAGGGGAGGAGGGGAACGAGATAGAATTAGCATCCAAGGAATGTAGAAGCAGAAAATATGAAGTCTTTGAATTTTTAATACCCTTGTAACATCAAGGTGGTGCCATACGACTGAAGAGTAGCAAATTAGTAACTTTGTATTTAAGGAAGGCTTAAAGAAAATGGGAATTTGGCACCTGTGAATTTCTTGGTCTGTCAGATAGAATGTCATCTCTGGGAACTTATTTATGGGGAAGAATAATGACAGAGAGGAAGGTAGATGGAACATACCAAAGCCAGTGGAGAGTAGATTAATTCAATGTCTTTCTTTGTTAAAATAACTGGTTTTCTAGACAAGGAACGTGTAGAAGGTAATTCTAGACTTCAGCAAAGCATTTGACATGAGAAATTGTTAGTTGAGAGTGGAAGAGAGGGAAATTAGCAGAGGAATCATAAATGGAGGATAAAACTGGCTGATGCAGATATTAGTGCCCACATACTCTGCTGAAGTGGGAAGCTGGGCCTAAGGGAGGTTATGAGCAGAGTTTTCTGAGACTAATCTTTTGTTTAATAGTTGCAATAATGACCTGGACATGTAGGAATATGCTAACCAAATGTGTTGGAACCACATGGGAAAGGTCTTGTCATTTCAAACAATCAAAATATAATGCAGTAAGAATAAGAAGAGCTAGATTATTTGATTAATACAGATAGCAAGAACTGTAGTCATAGATTTTGGAGACTAGGACTTTTATAAGCTGAGAATACTTCAGTGGGAAACAAGAGAAGTGGCATCCCCTTCTTTGGGTATCTAAATTGGCTATGAATTACCAGTGTGCAATGCATCACTGTGAAAGGAAAAGTGATATCAGATGCATGAGGTGAAGGATTTCCAGTAGATAACAGAGAAATATAGCACTGAAATATGGCAGAAATGGAAAAGATTATGTGAAATGGGAGAAATGTATAAAAGGAATAGGAGTTTGGACACGATGAATTTTTGGTGTACTCCACGGGGGCAGATGCTCATGAAGGCTGTGTCCCCGCCCCACAGCTGCGTGGTGGACGAGATGGACTTCTCAGGCATGGAACTGGATGAAGCCCTGCGGAAATTCCAGGCCCATATCCGCGTGCAGGGGGAGGCTCAGAAGGTGGAGCGACTAATTGAGGCTTTCAGGTAAGAGAATAAGCCCTGTAGCTCCACTACTGCAACCAGGTGGTAGCAGAGAGAGCAGCCAAGGCAGAAATTATGCACCAGCCATGGAGTGAATGGCCAGGTCCCTCTCTTCCAAATAAGGTGATCATGGAGGTGCTTCTGAAGGACAGAATCCTCTGTGCCACTGCTGCAGCAGAGCCATGTCTGTGCCAGATGTTAAGTAGCATCAAGGGCACAAAGGACAGTCCTGACATGTCTGCCAGCAAGAGACTCAATGTTCCTTGTTGACTCACAGTGAGAGCAGCACTGGGGCTCACAGGGGTGCTGGGTTGCTGCTTTGGTGCACTCAGAGGGGTGCTTGGCCCTTAGCAAGGCAGGCTGGAGTAGACATCTCCTATGTTACCTTTACATAGTGACATCAGCCTCAGTAGTCCTCTCTAGTCTCACTTGCTCTTTTTGTACCTGAGGACTAGAAGGCTGAAGTTTTGGGGGCCTACTTCAATTGTTGGGTAAATTTACCTTCAGAGAGCAGTCAGTTCCTTGTCATTTGTATGAGATGCAGTGAAAGGAGGGATTTGCGATGAAGCCATTGCCACCTTGGAGCAGAGGTCTCCCATTTTCCATGTTAAGTGTGTCCATCCCTCCTGCTGCAGCCAGAGGTACTGCATGTGTAACCCAGATGTGGTCCAGCAGTTTCACAACCCGGATACCATCTTCATCTTGGCCTTTGCAATCATCCTTCTCAATACGGACATGTACAGCCCCAACATCAAGCCTGACAGGAAGATGATGCTGGAGGACTTCATTCGCAATCTAAGAGGTGAGGGTCCTGTTTTAATTTTTTTTTTCCTGCCCTCTTGCTGCTCTAAATTCTGCCTAGATGAAGGCAGCAAAAACCTAGTGGAGCTGCCTTTCTTCAAGGCTGCTACTGCTTCTTGTGAGTCAGATATGGAGGGCCCTTTGAGGTGTTTTCTAGGATGGTGGGGAAGGGGAAAATCTAAGCTTTTTCTTCTGCAGAAAGCTGTCTTCTCAGAAACCAGCAGTTTTCCTTGAGAGATGGTTTCATCTTTTAATGGATCTCACTGCTTGGAAGCAGTCCATTGTATTACATTTTCCTATTGTTCAGCTGCATCCATCTCAGACCCTGCTGGATTGTGCTAAAAAAGCCCTTTCCCTCCTTACTGCTTTGAATATATGAACACATTTTCCTTTTATTCAGGCTAAATCTTCCCTTTCTTAATTGCTTGCAATTACTGATAGTAACTGTAGGCCTGATAGAGTTCATGCATACATTACCTCTTCACAATTTTTGATACATCAGTTCCCCAAATCAATTTTCTTCTGTTTTTCAAGGTCGGTCCTTTCCATCTTGGTAATAGGGTCCTTATTATCAGATCAGCTAATGCAGCTTAGTATTGTATGGACTTTTTGACATCATGTCTAGACAAATTCCTATCTAATTTCCCACCCATGTTCAGTCCTAGGTCATCCTAGGTCAGTCGTCTTCCAAGTGTCTCTTACAGCACATCTGCAATTCAGATGAAGCTCCCTCAGTTTTACCCAGGGTTAACCCCTGTCTAGATTTTTAATTTCTAGGGGTTCCTTTGCCTTGTTTCTTTGTTCTGACTGCTGTTCAGAGATTGTCATCTCAGCCTCCCACACCTTCCCTAATTTGACATCCACTTCAAACCAGTATAATGTGACACTGAGGCCCTCTTTCAAGTTATTTGCTGAGATATTGAATGGGACTGATACCTGAAATCATCCCCTTTGGTATCACAGCTGATAGCACTAACTCAAAAGGGTTTTTAATGTTAACTTACACTCAGCATTGCTTGAAAATACACCAGTTCATATCACAATGTATTCAGCCAACACAAGGATCACTCACCTCCAGTGTGTAATGCACCACGATTCACTAAAGCAAGTGAATGTCACCCCGTTACAGACAAGGGGTCCATTCCAGACTTACCTGCAGGCCAGTGCCCAGGTTGGTAGCTTCACCAGCCTGTATTTGAAAAAACGCAATGTGTTGAGGCTCCGTTTGCAAGCATGAGGATGAGGGAGCCAGGACAGGACAATGCCTCCATTCCTCAGAAGTTCCTCTCCTGTATCACTCACGGTTATACATCTCAGACCGGGGAGCCGGCGGGAAAGCAGAGAAAATCAATATACAATAACTGCAGAAATTTAGTTCAGAGAAAAAGATGTCTGTTTAATTTGTGGTGTTTGACACAAGGAAAGGTGAAAGAAAACTTTTCTGTCAGGCTCTGCAAGGGTCAGACAGAAAAATTTGGAGTTTTATCTAGGGAGAGGTAAAAGAGGAAATGCATGAAACAGAGATATCGCAGAGTAACTGGAATGTGTTACTCCTAGGAGACATCACAGAAGGAAAATGGTGGAGGCCACCAAGCAAATAGGAGAGCTGATGCTTACACTGACAAAAGAAGCAGCTGGATCCCATCATGAATCTTCTTTACATCTAGCACTTCTGATGATATGAAATCAATGCAGGGGTTGTTGCTGAGTGGCCCAAGATATATGAACGAGAAATTGTGGCTATAAAATCTTAGGGAACACATGGAAAGGAGCCACCATGCAGAGAAAAGGAATAATGAAATCTTCTGCATTGGTCTTAGAGATGTCAGTGTCTCCTGCTGGTGCATTAGATGCATTAGAGCAAAAAAGAAGACAGCTTAAAACGCAGTATTGCTCTTTCCCTTCAGCCTTCCCTGCCTGTCAGGGACCACTGCTTCTTCCCTTTCCTTTTCTCCCTGCCTAGCCTGCCCAACATTGTCTGTGTTTGGCAGGGGTGGACGATGGTGCTGACATCCCACGGGAGCTTGTGGTGGGGATTTACGAGAGGATCCAGCAGAAAGAGCTAAAATCCAATGAAGACCATGTAACTTATGTTACTAAAGTGGAGAAGTCCATAGTTGGAATGAAAACGGTGAGCACCCATAACCCTGCTGGCACCCACTCTCTCCTCTTGTCCCTGACTGGCCCTCTTTCCTGCCTTTCATCCTCTGCCCCTACTCCTCGTCTATAATACTTCCCTTGCCTGTCTTGATAAATTCACTCCTTTTTCTTCAAACACTTGTTTCCTTGCTATCGCATTCATTCCTAATTTGGGGGGATCTCAGTGGTGAGTGTTTACAGTATATATCTGGTGCAGTAATTATTTGCCCAAAGTATCATTGCAGGTCCTGCCTGCCAACGCAGGTGCTGACTGTCAGTGCTCCAGTGATAGCCCTGCAGTGTTTCAAACTTTCAGGCCTTGTGAGGATGTAGGAAGCAGAAGGCAAAGTGAGAGAAAATGATTTCACCCATCTGTTTCTAATGAGTTCCCTAAGAATTGCTGGGGTTAAGAGACCCTGAAATGCAAAGACAGCTTCTTTAGCAGTAACTGATCTGTGATGCAAAACCTTACAAACTGTTTACTCAAAATGAGCAGAATTGTTTCTCAAAGCTCAGGAAACCTGTAGATCCCCTGTTGGAGAGAGAGGGGATAACCAGGCTGGAAGGGACTGGAAGCCAGAGGTATATAAGATGTGTGAGCAAGAGGGTTCCCATAGCCTGTCCCACTCCTCTGATCTATCCAGGTCACAAAGGCATAGCTGGTGCTCATTGCACCAGCAGAAAAAGCAGTGGTGATGAGTGGTGGTGAGGATGATTTGAGCGGGCAGAGTGGGCAGAATTGGCTTGTGCTGCTGTTACTGGTCAGGGTTGTGCATGCTGAGGATGGTGTAGACCCACAGTAGCACCTCCCTCAGCACCTGCATGTTCTTGTGGGTCTTCTGCAGGTTCTGTCTGTGCCCCATCGCCGGTTAGTCTGCTGCAGCCGCTTGTATGAAGTGACTGATGTGAACAAAGTGCAGAAACAGGCAGCTCACCAGAGGGAAGTTTTTCTCTTCAATGACCTGCTGGTGGTGAGTGTGCTCTGGCAATTAGGCACTGCAGTGATAAAACTTGCTCTGATTTCCATGAAGAAGTCTAAAACCAGCCCACAACATGTCTTTCCCCCCCTCGATGGACCACCTACTAGTCCATCAACACTGTAAGTCACAGCCCTGGACACTTCAGAGTTAAAAATGTACCAAATCTAAAACTCCTCTAATCCTTGAAAGAGAGATTGTCACATCCCACAGCCATCTGAGCGATGTCATTGCTCTACCTCATGCCTTTGCCAGCAGGGAGGTTCATTCCATGAAAGGGAGGTTCATTTCTTTGTCTGTTTGTACTGTAGTAGACAGTGCCCTGCCATGCACTTTGAATCTCTCCTGCCAGACAGTTTTAAATGACTGCCTCCTAACATGGTAAATGCTGTAGAAGAGTACATATTACTTACCAGAGCCCCAAATGCATATAGTAATTTTAAAAGTGTCCCACTCCAGGAGCCATGCAACTATATATACAAGGGAGGGCAGAGAGAGGTATGTTAAGACTGGAAGGACACCAAACAGGATGGAAGTTCTGCTGAATTTAATGAAACTGTGGATATTGCAAATGTAAGGCTAAAAGCAAATGCTTTGATAGGAGAAGAGAACAAAAGAGCTTTCCCCACCTATTCTTCTACACCCCTTTGTACAGTTGTGAAACTGGGGAAGATGTTCTTCTCCTTGATGTCCCTCCACTCCATGGGATAAAGCAGGTCCATAAGAACTAGCGCTGAGGGAGCGAGGGCAAGGGCAGCATTCACATATGTTCTTGTTCCCAGCTCCAATGTGTTTCTGCCAGGCTTCCCTTTATGTTTTGATTTGGCCCTCAGTGAAAAGAATTACCCTTGCAATGTAAGAAATGTGGGCATCAAAAATCCAGTACCCCTGGCAGACAGAAGGCCAAGTGGGTTGGCATACAGGATTTCAGAATTGTTGCTACAAGTGCCAGACAGCTTTCTGGGCAAAAAGCCTATCAGTCACCAAGTGTTACTCCCATGTACAATTAACTCCATGTACAATTCTTTTGCTTTGAACAGTTTGCATTTTTCTTGCCTCACTGTTCCCCAGCACCCTGCCCAATAATGCATCTCTCTCTTCTACAGATCCTCAAGCTTTGCCCCAAGAAGAAAAGCTCCTCAACATACACATTTTGCAAGTCAGTCGGCCTGCTAGGGATGCAGTTCCATCTCTTTGAGAATGAATGTAAGTCCATTGCTCCTGGGTTGCTTGGAGGGGTTTGGCAGGGCAAAGGAGAAGGAGGGAGAGGTTATGTTACCTAGTGTGAATTTACGTCAGAAGAGAGGTTCCAGCAGGGTTAAAAGTGGAGGGAAAAAGAACTGAGGCTTGTGCTGAGGAAATCACTGTGCAAGTACAGTGTGATGACAAGAGGCTCCTGGTACTTCTTACTAAATCTGAGCACCTGCAGAAGATCAGGATTTAAGCTCATTGAAGGATCTAGTGTGTCGTGGTGGCAGAGAGAGCACTAGTGGGGAGGAATGAGGAAAAAAGTCCCCAGATATATCCTGGTGAGGTCTTACGAGCCAACTGTAGGTGGAGAACCTTGTTGACAAAACTGCTTCTGCCAGCTTTAGTCCCTCTCCCCTCGTGCCCAGTCACAACTCCCACCTCTAACTTTGGCATTGATAAAGGCTCAGGTGCTCCTGCTGCCTCCCTGAACTGCACCACGCTGTGCTATACTGAAAGCTTCTCAAGACAGAAGTACAACCCTGGGAACAGCACCTACCAAAGCACGGCAAGAGGCCAGCCCTAGTCAGCCTGACCTTGATGGTCTGGGAACAGAGCCATGATGTGTCATGATTGAGGCTGGTTGTGTGGTGAAGTTCCAGAAACAGGCAGGCTTCCTGCTTTTGCAGGCAGAGGGGCTGCACAGCAGTTCCAGGCAAGCATGGCTGTTGCCCACTGGGGTTTTTGTAAGCATCTGCAGAACATGCTGCAAGTCACAGCAGCACTGTGACTATACCAGGTTTTTTACAACCTCTCCGTACCCCATTGGCAGCGCAAGTCACTCTCTCAACATGCAACCCTCTTCAGCATGCAGAGGCATTCAGATCCCTGTATGTACAAAAGAGTCATTCATAACTGAGCATCCCCAGGAGGCAACATCAGAGTTGGGATCAGTTTCCATGGGTATCGTGTCTGTCCTGGGAGTGCCCAAGTATCTTCTGGCAAAGGAATCCTGTTGTGTATCCCCTGCAGAGTCAGAAAAGCAAATGTCCTAAAGAACTCGTGATCTGAACAGATGAGGCAGACGCAGAGTGGGAAGAGGGCCCTGGGATGCAAATGTGGGCAACTGAGGGCTGGCAGCAAACAGCAGGATGTTCCTTGGCTTTTTTGGTAAAGACTGATAAAGGAAGGGGATAGTGAATGCAGGTAGATACAGGAACCGTGGAGGAGAAGAGAAAGCAGGACAGGGGAAAGCAGGACAGAAATTAAATTTAGGGAAAGGTGAGAGAGAAGGAGACAAAGGGATTAAAATCATTGGCCATTGAGCAAAAGGCAGAGAAAGTCACAAGTGAGACCAGCTCTCTGCACCCTCTCGTTCTCCTCCTTCTGCTGGCTGAATCTCCAGCCACCACGTCCCTGCACCCAACAAGATTTTTAAAACACAAGACCTTTTGTTGTGATATGTTCACTCTCTGGATCCTGTGTCCTTTCATTTACGTTCCCACGTGTTCTGCTGTTTGCGGAGGTAATAACCAGGGACTTATAAACCCACATCTTTCTCTTTACCGTTCTCTCTGCACAGCAGAATGAGCTCCTCACCCGTGTTGTGCTAACACCCCTGTCATGTTCTGTGCTGATGGAAGTAGAGACTGGGGAGAAGGCCTGCTGCTGTGGATGTTAGTGGATCTTCTGGGTTTGACTCCAGGACCCAGTCTTTTCTGCTGCATTTCCCTCAGGAGAAAAAGTGTTGTTTGCCTCTTATATTTACTGTTTACTCCTCCACAGATTCAGAAGAGCTTTACAGTCCTACCCCTGCGCTAAGGTTCCAAGAGTCAATGTTGTATTAAGTGTACCTAAGAGCTAGAGTTTTCTGGTTTGGCAGCTGGTGACACTTGCCTTGCTGCTGCAGCTTGGCCTTTCTGTTCCCTTGGAGGGCCGCAGTGCTGCAGGCTCTCACAGTTTGCAATGTGACAAACTCTCTGTGTGCCATTTCTTTGGAATCATGTTGGAAGCTCTCTCTCCTGCAGACATACCAAAGCAGTCCAGTAAGAATGTTAACACATTTCTTTACAGATTACCCCCATGGCATCACACTGGTGACTCCAGTTTCAGGCTCAGAAAAGAAACAGGTACTACATTTCTGTGCTCTGGGTGCTGAGGAAATGCAGAAGTTTGTGGAAGATCTGAAAGAGTCAATAGCAGAAGTGACAGAGCTGGAGCAGATACGTATTGAATGTAAGGACCTCTAATACGATTCACATTCCAATGCCATCACACTGCAAGTGTCTCGAGGGAGAAAGTGTAAAGGAAAGGAAATAAGTTCTTCAGGAACAGAGAGAAAGAGGATGGGTACCACAAGTCTGCACAAGATTGTTCTTGTGTTTGGTGAAAAAGCAGTCAGATTCTGTGACCACCCACCTCCAGGAGAAATGGAAGAATTTAACTATTGTGATGCTTAGGAAGCAGGATGTATGGCATAGTGGTCTGGAATACTGAAGCTTAGACTGTTAGACACAAAAGGCTCGTCTCCATCCCATACTCCTTTGATTATACAAACATGATCTGTAAATAGCTGGGAAGAACTGGACAGGTCTGGTAGCCTTCGCAGAGTTATTCTTTGCTCCAGGAATGTCTAGGGAACAAGGAGTCTGTGTGTTCCTCTGAGGGCTGTTTTACACAGATTAGATGTCCATGAAGCCTTTAATAGCTTTTCCATGTATAAATCAATAAACCAAAATTGCTCAGCATCAGTGGTCCCCTCCTATGCAGCATAACCTATTCTGTATAAATGCAGGGCATGTACAGAAGGTCGTGTGGAGATATTCAACATCCTCCATAAGCCAAGTCCTCTCCAGTTTCTGGGTTTTTTTTTTCTTGGTTCTTCCTTTCTCCCTCCCTTCTTGACACTGTCTCATCATTTTCTTGCATTAATTCTCCTTGCTGACTTCCAGTACTGTTCCCTCAGTATGCTGGTGTCCTTGCCTCCATCCTTCTCCTCATTTACTCCCCTGTGTCTTGCAGGGGAGCTGGAGAAACAGCAAGGGGCAAAGACTCTCTCATTAAGAACCAATGGAGCCCAGATGGAACTGCAGTCTAAGCAAGGCTCTCCAACAGGTAAGAGGACACCCAGCTTCTCTTGATTGTGCAGGACTGCCTTTGCAAATGTGTTTTCATAATTCCCGTGAGAATAACTGCAAAAACAATTCATCAGTTTTGTATAATTTAGCCTTGGGCAAATAGTGGAAATATGAGACCATACGCATTCTTCAAATACCCTAGAAAAGCCATTAAAGTCTCATTACCCAGTCTGTGTAGGTGTAACATCTAGCAAACAGGTGTTACTGATGGACCATAGGTAACTGCTGGAGAACCTGGCTCACTTTTTCTTCCTTGAACTGGTGTAACACAATAACTGCACCATCAACTTCTTCCAGCCTCTTCATCAATGCTTTGGATCAGCCTCTTTGTGTCAAAGGCTTTGTGTCCATTTATGCCCTTGACTTGTATGTCAGCAAAAATCACATGCGGAGGTGAGAGAGGCTACCAACTCACTACGATGGCACTGGGATCAGAGACCTAAGGATAGGAGCCCAAAGGGCCTCCCCCTATCCCACTAAGTAGCTGTCAGGTTGCAAGAAGGTCTGGATTTGTTCTTGCAGTCAAGAGTCTTGTTTGGCCCTGTACCTCTCCCCTTAGCTTTTCATTCTACAGTATGAGGGCCAGCTCTTGACTAGAGGTACAGACCTCATAAGTGAGATCTTCTTTTTTATTTCAAAGGCAAGAAGGATTTGGGGGAGAAGGTCTCAGACAGCACAGTGGAGGTAAGTAGAGTGCAGAGCAGCTGAGGTAAGTAATTCTCTCTCACTTCAGCTCTTCTCACATTCTCTGTTGTTTCTTTTCTCAGGTTTTAATCAATGCCTCCCCAGCCAGACTGACAATTTTACCAATTTCCAGAGATACAATTAAAAGTTACTGCTAGGACGGGTAATACAACTTTCAAATCCAAACTAAACTTCAAAGCATTTTCAATCCGTTTTTATAACTGTAACATCCTTCATGGACCAAGCTCCCAAACGCTGTAAACTAACCCACCCACTGCTTATGGGGAGACTAAGAACCCCTCTAAAAACTTTCCTGACATGCTAACTCCATGCAGCATCACATGCAAATGCCCCGCAGCCCAGCTTTCCTGCACAATCTCTACAGCTCTGTCTCTCCATCCCCCATTGAAGGGGATTAAGCATGGCCTTTGTATTCTAGAGACTTTCCCTAGAGCTTCACCTTCCTAGGTAGGGAGCTTGGCTATCCTGTGTACCTCTGTCTTTTCAGGGATGTCTAGCATCCAGTGGGCTGCCTGTTTCTTCACAGACACCCATACTCCTGCTGCCTGTGAGGAAACAGGAAAATGTGATCTTCACACTGAAAATCTTATCTACTACTTCCACTTTCTCCCTGTCTGGAATATCTCCATTATCCTGAATTTGCCCTTTTCCAGGGTAGTTCTTTCCCCTCTTGTCATACTACATTTACTTGAAGACTTCAGCTTCTCTGTGGAGAGTGGGTGCTGTTTCTTTTCCCTGAAGAGCACCCCATTTCCCTGCAGATATCCCCTTCCTGGGAAGGTGCCTCTCCCAGCTGATTTCCTATTCCTGTTGGGAAGAGTGCTTCCTTGTGGACAATCACTTCCACGTATCCTAATGTCATTAGCACTTCATGACCCAGCAGACAGTTTTCCCTAGGGGATGTTCCGCTGCCTTAATAATTATTGACACAATATTACATCCTGCTGTGCAGGAAGTCTGAGCAACCTCCATGCTTAAGTAGGGACAGACAGCTCATCCTTGTTCCAGCATGGTGGGAAACTTGACCACTCCACAGCTTCTCCTTCCCAGTTGCTGGCACTGCTTCCCAACAAGCCAGACCATCAGGGTACCCACACTATCCCATCTGACCATCTGGACCCCTGCCTACCTGAAAGTGCCATGCCAATCTGCAAGCACTGGTTTCCTACACAGCTTTTGTCACTTGACTGACATTTTGTTTTGAGCTGGCAACTTTGCTCTGGTTTGGGGTCTCCATCAGCCCAAGTCCTTGACTGGAGGAACTATAACTTCATCCACCATTTGGGAAGTACCATTTTCCTGCTATGCTTTCCCCCCTAGGGACTTCCAGCTCCTCCTTTTCAAACTGGACTCAGTGAGCTCCCTTATTTGACTCCATTATCAGCGCCTCTCTGTGGGGACCCTGATGACCTCCTGCTTCCCTCTCCCCTTTCAGCTGCCCGAGTAATACTCTGCCAGCAGAGAAGCATTTCCATTTCTTTGAGATTATCTAATCTGCTGCCATTTCATCATAAATTTCTTTTATCATTGTATGAGCTAGACGGGCATTTTTTCTTTCTTTTTTTCTTTTTTTGAAAATCATTTCCTTTCACTGACAAACCATCAAATGGATCAGAGGGAGCTGCTTTTTGCTAGAGTATGTCAGATTTCTGCTTTTTCCTTTGTAAACAGATTAGACGGTCATATGGTGCACCTTCCTACTCAGAAAGGCAGGGAGCTGGGAAAGGCTTGGGTCTCTCTGCCTCTCTCTATCTCAGATTCAGCTACCATCATTTTGCTGAAATGTACAACCTCAATTATCTGAAACCTTGCTGTCTGGTCCCCCTCTCCTTTGTGCCAGTGGGGACAACGGCATGACCTCTGAGGTCTGTTCACTACCATGAGAATTCATGGACGCATCCACTGGCGGAGTTGACTTGTATTCCCTGTGCCCTTTGGATAATCAAAGTTGCATGGCATTTGGGAACACCGGCCCTGCCGCCTTTGATGTGATGGAAAGGACAGGGGCACTTAGGCCTAGATGGGGAAGATGGGGCTATTGGAAGGAGCTCCGCAGCAAGGGGATGTGCCTGTTCTGGGTTTTTTGGGGAGGTAGGGGTTTAATGCACGTGAGGCCGGCTGGTGGCGGGGGTTCAGGGCAGCCAGTAGCAGCAGATGGGAAAAGTTTTGTAACATTTAATGCTTCTTTGACTGTTTCTAAACTAGGTGTCAATTCACAACAGGCTTCAAACGTACCAGCACAACTCCGCCCTGGGGCCCGAGAGTGGAATGCAGCCCAGCATGCGTCTTAACATGCCACGGGAACGGCTGGAGACAGCACTGGTGCCCTCGCACCCCGCCTCGGCGGGGACACTTGTACAGTGCCAGCAGATTGTCAAAGTCATTGTCTTGGACAAGCCGTGCCTCGCTCGAATGGAGCCGGCCCTCAACCAGACTCTGACACGCTACGTCACCTCCGATTCCTGCACCTCCACCCCCTGGCGCGGTGTGGGCAGTGGGCTCCCCGGGACTCCCATGAAGTTGGTCCATCAGCCTCCCCTTCCACCTCCACCACCTCCCTACAACCACCCCCACCAATACTGTCCCCCCAGCTCCCTGCTTCAGAGGCGCAGGTACTCCAGTGGCTCACGCAGCCTCGTGTAGCCACACCACCAGCACCAAAACAGCACAGACTTCCCTGCTTCCCTTCCCCACCACCTCCCGGGGACCCTTTCTGCCTACAGAGATCTAGTTTGTGATTTATTTTTTAGTAAAAGAAGAAGAAAAGAAAAAAAAATAAGAGCTGACTGACCTAACTGTTATCCTGTCTCCCCTCAAGATGATGCTAATTGTGAGGAGCCATCTATAGAAACTGCCAACCTACATGCCCACACATCCTCACACCCTACCAGCCCAGCTGGCCTCCCGTGCTGGTTTGTCCCCATGTAAGCACTTTGCTGCCCTGTTCCTGAGAGGCTTGATGACCTGCTGCTTTATAGGCACCTGTGTCTTCCGTTTGCTACTCCTCGACCTCCTTCCCTGCCTTGCGTTTACCTGGCCATAGGTTTGTACCCACCCCAAAACTTTGCCAAACCTCAGAGAGAAATGGACTCGCCCGTGCCAAGGACCGACCTTGGGTCACTCCCGGGGTGGAGCTCCCCTGCTGCCACTGCTACCACCTGCTGAGCTGGAGCTGAGAACTTGTACCACTTGTCATGCTTTCTCCTCATCACTCCTCAAATACTATTTCCTTGCAGCAGCCGGTTTCGAGCAAGGGAGTGCATGAGTGAAAGAGAGCTCAAGAGGAGGAAAGACTGTCCTGAGCTGCAGTGCAACGCAAAGATGGCCTCACTCTGAACACTAAAACTCTTTCTGTTCTTATATTGGAGCATTGTACCAGAGCCCTCTGCTGAGACCTAGCAGACCTCATCACATGTAAATACACCTGTATAGTAGTGTATGTATGGTGCATGCTTACTAAACGGAACACTGAGTAGCTCTGAGGCAGCAGAAGGGCGGGATTAAGCCTAGGGATATTCCTGGAATGGATGAGTACTTTTCCAAAGAGATGGCACCAAGAGGTGCCCTCCCACCTCAACACACATACCCCCACACCCATATGAAGATTGTCTTCTCTAGCATAAACCAGACTCATCTCTGCAGTCCTCTTTCTACCTGGTTTTGTGTTTCCTGTTCACCTGCTTTTCTGTATTCTGAGAGCAAAGCCTTCTGGGGTGGATGATCACTTCACTCGGGCTCTTCCTCCTGCCCTAGAGGGAATGGGCTTTTTGGAGACCACCCACGTGAGATCCAATCTGTATCTTCTGCCTGGCCATACTCTTGCCTCCATCAACCCTTCCTATAGGACAGCTGCCCAGATACCAGACTCCAAGGCCTCTTCTCCTCTCCCCCTCCCTATCGCAGCTTCAAAGTGAGGGGAGGGGAAGATCCTGAGATAGAGATGACAGCCCAGCTCCTCTGTTTTATTTGGGACATTGATGTGAAGGAAGACAGTATTAAAAAAGGGCTATGGATGTATTTTTAGAAAAAAAAACCCCTCTTTCAGCAGCAGGGAGGGGAAAATATTAATTAGCTTAAAGGCTTTGGTCTCGCTCACTCCCTCTATCTCCCTTCAAGGCTTAAGAAGATCAACTTTAGGATTTTAAAATAGGACAGAATGCCTTTTAGGGGTTTTATTTTTATTTTATTTTATTTTAAGAGGGAAAGAAAGAGATGCTCTTCTGTGTGAGGCTGAGACATGAGCACTGGGCGCTGATGACACAGCTGTTGGATGAGGAGTGGCAGGAGCTGCTGGCGGTGGTGGTGGTGATGTGCAAAATGTCAGGGAAAGAGGGGTGGTGAAGACAGGTGCAGGAAATTCTCTTTTACCTTGTTGGGTAAAAGCCACACAGCAATTTCCTTAGGGATTATGCCAGTATGCTCATCTCTGAGGCTATTGCCAGTGACATAACCCACAGTGCTTTGGGGATTGGCTTCCCTCGGTGCTCTTTGGATGTCTGCTGGCTCTGCTGAAATGTTCAGGTGAAAGAGTTCATGTATTTGACATGGGCATAAGTCCAGCTGGGGTTAGGGAAGGAGACAGGGGCTGGAGTGAAGCCCTCCAGGGCAGGAGCCTCCTCACTTCCGGGTCCCCTTATTTCTGAGTCTGACTGGTGTACCAAGATGTGCCAACAGGTCTGTCTAAGTTGTTTGCTTAGCTGTCTGCAGCAGGGCACTAGGCTGCCCCTTTGATACGCAACAGCAGATGTGCTGACCGGGTGTCAAAAGGCACAGCCTCAGGGAGGACTGCGGAAGCAGAAGACAGAAAAGACTGTAAGAAAACCCTGAACAGAAGTCCAATCTCCATCCAGATCAGAGTTGTTTTCTTCTAGCCAGCCATTAAAGGCAGTAAGCTTCACATTTCAAAGCTGAGCCCAGGGAAAGGTCCTCGCCGACAGCTGGGGCTCAGCCCCATACCCTCCAGCCAGCTGTGAGGCACAGCTGGCCTGATAAACCGCTGGCTTCCTCCAGGGTGACACTCCGCCACCCCAAGGCAGCCAAAATCTCATCCTACCTGCCTATATCTTCCTGGAAAAACATACTTGTGACCTCTGCCATAGTCCAGTCAACGTAGCGTGTGGCTGCTATTTCATTTTTTCTCACTGCTGTGGTGAAAGAGGTGATATCCAGGAGGCACTGGCACTGCCCTCCCTTCTCAGTGCTTACTTCGCTGTCTGAGAGGAGTGGCAGTAACTTGTTTGGTTTTTCCCAGAGTGCAGTGAGCCTCTGAAGGTCTCTGTGTGTGTTAAAATAAATAAATAGGATTTTACCTGACGTTTAACATGAAGTGACAAAACCAAAAACCTTAAGGTACTTCATGAAATAATTTTTTTAGATAAAATATTTATAACGATATCTATGAAAGTTCCTACAAGAGAGGTTTGCTGCTTTAATAACTGATTGAGATTTCTACAAAAATGTTAAGAAGAAATAAGGTAGCTTTCATGAGACTCCCTTCGTCCTGGATGAAGGTTGGAAGCGAGTTATCTGAAGTGCCAGGGTACCTGAGACACAGCAGTCTCTTAGGTTGAGTTGGCTCCATTTTCTTGACCTTGCAAAGGCTGGCCTTGAGCTTTGGACAGAGAAGCCAACGTAGGTAACCCTTACTGTCTTCTAGCCTGCTGGCTAGAACAGCTTCTGTCAGATTTAGCTGCAGAGACACCAGACCACTCTATTCCAGGTTGTTGTGGAATAGGTTGCTCTAAATTCTACTGTGTAGTTGAGCCCTTCGGACTTCACTTCAAAACGTGGATTTTTTTTTTTCCTTTGAAGGCTGATCTTAAAGGATGACAAGCACTTTAAAGCATGTCTATACCTTGTCTGATCTATTGTGTTGTCTAGTCCCACAGCCCTCTCACACGCAAACAAGACCCACAGGGTCAATGTAGCTGTAGTACTGTGAATAGGCAGCCCTGCACACCGACTGATGGTTGACAGGGTGCAGCCCAGAACGACTGTGTCAGCGACAACTTAATGATGGACAAAATGTGTACCACAGCTTGCCTGGAGGGACGAGTCCAAAGAAAAATTGCCAGCTCTTGACAGCAGTGATCCTTATTGTGAGCCTAGCACAATCTTTCAGGTAGTGGGATCAGGCAGGAAGCTGCTGCAGAGATTAGTTTGACCCAAATGAACCAGTGGCTTTTTGATGCTGAATTTATAGCCTTCTATATTAAAAAAGGAGGGAGAGGAGAGAGAAAAAAGAAACCCAGTAAAGAGCATTCTGCAGTGAGTGCTGATTACTCAGTGGCTAAACAAGTAGGTGGCTCTGCTGGAAAGTGGAAGACAGTGAGGTGTTACTGAGGTCTGAAGAGCAGTATTACACAAACTGTCAGGCTCTGTCCTAGTTCTCTTTTGCTCATGCAAGGTCCAGTGAAATTCATCTGTTTACACCAGTAGCAAAGGGATGGAAAATGTGACAGGAGAATCAAGCTTAGGGTAAACAATTTGGGTTTAAAGCAGTGTTTGGCTGCTGCAGTAGTACTTTTAATGCTATGATCGGGGCTACAGTAGTACCAACACTTAGTGCTTTCTGCAAGACCTTCAAAACATCCTCCTGCTCACATTTTCTTCCTCCGTGTAGACGAATGGCTTGGGTATGGTCCACAACCAAAATGTCATCAATATTTACACTTCTTCATAAAAAGGAACCACCAGATTTGGAAGTATTTGAGGGCCTCTGAGCTGTAAGTGTTTGAGTTTTGTTACATCACTTTTAGAAGGCTCAATCTGCAAATATCTGCATATGTTTGTGAGGTTTCCAAAACAAATCCAAGCTCTAAATCAAGGAAGCTGCTGCTTGGCAGAGTCTCTGCTTTAAAATGTGAGTTGCTGAGCAAGCTCTTCCATCTCCCACTCCACCAGCCACCTCACTGTGCTAGTATAGGCTCCAGGGACTGCTGGCAGTGTTTCGTGAGCTAGAGCTGCCCTTGTTCTCCCCACTCTTTCACAGTCATGACTGGGACAGCAGCTTTGAAGTCACCCAGCTCTCCAACACTAGTCACAACCCCATCTGAATGTGTTTTTTCAGAAAACTAACAACAGAAATGTTAGCTGTGTGTAGGTTTTTGAAAGCACCTGTCTGTCTGTACCTGTTTCCTGCTGTAAATATCCCTAAGAAAAGCTTCCTTTGGGAAAAGTGGTGTGGTCACACCTAGCAAAGAGTCCAAACTGCTAATATTTTGTAACAAAATAACAAAAAAATAGATCAGAGGTATTTTATCTGTTCAATTAATAGAGTTTTAGAAATTATATTGAGATATGTCACTTGTGCAGTAATGTCTTCTTTGCCTCAGCCTCCCCCTCCTGTGTTCCTGGGCTCCATCAGCATGTGCAGACACACGGGCAACACTCCAAGGGTGTGTTCCCAAGGAGTCTTGAGCATTGTGACTTCCTGCTGGCCTCAGGGGCAGCCCATATCAAATGCAGCAGGAGCTAACTCAAGGCTCAGGCTGTCTAAGGATCAGATCCACAGGAAATCAGGAAGAAATAATCCTGTCCAAGAGACAGCAACTCAATGTGGAAATCACCCCTGCAGTGAGACAGAGAGGAAAATATGGGGCAAGGCAAAGGCCTTCCATGCTTCAGCTCCTTCCTTGGAGCCAGCCCCAAGCCCTCTGCTCATGCCTGTGTAGTTCTGCACCCCTGGAGAAGGAGGCCTGCACACCCATGCGAAGCACATGCTGCCGTGTGTGCATGCTGCGGTAAGGGGAGCAACTTCACAAGCCACATGTGCCAACGCTTGTGCTGGATACCAGAGACATCAGCACACACTGCGTGTTAAGGCACATGCCATCTGCCAGCGTGTAGGACTCTAAGCAGGTGACACACAGGCACCTCTACTATCCACTCAGCTGAACATGCTGTGCAAAAATATCAAGCATATGCAGCCGCACACTGCCCGAACCAGACAGTTGTGCTGGCTGCAGTTACCATTGCAGCACATCTCACAAGCAACGTAGGCTCCAGCTTGGTTAACATTTGGATGGAAGACACGTAAGGAAAATGTCATTTCCCATGTAAATCGGATATACGTGCGTATATATACAAAGCATAACCTGAAGGTTAATGAAACTGACTTTTGTGAAGTTCAGCATAGAAGACGAGAGAGGTGATCAGAGATGTACACGTGCACACAAAGCAAGCTCTCTTCTGCAGTGGATGGGGGAAGGCAACCTACATCTTTGCAGCAGAGCCAAACAGATGCTGGGTTCAGTTTTCACCTGCTAAAACCCCTTGTCTATAGGTTGCAATTCTTTGCTGGCTTCAAAGAATCACTTAGTTCCCCAGGGCCACAATGAAACACTTGGGAGCACAGGAACTTTCCCAGGGATTCAGAGGCTTCCGTTAATGGTTTGAGTGCCACGGATATATTATAAATCAGCCCATACTAAACAGTCATTTTCTAAGATGTTTTGAAACAGGAGATTATTGGAGAAGTTTCTGCCTGATGTTTAGATCATGCACCTGGCTGTAAAGATGAAAGCAATAAAAACAGATTGTCTATATGTGAAATACTTCTAACTTGCTCCAATGTGCAGATACTATTATTAATGGGAAGGTGGCAGGTTCCTTTGGTACAAATACTATGTAGATATCTGTAGATAGTGTTGATACAAAGAGATGATAATCCACAAAACATATACCACAACTGTCATATTGCATCTGTACACTGTTACATCCCTGCAGTAAGCAAGATGTGCAGTAACATCTATACAGCATGTTCAAAGTTAACCACAATACGCCACTCTTTTCCACAGAGAATTTTGAGATGCAATTTTTCTCTGAAACTTTTAAAATGGACTTTAAAATAAGGACATCCCTGAAGTGCTTTGCAGTAACTGGGTTCCACCCACCCCCTGTCAAGCAAGATGAAGAAAACTTGCCACTGAACTCAACACTATGCATCCTGCTGTCTCCCGCTTCACAGGCACTGTCCCTGGGGACAGGTATTTGTCCCAAGGCCAACGGAAAGGGTGGAGCCCTCAGGGAGCAGTGTGGTGGCAGGAAGGTTACCACAAACCTAAAGCTGCTGTGTCGCAGTCCCTTATCAGGGACAGGCATAGTGCCTGCAGTGTCACTGTTGTGTGCAGGGCACAGTAGGCACCTTTCCACTGCATCTAAGGGACCAGCTGATCACAGAATTGAGCTCCACTGCAACCCACAGATTCAGGTTTCCTGACATCACCAGCTGTCATGGGAGAGGTGTCCCTCTGTAAGTCAGTGTCCAGATCCTGAGTCTAGCAACCTGGAGTCATGTGCCTACTCCTGTCTGACCTAAGAAAGGTGGCTGAGAATAAGCAGATGTCTCAAGGATGACTGGTGAGTAGGGCTCTGGGATTTAACCAGTTTAGGAGCTCTCTCACACTTGGTTGATTTTGGAGCATTTTTCCTGCAGCTAATGAGTGCAACTGAGGTTAAAAGCTGGTGAAGAACTGTGTTTTCTGCCTTCATCCATACAATCCACAAGCTGGGATTGTTCTCAAGCATGTAGAGTAGAATCTTATTTTATGCAACATTCATGCTCCAGCCTTGGGGTCTGACAGTGTGGCACAGTCATCAGCGACTTCTTGAAAACAGGAGTCCTGTCTTCCTAAGCCTAGGGTAGAGTCTCGCAAACAATATCAAGTCATTTCAGAAAAACCCAACAACACAGAGAGTGGAAGGGGAGGCACAAGGATCATCCTCCACAGGACTGTAAGGCCAAGGTGGTAGCAGCAAAAACACTTCCTATTCCTTCCCATGAAAGCTTGGCTTTTCGATACATTTCAGCTCTTCACTTGAAATGTGCAGAAGCCTTATACTGACTGCTCATAGACTTGCTGATCAAACAGGACTCACACAGTGCCAGCAACAGGAGAAATTGCCCCTCTCATCCACTCACCTCACTGCAAGCTCAGGTTTTCCCTGAGCTGGCGGCCCCCCTTTCCTACTTTCATTAATTTCCCATTGCTAAATCAGAGAGAAGAGGGCAGCCTCTTCTCACACCCTGCTGCAAACTGGTGTCCACCCGCAGGCATTAAAGCTGTCTGTGTCCTTCCATTGGCACCTTGTGCCGTTTGCACAGCTCCTGGGAAAGAGCTGGGTCAGTCCAGAGTGATGTGCACTGAAAGGCGACAGCTTTGCAGGGCTCTGCGCTGGCAGCAGCCTTGGGTGCCCTGGCTCTCCTCTGCACGATGTGCAGCCCAATGGCACAGAGATGCTCATTCTCCCCACGGCCCCCACCTCACTGCTGGTCCAACCCTGCACCCCTGCCACTGCAGCCTCCAGCCTCCTGCTGCTGTCTGTGACAGGGGTAGTGCTTCTCTCTTCCTCCTCTCACTGCCTTTTTGAAATGACATATTCATTATATTTCATAACAAACTTGGAGGAAAGTGTTTGGGCAGCACAGGAGGAGGACAACATGTTCCCTGCAGGAAAACACAAATCCATATATTCTGAGCATACACCTCTGTGCTGGTTCTGGCTGAAAAAGCTAAGCCTGCTGCAGGCAGGCCTTGCCAACATCAGGGCATAATGCAAGAGACTGCCAGCCTGGCTTTGATGACAGCTAGCAGGACACCAGCCCTCCTGGGATGCTATGAGGACTTTTTCCCTGCCAGGACAGGCAGCCCTGGCAGGAATAAGAGCAACTTGGGACAACTGATGTTACAACTATTGTAACTATCCAAGTAAAAGACAAGAAAAGTCACCAAAACCCTCTACAGCTTCCTAAGCAGGAGGAAATAAAGGCAGGGAAAACAAAACAGCGAGGGGTGCTGCATCCCTGCTGTGCAGTGAACCCAGACCCACACTAACCTTCTCATTGGGGCAGGCATCACTAAATGGCTTGGTGCTAATGGTACCAACTCCCCAGGACACTTGGCTTTGAAAATTCTTTAGGAAAACCAAGTACAGAGAAAGTCTTCCAAAACAGGGTAAGTAGTCTCTGACATGAGCCTGATCATATTAGGGCCTGGTGGCCAGTACTGATGGCTCCAGAAAGTGGCTGGTGCCCAAACCCTCCTCCTCTTCCTCTGATCTTTGCTCTTGTGCAAAAGGGAAGGCTTCCTCTTGCTCCTGGAGCAGGTCCAGAAGGATTTGGGTCCTTGTACATCCTTTTCAGAGCCCAGGAGTCAGCAACAACAGGGGGAAATCCCAGCTTGAGCTTTCTGAAACAGCTTTCAGCCTCACTGTCTGGCTGATCACTGCCATATTGGCTTTCCGTTATTTTCCCAGTCACAGCCTGCAGCCCTCTGCCTACAGAGGGAATTACCTTCGCACCAACTAGGCCAGAGCAAAGTCATACAGTTGATGACAGCATGAGCCAGAGCACAGGTCAGTTCCTGTGAACTGGATTTCAGCTGGTGCAAGCAGGCAGCATGTGGCTTCCAGCACTTACACTGGCTTTCTGCACACTTTAGATCTGTCTCACAGAATCCAGCGTTCGACATAGACCTTACCTCCCTGTGGGGACTGGTTCTCCATCACATCTTTTTGTAGGGAGGGAGAGTGCTGTTCAGTAAGGGCCAGATAAAGCTGAGCAGCATTATCTTCCCTTTCTAAAGGGAAAGAAAAAAATCCATCCCCTGGGATCTGACCTTGGCCTTCAGCCTCAGCTCACATCATCTGGCATCCTCAGTGAAAAGGACAACTCATCCAGCAGCTCAGGACAAGCATCCAGGAAAAAAATGTGCAAAGGAAAAGCAGAAGCCGTTATTAAATAGCTTGTTCAAAGATAAAACCTTGTCCATCTGTCAACTTGCCCTAGAAGACACACTGCTGTAATAATTAGCAGACGGAAAGGCAGCAGAGATGCCAGTGAAAAACCAGAAAAACAGCAGTTTGCTAAAATTTTGCACTGCACAGGTCTGCCATGAACACAGTGGAGGAAGAAGCAGTGGGAAAAAGAGCAAAGGAAGAAAGACCGCGTTGTCTCACCTGGGCAGTGACGGGCAGAAGCTTCCCAGGTGCCACAGGGTGCTTTGGGTTGGTGCAATTTATAACTTGGTATCCCAGGAGCAGATGCTGCCATGGGGACCAGCAGCAGCAAACCTGTCTCAGATCCCAGGGTTCTGCCCTGTGGAGGAGTCCCCACACCTGGCAGAGCATCCCAAGGACAGCGGTGCCACAAGGGATGGGGGCATCCCCCCACAAGGCTGAGTGCATGTGACACTGCACCGGGCAGTAGCTGGGATGCTACCAGGGGAACTATGCTGCACATCTCACTGAGCATATACCACACATGCAGCTCACTCCCATTTAACCAGTGATGGCTAATGCACAGGCTCACCTTCCATCCCCAAAGAAAGAGACCCTTCTTTCTTTCCAAAGTTCAAAGCATCCAGGAATCCCTTAAAATCCACAGGCGGAGTACAACAGCAGCACATGCCCAGCCACAAGACACCCCAGGCTGCAGAACCCCTTGCCACCCCCCAATCTCTTCCCTGGTGAAGTGTCACTCCCACACAACTTCTGCTGGAGCCCGGAGAGCACTGCTGAGCTTTAACTGGTGCTGCCCAAGTGCCTGCACTGTGGCTAGGGCTGTGACAGCTGCTGTGATAGTCAGGCAGCTCCCCTAGGAGCGTCACACTGAAGTTCCCCTCATAGATCTGAAAAGCTGCTTTAAAATAAGAATCTTGGATTATAATACCTAATCCCTTCATTTGCAGGAAGTGCAGAGAGGGGACAGAGATGCCATCTCTCTTTCTCTGCCTCCTGCAGGACCAAACATGCTTCAAGAACACATCAAAGCATGTGTGTCATGGCCTGGGCAGGTGGCAACTGGGAGTGGCCGCTCGGCCATGAGGTTGTGGGACCCTCAGGAGGACAGGGAGAGGCAGAGTTGAATGTTGTCCCCCTCCCATCAAAAGCCTTCATCCCTCTCCATCTCTTGTCCTCATCTACATTAAGGAGTTATTTTTAAGGGTATGTCAGTCAGCTCTGAAGTGTGCCAGAGAGGGATGTACAGATGAGAGAGTAGTGGGTGGCTGGGCTCAGCTCTGCATGCAAGGGCAAGCTGCAGTCAAAAGGCAGGAAGGCTCCCTTGGGAGGAGCAGGGAATGAGACATGGGTGCTGAGACATGATGCCTAGGTGCCCCCATGTCCTGCCCCTTATGCCCCAGGGCCAGCTCAGAGGCTGATGTACCACCAAGTCTGTGTAGGCAGCTTTGGAGCCACTGAGCAGATGGGAGGCAACGTGCTTCAGGCTGACAGCAAGGGCTGAGTTTACACTGAAGAACCTTCTACCTGGATAAATACAGGACAGATTTTATCTGAAGCCAGGTCAGCAGCATCAGTGCAAAAATTGTGGGTGCTTTTCTTTATGGAAACATTGCAGGGTTATTTGTGTTTTTCCCAACAGCATGACACAAGGCAAATGGTTCAAGAGACTTCTTCGAATTGTGCAGCCTTCAAAGAAAGAAAAGCTTCCAGCCAGGTAGCCATGCTCTGCTCTACTGATGCCTCTGGGCTCACAGTAGATGTGCTCTCTGGGCAGGAGTGGCCCCCAGGAAGACTACCTGCATTGTACTGTGGTTGTAGGGCCCTCTGAGGCCGGTCCCATCCACTATCAGTGACTTGGACAAGTCCTGTCCACTGGGTTGAGTTTCCTCATCTGAAACAATATCCCCAACTCTGAGTCCCCTGGAGGAAGCTCTTGTAGTGCATAAGTACAGCCAGGATGAACCTCCACACATCTGTTCCACAGAGGGCTGCAGCCATGGGGGTGAGGGCAGCTGATCCCCAGGGGCTTCAGTGGGAGCATGTGCCAGGCTGCAGTGAGTTGAAGGGCTGTGGCCGGTCCCTGGGGCCTCGCTGAATGCTGGTGCCATTTTCTTGGCAGTGCAAGCGGCCTCGTGTCGGACTGTCAGGAGGCATCTCCATCAGCGTCACGGCTGTCAGGTATCAGCCTGGGAAGCACTAACCGCTCCTGAGCATCTCCAGACATGGACACTTCCTGGCTGACAGCATCACAAGGATGATGGATGTGTGTTTGGCAGGAGCCCTTCATTGTCCTCGGCAGTGCTGCCTCAGCCAGCGCTGTGGTGGGGACAGAGGGATGCCACCTCTGACCTGGGGCAACCACCTGGGCTCTCCAATGAGCACAGCCTTGGGGCTCAAAACACTTTATTCAGTGGTTAACAGCGGCACACAGGTCCCACACTCCTTGGGATGTGCCAGGGCAAGTACTAAAGCTGGGGGAAGCACTCTACGGCTCCACAGGCAGCCCTCCTAACGCGTGCCACTGGGGCACAGGAGGGGACACGCAGGGACCTACACTGGAGAGAGCATCCAGTGTGCTGGATGAAGGACATCAGCCCCAGAGGTTGCTCCTGATGGGGTAAACAACCTTGAGGGTAACAGTAATGTCACCACTGCCATATAGCTCTGAGCATATCCCACATCTGCCTGGACCTCTGACCACAGGCACCAATTTAACATACTACTAAAGATGCAGAAAGTAGAGGAAAGGTGTTAAAACATATGGGGTGTACTGCACTGTGGCTTTTTCTTTTACAGCACCCTTGTTCTCCTCCATTGAGGATATGGAGGGCTGTCAGTAGGGGAAAGGAAAACATCTGACACCACTGTTAGATGCCAATGAAACAACACCAGCTTCCCACACCAGTCAGAAGCACTGCTGGCAGAGATGGTGCAAAGATCCGGGAAAGGAAGGAGGCACAGTCCCTGCACAGGAGTGACTGGGTGAGCTGGGAAGAGTCAGTGTCTCAGCCTCTGTGCAGAGCCTGCCCTGCTGCCTGCTGTCAGCCTGCCCACCTTGGCCATCCCTTGGCCCAGCAACAGGCACATCTGTCCAGTGATTCAGGGATCATGGGTCACTGGCACCAAGCACGGCTGAGGTAGAAAATAAAAGTGACATGGGCAGGCAAGCCTCTTCCCCAAAAGGAAAGGTGAGACAGGCAAAAAAGAGAAGGGAGCAAAGCAAAGCAAAGATGGGAGGAAGAAGTGACAGGTACCAGACCCAAGGGCTGATGCAGTGGCCAAAATGGTGCAGGGGGAGATAGTAGCCAGCTCCCATGGAAGCCCTGTCTTTCAAGCCTCCTTTCTCTCCCCTTTCTAAGGGCTTTGAAAGGGTGCAACGATCAGAATGATCTTTACACGTCCTCATTTTTAAAAGCTAGCTCCCAGGTGTCATCAGCAGGTTTCAGAGTTTCCAGGCTTTTTCTTCCTATCCTAAGCTGTTCAGCTGGAATCTGACCAATAGCTGGAGTTGTACAGAGACAGGCTCAGACAATAGGACAGAAAAACCCTGCTGTGTGGGGACACTGCATGGTCTCCAGTGCTAATACTGGCATCCAGTGCTGAGCACCGTGTTTCGTGTGTTCAGCTCCTTAGGAAAGCAGACAGTGTGCTTGCTCTAAGCTCCATCACCATGGGTGGGCTGGTACAAGCAAAACCACAGTGGATGTGGCCCTTAGTGGTGCAGACCCTACCCCTATTTGGCCATCACCACCAAATGCAACCAAGGTTCCCCAATCCAGAGAGTATCCCCCAGGACAGGAGAGGGATAAGGACAAGCTGCTCATCCAGAATGGTGTTGGCTTTAAGTGCACTCCCTGCAACACACAGCACAACTGTGCCAAACACATCATTTAATAGAGTTGTAGAGACGTTACAAGCTACGCGGCAGTCGTCTAGCCAAAGCCTTACAGTGCCACACGGCATTGGTATCACATTATGGGCATTGCACACGTGTTTGTACGAGCAGCTGCCAGCTGTTGGAGTACATCTGGAAGAACAGCAGCAGGAAGAACTCCCCTCTCCCATGAGAGAGAATTGCACACACATCTCCAGGGGAAGCAGCACTTGAGCAGAAACGAAGCAATCCTGACTTTCCCATCACTCTCCTCACCGCTGCTGCTGCAGCAGAGGGTGGGGTCAATGGCATATATTTTATTTTTCACTGCCCTCAGGAAAAAAGAGGATTTCAGAGGGATTTGAACATAGCTCCCTAAATAGCTCCTTAGAATTAAGAGGTTTCATGGGGGATTATTTCAAGCAGCTGCCTGTGGCAGGAGGGAGAGGCTGGCAGGTGCTGTGAAGGCAAGGGGGCAGAGAAAAGGTAGGAGCATTGTAGGTGAGCACAGAGGAGTAGGATTCCCTTCTGAACCACAGCTTGGGAGAGACAGGCATGTACTCTCTCTCCTGGGTGAGCTAAAAGGAGTGGGGAGCAAAGGGGTGATCACCAGAAGTGATGCACCATGGGAACAACACAAAAGCATCTCTTACAGAGAAGTCACTGACACCGAGCACAACCACGTGCCTTTCAGCTAGTATCTTAAGCCTGAAGTCACAAAGCCAACATGCAGATATGACTGCTTTGCTGGACCTGCCCATAGTGGCATTTCTGTGGTGTGGGATGAGCTCACAGGTCTGTTCCCATCCCTGCCTTCTCACTAGGCAGGGAACCTGCCTGCGATGGAGTTAGGAAGGCTTTTCTAGTACTAAGGACAGGATGAGTTTGAAATGCTGGAGAATGGGACCAGTCAATCAGACAGAGCTTGTCTATGGCTGCCTGAAAGGGGGCTGTGGGAGAGCGAGCATTGATCTCTTCTCTCAAGTGACAGGTGATAGGACAAGAGGAAATGGCCATAAGTTGCACCAGGGGAGGTTCAGACTGGATATTAGGAAGAATTTCTTTAACAAAAGGGTGGTCAGGCACTGGAACAGGCTGCCCGGGGGGTGGTTGAGTAACCATCCCTGGAGGTATTTAAAAAAAGGGATAGATGAGTTTTTAAGGGACATGATTTAGGGGATAATGGGTGCGGTTGGACTCAATGATCTCAAAGGTCTTTTCCAACTGGAAGATTCTATGAATCTATGATTCTAAGGGCAAATATTTCTTCCTGCAAGGCTATGATTGCCATACTTCGTAGATCGAAATGAAAGACCACAAAATCTTTCAGAACAGGCATAGCTCTGCAGAGACAGGTGGAATATGGGTTGAAATGCCTCTTCTAGTACCAAAAGACAGCATTCCTTGAGAGAGTGCTTTCTGGTTCAAAGAGGAAGAGACCATAGCTGGAACTTCATTATAACTTTGATATTGGGGTAGAAATTGTTTTTTATAGACCAGATCCTGCAAAAAAGCTAAGCTACTCCACAGGGTCCTGAGCTCCAACTTCCAGCAGTAGAAGGGTTGAGTGTGCACAACAGCTGGTGCAGGAATAAGTAAGAAAGCTGGAAGAAGAGCACTCAAGAGAAACAGGGAAGTGAGGCTGGTAACAATATAAAGAGATAGAAATGAAGAAAGAATATTAAGTGAGAAGAAAAGTAGTGGAAGGAAAAAACAGGAAGAAGCAAGCTGAGGTAGATAATTTCCACTGGATGGATGAGAGCAGGGAAACATCAAGGTAAGTAAATGAAAAGAAGCAGGGCAGGATGGAAAGCAAAGGAGAAGATAAAAGGGAGAAAACTAAGCAAATGGTAAATCTCATCAAAAACCATTATTATGAGCAGCTCCCTGTATGGGGTTGCCCCTGCTGCTATACCTAGAGTAGTGCTCTGCACTTACCACACACAAGGTCACATGTCAGAGAGATGCTGGGATTAAAATCCCAGCAAAAAAAAGGAATTGAAGATTTAGGGATTTCCTCATCCACCAAAAAAGGGACTTTCGTTTTTGGACCATTCCTTCTCCACTCTTCTGGAACAACCTGGATGGTAGAACTCTTTTAAGAACTCTCCCAGAAACCAAACTTTTTGGCCAAGAGTTTCAAAAAATGACCATTGACACTGACTTGTTCTACCTCAGACCTGAGCCGCCCCAATGAAGCTGGAAAAATCAGGGTCTTCCATGGTTTTAAGGTCTCACACAAGAATTGACTCCTTTGCCCATCACCAACTCACACAACTCTCAGTCTGCACTTAAAGGGAGGGAGGTTATATGATCTGGGTGTCCAGTCAAAAGCAGGTTTCTAGTAAAGGTCATTACTACAAAGACCAGAGGTTCACATCTGTTTTCAACACAGATGTCCCTCTCAAAAGGCATACATGTATATAAAGAGTGTTTTCCTTTATCCCCCATTTATAAAAACAGGAGAAAGTAGAATAGGAAATTTCAGCTGTACTAGTGCTAGCAATTTAGGGACAGGGAAAGATGACATGTCTGTGACTGGCTGAGATTAATTGTGATGAACTACGATTGCAGCTTTCAGTGTTTGGCTTTTGGTTTTACAAGATCACGCTTGTAAATTCAGTGTTTCCTCGTGACTATTTAACAGCTGCAGTTTTCTTTGACATAAACACCCTAATGATGAGATGCAGGACAAGGCATGAACTAGCTCATGGTGTTGGATACTGCAAAACATGCACTCAAGGCTGAGGAGCCACGACACAGAACATGCCATGTGCACAAACACAAATTGGTTACACATCGAAAGCAATGTTAATCAAGATGCATTGGCAAGCTGGCAGGGGAACCAACCCCAAAGGTGACTGCAGCTTTAATCACCAGATGACTTCTTCTCTCTTGATGGAACCAATCTTAGGCTGGGAGACCAGGAGAAGTGGAGGTTTGCCTCGTGCACCGGCTGGTCCCGGGGATGGGCAGCATGGGGCCAACCTGCATCATGTCACAACTCCATAGTGTGAGTGGGACATACCTTTCCTTGGATGCTCATTTACTAATTCATCGACTTTGAGCTGAGCCTGGGAGTGTGCGCTGGTGGGAAGAAGGTCAGCAGACCTGGTGATGCTTTCAGGGTGGCAAGGGAGGGCAGAGATTATTTTGCATTGAGCCACACTGTGACTGCACACATACAATGAGCACTCATCAAATGCTCTGAGTACATAGACATCGCCCCATGGGGCCATTGCAAGACTGTCACAAACGGGAACAACACCTGCACATGATGTTACGATGAGCCACCTCCTTTCTGGCTTATAAATAAGCCAGAAATATGCTGCTTCTTTAGGACTCCTATGAAACACCTTCCAGCCTTCTCTGAGGTGTTATATACTCCTCCAGCATCATCTACTATAGCTCCATGGCCTCCCACGCTGTGCGTGCTGGGAGTCAGGATGGGCCAGCGCCAGCTGTACAGACACTTCTCAAGGGAAGTCAGCACTAGCTCACAGGGGCGGGTTTGAGCATGGTGGCTACGTCCTTCCACCTCCCTGAAGAGCTCCTGCCTCCTGCTGGCTGGGATTTGGGTGTTGCCACTTCCTCAAAAAAAGGCATAAGCTAAACCATTTGTGGGCACTATGTTACATCTTGCTGCTTCAAATCCCGGGACAGAGCCAGACAGAGTATTTGGCAGGACCTGTCCTGTTCCAGCTGAAGGCAGGGGAGATTTGCACCATGCTGTAAAGTCTCCATTTCACACAGCAGACCTCTTGTCTCTGCCCAAAACTGATTGCAGCAGAGCATGGTCAGTGTAGGAGACTGGGAAAGCCTCTAGCACAGGGCCCTCCACTTACTCTTTAAACTGCATTTTAGGGTCAGGGAGTGGCTACTGCACACAGCTGCAGAAGGCAGGATGCTCAAGAAGATGAGAAAGGCTGCCTGCTTTGCTAGGCTCTGGCTCACAGCGCCAGCCTTGATGGATGCAGTGAAAATGGCTGTGCATGGCTGAAACACAGCAACTGTGAGCAGCACACACTGTCCTGCTGACCTTCTCCACTTTCAAGGTGGTGTTTGACAGCTACCAGTATGCTGGACTCCTCATTGGAATCTCTTGTTCTGCCACATCCTCTCCTGTTGCGCAGTTGATAGTGTTTACTCTAGATCAATCAACAACTGTCAGGGATTCAAACCTGGCATCATCTGGCTCTCTGAGGCGACAGCGTGGCTGTGTGCTACAGGATGCTCTGTGGAAGTTCATGTGGAAAGCAAAGAAGAACAGGGAATTAATTGGTCAGCAATCAGTCTAAGCTCTCTAGAAACATAACCTCTTGTCAGAATGAGGAAGACCTGGACACCAGCCACTCCTCATTGAGAGCCTGCACCAGGATGTTGCATGATGAAGACGGTCACCACACAGTGTTCTGGTGGCAGCTCAGGCAGAGCCTTGGTAAGCCAGGCTGGGAGGAAGAGACATGAGAGGTTCCTCCAACAGGTCCTCTCTTCAATAAGTGAAAGCGACTGTGGAGCTGGGGATGGCGAGCTGTGCCGGAGGAGTTCAAGGGACAATGTGGCGCGAGCAGCTACAGGGTAGGGTGAGGAGGTGTGGGCTCTCCTCCTAGACAGCAGCATCCAAAACCCTTCCATTCAAGGACGTCTTCGGCTGGAGGCCGTTGTTCTCAGCATGCACCTCTGGCTTGGGCTGTGTCATCTGCTGCAAGCGCTGCCCAGGAATGAAGGGAGAGAGCATGTCAGCCAGGGGCCAGGGATGGCAGCAATGGGGCAGCAGGGGGATGGCAGTGGTTGAGGGTCGGGATGCCTCAGGCCAAGCCTCAGAGGTGGCCCTAGTTACAGAGCAAGGGGATGGTGATGTGGCAGGAGTTACCCCACCAGCATCATTCAGCAATCCACTGAAAGCCTTTGTGAGTCTCCTTTGCTTTCATGCCACCTACAGCACAGCACCTCCTCCTTTTACCTGAAATACAAGGATTGCCCTTAAAATACAGGTAAGCTGTTACTGGGCAGTACCAGCTACAGGTAGGAACAAGAGAGAGCTGCAATGTCACATGATTCTGAGCAGACCCATTTTCCTGGTTTCTATAATTTTTCAGGTAGGGTTGATTTTAAAGCATTACTAAGAGGCTACTTCAGGCTGACATGGTTATGGTCTGCGCCACTGATGCAGATCAGACCAGTCCCCCTGCACAAACCTTTGCACCAGCAACAATTCCTGTCAAAAGAAAATTGCAGAGAGAAGTAAATTGAAGCAAGAACCCAGGAAAATATGGAGGGGCAAGTCATTACTGGAGGCGTGTGGACTGAGCATCAGGAGTGATGAAGAAGAATGATTCACTTTTGCCTGTCAGGGAGGGACTAATGCTGTAAGTTGCAGAAGAAAAGGCAGAGGAGGATTGAGTTTGACCTAAACAGGCATCACTGAGTCAGGAAGAAGCTCTTCCCATCAAAGGGAAACAAGCTTCCACTTTCCAATACCGCTGAAGTGGCTGTTGCTGGGAGAAGTTCCTGAAATGTTCACTGAGCTGCCTCTGCCATTCATGGTCTTTTTTTTTCCCCGTCATATTCAAGCTCAGTAGGATCAAAATGACTTGTAATCTTTCCTGTCTGTCAAAACCACTTTATTCAACATTGGCATCTAATTTCCCTCCAGCTCTATTGCAAACTAATCCAGGATCTGTGCATATAAGAGGCCAAAAATTCTCGCTGCCGCTCTGATATCAACATATACATGCACAATCTGACTTTCTTCCTGCTGCCATCTGCTCCTGGCTCCTGGCTCTATGAATGATGGGGAGGAGTTCTGGGTCTCCTGATGAGTGTGGGTGCTGTTAGAGGGAGAGAGAGACGGAGAGGGTGCACAATGGCCACTCATGCTGCTAATTGGCACAGCTAGTTTGCACAAGATGCTGAGAGGATGGGTGGAAACATGCTCATGAGGTGCCTTTAGATGTCAGGACATGCTTTCACCACCCCTAGTGGAAACAGGATTGAGACTAAGCAGAAGGCTGTACCTCTATGTGTACTTCCAGACTTCCCTTTTGCCTCTTTTCCAGCTCGTATTATAAGGGGATAAAGAATCCTCTAAGCATCTGAAAAGGACTTACAATTGAAATTGCTGCTGGCCTTCAACCCTGAATCATCACAGTAGCTTGCATAACACCTTGGCTTGCATCATTCAGGAATACCAATGTGAATCTCAATACCAATGTTAGGAACCTAAACCTGACCTCAGATGAGAGACCAGAAACTGAAAGCAGATTTGAGACACCAAACTCACCCAGTTTCCACACCACAGCTCATCCAAATGGAGATGTGGGAGGAAGAAAAGCCAATTTCACCTGCACCTGGACCTCAGAGGCAGAGAGCCTGAAGCTAACCTCAGCCCAGCAGTTCCAACCAAAACATTTCTGTATTAAACATTATTCAAAATACAGCATCCATGAAGTAAACCCATGGGATTTAAATAGCATCTGGTGGCTGTTGCAGCTGGGCTGGGAAAGCCATAAATCAGTAGCCCTGCAGTGACTTCTCACACCTGTAGCTTGCATTAAACCAGGGACTTTGTGCACAATGCTCTGAAGACTGAATGTCAACACTATAAATAAAATTTTAACAGTAATTACCAGGTATGACATACAGAGACTCATGATTCACTGCTACATAAAACCCTGCTTAAGTAAAATAAAAAATGTTTTAAACAAGATCAGAGTTGTGGGTATTGTGGGTCCTGCATAAAAGTCTGCCTTGCTTCTTAAGCCTTCATTCACTGAGTGCCCTTTGCGAAGCACAGAACAAACTACTGTAGTACATGTCTCTACCACTAGCAGCTCCTAGCCCTGAGGTATTTCAAGATTCATTCTCAGAGGATGCTGATCTGTCTGCTGAGAAATGCCAGGTAACCATGTTCACAAGCACCTGACACAAGCGCCAGCCAACCAGGAACCACTGGGAGCCGGGATTTCTCTGGGTTAAGAAACCTCGAGGATACCTTTCCTATCTCTTCCAGGGCTCCAGTCCCCTGCACCAAAGAGATGATACCCATGGGAAAAGAGTTTCCTTTTTTGGGATGATCACAGTGCAAAACTCAATGAAGGACAATAGATGGACCTATAAGAGACTACCTACTTGGCCAGATGCTGCTTGACAGTGCTCCCAGGCACTTAGACATGTTAGTGTTGGAAGTCCTGTCCAGTGAGCCTGTGTCGTTGGAGGCCGTGCTGTGCACTGAGGCTGACTTGAGCCCTCCTGGAGGAGAGGGTGTGCATGGCCTCTGCAGCACCAACCTGAAGTACTGTGAAAAAATCAGACTTTACCAGAGCAGAGTCTGATTCGTTCTCCTTAGGTTTAGTTCAGTGGGGGGCTTACTCTAAGCAGAGAGCAGAAAGGGAGTGGTGAGACCGTTCATACCTGCCGGAGAGTCCCCGTTGAGGTGAAGAAACAGTACAGCATGTATCCTGGAATCAGTACCATGGAGGATAGAGCCATAAGCCAACCAATTCCTTGTCCCCATGCAGGATAGACGTATTTTCCCAGTGTCAGAGGAGTCATTTCCACCACGCTGAAGAAGAACACGCCCTGGAAAAAGAGCACCAGCCATCGCAAGTGAAAACATGCAAAATCAGGGGCCACCAATTCATCCTTTCCTTCACTATCCTCTTAGCTCTCAAGTCTTACAGCTGCTTAAATGAGTCTAGATGCTCTCAGCTTACCAACTGTTAATTTCCTATTATTTCTCCCCTTATTATCCTCTGCGAAAAGCTGGAACTGGAATACCTCTGATTTCCTTCTTAACTGGTCTACTCAGAGAAGCAGTGCCCCACACAAGCTCTTAAGTGAGTTAACAGAGTCTTCACAGCTGGCCTCAGGAGTCTTCATCTTCCTATCATTGGCCATCTCACATCATTCCCTTTACTACTCCTGCTGGAAACGCAGGAAGCAGCAAAGGCAAAATTGCTCCACAGCCAGCTATACTGCACTTGCTGATGTCTTTTGCTCTAAAAAGCCTATCAGGGGCTGAAGCTGGAGCTGGTGTAGCTGTGAGTCTTCACCAACATCAGTAACAGCTTTTTAAACTAGTAAATTATTTGCTTTTCTTCTGGCATCTCAGAAAGAAAATGATGTCCTAATTTAGATTAAAACATCCATCTAGAGATTTTCTTACAGGTCATTTCCAGCAGGTAGAGTGAAAGAGGCTCCCATATTACTTTTCCCATCTCAGGTCTACCTAGGACCACCTTGCATTAGACCTATAATGGATTGAGAACATAGTGTTTCCCCTATTGCCCATCCAAACTAAGAGGTCCTTCTGAATCCACTCCTGCAAATAAGATGCCTCTGTTCTTACCAGGCAGACAAGAGGAGTGAAGAAGGCCCAGCAGATCTTCCACCAGATGCAAGGCCTGTAGCCAATCATTTCTTCAATGTTCCTGTAAAATCTGTTCACACCTATAAGAAGAAATGAGCGTTGAAAAAACATCCCATCTCAGCACCATGGTCATCACCTCATCATGGTCATGACACAGCACAGGCCAGCCACAGCAAGAGAGTGATGATGCTGTGGCACGAGAAGCATTATCTGAAGGGGGTGAAGTACAAGGACACAAAAGCAGATTTTGCTAGCAGCTTCCATGTTCCTGGTGTCCTCTTGAAGGACCAGAGGGCAGGACGCTAAGCATCTATCAGTTTGTGCAAAGGTCTTTGTGGCGATTTGGAGAAGTGAGGTGGCAGCCTCACACACCCATTTTCTAGAGCAATCAGACTAAGTTATTTTCAGTTGCAAAGTTTTCATTGGCTTCACTGTGGGACTCTTCTGAAATAACTCACTGTGCTACATCTTTTATACTTACCATAACACCAAGAAATTGAGATGGTCTCAAAGAAGACAAGAAAGAGAAGACACATGCCACTGGCTGAGTAATAGTCAAATAGTTTGAAGACATAAATGCCACCCTGAGGAGACAAAACCAGGGTCAAGGATATTAGTTATAGATTACAGTCTAGAATATCTGCTGACTGCTTGGATTGTTACTATCTGTGTCTGCTGGTTTTAATGTTAATTTTCTTGGTCTGTAGTGCTGGAATTGCAAGATTTCCACTGAATCTGGTTCCTAGTAGCAAAACTGATGTGTTTCTGCAGATAATCAGCCAGCCTATTCAGGCATGGTCAATGGTGAGGAGAAAAGCAAGGATTCAGGTTTAGATGAAGTCATTTTCTCAGGTTTAGATGAAGTCATTTAATCTAGTCTGTTCTGCCCCTCTCAGGAGTTTTGCTAACTTGCCTCACAAACCTGCAGTGCTCCAGTCACCAAACCACTCCGCCCTGACCCTCACACATGTGAACCTTTGCTTCAGCAGCAGAGGTTCAGGGCCCCAACAGACTGGTCATCTTTATGTTACCCTTTGCAACAAGCATTCTCTCAACTTGGGCTCCATTGGCTTGAGCCCGTACTGCAAACAGCAAAAAACCAAGCCAGAGCGACAATAGGATGGTGGTAAAAAATATGGAGGCATCCGAAGCCACTTGAGATGTTTGCAGTGATGGGCAAGCCCATTCATCCAGCCTTAGAACAGCTCCTAGGGATACTCTTTCTTCTTCCAAAGCTTTTAGTGCTGCTGTGCTATGCCAAAATGACTAGAAGGGTGCCATGAATGGAGGTACAAACACAGCTACTATTTGTACCTGGGTAATGTTGGAGAATCCGATGAGGTAAGAGATGAAACAGACTACTGCAGTGAAGATCTTCTTCCTGGCTCTCAGGAGATGAGGATACTCATCCATCAGGGCTGTAATGAACCCTTCCACAGTACAGAACTACAGGAAAAGGTATATACCAAAAACATACATATTAATATCTTAGCCTGACATTATCACCTCCGACATTCAACTCTAATGTCGAGAGTCTCATTGCTTTAAGGAGTCACCTCTGAGCAAAGCTGATGCAAACTATCCTCCGAAAATGCCTCTCTCTCCACTGAATATAGAGGGAGCTAAAAATACCTAAGATTAGCTGAAATAAATCTCTGCTTTCCGCCTCCCATGGAAAGCCTCCTCTTTGTTCCCTCAGACACTTGAGGGCCTCCCCATCACTGCCCTGCTCCCCCATGCTGCCAGGCTCTCTGTCATAGCAATGTGTCTGTCTGCTGCTGGGACATGTGCAGGACCTTACTTGCTCTTCCTTTCCCCTGTGTGCTCTTCTCAGCCTATTACAGTGGCACTTGCACTGTTCAATGATCTAAAATGCTAATTAAGGAGCTGCATGACCCACTGCTCAGTCTCACATTCATGTGCATAACAACAACTCTGACTACCCAGTCCTTGACTTTACTTCAGTTTTTTTCAAGCACAATATATTAGGCGTACATAGCACATTAAAAGCCTCACAGCACATGGTCATTCTAGAGCTGAAGACACCTGGCTGGCTTATGCAGCCCTATACCATGCAGAGTATATTAATTCCGTCTGCACTATAACACATTAAGAAGTCCCTGTGAATGTTACCTTCTAAACAGTTTTCCTACTAGCTCTGCCCTATGGCATGAGGACAGTTTGACTGTATACATGTGAAATGCATCCTGCCCTCCTAATTCTTGTAAAATTTTGAGATTCACTTTATATCTCGCTCTCTGAAACCACCAGTAACATACAGCTCTCAGAGATCACATCACACCTCTAGCAAAAATACTGGGAAGTTTATGAGGGCAGCAAACTCCTGGTTTTCCTGGTCACCCTCAATAAATGTACAACACAGTGCAATGAAAATGAAAGAAGTTTCAATGCTCTTGGATGTCAGGGCCCTCCCTGTCCCTGGGAGAGTGCTCTAGAAAGTGCTGGCTTTTTAAATTCAGCTTTGAATAGGGAGACAAGAAGGAAAAAGAAACCTAGAGTGGAGGTAGAGGTACGCAGGCTAAAAAAGAGCAGCAGAGGGCTGGAAAGATGTATGGAAGAAAAGCAGTAAGTCTGAGCCCTATCTATAGAGATTGCAGAAGAGCTAGCACACTGTCGGCTGCTGGGTCGGGATTCCACCTGGGAACAGAGCAGGGCAAAGAGTGATGTTTCTGCCCAGGGGTTTATATCCACACAGTGCAGTGTGGAAAGCTGATATTCCCAAAGCGTCAAAACTCAACTGCTTCAACTCAAATTTTTAATGAACTAAGCCTTTTATGTTGGACACAAGTGCTATTAAAGCATCTTTTGCTGTTTGGGCATGGGTTAAGCAGCTCTTCACCCCATCCCACCCATCTCATTGTCTAGAAGAGTCAGGACTGAGCTGACACAACAGTGTGAAGAGCCAGCATGACAAAAAACCTGTCGAAAGCTATTCCTTCCATGTGGATGCATGACCAGGCACTGAAGGAGCCACGTGCAGGGCTGGGCAGTCTGGCACTCAGCAAGGCAAAGAGAGAAAAAGTTTCAGAGAGGGACTAGGGGTGGCTGATGGAAGAGGGTGAATGTGATGTATGTCCAGTGCAGAAGAAACAAAGAAATAGGTGCCTCAGATAACAGGAGGGAATAAAACTGGAAAGTAAAGTACATAGAGAGATCAAAGTCACAGAAAGCACAGAGGGAAAGCCAGGGAGACAGCTGATGGGGAACAGGGCTACAAAGTGAGTTGAAATCTCTTTGCCTTCTATCAAAATTAAGCTGCTATGTAATGGATGAGGTGGGTAACCACATGGTGGTACGCTGCGTTTTCTAGCCATAAAACAGGCAATGGCCTTCATATCACTTACTGAAAATTACCTCATGCCAGCCTCAGGCTTTCAGAGGTGATGCAGCCTGGAGGAGCCTCACTCTTCCAACCCTGGGGACCGTGGCTTCTTGGCTGGCTTGCGGTCCATATTTCCCAGCCTGCATATCCAACCTTAGATGCTCACATGAGATAAGTAAGCATCTGAATTGAAAGCATGTGGCTTTCAGGAGGGTTGACCATCTGGTCACTGAGATGCCTCTTGTTTTCACCTTTGCCCTGTGTGTGCACTTGTGCACGCAGGTGGATACACACACAGACTTCAGTCTGCTTTCAAAAAAGTTCCATTTTCTCACCAACTGTCTCCAGCCACAGTTTCCAGCACATATTGTGTTCTTCCTTAAGCCTTATCCCATGATGCTGTTTCTCTCCTAAATATTTTATTTCCATTCATTTCTCACTTTTATTGTTTTTCCCCTTCAGAGGCTTAATCAGTACACAAGATGCTGCATCTGATAATTTCAGTCGATATATGTGGCACCTCAGCCTGAAGGAAAGTCTCTCTCCCACCCTCTTCCAGTGTCAGGGGCTCGCTATTCCCTCCTTGGCCATTCAGAGGACCCTGACCGAGACCCATGGGCCTGTGGGGGTTTGACCACAGCTGCCAGATGTGCAGCAGAGAGCCACGGGAGCGGGTATCACTGCTGGCAGCCAGAAATTCTCATGAATAACCTGTGAGAGGCGGCCGCACATGGGACAGACGCAGGCTTGCAGTCACAAGGCTTGCTAGCTCCCCTGGGGAGAAAATATCTGACCTGGAAACTGGCAGGTTAAAAGAAAGTATTAGCATATTATGCAAGAGGGTCTAGACACAGGAGACCTAAAGCCCGTACGGATGAGAGGCAGTGAACATTAAGGCACACCAGCGGCAAGTGGGGGCACAGGAGGGAGGAGCGTGTCTATCGATATAGGTCATTTATCCCATTCAAGTAACTGCTGATGAGATGAGCACCCTGGCAGAAAGAGGCTGGTACAGCTGTGCTGCATATCCAAAAGATTCACTGTCAAAGCTAAAGGGCATGGGTGGACCTACTCCCACCATCATTAAGGGGTTGGAGCTTGTTGTTGTATTGCAAATGTGGATCTCAGCCCTTCCTTCCTCTACTAGCTGGGCTTCCAAGCATCCTCACTGTGCCTACAGACCTGTGCCCAGCTAGTGACAAGGGGCAGCCCCAGCCCAGCAGCCCTGCATGTGCAGGGTGCAAGAAGAGCCCTGTGGCTCTGCTGTACCTCTCGGACTGGGCTGCTGACCCAAATGAAAAATGACTGCTCATCTGCAAATACCACAAACTATATTTAAACAGCACATAGCAAAAACATATCTCTTTTTTTTTAAACTGGATGCTTCAAAATGCATGTGCAGTTGCAGCCTTTATTGCAGCCTGTTATTTGTTTTTATACGCATAAGCTGCCGTGCTGTTAATGGTGTGCTTGATTGAATCAGAACTGCAGCATGCTTCTTCACATGTATTTGTCTGTGCCTTCTTGGAAGACTTGTTTTCTTTTTGATGCTTCAGTCCCCTCTACACACCTCCAGGCAACGATAGTCCCCCACAGACTGTTGCCTGCCCTCCAAGACTAGCTGTCAGAAGGGACTTGGGAGTATTTGAAGTGATATTTCAGAAGCAAATGCAGCAAATACATTCCACACAGTGCTCAGAGGACTTATTGTCACGTCTTGAACTGTTTACCAGTGCTGAGTGAATAACCCATGGAGAGCAATTTTTTTTTTTTCTGTAAATGTAGTTTCTTTCAGAACATTTGGTTGTGATTTGAAATTATCTGTCAAATAACGTCTGTGGTAATGCAGTCATGAGCTTTATGTTGTGTTTATAAGAGTATGCTACAACTGAAAATCAAATTTGGTTGATGAGATTTTCCTGGAAACCAGGTGAAACATTCCATTTTGTACCAGTGGTTTGCACTGCAAGGAGAGAGTATGGGGGCACAGGAAGGAGGTGACAGACCCAGCACAGACTTTTGAAGGAGTCTTTACTCTCGATGCACACAAAAGAGAGGCACACTGCAATTCATTGCTTCATGAGATAGCTACATTTATGCTGAATTATCAGGAAAAAATCTGTGAAAACATAAATAGTGGATGGTGTCCCTGCCCACGGTAGGGGGGGGGTTGAACTAGATGATCTTTAAGGTCCCTTCCAACCCAAATCATTCTATGATTCTACATGACGATATTTTTTGTTTTGTGAGGGCTCTGAGGGGTGCAGGGTAGAGACCTTTTGATACACCCAAATGCTTCTCCCTTAAATACCTTGAAGGATTTATCTGATGGCAAAGCAGTTAGGGTAGCCAGGCACCAGTCTTTCCTAAGGCATGGCTCCCTTATTCTGCCAGGATCTAACCCTGCTCACCTATGTACCAGACTGGTGTGCTTCACCTCTGCTCAGGGACACATTTGTTACCAACAACTATGCCAAAATACTGCATCAAACTGCCATCCTGATACCACAGGAGAGCCCTAATTCAAATGCTGCATTGCTGCTTTTCTCAGTGCAAACTGTCGATACTGCGCCAGAGCACTGGGTCTGTCTGGAGAACGGTAGCTTGTGCAGAGATGCTCCCCCCAGCTCCTGGGAGTAGAGAAGAAGGAGATTTTCTACCTTAACCTATTAAAGTAAGACAAAATAATGACATTTTCTTGCCTCACAGAAAATGCAGTTTGGTCAAGGTGACATAGTAAGAAAACACAAAGTTTCCAAACTGAGTTTCTCACAAAATACCAAGAGAGCTGTGATGACCACAAACTAATATCATGCAGGCACGAAATGAAGCAGTTAATACCGATTTCCCTTATTTCATATACCTGTTTTGGGGGTGAAAGGAATCATGTCTTAAAAGAACAAAGCAGTTAAAGAAATCTTCTTCTTTTTCCCCTTTCCCAAAGTATTTTGGCAGGAATAGTTTCCTGCTAGCTCTACTTAGAGCCTGTGAGCTCAGCTGCCAGGGCTGCCCAGCAAGATGGGGACACACTGTGCCCACACAGCAGCACCAGCACTACACTAGAGCCAAAAAGAAAAGCTCTCCAAAGATCCTCTCCTCCTACAGGGAGGTAGTGATTGTCTTATAGGCTGACAGGTTCTGCTGGGCTGCTGGAAGCACTTTTTATTTTTAATTGGCAGCAGGACAAGGACTGGTGCACTGGGCAGTGGTTAGATACCAGCACACTTGTGGAACATACCTACGTTAGGGAAGAGCGCAGAGGCGATGACCAGTTTTGTTTCACACAGCTGCGTCTCACCATGGAGGGTTAGAAAAGACCCTACTCAGCACTGTCCCAAGGTGCAGAAGGGAACACTGCCATCATATCCATAGATATCTTACCCTACTTCGTTCCTGGGTCATCTCACCTGACTATCCAGACCCAACATCATCAGCATGGAGAAGAAGAGGATCGACCAGAGTGGGGACAGGGGCAGCTGTGTGACAACCTGCGGGTAGGCGAGGAAAGCCAGTCCGGGGCCTGCAGTAATGAAAAGAGGGATAAGATCATGTTTATAAAGCATTTGATGGGAAATCTGAGCTAAGGGCCATAGTTGAACAGAGAGACAATAATCACAGTCAATAATCACAGATGTTTAATATAGGAGCTATATAGGAGCTACAAACACCTGAGGCTTTGCCTGTGACAAACCAATATGGGGGTGGGGGGGTGCGGGTGTGGGTGCACAGGGACAGGATGGGGAGGCAGGAATGACTGGAGAAACACTTTGCCTTTTCTTTTCCAGCAAGAAAGCAAGAAAGTCCTCAAATTACTAGCTACCAAATGGAGCTGGAGCACTTTGCTAGAAAAATAAACTGTTATTCAGAGCTGGTTATAACTTTCCTGATGTCTTTTTCTTTTCTTCCATCACAAAATGCTGTTTCTCGAGGGAAAAGCTTTCTCTGGGAAGACAGCAATTTCAAAATATGTCTTTGTGCAAAAAGATACAGTCCTGTCTTGGTTAAAACATTATTCTGAGATTACAATTTCAAAATTTTGCACGGAAAAGGGACTCCAAATTTTGATCACGTCTCCTGAAAACTTGGGCAGTATGTATTTTCCATAGGAAGGTTTCAGAAAGCAAATGGCCTAAATGTTTCACTGCAGCAAAAGCACATAAAAGCTTCAGCACTAAAAGAAGGTGAACATTAAAAGCAGGCAGAGGTGTCCCTTGTGTGATGAACACCAACAACAGGTGCCTCAGACCCATCTTTTTAGGGGTTGTGCAAAGAGGGCTGCACACTTGAGTCCTGGTCTGGAAAGTCCTTGGAGCATCCCATGCTGACTGGCAAATTGCTCTCAAAGGTTACTGTTGCCTTTGAAACTGGATTTCTGCTTACCTGAGGAGGCCAGTTCTGAGATCGACTTCTTTGTGATGTGTGACATAAAGCCAACAATAGAGAAAATAACAAATCCAGCAAATATGCTCGTGGTGGAGTTTATACAGCAGACAATAATGGAGTCTCTGGAAGAGAAAAAGAAAGAAAACAAACTACCTGCAGGTCTCTACCAAGAGGCCAGAAGTGAAAAGGGGGGTCAACAAAAGCCCCACTGAGAGCAGTTCCTGTGCCAGCGAGAGACAGCACAGGTGACGTGTCCTGCAGGCAGGGGAGCCCTGCTATGATGATTACAGTGTGCCCCCTTAAGCTGCATGTTGGCAGTGAAGGGGACATTGGAAACCAGGCACCTCAGACTCACCACGACCCCCTCCCTAACCCGTCAGCACTCGCTGCCACACAGGAGGCTGGAAAAAACCCCAACAGACCTGTAGACATTGTTGTGGAAAGTGTTGTAGCTCCCCAGGGCAATCAGGGATCCCAGACCCAGGCCATAAGAGAAGAAGATCTGCGTGGCTGCATCCATCCAGACCTGCGGAGAAGAAGCCGGGAGAGGAGTGTAGTGGGAGGAGATGCTGGAGATGCATCTGCTGCAGCAGCTTAGTGAAGGGATAGTGAGAGGGCTAATGCAGACTGTGGGGCTATGAGCTTGGCCATCCATCTCCGTAGGCTGGGCAGGACGTGCAGGCACCCTCTTACTAGTGGCCATGGGTGCCTGCAACATTGGCTGCTAACCCAAGCTCCAGGGAATTGTTTGGGACAGTGACTGGAAATATCACAGGGTCCACCTTGAAACCTGTAGCTGTGTTGGCTGCCAACCAGGCTGAACACATCTGAGGAACAGACTTTTTTCCATGCCTTTCTGAATATCTGTCTCCAGGGAGAAGCAGGGCACAGAAATGGTGGTGTAGGCAGAAAGGAGTAACAGAGATGGCCGGTTCAGCCCCATTTTGCCTATGGAGTGATGATTCTGTGCATTTGTGTCACACAGATGTGGTCAGAGTACACCATATCCTGGAGCCACTGCACATTCCACAGGTCTTTGGAGCTAGCAGGGCCTTTGCACCTCAGTCCCCCATAGGAACAGGGCTGCTGTGGCCCCTTAACACAGGGCACTGAGTTATTTCCCTCTCCTGCTTTCAGTGTTGGGAGGGAGCAATGTTTCCCCAAAGGGGAGGAGGAGCAAGGTGTTTGCATCCTCCCTATGTGGCAAATGCATGAAGACTGCAACTTTGCAGAGTACCAGATGTACATTCTCAGCCCTCCAAAACACATGGCTCAAGGCTGGTTCTACGGATGGATGGCGGATGGAGGAAGGGTCACGCATCCCATCTTCTGGCCCATGTGCTTCAGCCTCTGGTGCAGGTCACAAAGGACTTGAGCATCATCTGAATGTGTGCCTATGTCCACTCACTTTATCATGGTTCCCCACCAAGGGGTGCTGCTTCCCTTGAAGCCCCATGCTCCATGCTCATCTCCTCCATTACTCTTACATTAGCCCGTCTCTAACTTTCCAGCATGAATTTTCTTGTGTAAACAGCTCTAGAGAACAGCTCTTGGAAAGCTGTTCCCAGTGCCTTAAAGCCTAGAAGGCACATGAAAAGGGGATAGACTAATCATTTCTTAATTGCATAGTATTTAAACAGCTCTTCTGATCTTGAAAACCCCATTTCCAGCATTTGAACCAATGCAGCTTGTAGTAGAGTTACAGCGAGATTCCTATAAGAGGGATCATTGGGGCATGTCGGGAAATGATGTGTCTAGGTGTCCCTGCTCACACATGACTGACTGGTGACCTCTGGAGCCACAGGTGCATTGCTGCTGCAAAAGACAGAGTCCATGTCACCTGAAAAAATGTGCCTTTGAAAGTATCTGTGCTTCCCCTGACTAAAGAAACCTTACTGGCCACGATTCACCGTTTAAGCACTTCCAAAAATTGCTGCCGTGTGTACTGCTGTGTTCGTGCTGCTTCTGAGTTCTCAATGCCACTATAGCTGCATGCTGCTTTCTATGAAACCACCAGATCAAGGCCAAATCACTAGTCCTGGGATAGTGAAATCAGGCTCCAGAGGGGAAGCTCCTTCAGTGGAGTAATTTCTGATCCACCCTGCCACATGGATGCATGAGCACAGTAGAGTTGCTACATGGATTTCTACCCACCAAGGGCCTGCCCTTCAGCTTTGTCTCAGCCTGTGAGGGCCATAACTGCTTGGATGGGGAACTATTTTGGTTTATTTTTAATACTTAAAATATTCAAGGCAAGTGCCCAAAGAAGAACAATAAGGATACAACCAAGAGATAAGAGCTTTCCTCACTGGGCTACAAACCTCAGAGTCGGAGAGCTTTCTGAAGTCAGGTGTGAGGTAGAAGAGGATCCCCTCCTTGGCTCCTGGCAACGTGACTCCCCGGAAGAAGAGGATGAAGAGCATGAAATAGGGGTAGGTGGCTGAGAAATACACCACCTACAAAAGACACCATAAAAGAGAAGCCCTCAGCCTGTGAGCGCCTACTGCCTTTCCTGTCCATTGTGGCATTAGCTCCAGTGTTCCCCCTCATGAGGGTGTGCAGGCTTCCCAAGCACTGCTGGTTTTGGCAACATTTTCTTGAGTTTTCTGTCTCCCATTCTCATGGTAACTATGTTTCTCACTGCTAATGACACGCAAGGACGCACTAATCACAAAAGTAGCAGGCTAAATTCTGGACGAAATGCTGAAAGACAAGGGAATTGCACAGGGATAAATTTAGTCCACAGAAATAATCCCTTTAAGTCATGACATCCTTATTTTTCAGAGCTAAAGCTGGTGTTTCTCTAGTCCAATGCATCAAGCAATGCATTGACTCCACCACTTTCTTTTCAGCACTATTTTAGGGACTCACAGGTAAATGCCAACCCTCAGCACAGGGCCCACGCTGGCAATCACCAGGGGTTTGCTCCATCTGCATACCTAAAACCTGGTTGAGAGCCCCCAGGGAAATTAGCAGCTTAGGTGACCTGTGCCTGAAGTGCTTCTTTCTGATCTTTGCTCCATATTATTCCTTTCCTAATACTGTCCCACCACACCACACTGTGCTCTAAACAATATATTACAGTATCTCAGCATCATTGGTTCTCTAAACCAAGCAATTACCTTTCTGCTATGCTAGCCTGAAATGTTACACAGTGAAAAACAACACGCTTCTGATCTGAAGGTCTCCCACCAATACCTAAAGGGGGGCAAGAAAATTTTCAAAATGGATGGTGAGTTTTTTTCCCCATCAGCATCATTTTATGAGACTGTGATTTTCAAACAGGGGAGCCCGGAAGAGGCTTTGCTCTCTCAAAGGGCTGTCCTGAGGTAGGAAATGTAAGTAATCTCCAAAAATCTCTTCTCACATCCTTGAGAGAGATTGAGCTCTCACATATGTGTCTTTACAGGGAAGAGTTATTCTCTGTGCCTAGAATGAACATTACCATAAACACAGTAACAAATTTTACAACCACGAAAGGTAAATGTCAAGAATTTAATAGCATCTACTGTGAGTCTACCTTGAAACACCATAACCTTACTTACAGCCACTCAAATGAAACTGAGTCCAGAGTATATTTCAACAGCCAAGACCTAAGCACGGCAATGAGATGCAGCACTGAAACACCCAGTCTTATCCCATACCTTGCCTGTCCACTCCACGCCCTTCCAGATGGAGAAGTAGACCAGAAGCCAAGCCAGAGCCAGTGTGCCAGCCAGGGGCCAGCGGATGGTGCCAGGCTCCCCTAGGCCCCCGGACATCTGGTGCATGTTCCTCCTAGGGGTGGGAAAGATTGTGTTAAGGGGAAACCTGACCCTTAGGCATAGAGTAACTGGAGATCTTGCAGGCAGGTGGAGGGAGAAGGGCTAGGTGCAGACAAGCATGAGAGACCACAAAGCCCTAAAGGAAGCGGAGGCTCATCACGATGGGATAAAGGAAGGAGAAAAGAGGTGGAGAGGCTGTTAAACCCTCTATCCATCCGACTAGTGGCTGCACAGCACACACCATGCCCACGTCCACCCCGCCAATTGCCAGCTCTAACCCCTGTTCCATCAAAGCTGTCCAAGGAAAGGTGGTGGGCAGGCACAGCCGCAGCCCTGGCAAGCAGGTGCGACAGCCACGGTAAGGAGGAGAAACCTGGTGTAGGCAGGCTGTGGACGTACTCCCAGAACTCGGTGACAGCACTGGTGAGGTTGGTGGTGTCACTCAGGGAGTAGTTGGAGAAGCAGCGGTCAGTGTTCCAGGCATTCCCACAGCTCTGCCACGGTAGGTCCTGCAGCAGCACAAGCACAGCAGGATTATCATTAATGTAACGTCTCTGAAGAGTAGCTATGAGAAGAGAATTCTGGCTGCTTTTAAGCTGAAACACATTTGTTTTTGTTTACTGAAGAGGCTGTCTCCTCTGGATGGGCAGAAACTTTGCAGCCAAAAGCATGAAACAATTTTCCAAAGTAATGACAAATTGTGACACGGATTTTCCAGGAAACAATATTACGATGCAATTAGGGCAACGCTGTAGTTCTAATAAAATGTTAGCAATTCCCCAGATAGAAAGCGATTTCCAATTAACTGTTGGTAATTAATAGTTACTAATTAAAAGAGCTACCAATCAAAATAGCTCCAGGGGGATATTGTGTTTGTAATCATAACAGCTTTTGGCTAGCTTCACTCAACAAGTGGTTGGAATTTTCTGCACAAAGAATAAACACTGATTTGTTTCTTGTCTTTCATTTATACCAAGCTTCAGTGCTTAAAAAGCAATGTGTCATTGAGAATGGAGACTATCAGTTTGTCTATACAAACTAACTACCGTAACACAAATCCATAAGCAAATTCAAAGCACAGTAGCTATTTCATGTTGTCCCCTGCCCTATTTATTAGCAGCACAAAGGGATTCCTGGGATACGTTTACACTGTGGGTAGAAATGTGATGGCAGCACTGAGAGCGATGAACCGCAGCATCAGGGCCTGTGCAATCACACAGGCCATTTCGCCCATGCCATGTAGTGCCATACCTGGGGTAGCCCAATGTGAGCAGCTCAGGTATGTCTCCAAGTGCAGCAATCTTATTTCCCCAGTGCAGAGCACGTAGATTCATTCAGAATGGCTATTCTGGCTGATTTACCTCTACAGATAAGACCTCAGGCTCCAGGCCAACAAAGATTTAAGATGATGTTTGTATCCATACCTATTCACCCACACACAGAGACCCCTTCAGCAATATGATCTGTGTTTTAAGTGCTTTGTAGCATCAGTGCCTTTAAGTGCTGCCTTCACTCGTTGTCTAAATCCAATTCACTCCAGCAGATGATAGCTTCTAAGGTACAGGCTGGCTTGGCAGAAGAAGGGCTATGGAGGGACAGAGAGGGACACAGTGGTGCCCGCTCAGCTGTTTGCACCCACCCAGTGACTTTACTGTGAACTTTCTACTCACACTGAAACAAATGCAATGGCTCAAGCAGTGCTGCACAGCAGCCCTTAAACTAAGCACTCTGCCCATCAGAGCTCTTAGGGAGGGGCAGGCAGGGGGACAGTTTGTTGCTGCTCCATTTCCTCCAAATTTCAGAGGACAGGAATTGCAGAAAGCAAGCTGAGTTTCCACTTAGGTTCAAAATACCCCCAGTGCAATTTCGGAGGGACAGGACATGCATCAAACTAGCTTTTTTATTTGCACCTTGAGTCCTTCTGGAAATAACCAGGAGTTATCTCTAGTAAAAGAAAAGGCCTTGAGCCAAACACCTGGAGTGCCTATTGTGTAGACACGAACAGTGCCATCAGTTGGGCCTGTGACACCTGAATGTATCAAAGCCTCATCCTAAGATGCATCCTGCCCAGACAGTAACTGCGATGGGTTCCTTTGGGGTAGACTTTCATTCATTTGGAAATTTCAAGGGTACACCACATCATCTACCACTGACATTTTTACTCTGGACCCAGGAGCCTCCAGTGGGTATCAGCTGTAGAAACACAGCTGAGAATACCAAAAAGAATATTTTAGCAAAAGTCTTGACAGATGCTTGAGATTTTGATCAAACAAACGAAAGGTGAAGCCAGATGTACAACATTCATAGAAGCACTTCAGGTTTATAGCTAAATTATAGCTAAATGAAATGAAAAAAAGATCCCACGTGAAACACGGGTTTGATGTCTTTAAAGCTGCAGGTTGCTCAGAGAGCTAAGCTAAAGGAACTCTTCCCAGCTGCTGAACTAAATCATTCGGCTACCAAGAAGTTAATGCCAGGCGAGATTCTAACCTTGTATGGTAGAAAACCCTGCTATGGGAGAGAAACTCACTAGAAACCACAACACCAAACACTTGCTAAGGAACAGCTACAAGCAGATGTCTAAATGCTTTTTGAAAAAAAAAAGGAAAAGTCCTCAGGATTTCATTTATCAAGAGAAGCATAAATGAGGACTAATTAAGGTCAGGACTAAGTTCTGGTTAATGAGAACATGTTGTGACAAAACCAGTTGTGGAGCTTTTAGATTTGCACAGCTCTATAGATACAACAGAGAAATGGGACGAGTGGGGAACACTTCCCAATGAGGGGACAGGACCAGCCCCTCCAGAGGACTATCCTCTCCTGAGGACAAGCATCAGTACCCATCAGCACTACACAACTGCCTCCAGGGCTGGTGAACCTCTTCAGGAATGGTGCTGACAAAGGCTCTTTGCATCTACTAGATTCCAAGAACTACAAGCATCTAGCACGTTTTGTGGCACGAACAACTCGCCTCCCATAAAGTACGGAGTAAGGACCCAGAATACAGCCAATGCTGTGCTTGTAGACGTGTCTGTGACTCACCGTGGTGAAAGAGTTGAAGAGATAGTAGAGAGCCCAGGCTATGATGACAATGTAGTAGATGTTCAGCCAGAAGGAGAGGACCACAGCTGCCAGCCCCACTCCTGTGAATGAAGGCAGACAGCAGTGTCAATCCAGGTGTCCAGTGCCCAGCTGTGCTCACAGATGTTACAACAAGTTTTATGGCATAGCCAGAAAAGTGAACCAGCTCATCGACTCAGCGCCTGATACAGCACCTGCACTGAACTAGTCAGCAAGGGAGGCTTATTCCCTCACATATCTCAGCCACCCATTTCTACTGGGTGAGCAGTGCTACCTTTCAGTATGCTACATGTACTTTGGGGACAGAGCTCCACAGCACCGGGATCTAATCACTTCGCCAGCAGAATCGCTTTCCTACACCTAAGGTATTTCACCAGTAGTTTCCAGAATGATGCTGCTCCAGACACGGCAACAGGTTTGCATGCCCTACCTACAGCTTTCCCATGCAATTGAATTGAGCCCACATGGGGAGTCTTGGGGTAGGCCTCCTGCAACCAGAGACCCTCCATTGCAGTTCTGCTGTTCATAAAGTGCCTTGTCACTATGCAAGACTGCTTGAACAGAGCACAGTGATGTTACTGACTGAGGACAGTTTGATAAAGACAGAAGGGAAAAAACCCCTTGAGCTGCCACCCCATTCCAGTCCCCCAGGTTTGGCTGATTTGCTTCCCAAACCATTAAAGGGTGTTTGTAGTTACATGCCACCACCTTTGCAAACTTACAGTACAGTACCTTTAAACATGGGTGCTAATTTCCATACTCCCAGTCCTCCAACAGAGGTATACTGTCCCAGAGCAGTTTCCAGCAAGAAGAGAGGAATTCCAGCAAACACCAGCGTCAGGAAATAGGGGATGAGGAAAGCCCCTGAAAGAAGGAGGAATGTTATCAGATGCCTCTCCCTTTTAACTAGAAGTTAATGCTTCCAACTGCAGTTTCTCACTCTGCAGCACCCACATGATGAGGACCAGACTTGCTTGGAGATAAGAGTTTGCAGCTGGAGTTTGTGTGTTTAGTAGGTCTCTCACTGAGATCATCACTGACTTCCCTTTATCTGTTGCTATCACTATAGATATATCTGTATCATATATACATATATACATATATACATATATACATATATACATATATACATATATACATATATACATATATACATATATACATATATACTATATGCTGGCACCACTGGCTATGGGTCTTGCTTAGTTTTAGGCAATGCTAAGCCAAATCTGACAATGAACCCTGACACTGGTAACTTATTCTTGTTGGTGTTTTCCGCAGCAGCTCCCAATTCTTCATCTAGTGGAAAATGGCAGAGGAACACCTAACACTGGCCACTACTTACTTTTTTTACAGCTACTTCAGTCTTCTATGGAAACTGCGGCTAAGACTGTATTTGCTCTTTTAAGAGCTCTATACACCTCCCCACCCATCCCCTCAGTTTCACCCTTAAGATTACTGGCAAAACCATTATTCCTTCCTATGGACTCTATGGAGATGATTTCATCACTAGAAATGAGGTAGTGCAGCCATTCAGTAGAGATATTCTTTGCAATCCATTATTAGAAAAGCTAGTACAATAGGAGAGCCTTGCCGTGTGATTTAAAGGCTGTAAAGTTCAGGTGATCTGACTTCTAGGATTTAGGACAAAGCTCAATTTCCAGCTTCTGCATGCATGTGCTGGACCATGCCATTGTTCCTGAGGTGAACAAACTCTTGCAGAAGATGATGACTGGGTAGAGACAGGGGGCACTCAGTTTGCTCGGAAGCAGCTGGCCACGTGCAGAACAGCAGTGGTTGCTGCATTAGCCAGAGGTCTGAGCTGTCAATCTGAGTCTTCTTCTCCACATATTAGTGGGAAAGCAAACATGAAGCCAACAAGCAAATCCTCTCTGGAGAGCTGCAGCTCAGCTTGTACCTGGCAGAGCCAGGCTCCAGCAGCTGCTCTCCAAGGGCAGGGAAGCAGCAAGCCACAGCCAGGGATGCTGGCTCAGGGGACACGCAGCTGGGGTATGTGTGGCCTGCCAAGCAGGGAGCTGAGTCCAGCTGGGAGAGGCAGGCACCAGCACCTGATGTGGGAGTTCGTGGGAGGCAGCATGCAAGAGGAGCTGGCAGCGGGTGGCAAGGAGAAGACACGTTCCAGGCCAGTAGCTTGATGACCATAAGCCTAAATCACAAGCTGGCACGGAGGCACAGGCTGCCGGCTTCAGCAGCAGCCTGGCATAGAGGAGCGAACATCTTTGAAGATCGCTGTTGGAAGGAGCATTTCCCATTCAGCATCCTCTCCTGCACTCTCACTAGCTGCTACAGCCTGCAAGGCTATGACAGGTCCAGCCCCGCAGGAGCCCTGTGGGAAGCCAGAGTCTCCTCTGAGGACACAGATGCTACCTTGCTACCATTGTGTCTCATTGTAGAGTTTGGAGACTGAGCTTATCAGCAGTCACAGTTCCTGGCTCACTTCTGTGTGAGCAGCTAATGATATCTGGCCATAGCTCTGACGATCCTGCTTTTTTCCATCTACAGCATACCAAGAAGGTTTGTAGCTGAAAAATTTTATTTTACTATTGAGAAAAAAAAAACAGACAAACATTTGAACCCAGATCATTTATCCTGGCTTGACAAAAATCCTTTAGATTAGAGGAAAAACTACAGACCAGATCACAGGCTTGAAGTGAGGGCTGTTGGCAATAACACTGCCACTCTGGATGGTCAGATCCCTGAGCAGGTATAGATAACATCCTTGGATGCCTCACAGCCAGAGGTGAAATCAGTTTGCAAATTAGTTCCTAAAATGTGCATGCCTGTGCCTAAATCCTTGGCAGAGAGAAAGGGATAGTCCTTCATCTCTGCCTCTGGATGGGCTGCTGAAAGGTTTGTTTCAGTTCCTGGGCCTGCTACAAATGATTGTGTATGAGCTTGGCAGAGTCCAAACCTGTCTCCAAGGTCCATGGGTCAAAGAGGTGATGGTGATGGTCTTGCCTTGCCTTCTCAGGGTACCAGCCCTCGGAGGCATGGAAGGACCACACAGTGCCTGACACTCACTGTGCAGCCCCAAATCTCTGCCTGTTGTCTCCAGTTCCTAATGTCATACAGCAAAGAATAATAATTATTTAGTTAAAAAGTGAACACTGCCCACAAATAAGAAGTTGAGCATTACAAGTTGTTACGTGCCATTGCTTGGAGCCTCGACGTGTGAGAAATGCACTATGCTTACTTAAAGAAATGTTCTTTTGTCAAGTTATTCAAGCTCAGGATATCACAGACAATTTTTAGCAAATACTGAGCTGCATTTGGAGTCAGTTTAGAATCCGGTAAAATCCTGTTGACATCAGAAGGACTGCATGAGGTTAGAAATTGGTGTAGAGGCTGGGGCGTTAGTCATAGCTGGGCACATTCAGCCACATGCAGAGCCAGCCGGGAGCCCAGGCATCGCTTTGGGTAAAGCCTGCTCCCTGTAGTGGATGGGCCTTGCATGGGGCTGCTCTACCCGGGCTGAATATCCCCTAATTACGCGCCCAATTATAATGCCGAGCAAATCAGCCATGAGTTGATACAACGTGACAGCGCTAAGTGAGATGACAATATTTCCATTCAATTCAATTTGCCTGTGCGTAATGGAAGCAGCCCACACAACCGTGCTCTGAGCAGCGCGCATGCAGGACGCTAAAATTAGAGTCCCTCCCACAGTCTGCTCTGCTCCGGAGGCGCCTCTGCCGGGGCAGAGCCAAGATGGTGCCCACCCGGTTGCGAATCAGATGCCGTGCGACCCTTCCTCGCTGCTCCGCATCAGCTCCCAGTGACGCTTTTCGTGCGTCAGCTCTCCTGCCTGTCTCCAGCATCAGCAGCCTCCGCTTGCTGCTCATTATTGCCGGCTGCGGGAACAGTCGTGCCTGCAAACAGCCAGAGCGGGTGGGGTGAGAGGGTCCAGCAATACTGGCTGCTATGAATGGCACGAACCAGCAGGAGAAGCAGGGCGTTTGAGAGGAGGCAGGCACCAATTCCCACCTTTCATCTGCTTGAGGCTGGCTGATCCCTCTGTGTGTCCCCCCGTTGCTGGGGCAGAGATCACCTTATGTGCCATCGCTAATGCTAATAATAGCGTTCCACACCTCCACAGCATCCTCCATCCTAAGGCCTCAGCTGACTTTATAAATAGAATTGATTTTAGCTTCAAAACACCCTTCATCTAATTATAGATATTGTCATCTCCACCTTTATATATGAGGAGATAGAGCCATGGTACAGCAATCACAGGGCAGAGACTGGGCTAAAAAACACTGCTGGGATTTAGCCATGGGACTAATGTTGTATGAGAAGGGCTAGTGCAGTCAGGTGCCAGAGAGTGGCTAGATAAAAGTGGCAGACTTGCACTATAGCTCTGGTGATGGTGGCACAGGCTCCCATAACTAGATCTGGTTGATTTCCAGATTCTTCCCAACCTGCACTTGCTAGTAAAGTGCAAAGACTGTGGGAATTAGTCTCCTGACAGCTTAGTAACTCACATCATGAGGAAGAGTTCTCTGGTAGGGGACCAACTGCTTGCCCAGACCCATACCAAACCAAAACCTGTTCAGGGGACAAGGCTGCTCAGTCATGAGCACAAGCACTGTACATTTCTCTCACCTCCTCCATTCTTGCCACAGAGATACGGGAAGCGCCAGACGTTGCCCAGTCCAATAGCATAGCCCACACACGACAGCAAGAAGTCAAATTTTCCCTTCCAGGAGCCTCTGTCTGGGATCTCCTTCTTCTTCTTGGTGCTTACAGCCCCAAAGGTGATGGGTTCTGGCTCCTCCAGGGCTGCCTGCTTCACCTCAGAGGGAGAGCTCAGCTCCACGGAGGTGTTGTCCATCTTGCCCATGGTGACTCAGATGTATGGTGATTCTTGCTCAGGAAGAATCAGGAGAAGCAGGAAGGGCAGCCTCCACCCCAGCCAAGCACAGATGAAATGGGAAGCACTGAGCAAATCTGGTGAGAAAGTAGAAGAATGAAGGTAGCCTGCATTAGTGTAGAGGTCTTAGAGAAGGGCCTGAGGTGGACTTACTAGATAGACTGAACACCAGGGCAGCCTATCCATGCCTCCTTGTTTTCTCCAGAGTGAAAAAGGAGGATAGTTTGCCTTGTTTCATGGCAGTGACACAGCCGTGATCACAGCTGTGTATCTACAATTCTTGGCAAGGAAATCGCAGATCTGCTCATCACCTCCTTGTACACCATGTCACATCTGGTATTGTAATCTCCAGGTGTATTCATATGATGCTCGGTAGTGACTATAGCCAGCCTGTCAACCACTGAAATCCCACTAAATCAGGACCTCAAAGTCCTGAGGATTAATTGGACAAGTCTGACTAAAAATTTGATGAATATTTCCATTGATTTTAGGCCCTAAGAAGTATATAAGCAGCACACCTCAACAACTCAAAAGCAAGCGAGAACAGGCTACATTATTATGCTGGTGTCTAAACCAATATTACACTCATATCTTGAAAACTAAGCGCGGTTTCCTGGTTCCCTTACAGAAGCTCTTGCAAAGCCAGAAAAAGGCAAGAAGTAGAGCCAAAAGAATGCTCAAAGGCGTGAAACATCTTCTATGTGAGAAAAGGCTAAATGAACTAGGATCCATTATTTTGTGGAAGAGATTACTGACAAGGGCCTATAAACATATCAGTGTCATAGAATACGAATATTCACCACTTCTGACACAAGAACTACAGGAGATTAAATCAACGGAACAGGAGGTAGGTTCAAAAAGGGCAGAAGGTAATCCTCCACAAAATGCACAGCTATGGAGCAAGACTCCCCACCTGAGAACATGCTGGGTACTAAAGGCTTACATGATTTCAAAAAGGACATAAAGAGGAAAAATAAAGGAAGGAAAATCCATTAGGTGCTACCACTGTGGTTCAAGAAATACCTGAGCTGCAAATTGTTGGAGGCTGAGGGACTCTTCCAAGGAAGTGTCACTCCCTACTATTCCTGGTTTTATCCTCTCTCTTTAGTATCTGCCCTCAGACAGTGTAGAAGATGGGGTCTGGAACCGGCATGGCACTGGCTCTCACCCAGTTCTCAGTCCATTTTACACAGAGCTAAATTTAAGCCTCCACCACGGACCATACGAGTGGCCAGCACTAATTCCCCAGAGAACTCTGTTGACAAAATAATCCCAGGTGCACACATAAAAAAAACCCTAAAAAACCCAGAAAAAATTAGTAGGTATATCACAAAACAAAGCAACGCTATGAAAAGGTAGCATGCTCTAACTCCAGTTAAATCTGGCCTTGCTTGAGCTGCCTACTCTTGGCAGTCTTGTCTCCTAAGCAAACAGTACCCATTTGCCGTATGTGCATTTGCCGTATGTGCTGCTTGGGGGACTCGTTAACTAGCATTTCTGAAGTATCCTGAAAAGAGTTGGTGGTCTCCCAAGCCCAGGTTCAATAACAGTATTGGCTCCTGCTTACTACAATTGACACCCTGTGATTTACAGCAGATGGATTTCCTTCCCCCACAGAATTTGTTGCTTAAGTTAGAAAAACTGTGTCGGGAATGATGGAACCAGAAAATAACTGTAATTCATTCTGGTACCTCAGTAGAAAAGCCAGAAGTCTCCTTGCTGCAAGATGAAGGCTGTAACCAATGCACTCTGAGCTGTGGAGCCAGCCCTGAGCCTCTCGGGTCCTTTAGCCCAAGTATTGTTGCAGGTAAGCCCAGAAGTGAGTAGCAACACAAAAAAAAGTCTTCTCTGGAAGAGACCACTTCACATAGCCCATATGGCAGGTATCAGAAGAAAGCATGGCTGGACATCCAAAGCAAAGGCTTTGGTTAATGGATCCCCTTACTCTAGACCTGGTGACAGCACTGTCACACTAGCTCCTTGGTAAGGCAGGGAGCAAAAAGATTACATGGAACATGGAGGAGGAAAGTAAAATAAAGACAATTTAATAAATCAAAACAGAAGTAACAGCACCAAAACCCCTAGGAAGAATTCAGATCTGGACTAAGTCAAGATAATTAGCTATGCCTGAAGCCATCAAAAATTAGGCTCAGCAGAAGCCATTTTGACTCATTTTTTTATCTGAGATAAAAAACAGTAGGTAAGCTGGTATCTTTAAAAAATATGTGTATAGGCTGCTCTCCCTGTGTTCTTTCCCCTGTTCTTGCTGCCACAGTTCTGGAGTGATACTGCAGCTAGATGGTCACACCTCATATTTCGTGTACTTGGGGTAGAAGGATAGAGGAGCAGCAGACCATACTCTTCTTACCGGAGAAGTGAGGCCCTTCATCTCCAGCTCTGTCAAATTCTGACTAGATTACACAGATTTCTCCACAGCCAGGAAATAGAAAGACAGTGAAGTGGACCCACTGAAGGTTCATGCCACCCACAGTCCTGTCTCCTACAGTGATAGATGATGAGGGCAGAAGGGTTCACGCTTGTCCTGCAGCCTGGTCGTGCCATGTCCTTCCCCAGACATGCAGCTTTGACCAGAAAAATCCAGGCATCAGTCGCTCCTACGTTTAGGGATCAGCTCATGCAGTGGACAAGTGGTCCTACTGGGACAAAACGCACCAGCACCGTGCTTATCCACATAGGTCTCCTTCAGAGCAAGCACAGAGCTCTGCCCTGTGCTAACAGCCTAGAGACCACAGAATCAGTTCAGCATCTCTGTCATGTCACATTATTCATTCTGAAAAGCACAGAGCGCTTTGGGCACAGCAAAACGCCTGGAGGACTCAAAATGATAATCAATAAGACCAGAACTACAAGCTGGAGGTGGGCTCTGCTTCGCAAGGACTTGAAAAAACAAGGTCAAAGAGTTTAAACATGACACTATAGCAGGTTTCTCATTTGGCTTCTTCTAAATACATCATGTTCTGAATCTAAGACTTTCAAACCAATCATTATAAGTTAGGGTCATAAATTTCTGGCAGTAAAGCAGTGACCCGAGTTTCACAGAGTCGTGCGGAAGGCCTGGTCCTCTGCTGCTCAAGTCAATAAAAACCACTGCATGATCCCCAGCGGGTGCAGAGCCAGGCTGAAACGCATTCTGGAAAACAGTTCTTCCCCTCTTTTTTTTGAGGAATTTCACTTCAGATAGGAAAATAGTCCTGAAAAAATGTTACTGCCACTTGAAATGCTGCCACATTAAACTGCTAGCAACAGTGACCTTTTTGTTTTCCTCTGCTTCAGTGTGAAATATTAAGAGTCTCCTCAAATTTGACAGAACCCAAAATTTCAAGCACAAAAAATTGCCTGAAATAAAACAGTAAAATTACGTGTGGAAACGTATGTAAGAAATACTTTCATACCTTCCCACTTTTTATTTGTCAGTGTTTTAACAGCCACAAAAATCACTTCTGACCTATGCAGGTAGAGCCACAATTAGTTTAATTACATGGTGCAGGCTGTTGTTCAGTCAATTAGACTTTTCCTTCCATCCACACCATTTTAGTGACAGCCAAGGAGCCCCAAGGCTCTTGCGTCTTCTTTAGAGCTGTGACCAGCTGATCAGGGCACAGCAGGCTCTCAATTGATTTTCTGCTCACTGCAGTAGCAGCATATGCTTGAGTTTCCTGCATTGGGGGGGCTGGAGAAAAGCCCCTCGTGGGGAACCCAAGAATGCTGATGGAGTGCTGGCCCCCACAAAGAACTTGCTGTGGGCTGGAGCATCTCTGTCCTGGCTGGGTCAGGTGGACAGAGGGGCCTCTCCACGTGCTGCCCATGAGATCACAGCCACCCAACCTTTCATCTCCCTTCCTCTGAAGAAAGGCAATTGCTTGGTTACAGGAGAAAGCAGCACTCATAGAGGACACGAGAAGATCATGAAGTTGTTCTCCTGGTGGCCTCCACTTTCACTCCTTTTTTCCATCCTCCTGCATGATATTTAGATTGTTGATGTCCATGTGTGACCTGTAGCTGTTGCCCAACCTCCCTTCTCCTCTTCCATCAGCCCCAGGTGACCCACATCACTCCTAATAATATGGCAAGTAAGTTGGCACCACCCCACAACCCTATCTAGATGAGCAGGGATAGCAAGGCAGGTATGAGCCATGTTTTGTAAACCATTAAACAAATAGGACATCCACATGAGACCTGAACACATCTAGGGGCCCCTGGCCACAATTCTGGGAGGGCTGTGTCAGTCCCTCAGGACCCTGAAAAAAACAACGGAGCTGTTGGCATAGGATGCAGCTTAGTGCATGGCTACTTTGTCAAGCAGCACCTTGATTTTTGCATTACACAAGCAGGAGGAATCAGGTTGGCCATTGTAATGCCCTCCCTGGATGCCCACTTGAATCTCCTGTGGCTTTTCATCCCACACTAGGAAGCGGAGTAAGATCCTGCTCCTGGCTGCAGACTGTGCTTCATCCACCATCGCTGTTCTTGCCCTGGTGGCTGGGGCTGCCTCATGTTGTCTCTAAATAGACATTTTTTTGAATGATGCAAACAATGCAGTCTCTATGCTGTTTTGTCACTCTTGTTTAAAGCTCATCCTGGCACCTGAGAACAATCCCCAGGGATCAGAGATTCAGCAGGGCTCTTCCTTGGCTCCCACAAACTGTCCAGACCCAGCCCATGAACTACAGCTGTGTCAGAACTGAAGACAAGCCTCGCTCTGCTCTTCTTGTGGCAGCCTTTGAGCAGACTGCGAGCAGCTCCCTGAACCCCTGTGGCTTCAAGATTGGAGCAGACAGACAAGTGGCTTAAAGGCATCCCTGTCTCCTTCTTCCTCAGCAAAATTACCACATTAAAAAGATTAAAGGTCTATTTCTGCCCATTCTAAATGTGCTGATTAAATTAAGAAGTGTTTTCCTTCCCTTATACAGTGCAAGATGGCACACTGGGATGCCAGTTTCACGATACTAGGAGTTTATACAGTTTTGCTACGTTATTCTTTTACCCTGCCTGAAGCAATATGGACATTTTTAGCTCAACTTTATTGCACAAGCACTCATCTGTCTATTCCCAGTTATTTTTTGAGCTCACTGGTGAGTTTCACCCATACTTGAAAAAGGAGCACAGCCATCAAAGACACCCAGTTCCTTGAGAAGCAGAGAACGGAGAGAGGCAAGAGACACAGCTTAGTGCTTTTTCTGTGGAAGGGCATTGGGTGACCCTGGGAGTGTCCCGCTGTGCATCATGCACCAGCAAGCCAACATGCGCGGGACTAGGGGGGAGTGAGGCAGCGCCAAGGAGAGCAGCCTGGAGACATGCAGGAGCACTGAAGATGGGATAACGTGGGAGACTAGAGAGACAGTAAACACTATCATAAGGGACCTATCATGAGAAGTGGAGGGACAAAGGACATTATGAAGAGAAAAGCAAGTTTCATTAGTTCTGCTGAGCAAAAAAACCCCAACTCACTATTCCTCCTCTAGGACAGCAACTGTTGTTTTGCACATATTTCTCCACTTTTTTTGTATGCAGAACCCAGGAATAACATTCATTGGCTTCTTCTGCCTGCCTTGTTCCTTGCTAAGGGACAATCCCACTCCAGGGAAGCTAATGGAAGAAAACCTTCTAGTGACTTCAGTGAGAACAGGCTAATGAAAAAAAAAAACTTCTAGTGACTTCAGTGAGAACACTGCTGGGGCAGAAGTGCCTAAAAATGAACACAGAGGTCAATCTAAGCTGGAATTTCTCACTCGCCTTATGGTTCCTGTTCCCTTTCATGACAGCCCAGCATGGTGTCCAACCATGGTGTGCGTACAGATTGGCACTGACCTCTTCACTCTTTCCCAAGAGAGGCTGCAATGTCACAGCTCAGCCAATGCAGCATGAGTTATTGTTCCTGCTGGCCACTACCTTACCAAAACTGCACCTCTGAGCTATGATTTTAGCTCAAAGCCTCAGTGGGACTATGACCTTCATAGAGGTAAATTTCCCCATCTCACTGGAAGACTCAAGTACTGTGCAAAAAAGGCACGTCTGTGCTATTTGTGAGAGGGGAAGTAATAACTTTGCACATTTAGAGCTGGATTTGATGCACCTCCAGAGACATTGCAAATAGCTATTTGCTGTATTTGGCTTATGTTTGTGGGTTTAATTTTTTTCCTTTTCTTTTTTTCTTATGAAGTCATTGAACAGAGCAGATAGGATGAAATTGGTATTGCGATAGAAGGTGATAACCTTCACCTGAGAAAGTCACCTTGGATTTTGTTGCTGCACTTTAATAAAGAAAAAGTGAAAAAAAAAAATACAAGGAAAGAGCAAGAACAAGCGTCAGAATGATCCAGAGACTGCCCTAAAGTGTCCTGCATGGCAGGGGAGTGATCTCACCTTGTGCGGCAGAGAAGTAAAGGACTGGACCTTATACACATCCCATGTGGCCAGGAAGTTCACAGCTGGGGACACAGCCCATTGTCAGGGCATCAATGAGAACACCTTGCCCCATGCCAGCCAGCATCTGCTCCTCTGTGAATAAGACAAATGGGTAAAAATCCTGCTCTGCCTCAAAAATCTCTGTTACCACATTCAGCTGAAAGCACAAAGAGAATGATAGATGGGAGGTGAAAATCGCAAAACACAAACCTTACCCTGCTCTTTCTGGCCAGGTTGAGGCAGCTACCAAACACTGCTCCAAGTCACCAAGAACTTATTCAAACCAGGGCACCGGTGACACTGCCCAGCATCACCCCAGCACACACATTCAGCTCTGAGAAAGACCTGAGCTTCACCTCGCAGAGGACAACGTAGTTATCCTGCAGCAACACAGTCAAGCCAGAGAGGAAAGCTGTGTCCCACTTTCAGATGTCAAACCCTTTGTTCTTCTTCTCCATGAAAATGGAGAGGTAACTGTGCCCCAGAGCCCTGAGGCTGCTCTGAGGCTCCGCTTCTTCGTACACTCTTTTGGGGTGGAAAACAGAGACAGCAGAGCCAGCTCCCTCGGCAAGAATCATGTAAGCATTGTTAGCTAGCAGCCACTTGGCTGAAGTTTTCCTTAAAACAATCCAGAAAACATGCTCATTACATAGTGAGGGCACCATCCCCTGCCTTATAGGATCAGCCTTCAATGAGCTGGGTGTTATTTCTACTATTTTAACACTCAGACCTTCCTTCTCCTCTCCGTATGTTCTATGCAGCAGTGCAAATTGAGCAGCTCTTCCTCCAAGGGTTGTGATATCAAGAGATAAGGCAGGTGAAGGAAAGGCTGTTGTCCCTGAGACTTGGCTAGAGACCTGAGCCACAGCTCACACAACCAGTCCTTACCAGATTGTGGACCTGATCCTCCAGAGCTAGGCACAGCCCTTACTGGATTAACATCTCCACAGAGGCCAGACACGACTCTCACTTGCTGTACCCCCACTTAACAGGACCCAGCACCATGGGAAGATCCACCCCAGTATAAGGACATTAGTTGTTTATTCCTTGTGCTCATTAAGTTTCTCAAAAAGAAAATGCATTCCCAGCTGCATGTCTTCAGCTTGATTTTTGTTCTCCTCAGTACAAAATTCCAAACTGTGGCAGAACCTCTCTTGGAGGGAAGAGAACCAAAATTAAATGAGCCGGAGATCTCCACCAGATGCTGACAGAACCATAACAAGGTCACCAGCGAACTGGAGAATCTTTGGTACCAAGTCTGCAGCTGTCTCTTCATCCAAGCGGTATTCACAGGAGCTGGGGAGCAGGGAGAAGGTAGGATGGGAGGGAGTGGGTGGATGATTTTGGCCAGTTCTCCGGTGCCGTGCAGACAGAGAAGGGGTGGGGATGGCTTCACATATAGAGTGAGACACCTCCTTCAAGGTCAGAGTCCCTTGGAGACGGATAGGAAGGAAGGGTACAGACATAATCTCCTGAAACACCCCGGCAGCTTTACAGGCAGGGAAGCTCAGCTCCACCATCAGAGACTGCCAGAGTTTGCAGGATCTCTGCAAAGGGGTGCCAAGAGCCTGAAATGCTGTGTTTCAGGCTGATCCTTAGGACTACAGCACACAAATCTGGGAAGGACAGTCCCAGCTACAGGCAGAGGGTTGCAGTTCCTCTCCCGTGGATGTCGCCTAGCCCATCCCCAGAGTCCTCCTCATTGGAGACCCCTGCCCAGGGTTTCACTTAAATACTGTTGCAGTATCTTTACTGAGCCACCATTTAAGCTCACTACATATCCCTCCAGCCCAAAGACACTAAGACACTTCCCACTTTTCAGGTCCCCAATACCATTTCTGAATGCTGCTCTGGGACCACCACCCTCCTCTTTGCCCTGCCTAACAGCACTGGTTACCTGGATGGGAGCCAGGGGCTCTTGCCCTGATTCTCCACTGCAGTAGAAACACCCTTCTTGGCCCTTTTGCTTTTTTTTTGGGATGAGGGGGTTTTGAAGTGGAGGCTGGTTGCTGCAGCTGTCCATTAACAGAAAGGAGAATCCAGTTGGCTCCGCATGCTGGTGACAGTGGAGAAGAACACTCTTTCCCAATAACTGGCATCTTCCTTGACCAAGGGGACACTACGATGGCAGTGGCAATGGCAACTGGCAGTAGAAATTTAGGGGTAGCAGTGGTGCAGCTGACAGTAAAACATAGACAATATCTGATCCTGCTTTGGCAGCATGCCTGCTTCACACTGCTCCAAGCTGAGGTCCAGGCAGACAGGTCTGCCCCCATTTGCTCTCTTCTCCAACATTTTGGAAGCTGAAACTATCCTTCATCTTGCTTTCTCCTTGGGGTGCTGAGCCCCTCCACTCCACATTCAACTCAGTGTGGATAGAGGAAAGCTCAGTACCTGCGGCAGCCCTTCCCTGGGGATGCTCATGAAGGCAGATGGTTCTACCATCATCACAGCAATGCTCACTTCTTCAACCCCAATACTCACATCCCCAGTATCAGACACCACTGTCCCAGTAGAACACACCTACCTCGCAGTGCTTGTTAGCTGCAGGTCCCTGGGGAGCACAGAGCAGCTCATGGAGATGCCAGCCCAGGAATGCACATACTGACCTGTTCCTGTACACAGAGGGGAGCTATGAGCCCCTCCTGCCGCGGGGCCCCTCTGGCCCTGCTTCACCCCGTGCAGCTCCTCATTGCCTGTATTGACGAGTCCTTAATGAGCTTTGCGCTCATGTCCAGTCAAATCAACACCCTGCATGTCGTTGGGGTGGGGTGGAGGGGTACCCAGAGCCACTGGAAAAACACACGTTGCTGGGAGAGAAGAGGCTCCAAGGGCATGGGCAGGAGGGAGGGCAAGGGGCCTGGCACCAACAAATGGAGGAGGCAGTAGGCAAGCGCGTTGCGTGGGGTTGGTTACATCCATAATGCTGCAGCTGTTCCTGCAAGAATGTTTGCAGCAGCGCATAAGAGGCCTTGCTAAAGCTGCTGTGCACTACTCCTGCTCTCTGTGTTTGCAGTCAGACAGTGGTCTTCATCTCTTCTGTGAGCAGGGCTGGCTGCAGCTGCATAGAGGATGAAAAAGTCCAGCATCCCATGCATGGCAGGGAGGTTTGGTCTCTGTGTGAGCCTCTTGGCTTTCACAGAGCCCTAACTAACCCATCTCGTGCACAGGGCCAGGGTTGCACCACCACAGCCCTACAAAGGGAGAATGGGGCAGGCAAGGCTGAGGGTGAATTATCCCAAAGAACATCACGGTGTCATGGGTCAGTTGCACTACTGGCTGTGAGTCAGGCTTTTGGGGTGGAGGGGGAAGGCAGAGGAAGAGGGATACTTCTCTTTTGAAGTGTCAGGTACAGGCTACCAGCCAAGGAAAGGAGCCACAGGTGAACGATCAGTTGCTGGGGGGATAAGCCTTGTAACTGGCTCTAAAAGGGGTTGCATGGAGCTTTTATTTCCCTTTTCCTTTTGGGGGCCCAAGACAATTTGCAACCACTGGGAGCACTGAGAAGTCTCTCTCAAAGGCAGCATGCAGAAGCTGCCGGCTCTACGAGCATCGCCGCTTTAGTGGCAGCATTTTCAGAGGCACCAGGGAAGGAGCCCAAGCAAATTATAGTTCTGCCCAGAGATCTTCAGCAGAGATCTCACCAGCCTCCTCTCCTTTTGTGAAAACAGAGCTAGGTATACTTAAATTAGTGACAAAAATGCACTTAGTGGCTTTCAGTGCTGCCGAGGCAATGCGACCAGTGACCTGGACTCCCTCCATAACCCCTAGCCCGTACAAAAGGGTTTTCTTCACCCCAGCCATGACCCTACAGCATCTCCATGGGTTCTCAGGAGGCATCCCTGCAATCCCATGCTCTTTGTTTCTTGTTAGCAAAACTCACCTTCTTTAAAGGTCCCCTGTGTCTCCTTAGAACAGACAATCACACACCACAGCCCATCACAGCTAAACCTAACAAAGCTCATCTGCCGAAGCCCTTCACCTGTAAGGATGGAAGAGAAAAAGTGCTGTCTTACATCTTTGCTGAGTTTGCTGCTTGTAGTACCATCTATGTCTGTGCTAATATCCTGCCAATGAGCTATGTTTCAGGCTAAACAGGCAGGAGAGGAACATGAAGAAAATAGTAAGACACCTCCACTCCCCCGACAGGTTATTTCAGTCACTGGGCAAAGGAGAAAGACTGTAATGCCAGGAGGGCTTGCAAAGATAGCAAGAGGGAGAATTATTTTTGATGGGTAAACCCAGGAGAATTTGAGAGCTGAGTGGGAGAATCACACACAGGCTGGAGACATCCTGAAAAAAAAAGGCATCCTCTCTGAGCTGGAGCAAATGTTTTGAGCAGGAAATCCTTCTGAAAATGAGCTGTGGGGTCTGACAAAGGACCCTGATCCCTCTCTGCCAGTGAGCCTGTTTCCCTGCACCATTCTATGAGCTTGAATATCTCTTATTTAGCAGCTGGTAAGACAAAAGAGAGGTAAACTACGTCTGTCTCAGAAATCTTTCCTTTAGACTCCTGTCTGGGGTAAAAAAGTAGCCTTTGAAAATGTCAGGTTGCCCTCGCTCCCTAGAAAACCCATCCTGCATTTATGCAAGTGAGCGCTGCCAGCATTGGCCAGACCTGCAAGGGCAGGGACCACATAGTGCAGACCAGGGAAGTCATTATTGCCTGTCACGCCATGCAGTTCTGCTGGAATTGCTGCCAGCTGAGTCCCACAGGAGCGAGATCAAGTCCCTGTCTGGTGAACCAAAGCTCACAACATTTCACAGAGCTTCTTCACACCTCTTGCTAAAAGCAATACCATCAGATATGCAGTTGTCATGGCTGCTGGGAAATGCACAGGTACAGCCTGGGATGTGCTGGACTATTTAGGAGGCTCAGCTCCCTGTCATCTATGTAGCTTGCTTTGCAGCTGCCACGGGGCCCAAACTGCGAAAGGGCTTTTTGAAACCAATGTCATGTTACCAGGTCAGATTTGCTTCAGCCAAACAAACCAAATTAGAGCAGGTACCTGCAGATAGTAGTTTTAGTGCAGAGCCAGCAGCAAAGCCCCTAGCCTCCTTTTGTCAAAAAGAATGAAAATCCAGCTACAGAGATATCCTAACTCAAATCTTCCTGAGCACACAATGTCTGGCATTAGCCTGTCCATCACTCTTCCCTATTGGTTTTCAATCCTCCTCAAGTCCCATTGCTGATGTGACACCTCCTAAAATAAAAAGACAGAGATGACAGAGGTTTGATTACGATCAGGTGCAGATCTCAGACCTGAGGGAAACAGCCTATTTTCACAGCTCCCCACACTGTTCTGGCTGAGAAACACCTGAGAATCACAGCGGATCCTCAGGTGCTATAGATAAAGACATTTGATCTTTTCACTGGAAGCACAGCAAACCATCTCCCCACCTCATGCACCCCTGGCCTGCAGAAAAACAATTCAGAAAGCAGCCATTTCCACTGAAGGGACAAAACATTAATTTTAAAGCAACAAGTGTTTTCTGTACAATATTTGTTGTGCAAGTTAGAACTAGAAGCATGCAACGAGTAACAAAGGCACTGGAGAGCAAGAATTTCTTTCAGCATCAGTCTTAGCAACCCCTTCCTTTCCCAGAAGAAAGGAAAGTTTGACCAAGAAAAGAAGAGAGGACATGGATATTTTATACTTGGGTAGAACTAGACATGGAACGTTAAGCCCAAATGAATTTGGGAACATACCTTAGGAGAGAAGTGAAATTTTTTGGAAGGGTGGGATTTGGAGCTGCTCTCTTGGTTGTTGCCCATAAACATTCATGAGACTAAATTTTAATTCACCAGCATGTTCCCAGAATATGGGAGCTTGGCAGATACTCAGACAAATACTCTCTGGCTTGAGTATTTGCATTTGAAGCGTTTGGGCTGCCACCTCCAGAGCTTTTGGTGGCTTGGGAAGTATCCAGCAAAAGAATCCAACCCCATCATATAATCTGGGTGAGTAAACACAAGTGCAAAGAGCGTTTTCTGAATAACAGCTATTGGATATGATGATAACAGTAAAACCAGCCAAATAATCAGGCGAGCCATCTCTTAGTTTAAAATTCATTTGCAAAAATCATTAGCACAATCATTGTAAAATAAGCAGAAGTATAATCACTCGAGGATAATTTGCAAAGAGGAATAAATAGGGCTACACTCACTGAAAAGAGCTGCTGCTAGCTGTGAGGCTGCCTGCCTCTGACTGAGCCCACCAAGTGCACCACCTCCAAAGGGAAACAAAGCTGGCCAGCACAACAGGTCTGGTGGGCACTGCTTTTTTTGAGCTCATGGCCTCGTCTTCCAAAACCTCAGTGGTCTGGCCAATCTTTGTTGGGGGCCAAGCTGGCTTGCTTCTCTCCATGAGCAAGCTTTGAGCTCAGGTCTGGTCTGACTCTTGCACCCAAGCCATTCTCCCACAAAAGGTGGTCAGTAGAGTATAGACAGGGAAAGTGTGTAAGACCAGGGTAGGTAAGGTGGGACAATTCCTGTGCTCAGCCCTCCCAGCTTCTATGCACAGGTGCTTTACAGGACTCCCAACCCTGGTGGCCTGTCGAAAACTCCCAGCCTCACTGGCCTCTTTGTTCCCAGGAAAGATGCCAGAACCTGGGCTCCTTCCAGTCTTGGGCACCTTGTGCAATTACTCCCAGTCAAGGTGGAACGAGCTAGTCCTGCAGCACAGGGAGAGGCTTTGCCCCATACATTTAGAGTTTTCCACAAGCTGCCAGCCATGTTCCAAGGGCACACAGATTCTTTGAACTACCAGAAATCTGTCCAATACTTACCACAGGTAGCTATGACCCTGTGGAATGCCCATGTTGGAACTGGCTCCTGGCAGGACCTGTGGACCCATGGAGACTGAAGAGCCCATGCTGAAGCAGACTTTCTGGCAGGACTTGTGACCCCATGCAGGAATCCTCATGCTGGAAAAGCCCGTTCCTGAAAGACTGCACCCACGCAAGAGACCCGTGCTGGACCAGTTTGTGATGTACTGCAGCCTGCTGGAAGGACTGACACTCGAGAAGTTCACAGAGGAGTGACTCCTGCGGAAGGGACCCCACTCCGGAGCAGGGGAAGACTGTGAGGAGTCCTCCCCCTGAAGAGGAAGAAGCAGCAGAAATAAGGTGTGATGAAGTGACCACAACTCCCATTCCCCGTCTCCCTGTGCCACAGGGATGGGAAGAGGTAGAAAATTCAGGTGTAAAGTTGAGCCTGGAAAAAAGGGAGGGGTGGGGGGAAAGTGTTTTGAGTTACATTTTATTTCTCATTATCCTATTCTGATATGATTGGTGCCTTTATTTTGTCCCACAAGCCTTTCATTTTATTTTCTGTCCCTTGTCCAGCTGAGAACAGGGACTGATAGAGTGGTTTTGGTGGGCACCTGAAAGCCAGCTAGAGTCAACCCACCACACCTTCACCCGATGGTATTAAGTCTACATTTATGCCACTTTCCCCTGCAGCTGCTAGGAACCCTTGGGAGAAATTTCATCTGGAAATTACTTGTTTCAAAGACTGGGCATTTTAAATCACTTCAAGTGCCAGCAGAACAAACAAAGCAGAACACGGTGGAGGAACAAAAAACATAAAAGAACTTTGTTAAGAACAAAACCGAAAATAAGTATGAGAAAACAAAAGAAGTATCCACCCTGAGAGAGATTAAAGGTGACTGCAAAAGAAAAATAGATTGGATTGGAGTACTTTTGTTCAGGGCTCATCTGTTCATTTTTTTCGCCCTGGAAAATAGATAATGTTACTAGAGATAGTGGCAGTAAGACTTCATCAGCTGTGAAACAGACAAGTTCTGTTAAACTCAGTGCTTTTTCTCTTGTTTGTCCTGTGCACTTGACCTTAACTCACGTGGCTGAGAAACACCTGGGTGAAAAGCTTCCTCTGCTAAAGATTTATCAGCACTGAGCTTTCAGTCAGCAAGTGAGACCTGAAGTACCAAGAGTCCTCCAGCACAAAATGAAGAAGCTCAATCTGACAAGTCACATGTTATGGGAGGAGAGGGCTTACTAGGTAAGAATGAAAGAAAAGGCCACTAAAATAAAAGCAATACATTCAAAAGGGTCACAATGGCATTTTCCCTACTCTTTCTTTTATTGAAGAGCCTTCACCTCCAGTTTGTCTGGGTAGAATACTTCTAGGTATATGACCAATTTTTGCATTTGATTGAACTTAACAGGGCTGTATATATGGAAGTTTCTACACGGCTTCACAGAGAGTAGCATGCCTATGGCTTTTGTTAACAGCTAAGGCACTGTGAAACCTCAGGTCTCTGCACCATCGCAGTCTCTTTCCTTGGTAGCAGCAAAGCTGGTGGAGGTGCTTTGAGGATTACCCACACCTGTGGGTAGCCCAGCCCATTTGTCTGATCGTGCTGATAGCTACAGCACCTCACTGCAACATAGACTCAGTTTCCTGCTGGGCAACACTGGATTTCAGTTGCCATTCTGAAGTGCAAAGTTCAGTTACCAGCTCCTGCCTCCCAGGAGCTGCCAGAAAGCTCTAAAGCTGATTGCAGGTTAGTGTCTAAGCACTGGCAAGAGTATGGCACCTGTCTGTGGGCTTTCAGGTTTCTAAAGAGATGCTCCAAAAGCCAAAGTCCCCAGAATGTAAGCATGACTGGGGTCCAGGTGACACAGGGTCACTGGTGTGCCCAGGGGGTCCCAGAGGGTCCAGGAGGCCACGTACCACTGGTGTCCATGGTGAGATTTGGGAGCAGACCCTGAGCACGGCACTCTCCCCTTGTAACCATCTTCCCAGCTATCTCACTTGCCTTAGGGGTATATGAGTGAAACTGGTTGTCCAATGTCCCTGTGATGTGCACCTCCTGGCCAGCACACCAACAAGGGGCATGAGGCCCTAGGAACCAGAATCAAGATCTATCACTGACACTAGCCATGGGGAGGGCTAGTGCTTCTGTCTCTGCAGGGAGAAGGACTTCTGGCAGGACATGTGTAATGGGAGGGTTACAGTACCTACCCGCTGCAGGGAGCTCTCTTTGGTCTTGTCTACACATAAGCAAACAATATTGCCCATCTAAATCAAAACCAGTTAGGCTAAATTAAACCAGAGCAACCCACTTTGCAACTACAATAGTTCTAGCTTAAAGACCATTTGTGTGACAAGTGGATATAGTCACGTTGATGAAAGCGTGCCTGTTTCTGCAGGTCATTTTGATAAAACCCAAGCATCATTCTGTCAGTGAAATTGCTCTCACAAGGGACTCTGATGATTTAGCTCTACTGCTTCTAATCCATCCAAAGCAGTGTCAAAAGTAACGCTGTGTTCAACTTAGCTCAAATTTGATCCTGATGGACTGTATAGAAATTAAAATTAGCATGAGTGGAACATAAATAGAAGTGTCCTCACATACTTTGGAAGATTTAACTGAAATCACATACTGTGTTAAACCAACCTAACTCTAAAGTAAATGTGCGCTTAGGTCTAGTTACATCATTGGTATAGCTCTGCCAGAGGAGTGTATGATTTTTTTTCTCTTTATTAAGAGGCTTGTACTGATAAAAGCTCTGAGGTAGATGCTTTATATCAGCATAAGTACAGTTATACTGGTAGAGCCTATGCCACTTCCCAGTACAACTGTATGGCAATGCTCTCCTACAAGGAGAAGCCTTATTGCACAGTTGTGTCACACACAGTATTACAAGGTTGGAAAAGACCTTTGAGATCATCGAGTCCAGCCTATGACCCAACAGCAACACCTTGTCGTCTAAACTGTGGCACTAAGTGCCTCATCCAATCTGTTTTTAAACACCTCCAGGGACGATGACTTCAAAAGCACAAAGGTGTATGGGGGAGGAAATGTGATAGGTGTGGAGGAAAAAAGGACAGGTTTGGGTATGAGATACAAGATAGGGCAAGTTAACAACAGAGGCAGTATAACCACTGCCCACCACAAATGCTCCATCATGATATGTACGGGGCCCCTGGGGACAAGAAGAGAAGAAAGAGCAAAGGCCCCGCTCCTCTGTGAAGTGCCACACAGACACAATCATGTCTTTTATCACCATGTAGGAAGAGACAGTGCCTGCACCATAGTGGAAAACATCTCCAGCCTGCAGTCTTGCTACTTCTTGCCCATGTGATGCACACAACAAAAACAAGCCCTTGTTTGAAGCAATCGGGTTTCACCCTGCAGGGATTTGCTTCTGTCGATAGAATTGAATGTTGGGAAATTGCTTTGCTGTTGTTCAATGTGCCGTACGTCAGCCAGTCTGCGGGACTTTGGCCAGAACAAGCAGAAGGTGCTGCTGACACCTCTACCCAGGGTCAGTAAAATACACTTCCCTTCCTTCAAGAGAGGGAAGAAATTTTGGGAAGTTTTACCAAGATTACAAACTACCTCTGCTTACAATCAAGATCCACAGGTTCACAAACTCAAAACGTCAGCATCAACGTTACTTACTGCTCTCTGTCACAGAATGGACATCAGTGGTGTGACTAATACCCGAAAAAATACCAAATCTAAGTCTCTCCCAGATGCCCTGACACACACACACCCACGTGGACATGCACGACATCTCAGATCAGTATCTCTAACCTTCTGAAAGGGACCTGCTCCTTTCCGCCTTTCTACTCTTCACGTGAAGCCTCGCAAGAGCCTGAGGTCCGAACAACAAAGGTTTTGCTTCCCGTGACCACAGGTTGTAACAGTTGCTTGTAGAGACCCCTCAGAATTAACTGCACAGGTCAGCACCCCCTTGCCCTAGCAAAGCCCACCTCCAACTGCCTGGAACGAACACATCTCTGGTCCAAAGCAGCCATCCTAGACAGCGAGTAGGGTACAGCTCCCTATCCTGGCTGTAATCCAGGCTAAGCCGGGAACTATCCTGCAGCCCATAAAAACCAAGGAGAATAAAAATCAAGACACCATTTCACAGCATGGTCCTGGCATGTCACCAAAAGCAAGACAGTACAGAGTTGCCCACGACTGGCTTTGCACAGCCATCGAAAGCATTTCTCCCTGGGAATCACTTTCCTTTCCACATAGCTTTCCAAGCACAGGCTTGACAAACCAGAACAGACAGCTCCAAAAATACACATCCTCCTCTGCAGAGACAGTCATGGGTCAGGGATCCAAATGAAAGCCAGGATTGAGCTCCAAGAGTAGTTGAGGGGGCAGGGCTTATTCTGAGTTTCAAAACAAAACAAAACAAAACTAACTGCCCACTGCCCCCCATGCACTGTTAGACACATTTCTTCACTTCCCTTGGCCCCAGCAAGAGATTCATGAATAAAATCTTTGATGCCCCAGCCCTTCCCTGCAACCCTGCAGAGGGAACTGAATGGTGGCACACACATATCTGCTCAGCCCCTCAGGTCTTAAACTTAAATCCTTACTTTTTGAAAGCTTATATTATTTTATCTTCTCCTTTAATGAACATTACTCCCCCCTCAAACGTACGTAAGCGACCGTATGTAAGCACGTGGAACTTAATAAAGCAAAGAACAGCAAGATGACCTGATGCTATCTACAGCCTCCTGACTTCACACTCTTTCCTGGTCCTTGCTTGCTGTGTGCACATGCACAAGCCACTTGGCTACTGTCTCTTATTTCTACCTGGACAAAGTCCACCTCCCTTCAAGACTGGGAAAGTGCCTCACTGAACCCCTCCTGCCATACCCCAAGGAAACAAAAACTCAGGAGGTGCAGCAGGAGGTGCTGCCCCCCACATCGGACTGCACATGGGGACCCAGAGGCTTCAGGCAGATGCTATTCTGGCAAGGGACTGTTGAATTGCCAGTGAGCCCCCAGACCCAATTCCAGAACCTTCCCAAAGAAGCCTCTGTGCATGTGCCAATTCGAGAACCTTTGCAGCAAGACCCCCCCCTCATGCTGGCGGGGTGGGGACATGGACTTATTCTATAAATAGAAGCCCACCAAGAAGGCAGGTGCCGCACGCCCACAACCACATGGAACTAGCCTGAGAAGACGCTACAGAAGAACCAAAGGACCATGTGGTTCTGAAGACCACGTTTTTCACACGTCCTTCTTTTCCTCTTCTCTGCCTTCCCTCCTCCATTCCTCTCTCTTTGTTCCTTTCTTCTCTTTTCCATGGCACTACTGTGCATCAGAACAGATCCGAGTTGTGTTCTTTTGTGCAGCTGCCTGGAGGGTATAAGATTGTGGTCTGAACAGACTGGGATCTGTTATTGCAACCTTTGGGAAGCTGTAATCCCGAGTATTTGATATTTGCTTCCATACTGTGGCCATGCCCAAAATATTGGTTTGCTGTTTTGGCTAAGTCCAAAACCAGTACTGATCCCATATTTTTGCCGTGCCCAAAATATTGATTTTGGCCATGTCCAAAAGGAATACTGATTCCATATTTTGGCTGTGTCCAAAATATTGGTTTGCTGTTTTGGCTGTGTCCAAAATAGATACTGATTTCTTGTTTTGGCTGTGTCCAAAAATAAACACTGTTTGAATTTACCCTGGGATATTTGTCCTCTCCAGTTCCCCACGAACACATCAAAGGACCCTTCCCTTCTTGACTCAGCAGGTCTGGGGGTGTGGGGGCGACCCGGGTGGTGGGAGAGGGCCTTGAAAACGTGCATAGGATCAAGATACAATCAAGAGCTTTGCTCAGGACACAGCAGTGGCTCCAGTCTTGGTAGCTAATAAAGGTAGCTAGCCCCGTGCACTGGGGCATAGTGGGCATAGCTTTTCTCCACCCAAAAAGCTAAGATGAGGGCTGGAGGCAGGGCACAGCAGCATCTCTGGCTCATTAGGAACCGCAGCATGTCACTGTCCTGTGCCTGAGGGCTACCATGGTCATCTGAGGCAAGGGAAGGTTTAAGGGCCAAAAAATATCTCCGTCCCCTCTGTGCTGTTTACACCCTGGTAGTGCACAGGAGGGGAAGAGTCTCCCATCAGACTTGGACGTCTCCAGAAATGCCCACTTCCAGGGACTGATGGAGACCTGTCAGCCCTGCTGTATGCACACAGCAATGCCCAGGTAGTAGTAGTATGACAACCAAGAGATAAACAGATAGGACTCCAAACTCTTCTGATATATGGATTTCTGCTATTTGCTGGGAAGTCCAAAGTCCCCGGGTACAATGCAGGTGTATAATTATCAAATACAGGGTGGAGTAGCAGAAGTGTGGTTGCGATTTGCATATGTATGAGGGCATAAGAAGTAACTTCTCCCCAAAGGCACCTCGCTGTTGCTTCTGTTGCTCCTGGTGCTGTGGAGGGCACCGGGAGCCTGAGCTCGGGGCTCAGTCTGCTGTGGAGCAATCTGTGCAAGTTAAGGATGCTACTGTGCTGCCCTCGTTGCTCTTCCTGGGAAGTTTTCGGCGCCCTGGGAGCTCAGTCCTGCCAGGGGGTGTTCGGGATTTGCACGCTGCCAGGGACAGTGGCTGTGGCTGGCTAAGCAGGCTGTCGCCACGGGCTCTTGGTGCCTCTGACAGCACTGAGAACACCTTACAGAAGGGTGTCTCCAGGAGTGCCAACCGGCAGTGCCACCACTGCAGTACCCTCGGGCCAGCAGTGAGTGGAGCAGCTGCAGGAAAGGCTGGGCTGGACATGAGCAGAGACAAAGCACCGTGGCTCAGGATGTTTCTAAGGTTAAGGCGAGGGCACAGCCGCTGTTGGAAACACCATGGGCAGGGGAGGTGCCATCCTCAGGGCTGGGGATGTGCCCCCATCCCCGCAGCACTCATAAACCTTCCCCTTTCTGCCTCTGTGCTTCCTCACCCTCTCTTCCACCTTTCCCGGGGACCCCTGCATTTCCTGTACCTGCTGCCCCAGCCACCATCTCCCTCCCACCCAGCTCTGCTGAACCACTTCTCTCCCTCCGCCTCCAGGCCATGGCTGTGGGCATCACCCACATCTTGACCATCCTCAGATGGAGGAGGATTTCTAGCAAGACAAACCAGGTGTGTCTCTGTGGGTACCTGTGCTACATTTGCCAATTCCTTCCCAAGAGCAACTTCCTGACTAGTCTGCTTCCAGGCAGTGCCCGTGAAGCCCTGAGCACCCACAAACTCAACATCATCGACCGCTTGCTTGTGCCCCTGAGACCTCCCATTGGGCACCTCTTCCATCAGAGCTGGCACTGTGGGGAAGATGCCAGCAAGACACTCCTGCATCTGTGTGGATCACTTGCTAAGAGACAGTGATGTGCTTCCTCCTCTACCCTGTGCAAGCAGCACAGAAGCCAGACCACTGCCTCCTGCACATCCCCTGAGCCTGCCCACAGCTGTGATTCTCCTCCTGCAAGGAGGTGCAGGAGGGATTCCCCCTCTAGAAATATACAAATAGATTTTCTTGTTTCAATAAACCCTGTGTCTGAGCACGTCTGGGAAATCACTTTGTTGGAGAATATTACCCCTTTGCTCCATCTCCCCTCCATAACAGACATGAAATTGTGCTCCAGTTTACCTGTGCACTGCTTACACTTAAACTTAGACGGTTAGCACCTCCTGATCTCTCTTTTATCTTGATGTTCTCCACATCCCTTCCTCCCTTCTCATGTCCCGGACCAGCTCTGTACTTGCTTCAAGGGATGCTACTGGAGTCAGCTGCTTCATCATTGGGTCTCTTTTTCTGGCTGCCTGGCATCTTGCTAAGATCAACCCACCACATGTAGTTACCCTTCTTTCACCAGGAAACGAGCACAGAAGATATACACGCAAACAATCCTGCTGGCAACGAGCATAGGACCTGTAGGCAAGGATCTCTGAACTTCAGTGATGTGCTGAAAATCTCTCTGTCCCAAAAATGAGAGTCAATGCATTGTGTATTATGTACGTACAAAGAGTGACTCCTTAGAAGATCTACTCATCTCTTGGGCACAAGTTTAACAGACACGTGAAGTACCTAACTGTTATTTTACCATAGTAATTTTGTGACCAAACCATTCTGACAACTCTTCTCAAGGATGAAAAGGTCTTACAACAAGTGGCCTACTGCCTGCTTAAGACATAGACTGCCTGTTATCTTTTTGCATGATAACTACTTAAAAACTTGTATTGGATCTTCAAAATAACACATTTGCTTGTAGGCATGCTTGTATATTCATACATGAACTTCTTGTACCCTTAAAATGTGAGACATTTAACAGGAAAGAAGAATCAGAAAACACTGCTTTATGATAAACATTAAAATTCTGACAGCATTGAAATTCCTTATTTTGCCAAAGTATAATAAAAAAAGACCTGGAAAGAATGGCAAGGTATATATTGCATTTTAATAAAGTTAAATTTGCTGGAAATGTAGGAAAACAACAAGGAGCTTAGAACTAGGTACTAGATTTCAGTACATGACTCAAGAGCTGAAGACTGCTTTGAGAAAAAATGCCAAATCGCAGAAACTCTGGGCAAAGAATTTAGAGGACTCCAGAGCTGGGCAACAGGTCTGTAGAAGTTTAGCAGATCATTAGTTGGTCTCTAACTATGCCTGCGTGGTAGAGGTCTCAGAGCAAAAGACAGCCATTGGTGGCATTTTCCCCTGTTCCCCCAGGTGGAGAACCTCGGTCACTGAGCACTCCTGTAAACTTCCTGAGACTCTTTCAGTCCTGTGAAAAGCATCTGGATTAATCTCCTGAATCTGGAAATTGTGTCATTGCTTTCAATGGGGACAACAATACCTCCTCTAACTTTATTAAAATACGCTGCTTCCTGGCAGAGGTGGGACGCTATAATCGGATTATACATAAGCAACAGAGGAACCAGTTCATGCAGAATTTATTTTCAATAACACAGCCCCATGTTTGTGCTCAACACTGGAAAGTGATTTATTTCTATCTAGGATTTTTGCAGTATTATCTGACTACCTCAGAAGGAGGAGTGAACACATCTCCACGATTTCTCTGGCAGTATGACACAACATTGCATCTCAAAGGCAGAGCAGCAGGAGCAGATGAGTTGTACCAGAGGTTGTACAAGAAACCTGTGTTAATGACTAAGACTGAAATTGGATGGCAAATCTCAGTCCTTTCTGCTGCTTAAAGAAGAGAAGACAGGTTTACTTCTCAAAACAAATACCACCATTTGACCACAGGTACTGACAAGGAAGTTGCAGCCCATGACTGAACCCAGACTTTGTGTGTATTGCCCCAGTGCAGCTCCATGTGTGGGGAGGCAGCCAAAGAGCAAACACCCAGCAGAGACCTGGCATTCCCAGGGGGCTGGCGATTTTTCCAGCTGCTCAAACTGTGCCACCCTAGCACCGCTGCTCCTTGATGGCAAACACTGCCTCTTGCTCTGGCTGTGTGTAGAGACCTGCTGCAGGGAGATGCTCTGCCCACAAATAGTGAGCAATACCTCTAGGAAGGAGAGGAAAAAGTACCAAAATACTTACCAGGAGGCCTGACTACAAGCCTCTGAATGTTAAGTTCTTCCCATGACTACTGCTGTCACGTGACATTCAGTGCTTTAAAAAATAAAAATTAAAAAAAATGGTATCTTATGTGGCACTGTGGTTCTATGCAGGAAACAAGAATGAGGTTTGCCTTTTACATAAATCATCTCCAATCAAATTATAATGTCCCAAAGAGGTACATGTTTTGATACTTGACCTTCAGTGTTCATTTCATGAGCAGTTTTTAGTATTTATTTTTTAAAGGAAAGGAAATTAAATGGGGAAAAGATTGCCCTATGCTAATTCACCAGTTAAACTCACAGGAAACTGCAAAAGATAAGGTTCCCATAGCAATTGGAAAAGGTACGGCATAGCAGAGATGAGGCCCGATTTTCCCAGTTACTTTGAGTACTAGTGGTTTATCTCCACATAGCACAGGGAAAAGCAATTACTTGGAACGAGGAACAAGGGAAAGGACCTTGTGGCATCTCTGATTCTTTTTAATGGCCATTCTCTGGCATGGTTTGATGCACCATTTTTGCAACACAGCCGTGCACCAGCGCGTGTGCCCTCAACCATAGCAAAGCTCCTGGGGGCATCATGCCACTGGCTTTCCCTGTGGTTTTAGCTATGAAATTCTGACAGGTTTCAAGCAGGTTTTGGCAGAGAGTTTTACAGCCCCAGCCTCCACAGTCCAGGGCTGTGGAGGCACTGCATCAAATGATGTATCCCGAGCACAACACCTCCCAGCCGGCGCCTCACATTCATGGCTACCCTGGCAACAAGAGACCTTTAATTCAACATAATCTGCTTCCAATGAACCCATCTTACCTATTAATTATTGCTTTATCTTGCCTGAGCTTATGATTATTGCACCCCATTATGTCTTCCTTATCCCCTGAGCAGTCATTTGTAGAAAAGCCAAGGGAGCACAATCCTTCTCCCATTCTTACCCCAAAGTAATTCTACAGCACAGAATCAGGCTCATCAATTCCTTCATTAATTCCTCTACAAAATGTACAGTTAAATCTGTGGGCATGCCGTCCCTAGGGTCTCATTTCTCCCTGCTGTGCTGCAGCTCAGTTTGGTTTTTTTTTTTGGCCAACTGCTCTGGCACTTTTCCTGCACTCCATGAATTTTCTGAAGGAATTGTCAAATATTCCGCTATTTCACTCTTGGATACTTTTTCACTGGGCTGTGTAGTTTTGACCCTACAAAGAGCAAGCCCCTAGATACTTATTCCTCACCCCTTTCCATCCTGAGACTGCCTTAAGATCCATCATCAACTACAACTGCATTGAACATTCTCCTCCCTTTCAGTGACACCTGAAGTTGTAACTGCTGACACTGCAGCCTATGATATGTTCCTGGCTCCCTCTCTCTCTCATACATAGGTGACCTAGCAATACATTTTCCTTTGTCATCCTCCAGCTTCTTATATACCTCTGAACCAACTGACTTACTCCCTGTGCTAACACCCCATCGTTTTGTACATTTGCATCCCTAACTTTTCCCCTGCACAACAACTTTTTTCTCTGCTCTCTCTCACCACTGTGGTTTCCTTTCCTTCTCTCAACACATTTCCTTCCTTCCTTCCTTCCTTCCTTCCTTCCTTCCTTCCTTCCTTCCTTCCTTCCTTCCTTCCTTCCTTCCTTCCTTCCTTCCTTCCTTCCTTCCTTCCTTCCTTCCTTCCTTCCTTCCTTCCTTCCTTCCTTCCTTCCTTCCTTCCTTCCTTCCTTCCTTCCTTCCTTCCTTCCTTCCTTCCTTCCTTCCTTCCTTCCTTCCTTCCTTCCTCCCTCCCTCCCTCCCTCCCTTTCTGCCTTCCTTCCTTCCTTCCTCCCTTCCTCCCTTCCTCCCTCCCTTCCTCCCTTCCTTCCTTCCTTCCTCCCTTCCTCCCTTCCTCCCTCCCTTCCTCCCTCCCTTCCTCCCTTCCTCCCTCCCTTCCTCCCTTCCTCCCTTCCTCCTTTCCTCCCTTCCTCCCTTCCTCCCTTCCTCCCTTCCTCCCTTCCTCCCTTCCTCCCTTCCTCCCTTCCTTCCTCCCTCCCTCCCCAGGATGTCAAAAGAAACGCTGTCCCCACTGTTTGCAACCAGCTGGCTGGAAGGAGACAGTGTTCCAAATGCTTCCATCTCAGTTATGAAGGAGAGAAGGGAAGAGCCCAGGAGAGAAAAGAAATCACTTCAGGAAGGAGAGAGCAAATCAGTCCGGGTTATGGAGGAGACATCCTCAGTGTCTTAGAAGTGAGTTTCTCTCTCTGTGATGCTGAGCACCTCCTGGACTGAAGGGGACCATCCCTCGTGCTTCAGTTTGGACTGTCCTGCCATGTACTTCTTCGGCTGTGGCAGATCCTCCGCAGGGGAAATCAGCTGCGTTAGCCGCTGCAGAGAGGAAGTCTCTGTTAATTAAGCTGATATAAACAAACAGACACCCAATAGTGATCCACAACCATTGCTGGGGGCAAAGGCATCTAGAGAGCTAATGCTCCCAGATTGCCACTCCTCTCCTGCCCTGGCTGCGAAAGGGAGAGGAAGAGAGCAGGCTTGTTTTAAATGCTCTCAGTGACAATGATTCCACATCTGGGCTCAAACCCAAGCCATGGACTGACAACCTGACCCTACTGGGCTCCTCACAGTCGTGTTTCTGGGAGAAAGGATGCTAGTGATTAGCCCCACAGACATTTTCTGTGGCCATGGAAAAAGCCCAAGAAAGCCATTTTTTCTCCTATGCCAAGTAGCCATGCTTCCCATTGACTTTGGTGAAAGCTGTGGAGGCTTCCAAGTGGTTTGACCATCAGAAAGTGCTGGGCATTTCCTGGTATGGTTCAAAATAGGGTGGCAGGAGACACCTATCTCAGTCGCACTTCCCCTCTTCAAGCCAGACAGACTGGAAGGTGCAGGCAGAGGTTATGGGACAGCTTCCTGCCCTTAGCTTCCCCCATCCTCTGCAATGCATGGGGTGCTGCAGGCTGATCCACACACACATACACTAGTGTTGTACCAGCTTTGGGGAGTTTATTCTTAAAAAATGCAAAGAACTCAGAGCTCCTTGGGCAAAAAGCGCTGGCCTGCAGAGACAGCTGCTGTGAATTTCTGGTCTTTCTCATTTCATTTTTTAAGCCTCTCTGGTACTACCTACCTTCCTGAGCTCCTAAGTTACTAAGCTACAAAACTCAGTAACCCATGGTGTCCTGCAGCGAGCTGCCCATCTCCATGGGCTATTGTATCACTTCCCTGCTGAATACTAGCTTTCACAGTTTACAGCTTTCATCACAAGCTGTTCAGGCCAGTGCATGCTTCTTTCTTGCAGAGTGCATCACAGGCAGAGAAGACAACTCATCTGTGACCCATTGGATTAATTTCAGTATTTCCACTCGTCGTGAAGTACCTGCCATTATTCTGAATTTGGCTTATTTATTCAAAAGTATTTGCCCCATGATTTCCAAAATCAGCCTTGGTCTGCAGCTGCTCTGTGAGCAGTTCATTGTGAGTTTTCAGTCTTTGGAGCTTGAGCTGTCTTAATCAGACACATCAGAAAACATCATTTGTATTTCTTGGTCAGTCAAGTGTAACAAGGAATCAATTCGTTGCAGAGACTGATCATAATTACCAGTTACAAACTTGCCTTCAGTGAACGGTTTGCAATATTCAGTGGAAAGGCGCTCTTATTTGTGTCAGGAAATTAATTCATTGAGTTTCTGGGGTGTGACTGGAGAAAGGGAACAGATATATTTTGAACCTGTTTTCAAAACAGGAGCAACTGTTCCATGAGCTATTGTGTGGTTGTCATTGATTCTTCCCTGAATCAACCCAGGCTTAGCAGTTGATTCCTTTCTACATCCTTGGAAATTTCTTCATACTCATATATTTGAGAAGTCCCTGGAGATTACAACTAATATCATCTAAACCAGGGCAAATGGAAAATCCTTCAATATGAAATTAGCCAAATCAGTTCCTCAGATGCACTATAAAATAAGCATTAACACTACTCTCAGCAACATTTCAGTCCAAAGGCTCAAAGCACCTTGCAACAGGTGAGAAATATTACTCGTTTAGAAGGCAGGATATTCAGGCAATTACTTCACTGAGGGGTCCAGGTCATCAATTAGATGTATGAAATATCTGAGCTGTGGGGAGTCAGAGATGTTTTCATCCACCCAGTCAAACTCTTCAAAGAGGCCATGGGAAAGGACAGATGCATTACTGCTAAGTGGTTTGGAGCACAGGAGAGGGCCATAAGAGGCAAGACTCAAGGTCTGAACACAGAGAAAATTCTATAACAGCACCTTGTCACAAGATTCACCCAGAGTTCCTCATATTGAGAGTTCTACAGCTCACAGTTCCCTCTCAATCCTGTCATCTTTTCATGTCCTTCAATGGCAACCAGGAGACTCAAGGGCCAAAGGCAGCTGAACAGGAACTGTTTCATAGCATTGTAATTCCCTTCCACCTTCCTGCCTGCACAATTGTTCCTATCTGGGCATCACACTACATCTTCTCCTGAGCATTAGCCAGCTCTGCCATAGCTGCTGTCACTCCCTATTAAGTCACATTTTCCAGCCATCAAATAAGAGCCTCTGTGGGCATAGAGTCACCTTCTCTGAGGCAATGGAGCCAATGATACATCCTGCACCCAGCAGGGTTGTGTTGGCAGTGTAGGTTTTACCTCCCCATGGCCATCACAATGTGACTGTCATACCTACAGCCACAGGGATGCTCCTGCCCCCTGTTCACCTGCTCCCCATGCCAACCTGCTGCAAATGAGCCTACAGTGTGTGAGGATGGGGAAGGTCCAGAAGAGAAATTGTGCAGAAATTAATATGCACTGTACAGAACCCAGATCTTTCTTCATTGGTCATGTGGGGTGTCATCTCTATAATATCATCTTCTTAGACACTCCTCTACCTAGGACAAGGTGTCTACAGTGAAAGAGGACAGGCTTCTGTGTGGTACAGAGTAGATTTTTACAGCTCTGTGATCATGTCCTCTTTGACAGCCACATGTCATTTCTTCAGAGAAAATAACATAGTCCTGGCCCAGGACTAAAAAGGGAACAGAGGCAAGGGACGAGAAGTAAAAGCAAAACAGGTCCTGGTTTTGCACCTGGTTTGCACTGGCACATGTCATTTATGAAAGAGGAGGCAAAGGTGGTGGCATGCCAATCTTTACCTATGTGGCCAGCAGGACCACCTGAACCATAAAACAAACCAAGCAGCCTGTGGCCTCATGAAGTCCACTCTGTGAGCAAGTGTTAGAGATGCTCTGCATATGTCTAAACGTTGCTCTGAGCATGGTGTTGCAACATCTCATAGGAGACTCTGGATCACCTTGGAAGCAGTGCTGAGACTCTCAAAGCTCTCCAAATTGCCAGCAAGAGCTGTGGGGCATTCTGGGGAAAGGTCACTCTCATCCCCTTTGCCTTCCCAGAGAAAAAATGTGATGTGTACACCTTCCATGGGGCCCTTTCTGTGAGCCATCTTAGGGAAGCACCAGCAACTCGACCAGTGACCAAAATCCCAGTACCTGCTTCAGGGGTCCTTTAGTTTTCAGGAGGATGAAGATGGCGTAGAGCGGAATACAGACCATGGAGGAGAGTGCCATCAGCCAGCCCAACACGTAGCCCCACGACGGGTACATGTAGGAATTGTTATATTTCAAGGGTGTGTACTTGATCAGGGAAAACAGGAAGACGGCCTGAGGAGCAGAAAAAAGAAAAAACAGAAATAGCCAGAGCAATGGGACTGCAAAGCTGGGCAGCCTGGCCACCTTGCAGACACTGGCTGGGTGACAATGAGTGTGAAGTTTTGCATGAGCTAGCTACAGCAGGGCAGAGCTGTGTATGTTGACCGTACAAGGATTTATCTTGGAGCCTAAACAAAATTGGCAGCAGCTTTGAGGGTCCAGCAACACTGAGACAGCCATTTAGCCATATCAAAGTCGGGAATTGTTGTTGTCCCTGGCAGAAGCCCCCCAGAAGTACCACATGGGCTCTCTAGCCACAGAGCTCTCAGATGATTTGGGTTGGATAGGGCTTGCTTTGAAAATTTCCCTGATATTCAAGCCCTGCTGGAGCCTGAGGACAAAGGACTAGAAATCTTTTGTAAGCTGTAGCTATTGATCCCATCTGTGTTTCCATTGAGGTCAAAGAAAACAACTTTCAACATCAGATACAGCAGCAGAATTTGGCACAGAAATCATGTAAACGTCAGTGGAGAAAGACTGAACATAAACTCATAACAGGCAAAAACTTGCCTGACTTAGGGTTCATTTTCTTTAAACACATGTTGTTATAGAAGTTTTAAAAGATATTTAATAATGTAGAAAGCAAATGGTCATGGAAAGACATTTCTGAACCATGGGATTTCACAGGAACACAGGCTGAAGCGAGTATTTCAGAATAGGGTAATTCTCACTGGTCTTATGTTCAAAGGTAATTTGAACAAACCTCTCCACACTTTGAGGATACATTTCCCTTTCCCGTTACAGTAAACAAATGGCTTTTCAGGCTCAATTAGTTTTCCATTCAAAAGATAAGTCTTTAAAAAGCAAATAAATTGCCACCTCAGTTATGGACAAGCTTCTACATCTCCATAGCACTTTGACAAAATTACAGCAGCACCCTGAAGACAACTTTTTCTAGTGAGAACCCTGGGACCCAGAATAATATGCCATGTTGTCACAATTGCACTTACCAAGCACAGACCTGGGGTCAACACTAGCCAGCATATCTTGATCAAAGGCCACGGCCGGAAACCAATCATGTCCTCTATGTTGTCGTAGAAGCGGTTTGCACCTTGGCCACCGGCCAGCACAAAGACAAATTCAGAGGTCAGATCATTGCTGTTTCTTCAACCACTATTCACAGCAGTTCCCAATTTTCTTTATGCTCAGCGTTTACTCACGGCAAAACCACAGCTATTCAAATAATATAGCAGCAGGTAATGGGCTTTCCTGTCATTGAAAAAGTCCACCTCTGGATAAATATAGATGGAGATTTTTAGTTTCAGCCGTAAGTTATCAGGAAGCTTCATACAGAAGAAATGCCTGGTACTTCAGACAGCAGCAACTATAAGCAAGAGGTTGCAGCCCATGTGCCACTAAAAGCTGGTAAGGACCAGCACAAGGCAAGGAGGGGTGCCTGGTTTATGTGTCAGCAGGGGAAAGCTATTGCAGGTTGAGCATGTGGAATTGTGTGAGCCGAGAGTCCTTAAAGGAACAAAGAGAGTAGGGGACACCAAACAAAACTGTCTGTTTGTAACCAGATGGCGCACCAGGGAAGTCACATCAAGAATCACCACTGAGCTGGGCATTTCCCCTCTGTCATCCAGAGCCTGCTTTCCATAGAATATTTCATTTTTGGCATAAACCCAGAAGACCTGCCAATCCAAACTTGGCTGGAAACCAAATCTATCTTCAAGTGGTGATATACTGTCCAATGAGAGCTGTTTTATGGGTGCCTGATCTTCCCCTCTCATTAATTTCACTTGCCAGATTATGCTGTTCATGGTACGCAGAACCCACATGAATCTCATAATCAACCATGGTGAAATATACCTCTGAAGAGCCTCTAAAAGTCCTGCCACTGGTCAGACCAGTGGCATTGAGTCTTCCTAACCAAAGCACATAGAGGAAATAGACGCAATGGTATACCAAGAAGATGGCACAATGCAGATGGACTGCAGCAGACCTTGTAATAAGCTCTTAGATATCTTCAATGTTGGCCAAAAAGAGATGTGAAATGAAGAAGAATCAAAAAGTCATTCATAAGATGCCCTAACTTCTTCCTAACCAGAGATAACCAGAAGTACTATATCAGACTGCCTCAGGTGAAATAGAGTAACAATATTAGACAAAGACTGGAGCTGAACCGTCCGCAGAGAGATTTACCAATTAAGAAACTCTGGCACGAAATAATACCGTATTTGGCTTATTGAAATTTAATCACGGTGCTTAGCTGATAAAGAAGGGCTCTGCCTTTAGGGATGTTCATCCCACTATGAACTCAAGGTCATGGCACTTTTTTCCACCTGCTAGCATGATGAGACCTTACCCCTTTGGATTGTAACACCAGAAGTCTGGGCTAGGCAAAATATATGCCTAGAGGACTGGCCACACTCGTGAGTGTTTAGGGTTTGGTGAGTTTTATTTTGGTTTGTGTTTTTTATGTCTTAGAATTAAATTGCTGCATTATGTTTCCTTTAGAAATATGCATTCTACAAAAGCACATTATGTGCGCTTTTCTTTTTTGTAGTTCTTTGCACTATTTTTTTTTATAAACCATGACTAATGTTTGTAGGAAAGCTCTTTTAAACACAGCTTTTGAAGTATTTAAGCTGGGGAGTGCAGGTTCTCTGAACACCTCTTGGTTGCCATCTTGAGTTGGCAGGTTAACAAGTAGCCTCAAGCAAAGACAACAAGCTGTGACATATCAAGGGACACGCAGCCTTGTGTGGGAGTCCAGCCTACACCGCAGAACAGAACCCTAAAACTTGCAAGCTGTAAGTATCATGAGGCTTCCGATAGCATTTCTGAAAATATGCTGGGGATGAAAGAGAGATAGCATAAAAAAAATCATTTTGCCAAAAAAACAAATGTCACAGTTGCTTATACCATTCAGTGTTTCAACAGAAACACACTGTGATGTCAGACATATGACAGATTAATTCATTCCCTAAATTCATAACCTAAAAAAGGATGGACCAGATGATCCTGAGGTCCCTTCTGTGATTCTATGATTCTATGAAAGATGCCAAACAAAAATAAAGACAAAACAGACATCCATCCTCCACCAAGAAATCAATTCAAAACTTATGTTGTTAGTTACGGTGTGACTCCACCTGTCATTCTCCCTATTCTCTGTAGTACAACCACCAGGTCCTGCATTTCCACAGCCACCGTGGCTGTCAGTAGGTGACCTGATGAAACACAATGGGGACCAACACGAACGTCCTCAGAGAGCATATGAACAGGAGGTTTTGAGTGTTCTATGTTTCATAGGCAAATGAAAAAGTAATCAAGCTTAAGAAGTCATCAGTTCAAATCACTGAATGTTGGCTTTTTGAGCAAATTAGAAGCTGGAGGACATGTGCAGTCCCCCTTCCTTCCCAGTACATTAGAAGGATTAGATAAAGCCCCTGCAGAGAAAACCATGAAGATTTTTGTTGGAATGAACAATGATGTTTGGTCTTATCCCCAGTAGCCCAAGACAAGGAAGGATGGTATTCAGACACAGGGTAGTTATCCATGTATGCTAGTTATCCACTTCTGTCATGCTCACCAATTCCGCATACCTTCAAAGTTCTTGCATGGTTTTCTGACAAATCATTTAACTTTGCTACATAAATTTATGAGAATATATTTCACACAAACCCAACTACAGATATGTTTACATCCTTATATCTTGTCCTATGGACACCTTCTCATTTTACATGGCTTATAATAACTGCAAGTGATACCCAAACTGAAAGGGACAAAGATTTCATTTTATTTGTACAATATCCAGAAACAGTGAGTTTCACTGATCTGCTGGTTTACAATCCATGAAAAAGCCATCCTTTTTACATCTTGTCTTCCAAGCTGTGTTTATTTGCATTCATCTATAACAAATCTCACCCACGGGATTTCAATAGGTGATGACCCCATCTCTATGTCACAGTGCTAAGCTTGTATCTACTCCCTCTCTGTCTTGAACCTGCAGTATCAACACCTGCACCAAGCCTGTGCAAAATGCCAGCAGCAGAGGCATTGTGTGACTGCAACAACCGTGCACCCTTTGGATACCAGGTGCACAGAGCAAGTCCTTTATGGACCATAAACAAGCACGTAAGATTGCCTGTAGCTGTTGCATCGGAGATGATAAAGAACACACAGCCAGAGCAACAGGATCCAGGACAGGCAGGATCGAGGCGGAAAGAGGCTGCTGCTTCTGGTAACCACTCTGCATGTGAGCAGGAGAGCAAGAAAAAGATTTATACTAGCACAACATGGGATCACCCTAGGGCCACCCACAGGTACCCACTGGCATCACTTTGCTTTAGCTTTGTAAACACTCTTAATGGTTTCAGCCCCAGATCTCCTGTGGCGATGGAGGTACTCCCTTTTCTCCTGGAACAGCTAATCCTAATGTGAATGCTGTGACTGCCTGGAAAATGTCCTCCCTGCAGCACATTTCAGTGGCATCACATTGTGAATCTCAGTGCTCAAAACCGATGCCTGCTTATATGAGGGCTGCCTGTCCCAAAATGGAGAGAGGAAGTGGCCGGGGAAAAACCCCAAACCCTCCAGCACTCCCCTCCAGGGAACATGATCAGCAAGTCTGATGCTGCAAAATCCTTTCACAGGCAGAGAGCAATATGCAAGGAAATCCTCACATTTTTGCGAGAGCAGCTGCCTGGCAGCAAAGGGGAGCTGCCAAGTGGTGGGTGGTTGGCGTATGTGCTGGGAGAGGGGAAACTCAGAACGCATATTTGTGTTAGCAAAAAGGCTGTAATTCTTCACAGTGTAAGCAAGAGGTTCAGTGCTGCCAATTCTGAGGCTGGGAAAAAAACATTAATCAGCACTACACACCTTTTTTTCCACTAAGATGTCCCATCTGGGCCCTCTGACTACACTTTGGACCAGAATCTGTCCAATGGATGCAAATCATAACATCAGGAGCATAAAATCCTCCTGTGTGGAGTGGGGCAAATGAACCCACAGTATTGAGAGAAAGGGCTGTTTCTCAGTCCCCGGCTGCTCTGTCCCCCTCCCAGGCTGCTGGGGCAGTATCACCTTTCCAGGTGCTCATTGTCTGCCATTGTTTCCCTCCATGGGTTGTCAGAAAAGGCATGTGGCCTGTGTGACTGTAAAAATGGCATAATTCAGGTTAATGTAACCAAATATGGTGACGATGAAGCCCTGTCACAAATGCATGAGAATTTCGATCCCCTCAGAAATCCCGTGGAGACTGGGTAGAAGGCAACTCTAAATTTAAATCTGGCCAGGATCTGGTATTGCAAGCTCTCATGTAAGCTTCCTTTGCAGGACATCTCTCTAGAACAGATCATTCTTACAGATCTGCTTCTCTTGCACTCCCTGGAGGTCAAGCCCAAGCTGGACCTGCTTTTATTTCAGTTAAGAGAGGTGTCATCCACATTAGCAATTAGTTCCTGCTGTTATGGGTACAGCGTTTAGAGAAACTGATAACTTGTTCATCAGCAACTGCACCACAGCAAACATAACCTCTACAAAACTGCAAGCACCAAAGAGAACACATAGGAACTCACTGTTCACCGTCTTTTCCAAAATAGGACATAGGTGGCACCGAATGAAATTAGCAAGTGGCAAATTCAAAACAAGGAGAAGACAGTGACTCCTCACAGAACACCTGAGTGAGACATAGAGCTCCTTGCTGCAGGATTTTGTGGATCATAAATTCTTACCAGAGTCAACTGGAAAAAATAGCAGAAGAGAAATAAATAGATTTTACTTTTGGCTCTGGAAATCCCTGGGCCACAAGCTGAGTATTGCATCTGGCTCCAGGACAACCAGCACAAGAAAGACATGGACTTTCAGAGTGGGTTCAGAGGAGGACCATGAAAATTCTTGGAGGGTTGGAACACCTCTCCTGTGAAGAAAGCCTGAGAGAGTCGGGGTTGTTCAGCCTGTGCAGAAAAGAAGGCTCCATGGACATCTCGTTGCAGCCTTTCAGTACTTTAAGAGGGCTTGTAAGAAAGAGAGAGACCTTTTTATCAGAGCTCATAGGTATAGGAGAAAGAGTAAAAGTTTTAAACTGAAAGAGGGTAGATTTAGATTGGATATAAAGAATACATTTTTACTATGAGGGTGGTGAGACAATGGAACAGGTTGCCCAGAGAAGTTGTGGATGCACCAAGGTCAGGTTGAATGGGGTTCTGAGCAACCTGATCTAGTGAAAGATGTCCCTGTCCATGGTAGGTCGTGGCTGGGGATAGGAAAGGGACATGGACAACACAACACTATGTGACCTTTAGATGTCTAACCCAACCCAAACCATTGTATGGTTTTATAATAAGTTGTTAGAAGCTGGAAGAATATTCACAGGAAGTATCATTGCTAACTTTTCTATTATATTCTTCCCTGAGCATGCACTTCTGGCCCTTCAAAGAGACTCAACATGATACTCATGCTTGCAATTTTTCCTTAGGTTGGGAGACCCATACTGCTTGGCATAGCTAGGAGCCAGCATGTGCTTGTTTGTGGGATATTGAGGGTCTGGTCTAAGCTGGTATCTATCATAGTTTTGCATGATCCTTACAGGTACTGAACTCCTGTAGCTCCACGAAGCTAAGGAGAGAGAGCAGCTGCTCTGTATCACACACAACTAGAACCTTTGCCTGAAAACCACCAGCCTGATGTGAGCTTCGTGGAGATAAACTACAGCCTGTGTGCTTAGGCACTGTTCATCAGTGGAGAGATCTCCAGTAGTATATCATGGGATACTTTTCTTACTGCACAGACTAACAAGCAGCCGGTTTCCTTCTGATAGTTCGGGAAGCTTAGTTTAATCCTTCTCCTGAGTAGCTTAGTTACAGGCTTCACTGAAAGCCAAAGCAGTTCCTCCAGTTTATTTTAAGAGTGTCATCATATCTCGTGCTGACAGGAATCATGTATCAGTGCAGAAGTAACACACAGCAAGTCTGCATCCCAGCATTTTGAGTTAAATTAACTGACAAGACTAAACTAAAGGCACAATGCAAGCAGACTGTAACAGAGACCAAAGAACAGCAGTCAATCCTCTATAGCTGATTTTCTAATTCAAAGGACAGATGGGAAGATCAGCAAGATAGTTCAACATGAGAAACCATCAGAGAGGGAAAAAACATTCCTACTCTAAATGTGGAGCAATTAAGAAATGTTGCAAGAAAGCACAGTGGAAACCAGACAAGAAAGAAGGTAATTATAGCATTTCTTTGCCCCCTAAGGATCTTTCCTATTCAATCCCACTTCTCAACCCCCCATCCTTGCCTTCAGAAACAGTAACACATGTTTTTGTCTTCCACTTACCATACACCCATCCTACACAGATGACTTCAAAAATGGCCAGGAAGAGCAGGCATGTGCCACTGGCAGCATAGTAATCAAACAGCTGGAAGATGTACATCCCTCCCTGTTGAAGAAGTAGAGAAGACAGGGCATGGCAGGACTGCTCCATGTGAGGGAAAAAATGTCTGAGGCAAGTAGAAGAACAGCAGCAGAAACACTGCACCTAGAGCAGGTGGGAGAAAGAGAAGACCCTTCTCCTGGGGCTTTCCCCACTCTGCCCCCAAAAGACAGTCAGGCATGGTGGCAGGAGAGTATTTCGTGCTCATTTTATGACACTGCTGGGCTAGGCTGGTTTCTATGTCCATAGCAGCAGAAGCCAGTTTGTTTGCTTGATTTAAATCAGTTAGCAAGTTTCCAGTATCATTTCAAAATACTGTGTAGCAGTTCAGAACTTTGCAAGCAAGAATGTGGGATCCTGAGTTTCAGAACATTCAGACACCTCATTTTAGCTGCATCCATCTTTACATATTGTTCAGGTCCAAGCCCTGTGGTGGTATAAGCACGCAGCTCCCCTGCTACCTCTAACTTTGAGTTGAGCCCTGCATAGTTGCCATCAGCTACTTGTACAGGTCAGCGGTTGACACTTCTCACATACTTTCATGTATTTTCTTAAAGAGAAAGCCTCTCCAATGCAAGTCAAATGGATGCTTTCAAATGTCCTGATGAGCTCTAGACACAGCCAGAATAGCAGAGCAGTGACCTCTTCATCCCATCACGTATTAGGTGACATCCTGCAATGTTGGGACTAGATGACTCCACGCAAGGGGTCATGCAAAAGTCATGGGAACCTTTAATGCAGTTTTACTCAAAGCTCTTTTGGTCACAGTGGGAGCTGCCTTCATCAAATCCTTAGCCAGGATCCTTTATGAGGATCATTCAGCAGTGCTAAGACTCCTATCGAAGCACATAGTATGCACACACAGTGCAGGAAAGCACACCCCCGTGCAGGCAGAGATACCTGGCTGTTAGCCGCAAAGCAGGGCAAACACAGTGTGCATAGCATCACACCTACCCAGCTCTGCTGCTTCTGCTCCCAGAGATCACATGCTCCCCACTGGCTCAAGCAAGGTTATGATGCATCTTCCTCTCTTGATGCTCTGCTTCTTGTGGAAAGCAGTCACCAAATAACTGCTGCCCTTAGAAGAGCTTCTACTTGTACAGCTCAGCTTGTTTTAGCTATTAGGCCTGGTATTTGCACAAAGCTGTGTGTCAGGTGGCCTCTCTGGGCTGTGGGACTGTCTCTCTGGAAGGCTCAGTTATGCAGCAAGTACAATAGCACCACACAGGGTAAAAGCAACACCAGCTGTGAAAGGCACCAGCTAATGCATTAGAAATGAAGGATAATTAACAGCATCAAAGATGAGCTTGCTGTCTCTACCCACTCCTCCAGAGCAGTCTAATGGGGTTTCTGGTGCTCAGCTGTATACCCTAGCTACTCCTTTCTTACCTCAGTGACCAGCAATAAGCCCAGCAGGTAGCATACGACTGCAATGGCCAGGATCAGCAGCTCCCGACGCCCCTTCTTCCGAAAGACCCCTGGGTGCATGTCAATAAGAGCTGTCACCATGCTTTCCACACAGACGAACTGCAGAATGAGAGAGGTCAGAAAAATGTGTCTCCCCTTCCCAGAGCACACATTCCCTCTCATTGTGCTTTTTTCCTCCAGCCACCCAAATCCTTATTGTTTTGTTGTCTCTTTTTTGTCTCTCTTGCTTCCACCAAGGACCAGCTGCAGCTGCTAAGGACTGAAACACAACTCATTATATCAATGAGATCTGCTCTGGATCTGCAGACCAAAGGGGTTAAAAGTACAGTCCCGTGTAGGGAGGGTGAACTGTAAGGTGTGTGATGAATTACCTCAAACCCAACAGAGCACACTGCTGCACACCAGGAACAACCAAGGGATATGGAGGGAAGGAGCAAACCACATCCCTCGAGCAGGGCGAAGTAGTACCTCGGATGGCATAAGGAACCGTTATGAGAGAGAGGAGCTCATCCTGCCATCATGAAGCTAAGGAGAGCCAAATGACTCCAAGGACACAGGTCTGCCCTGACATCAAGCACAGCCCTCCTGCAGCAGGACTGGCTGCAAAATATGCCACAGCTGCCTGGGATAACCCAGTAGAATGGGTGGATTGTGGTCCTGTGGGTGAATTTCTGGCTTTCAGGGCTGAGCATGGGGCAGGACACTTGTTCATCACTGCAACATTCTTGATCCTGCAGCTTACATCACCCATGGGACATGTAAGAGAACATCACCTACAGCCAGCGTGAAGCAGAACTGCAAGTAAGATGAGGCAGGAGAGGAGCTCTACCCAGTAAAACAGAGAAAGGAGACCTCATTGTTCAGGTGCGGGGGCTGAGGTGCTGCAAAGCAGAGCCTGAGCAGAGAACTCTTCCTGGCAGATGTGCTGGGATGCCTTTCCACTCCCCTAGTACTGGTTTGCCAGGGTTGCACACCTTGTTCTGCAAGGTGGTCTGTTGGGTTTCACTTCTGGAGTAACAGCGGTATGGGAGGGTGAGAGATGGGCACACCAGTGAGAAGAGCACATAGAGATTCCTCTAGTGAGATGCAGCTGGGAGAAAACAGCCCCATTCCTCTTCCCAGACTGCCGTGCTCTGTGCCAGGCCTCACTCTGCAGCATGCAAGGTTTTGGTGTTGTCACAGAAGTGGGAGGGTATGCAGCTGTGACACCCTCTCATACACGAAGGAAGGATGCCAAACAAAGATCCCAGCACACATGGTCACTGGCCTCCCATTTGCCCTGGTTCTGAGCTCCCGTATTGTAGAAGTGCTGCAGACAATATGAAGAGCATATTTGAGATATGAGCAAAGCATATAACAACCTTATCCTTTCCTATGGCCCTGGTAAGTGATCAGGGTAGGGACAGGCATGTGGGTGTTAGACAAGGAGGGTTTATTTGCCGTACCTGGCTGTCCAGTCCCAGGAAGATCAGCATGAGGAAGAAGAGGCAGGACCAGAGCTGAGACACGGGCATCATCGTTACTGCCGTTGGATAAGCTATGAAAGCCAGGCCAGGACCTGCCAACAAACCACAGGAATATCGTGAGTGCCGTGCACACCACTGCTGGCCACGACCACTCAGCAGCACAGAGCTCAAGTACTCCTTCAGAGCTCACTGCACCAACAGCTCCATGCCCACTGAGGGCCGAAAACCACATAAGGAAACACTGATCCTGTAGACCTCACTGTGGACACCCACAGTGACAGAGGATCATAGAATCACCAAATGATTTCGGTTGGAAGTGACCTTAAAAATCATCCAGTTCCAACTCCCCTGCCATGGGCAGGGACACCTCCCAGTGGACCAGGATGTTCAAGGCCCCAACCTGGCCCTGAACACTTCCCAGGAAGGGAGCATCCACAACTTCCCTGGGCAACCTGTGCCAGTGCCTCATCACCCTCATCGTGAAGAATTTCTTCCTAAAGTCTAAATCTTCCCCTTTCCAATTTAAAGCCGTTCCCCTTGGATAACATCCCCAGTTTGACTTCAGAACAATATCCTCCCTCTTTAGGCTTACTGGTTTACCTTGGCTCTCAAATCTAATCTCCTGGAAGAACCTACCTGATTCAGCCACCTCTGCAATAGGCACTCCCTGCTCTTGAGCCATGAAACCCAGCACAGAGAAAATGGCAAAGCCTGCAATGAAGCTGGTGGCACTGTTCAGGAAGCAGAGCATGATGCAGTCCCTGGAGGGGGGAAAACAGAGAGAGAGCAGTGTTTCCTGCTTCAGAATGCTTCCACTTGTGGTCATGTGTGTACTCTGCTTCTCTGGTTTAACAGCATAGACTGAGGAACAGCAATGCTGCTCTTGAACTCCCTTGGAATTAAAATGCTCAAAATGGAACAAAGACAAACATCAGCCTACCTACCTGGCACGCCACTGCTCAAGAGCTATAGGACTACAGGAGGCATAAAGAGACTCACAGGGCACCACCAGTGGCTTGTGAATAGAATGCCACAATGATATCCATAGGGAGATGGCAACAAAAAAGTTCACCAGAGTCAAGAGAGCAAGAAAAACAACAGAGAAAATGAGGAGAATGGCAAATTAGAAGAGGCAAGAGGTTGCAAAAGTCGGCACAGTCAAGAAAGAGGAGTATCTGAAAGCATGAACATGTACAGGTTTCAACAGGTCTGGTAAAACAAGACTAATTGGTTAACAAAAATCCTCACCTGACAGGGGTTTTGTCTACACTGTCTTTATTAACTATTCTCAGATGGAGACTGAGAACAGCTATGTGAGTTATGCCTCTCATCCTGAAATGATTGTGAATTTGCTCCCAGTGAAAATGGGGCACTAATCTGAGCTGACTGGGCTGGAAACCCCACACCCTGACATCCTGCTTGGGTATCTGCCAGACCTGACCATAATGTCAACTGTTATGGCACAGTGTGGACACCCAGCACATCTGGGTCGGAAAGCCATCCAGAGGTAAGCTGCCAGTCCAAGATACCTAACGCATTAGAGGAAGATGTCAGTACACCACTCTATTGGTGACAGATGCATTTCAGGAGAGCCAGGGGAAAGTATTAATTGCCTGACCGATATCCATGGTAACACCTATTGGAGAACAAAAGAAGAGGACAGATGACTGATGTCTTGAGAATACCATTACATTTTCCCGTCTATGCTAGGGCAATATATGAAGGAATAACAAAGCCCCCTCTCCTTGGGGTTCTGTGGAAGGTGTCAGAAATGGTTCTGATGGCTTCACTGAGCTCTGTGTCAGGACACGGATAAAATAGATCTGTAATTCAAGGGCAAGAAGAAGGCCAGGGAAACTTGATTAATCTCTTGGTAGGTTCAAAATGCCAGTGGCAGTATTTTACGCTGATGGTATTAAAGCAGTGTAGACAGTGGGCCCAGCCATGATCTTTGTGCCATCTCCCCTGCCTCATAAGTGACAGCAGAGCTGGCCATGCTACACCTGCTCACTCAACCTGTCAATATGGCCTGTTGTTTCTCCATAGTGGCTGGAGACACTTTCCATTTTCATTCCTCCTCCTACTCCGATCTCTCCTGTTGCCAAGTTGACTCACATGGGAGAGCATGACTAAAACCATTTTCTGGAGCTCCCATGTTCTCTCAGTTACTCTCCATCCCTACGCAAAGTACTCTGCAGCTTCTACAGTCTGAGCAGCTCATTAACCAAAGCAGCATGACCCAAGGTCTTCCCTGTGGACAGAGCCTGTCTCAGATGAAGCTCTGTGCTCTTTATCTCAAAGCAAATTTCCAAAAGGATGCAAGGATTCCAGGCTCCTCTTACCTGTAACAGTTGTTGGTATATTTGTTGTAGCTGCCCAGAGCTGTCAGGCACCCCTGGCAAATGGCATAAGAGAAGAGGATCTGAGTGCCTGCATCCATCCAGACCTGGAACAGAGAAGGTCAGGGGTCTCCAGATCTGGCAACAAAATGGCTGTGTAACAACCCCTCCATCAGTGCAGAACAAACCCAATGAGACAGAGAGGGACTGTCTCATATCCCATAGAAAATGGGATACCTCTAGAAAATGGCTCCCCAAAGGGAACCTATTTTCATACCAACTCAAAGCGACGTGGGACACTGATTGACACCATGAGTGAAGACAGCATCTGTCATAGCGTGGCTTTGGCTGAAGTTGGCATTGCAGGTGTCTGTGGCCCCTGCACAGCTCAGGATTCACAGAGCCACTGGTGAGTCATCCCAAGAGAGAGTAAGTCAGTCCTTTGCATGGTCAATGCATTTCTCTCCCTGCTCCCAAATTTACTTTCCCACATCTCTGAAGTCGTGGTGCAGGGGGAAGGGAAGAAAAATTTCCAGACTTTACATGGCCAGCAGGTTGAGGGAGATGATTCTCCCCCTCTACCCCGCTCTCATGAGACCCCACCTGGAGTACTGTGTGCAGTTTTGGCATCCCCAACATAAGAAGGATATAGAACTGTTGGAATAGGTCCAGAGGAGGGCTACGAAGATGATCAAAGGGCTGGAGCACCTCCCATATGAGGACAGGCTGAGAGAGTTTGTGTTGTTCAGCCTGGGGAAGATAAGGCTCTGAGGAGACCTTTAAGCAGCCTTCCAGTACCTGAAGGGTACAAGAAAGCTGGGGAGGAACTTTTTACAAGGCCAAGTAATGATAGGATGAGGGGAGATGGCTTTAAATTGAAAGGGGGAAAATATAGATTAGACATTAGGCAGAAACTTTTCACGATAAGAGTGGTGAACCACTGCAAAAGGTTGCCCAGGGAAGCTGTGGATGCCCCCTCCTTGGAATTGTTCTCAGACAGGTTGGATGGAGCCTTGAGCAGCCTGGTGAGAGGTGACCCTGCCCATGGCAGGGGAATTGGAATTGAGTGATATTTAAGGTCCCTTCCAGTCCAAACCATTCTATGATTCTATGATTTCAGGCCAGTGAGGTGTCATGGGTCGAGGCTCCCCTCTACTCTAGCATCGCATGGGAAAAGATGAGCGGGCTGTTCACCACTGCTCCTGCCCTCTCCCCAGTGGAGTTCCTTGTCCATTTGGCTAATTGTGGGCTGAACTGCAGCACTACTGTCATGCCTTCCCAGGGGAAGCCCTGAGCTGCAATAAGCAGGCAGATGGGAAAACAGTCCACCTTTCTGTTTGTCTGTCTCTCACTCTCTTTTTCCTCTAGGAGGCCTCCAGATGCAAACATCCAGGCAGCTGCAATTTGGAAGCCTTCAAAAATCCCATCCCAGGCATTGTTCTTTAAATTCACATGGAGGTCTCACAGATACACGTGTACATGGGAGCCCTTCAGGCACACATCCCACATTACACCAAAGCCCTACATTCTGCCTAAACTCAGTAGCAGAATCTCTCACACCTATTGTGCTGGGTTGCAGCAGCCTGGAAAGACCATGTCAGCTTTAGTTAGGCTATGTGAGATAGGGAGGTTTTCAGTGAATAAGCTCTGACCATGAATAAAACACAGTCAGCCCCATTCACCCTCCTGTTATTTATTTTGATATTAAAATGCCATCTATGTTCAGCTGGCTCTTTGCATGCAGCACACCACAGATTTTGTATTGGCAACACATAATTGCATCTGAAAGCTATTTGGGGGAAGGCAGTGTGTTTGGCAGCTGGTTTGGGAACAGTTGGGGTTTTGGCCATCTGGGAAGATGCAGGAGCAAAGCTGACACTGTGGGCTAAGCATATTGCTTGGCTGCCTCCATGAAAACATTCAGTGGTGGAATAATTAGCAGCAGTGTAATTTAAATGCTCCTCTGGGGGGGGGTCTACATTAGCACCTCCCTGGGATGAGAGGAGGCAGCTTGCACAGCGTTTCTATGCCCACGTGGAGAAGGGAAGCAACCTGCTGATACAGAATGCAACTGAACAGACACCCTGGGGAAATCCTCCAAGGCGGGGTCCTGCCACCTGCAGCCCACCTGTCTACCTCTTGCCAACTTGGGCTACTTTGTAGGTCCTGGGTTTGGCATTACACCTGCCTCAATCTGGACTTGTCCTCACTGGATACACAGCATCCTCCCTGCAAGGGGTTGTTACCATGAGCTCCAGCAAATGGTGGCAGGGACTGATGTTCTCCCTTCCACCCAAGAAAGTGCGACCAGCCCCCAGGACAGGTGAAGTGAACCTGTTGCACTGCCTGTGTTATCTACATACATCCAGTCTGCAAGCTGCAAGCACAGGGGCCCTATGCTCCCTGGGAGGGTCCTGTTGGAACCAAAGTGCTAATCAGGCCAGAAAAAAATGAAAAGTTGTAGATCATTTCCTCCCCCACTTCCTTAATTATTTGCATTTAAGACCCAGCAAAACCATCTGTTACATGCTGAATATTTCATATACTCTCCTGGTTTTGCTGAGCCCGTGAGTAAAAATGACCTAATATGCCCAGATGGTGCAGACACCTGGGAAAAAGACTGTGCTGTGCATGGGGACAAGACCTTTCTTGGTTCTTATAAGGAGGTCTCAATGGTTCACCAGTCTCCTTTCAGCGAAGACAACTAAATCCTCAGCTAGCAGCAGATCCAAAGACCGAAGTTCTGGAAACCTTCCTGTAACCAGCACCTGCCTGACCTCCACCCACCTGTGGGTCTGCCAGCCTGGAAATATCTGGCTTCAGGTAGAAGATGATCCCCTCGGCTGCACCCTGCAGGGTGACTCCTCGCACCAGCAGGATGATTAGCATCACATACGGGAAAGTTGCAGTGAAGTAAACGACCTGCGGGCACAGGGAGACAAGAGGAGAGAGGGTCAGTGGGGAGAGAGTGCAGGCATCATCTCATCTCATCTCATCTCATCTCATCTCATCTCATCTCATCTCATCTCATCTCATCTCATCTCATCTCATCTCATCTCACCTCATCTGTAGGCTCCCAAACCTGGAAAATGTCCCTGGAATTCGCTGTTGGCTATAGCTGCTATTGCTACTGTAGAAGAGGAGCAGGAAAGAAATTAATCAAGGTTACGGCTCACCAGTGTTTTTGTTAATCTACATTTTGTTCCTTGCTCAGGACTCTGTCACTGGCTGCTTTGCTTTATTTTCTCTTTCCAGTCACTGTAATTTCCCTCTGCTCAAGCTGTTCTCTTCATCTTTCTGGAGTGGCAGAAGAAACCCAGGTCTTGTCCTGTCACTGAGTTTTAATGAGGAGTTATTAAAATGGTCCTATTCCCAGCAAGAGTTTTCCAAATTAAATAGCAACTTTTGCAGCCCAATTTGACATACCTCTGAGGGGTCTCATTTCCAGGGGTGCTCATGCAGCTTTCTCATCCCTTCAATGCCTTGGAGTTCACAACTAAAAAATGGGGGCATCTCAAAGCCTTTAAAGAAAATGTAGACTGCTATTTCTGTAAAACCTTCTTTTCACTTCTTATTGTGTGTGGTGTAAATAAATATTACCCTAGACTTAATCATTTCTAATCCATTGCCTAATGTAACTTTTTTCTATTTACAAACTGAGAATGTTGCAACTTCTTAACATGTATTAATTACTAAAATTCATCCAAGTAAAGTGAAGGATTTTTTACTCTATGGATTCATAGCCAGGTGCCTAAAATGACTTTTTTCTGCTTAGTGATAATTGGTCGAATAAGTCACAGTATGTGGCACTTTCGCTGCTCCTGACTGAATGAAAATGTGAGCTATTTGGCACAAGTGCTAAAATCTACCTTCAGAAATCACTTCTTGGGAACATTTATACACATCAGCTGAATGTGTAAGGAAAGTAAACATGGAAAGAGCACAAGAGCAGGCAAAATGAATAAAAGAAAAAGGCTTTATAGAAAATGAGTCTTCACCAAGTTACTTGAAATTATTTTCCTGAGATAGCTATTGTTTCTTTAAGTTTGGACTCCATAAATCACAGAAGCATAAACACAAGAGTCTGGCAGGGTTATCCGATTAGAGCAACATCTCAGTCAAGCCCAACATCCTGTTTACTCTGAAGCTGTTAAGCAAAATTATGCCCCTATTCAGAATTCCTAGGAGCTCCCTACTACTTATCCTAATACATAGTCAGTGAGGAAAAAGAAGGAAGGAGATGAATTTTTTTTGACAGTGCCCCTGGAAAATCCAAAATGACTACCTGCAGAGAAGACAACTGGCCTGTCTGACCTGTGGTATGCCTCAGGGACAGAAAAACCCACCCTGTGTTGCTGCATCATAATATCTGGCTGATAAAAAGTAAGCCCTGTATCCTAAAACCCATAATGGAAAAATCTTCTGTTGTTCCAGGAAAACCATTCCAGCTACTGCCTGCAGTCACTTTTTCCTCTCACTTTCTGGTTTGACTTTGCCAAACCCAATCGGCCCAAACAGCCTGACTGAAGTTCTTTAGCTTTCTTCCTATGCAGGCAAGCTCTGCACACCAGGACAGCACCAGGCAAAAGAGAGACTTGGTGGTGAGTCCTTGAGAGCTGAAGGGAACCTGGGATGACTTAACTACACTTCCATGCGAATCAGCCCCTCAGATTCAATCTCATAAGATCAGAATGATACCTTTTGTGGGATGACACTGTGGTATTCAAACCAGGGAGCACCAAAGATTTAAGATTTAAAGTGCAGAGCATCCCCTCTCCCTGTAGATGTGGAGTCTGTCTCTCCGTCCCTGAGCAATGATGGAAAGCAGGTCAGCACCAGCAAGAGCTAGAGTCATCAGCAAAGACCGGGAGAAATCTAGTGAGCAGAGCAAGCTGTTGTCTTGCTCTGGTAAATATGTGCCAAAGTAGGAGATGGGATTGATGCTGAAACACGAGTGTCCAGGATGACAGGATTCATTTGCCAACACTAGGGATAGCGATTCAAATTAAGAAGTCCGTTGCAGGAACTGGTTCCCCTCTCTTTGCTACTGAGACATGCCCTGAGTGCCCACAAGCCCCAAACGTCATTAATGACCTACCCATGTCATTGCAGCTCCAGGAACGAAAGAGGTACTGAACAAGTTAAGGTCATAACAGCAGCCCTAACACCCACCTCAAGGCATCACACACTCATTCACTCCAGAAGGATAAACCAGTCCACATAATCTACAGGGTTGATACCAGCAGGGAGCACTGGCTCCCGCCTCACTAGCAAAATGCAGAAAGTGACCTGCTAAGCCCAAAATGACAGAGTGAGGAAGAGTACAAAGGAGAGCACAAAGACATCTCTTCCTCCCCAAGTATTTTGTAGGGTAAAGAAGTAGGAGAGATTCATTATCTATTCACTGAGCTGATTACAAAGCAGCAGCTTGGTTTTTGATCGAGTGTTAAATTATTGGCAGCAATAGGAAGTTTGCCATAGCAGAGGATCTTGTCAAAGCCACAAGCAAGCCACAGCAGGACAACACAGTAGTGGGTGGATGGTTTCCAAGGGCACTTGTGGATTATCCATCAGCCACTGTGGTTATCTGCAAGGGAAAAGGTGACCCAAGACTCCCTCAGTTCTCAGCTCTTTCCCTGTTCTCCCCTCCCTGTTTGACCTACTCTTTTATTCTTAATCTTACATGCCAAACACAGGCAGTGTAAATCACTATAGCCCCACCAGGTTTTAGGTTTGACTTTGGTGTTGTATATCTCCGGCTACTACTTTAGGAAGAGGGAAAAGAGATGGGGAAAGAAATGTTAGATGGGTACGAGGAGGCTTAGGGACCAGGAGGACAATCTCTGTTCCTACTTTGCCTGTGGACTTGACCCCTTTCCAGATGCAGAAGTAGCAGATGATCCACGCCAGCAGGAGACACAGAGCCAGCTCCCAGCGCACAGTGCCCAGTTTGTGAATACCATCCGTGAGCCCCAGGACTCGCTTCCTGCCAGTGTCCAGGGACAGGGAGAGAAGCATTAACATCCCAGACTCCACTTATCTGTACAGATCTTTCCCCTTTTTACCCCATCCAATGACTTAACTAACTATCCACAACATATCTCCCAGCCATGTGATTCACCCCAGCTCTACCTAGGGTTCCCTTCTCTGTCATTCCTGCTGATGCTGCTCTACTCTGCCTTGCAGCTGTCCCAAGCCCTCCCACTCTCCAAGCCCATGGCACCATGCCCATCAGACCGACGCGATACAAAATCACCACCTGCTCCCCATTGCTTCCACACCCTGGCAGCTGCCCAGCATACACGACTCAATCCAAAGCAGGCCATCAATGCCATCATCACCATATGGCCACAGCTCTTCCTCTGGCCATCCCATGTACTATACACACTATATATAAGCATAAATGGCTTTTATGATTCTCATGCCCTTCCTTCAGCCTCATTCCTTGAAGACCCAGCATCATGAAGGCGGGTCAAATGAGAACTCAGTGCTGCAGCTCATGCAGCCC